>PYXC01002690.1:185000-807500 GCA_015244755.2 Tenualosa ilisha
GCAGTCTCTCTCTAGCTCTCTCTCTCTCTCTCTCTCACCCCCCCCCACACACACACACTCCACAGCATCTCATGTGGGATGTCACCTCATTAAGTGTCTCTCCTGAGTGTCACCAGTGGAGTGGGGGTGGGGGGGGGGATTTTCTCATCAGTGGATGCTGAGATGATGCTGCAGATATCAGACACCAAATTGTATCCAAACATTGACCCTTGGGGGGGAGTCATTCAGTAAACGAAGGCTGTGTCTGATCTCTTATCTGCATCCTACACTCCCTCCCTCTTTTTCTGTGACTTTCTCTTTCTCCTTGTCTTTCTCTCTCTCTTTCTCTTTGTCTCTCATTCATGCTCAGTTCATTAGTTGTATGTGAATGCCTCTCCTCCTGGCATGGCCCAGCGATAAGAATTCTATTTCAGTCTCATTCTGTGTGTGTGTGTGTGTGTGTGTGTGTGTGTGTGTGTGTGTGTGTGTTAGGGGGAGAGAGTGACCCCTTTACCATACCCAAAATGGCTCCCTCTGTTTTGGTTTGTCTTCCCTGTGTCTTTGATGCTGTTGATGAGAGCGACTGCAGTTATTAGTTTAGCCTGCTATCAAAACAGCTCTGGCTCAGCAGATTATAAGCAAAGTATAATGTGTGCTATGATCTTCTCCATGGAAAGCAGAGGTATACACTATATGAGTGGTACTGAGTGGAGCATGTTTTTGGGACAGGGTGGAACCATGTTTGTGTGTGTTGGTGATGTGCGTTTGCACACAGACTCAGCAGCTGGTGACAGAGGGGCCATTATCAGCAGCAATGAAAATCATGTGTGTGTCATTGGGGTGGAATTTAATTTGAAAAAGAGAAAAAAAATGGAACTCCTTCTCTCACACACTTGTTTTCACTCCCCCTCTCTCTCTTTCTGTCTCTCTTACTTTGTCCTCTGCATCTCTCTCTCCTATTCACACACACACACACACACACACTGCACAGTAAGCAGCATGGTAACTACTTGATTTCTCCTGCAGATAAGAGAAGCCTTGCATTTTTAATTGCCAGTGTAGTGGTGTACATGATGTGAGTGTGTAGATTTGTACAAGAGTGTGTGTCTATGTGTCTGTGTGAGAGAGAGAGGGAGAGAGTAAGAGTGTGTGTCTGTGTGTGTGTGTGTGTGTGTGTGTGTGTGTGTGTGTGTGTGTGTGTGTGTGTGTGTGTTATGTGTGTGTGTGAGAGAGGGAGAGAGTAAGAGTGTGTGAGTGTGTTTGTGTTGGTCCTGAACACAGTGTAAAAGGTAAATTGTAAACAGAGGGCTTGAGTGTGGCCTTACAAGGCCTGAGGGATCTCCCAGCCTGTGGAGGAATGCTGGGTGGGGTGGAGTGGAGTGGAGTGGGGGGTTGTTCTGGAAGTTTCAATGGAAAAAAACTCCTTGCATTATATCCCTGCGTCACGGTCATTCAGAAGGCTACGGCTCTGCTTGGGTCATTCTCCAGCTGAAATAGCACCCTACCATGCATCAGCAGGGAGAGTGATCTGTAACACACACACGCGCAGACACACACCATGTACATGCATGTACACACACACTCTCACACACACACATGCACATGCATGCCAACACACCATGTACATGCACACGCACACACACACATACACACACACACACATATGCACAAGTACGCACGTGGACAGCCTCCCCTGCATACACACACACACACACACACAACACACACACTTTCTCTCTCTCTCTCTCTCTCTTACACACACACACACGCACGCAAACACACCCCACAAACACACACACATGTTGACATCCCCCCCCTCCACACACACACACACACACACACACACACACACACACACACACACACACACCCTAATATGTATACAGCATTTCTCCAGCAGCGTGGGGAGGGAGCAGCATTCATAGACAAATACCTGTGCAAAAACATTCACCTACTCATGAACCTCAGACTCTACAGACACACTGTGAAGAAGAATGAGTGCTGGCATCACCAAGCCATGTGTCTGAACTCACTCAGCTCTATGAGTGGTGGACTGAGGGTGGCATATTTGGATAGGATTTCCATTAAGGGAATAAACCCAGTGTCAGGGGAAAAGGCACTTTAATACATGAATGCATGTCTCGAAAATACAGGGGATGCACCTGGCCAAGAAATGAATTCCTGAAACATTTTGTTGAGTGTTTTATATCTTTAGATTTGTCTCTCTTCCTCCCTTTTTCCATCCCTCCCTGATATTTTATCTCTTTCTTTCTCATCTCCTTTCTCCCATCTCTTCTCATATGCTCCTATTTTCTTCCCCTCCCTCTCTCCTGTCTTCCGATTTGTGGCTCTCCGTGGCAGACGGAGCTGGCGGACCTGTTGCGGCCGCTCTCGGAGCAGATCCAGAAGGTGCAGAGCTTCCGGGAGAAGCACCGTGGCAGCATCTTCTTCAACCACCTGTCGGCCATCAGCGAGAGCATCCCGGCCCTGGGCTGGGTGGCCATGGTAAGACGTTCGCCACAGCTGCCAACCTCTGCTGCACTGACGGCACACTGTTGGTGGCCAGTACTACCTATCGTTCCATAGGTAGTGTAACTAAACAAGCAAGGTGCTACTCCCTCTAAGCCAGTGTGCTTGACACCTAGGTGCCGCACATCCTGATAGAAACTGATCTGCAGTCTGTTGTATGATGCTGTTTACAAAAGCATTTGCTAAATAAATAAATTAATGACTGGTGTGGCCACACTGCAGCAGATCGTGTGTAGTCCATTGTCCACTATTAAGCAATGCCATCACCAAGTTTATGCTCAGATGGTTAAACAACTGTCAGCACATCTTTCCCAGACCAGCAAGAGGCCTTGCAGGCAACCTCTGAAGGGTTTCTAAAGAGAGTTTACATTTGAAGTGACCATTTTTGTAAACTGTTTGCCTAGACACAAAGACCCAACTTATGGAATGTATTTCATGACCACTACAATTGTTTTAAAATGTACTGACCTAGGGACTGTGACAAAGATGTAAACTCTCCTTTTTGGAGTGGTCTAAGTAGAAGCTTGTTCTATGAGCACCAGAGCACAGTCCCCTGTAATTTAGAACCTGTTTTTCTTCCTTTCTGTTGTTCCTCAGAACATCACCCCTTTAGATCCCTAAAGCCCAGTGAACTAAATAGAACAGTTAGATGTGTGGTGCTGTAGATGTGTTTACACAGCCACCAAGCAGCCTGGCCTGTTGACACATCAGTGCTAGTGGACCTTAGAGAAAGCTCTGGATTCTGTCACAAACTTGGGCCGCGGGCCGCTACAGATGATTCATATCTGGGCCGTTTTGAAGGGAGAAAAAATCCCCCATTCCTCCCTGTGTCCACACCACCGGCCTGCGTTTACATTCGGTGATCTGGGCTGCTGGGTGATTTACTGTCAGTGCACCGTGCTCCCAGCCTCACCGGCCCAGGGCCGCCGCCACACGCAGCTGATACGGATCTGCTATTTGGACATCCGTGTGTGGGGACAGACTGGAGAGAGTACACATGAGTTCCTTCTCTCTGTCTCTCTGGGAGTTTTTGTGACTAGTCTTTATCATCTGCCTTCTTCTCACTCTGTATCTTTATTTCTGTTTTTTTCTCTCATTCTGTCTCTTTTTCTTACTTTCTTTTTCTTTCTCCCTTTATCTCTGTCTTCCAGGGTCAAAAGCCAGGCCCCTATGTGAAAGAGATGAATGATGCAGCCATGTTCTACACTAACAGAGTCCTGAAGGACTACAAAGACTCGTGAGTATCACTGTTTCACTGGTCCGGGAACAGAGAATATGCACATTAACGCCAGTAAGAAAGAATTCCTGTGAAACAACACTTAGAGTGTGCACTCAGTTTGTTTCAGTTGACATGTAAGTGCCTTATGAAAACTGTATTATTGTACAGTATAATGAGATATGTTCTAAGCTGAGTACTATGATGTTTTGTTTTGTATGAGATGTTTGGTATGTTGTGTGAGAACTATACCATATTGTGTTTGTTATACCACTGACACCAGTATTGTAGTGTAAAAGGAAATGACAGTCATCTGTGAGGAGTAATCAGTGTTTGTGTGTCCTACAGTGATAAACGTCATGTGGACTGGGTGCGTTCTTATCTGAGCATCTGGACTGACATGCAGGAGTTCATCAAACAGCACCACGCCACTGGACTTGTCTGGAGTAAGAACGTAAGTCTTGACAACTGTGTGTGTGTGTGTGTGTGTGTGCGTGCGTGTGTGTGTATGTGAGAGAGAGAGAGAAGGAGGGAGAGAGAGAGAGATGGTGAAAATCCAAAAAGTCATTTGGAAGAAAATGTGGATGCCAAGTCATTGTGGTGGAGTGACCCTCTCTGTCACTTAGAAGTATAAAAGTGATGGACTAAAAAATGAAGTAGCCCAACTAACAAAGCACAAACACACACAAAATCCACTCTAAGAAAAACTAGCAAGTTTTAGTCAGCTGTCTTTGGTGGGCACATGTAAATGCTCAGCTTGATTGCCTGTTCGGTCCTCAAGGTAGTGCGACATGGTTACATTAATGAATACAAACACAACAAACATTTACTGTCTCTTTGTGTGTCATGGTCCTTGAGCTCCTCAAGGGGCGTGTGTGTGTGTGTGTGTGTGTGTGTGAGTGAGAGAGTGCTCGTGTGCCACAGACAGAAACACGAGATGGCAAGATGGCGGTGGCTTAGTGTCAGCTGTCCCCCATGCTGTGAGGTGTCTGTGTGTGTGTATAGGGTGTGTGTGTGTCAGAGAGTGAAGAAGTGTGTGGAAAAGACAGGTGGTCCTCAGGGTCTTGTTCAATAGGACGTCTTTTCGAGGAAAAATAGCCCAACAAAAGCCTACTGTGTCAGAGGCTATCACACCTGCTCCCCCACACACGCCACATGTAATCTAAACTGCAACACTGCTGTTTCATTCTCATTAGCCTACAAATACTACACAAAACACAGATACACACACACACACACACGCATATGCACACACACAATATGCAATCGATATGTGTGTGCACTAATGGCCTTAGCACACTGTGGTACGAGTTGGCAAATACTTGCGAATGGAATATGGACGCACTCACCCAACACAAAACGCATAAATCTTCAAATCTTCACAGACAGGATCAGTGTGTGACACATATTCTTGGTCCCTGTTTGTTTGGTTGACTGATGGGTTCTGATGTTATGGTCCTCTGCTCAGAGGCCAAAGGGTGACTCTTTATACACCACAACCAAGTGTGTGTGTGTGCACAGTAAGCACTGTGTTACAGTGCTTTATTGCAGCAACTTAAGTAATTGAAGTAATATGAGTAACTAAAAGGGGGTTCTATTGTCATTTTTCCATCCATGCCATCCAAGTTAATCAACAAGTAAGTCAACTGAAGAAAAAATGGTCATCAGGATTACCTCTGTTTTTATAGTCAACAATAAACACACTGGAAAAGCTATCTCTGGAAAGACAACATAAAACAAAATGGTCATTGTTATTTTATCCTGGTGACATTATGGCAAGAGGAGGCATCCAGTCTGCTAGTGACAGCTGTCTGAGAGCGGGTGTGGGGGAGAGATGGAGAGAGTGGGCATTAGTTGACTTCTGGACAGTTAACACCTGTTGCCTTGAGATAGGTCATATTAAGCAGCTCTTTAACCAAACGCACAGCTGAAAGAGGTCATTGTGTTGACAGTACTTTGAAAGGCAGATGACAAATGCAGTTACAGTTTATGTTCTATGCAGATACTGCAACACACATTCTGTATAGTCAACATATAAATAAATTGGGTGTTCATTCACATAAGCAAACACACATAAATCACAAACAGTGACAGGTTAATATATACACATGCAAATAAATGCGTTTAGACTCTGGCAGGCAGGCACACATGTTACTGTAATACACTACATGGTATGAGGAAAAGGTAGAACAAGAGCTTCAGCAACTGCTTGAGTTTTGTTTGCTGCCTTGTACTCCCCCTACAGGTGGGCCTTGGGTACTGCATGAGAAAAAGCACACCCTCACATCACAACTGAATGACTGGAACAGAATTTTCAATGGGTGCTTAAAGGCATGTCTGTATTAAGAGAACCCAACAGTGACCATACCACTAAGAGCATATATATCTGTGGAAAGGCACCCTCAAAGGGAGCTAATGTGAAGATTTACATCTTGTATGTACAGCAGTGGCTTCCAAACTTTGACTTCCTGCTGAGCAGCCCCAGCACCATGGGCAGCCTACTATAATGAATAATACTTCTGCTCTATTGACAAACGTCCACAGTAGTATATAGCATGATATATGTTAGCTTAGAACATAGTGGCCATTTTAGTTTGTACGGTAGAGTCAGTCTAGGATACACGCACATATGCGCGCGCACACACACACACACACACACACACACAGAGTTTTCCTTCGCAATGAAATCTGCTTCTGGTTAATAATTACTACTGTGCTCAGACACTAGGTGTATATTAATCTAGAGTGATCATGACCAGGCACTTGAGAATGTCATCTCTCCTCTCTGACTATCTACGTCTGCTCTCTTTTCCACAGGGTCCTATTGCCCCCTCCTCTCTACCTGGCCCAGCTTCTTCAGGTCCCTGTCCCCCGCCTCCTCCTCCTCCACCCCCTGGCCCCCCGCCAGTCTTCACCGATGAAGAGGGCCCCAAGAAGGAAGTCTCCGGTGCCCAGCGCTCAGCCCTGTTTGCCCAGCTCAATCAGGGAGAGGCCATCACTAAAAGTATGTCCAGTGGACTAATAGGAACATTAACAGAGGAAGAGGCAGAACCATAATCACTTTTTCCATAAAACAATATTTCAGTTTCAACAATACATTATGTTGACTTTGCACTATTCTCAATTACATATGAGTTCACCTGCTTAGCAAATCATGCTGTTTTATTTTTACTCTCACTTAAAACGTCAAAAAAACGTTTTTGGTGTCAGATTTATATTTTGCTCTTTGTTTGTGTCATCATTCTTCCCCAGGTCTGAAGCATGTGTCTGATGAGCAGAAGACCCACAAGAACCCTGGCCTGCGGTCTCAGGATGGCCCACAGCAGGGCCAGCAACAGGCCTCGCCCGCCAAATCCAAGAACCAGAGGAAGAAACAGAACAAAAAGCAGCATCAGCAACAGCAGCAGCAACAGCAGCAGCATCCCCCTCTGCTGGAACTGGAGGGCAAAAAGTGGAGAGTGGTGCGTGGGGGCCAAGCATCACAGAACTCCTCAGCCACTCACAACTTTCAGCTGTTTGCTTAACACTAAGGCTTTGTCTACCATTGGTCTGCTACCATTGACTAGATAGGTCATTTGAGATGATGTAGGCCCTTAGGTGTTGAGTGATTTGGTGTTTTGTGTCTCATTCTCAGGAGTACCAGGAGCAGGCCCATGATCTGGTGATAGAGGAGACAGAGCTGAAACAGGTAGTTTACATCTTCAGCTGCAACAACTCAACAATTCAGATCAAAGGCAAAGTCAACTCCATCATCACGGGTGAGTGCTTGTGCCCCTACATGAAAGATAAATGTGCTATGAAAGGAGATAATCCATCATGATGTAAATTTCAGTTATCGGTATGTTCCTGTGGGTTGCACATAGCCAATATAGGAACATTATTGAAATAGTAGATATTTATGTCCTTATTCTGAGCACAGCCACACTGCTGGAGCAACTAAATGTGTTTCTCTTACATTTCTTTATAGATAACTGTAAGAAACTGGGTCTAGTATTTGACAATGCTGTGGGAATCGTTGAAATCATCAACTCCAAAGACATCAAGCTTCAGGTGAGGATTTGGAAACTATAATGCTACTACAACTGAAGAAAAAACAGTAATCTTACAGTGAGCATTTGCATACCATCAATATTACATTGACCCTGGATTGGTTGCAATTGAATGTAAATGAATCTTGTGTTTGTTAGGTGATGGGGAAAGTGCCCACCATCTCCATAAACAAGACAGAAGGCTGCCACGTGTACCTGAGCAAAGAGGCCATTGAATGTGAGATTGTCAGTGCCAAGAGCTCTGAGATGAACATTCTCATACCACACGGGGATGACTATGTGAGTATGGGTTTGTGTAAAGGACGCTTTACTAACTGTACCCTGGTTGTTGTAGTCTTTGTATGTTACATCTACTGTCGAAATGGACTGCATTGAGAATAATCTGTTTACTTGATACTATTTAAGTACCTCCACTGTAATCTGACATGTCTGTGTGTGTGTGTGTGTGTGTGTTTGGGGGATGATTCACAGAAAGAGTTTCCAGTTCCAGAGCAGTTTAAGACCGTCTGGGATGGCTCCAAGCTGGCGACGGAGCCTACGGAGATGGCTGGCTGATCTGAGCACACCTCTTCCTACTCCTCTTCCTACATCTCTACAATCATCTCCTCTCCTTCCCTCCTTTTCCCCATGCTACCCCTCCTCACTGCACTTTGAACTGTCTACTCCGTCCAAGACCAGACTGACTGTGGAAAAAAAGGGATTGCAGCTCACAGATACCACTGCATTAGATAGGTATTGGGTTGGAAATTGATCTAGGGTTTTACTGCCAAATTAAACAGTTGAGAAAGGGATGTTTGGAGGTAAAATGTCTTCTTCAGGTCCAGCCCATACATGAGAATTGATGTACTTCCCATGCACTTACCAGTGTATGTAGTTTGAATGTCATGAACAGCACCATTTGTCAAGACCGTTCTGGTAGTCTACAACTGAGATTGTGCTACGATGCTTTTGACATAAATATGGAATTTGCCATGTCATTTAGGTCAGTAATTAAGCCTTACAACCACTAGAAAAATATAGATTTATAGCCACTAAGATGTAGGAGGGTTGCTCCATTCTTTTAGATATTAGATATTCATTTCCCCTGCCCCATTTAATTTTTTTTAAAGTTGATTCACAAACATTTTTTGTACATCCTTTGGTTGTGTGAATTTTGTGTGCATTTTTTATTTTAAGAATAACAAAGATTCTATCACAAAAGTTACTGAGTGATAACCACTCTGAAAGAAATCTTTTGTGCCAAGGTCAATACAGCATTGAATATAGTTTGTTTTTTGAGGAAGAGGTAAGAATGATCTATTTTCAGTGGCAGATTTACAGTTTAACAAACAAATCAACAAATTGAATGTTGTCATCAAATCGATTTTTTTTTATTAGGATAAGCCCCTTGACATGCACCATTCACTTCATTTTCATACTACCACTCACAATTTCTGTGGCAAAGGCATTACATGTTATAACTTGCTTATAACAGGTTATAATTTCTGTCACTTGCTTCATACTGCTGACCTGCTGAGGGATGTGTCTTGAAGCTGGCTCAACAAGTTAGCTGGCTAACTTTTGTAGTGTACACTGGTATGCAGAATTATGGCCCTGTTGTTTTCATTTAAAATCTGGCCAATGTATGAAAAATCCAATGCCTAAATTGTGCCTATGAAATAAATTACATATTTATCTAAGAACACATAGATGGTCAAAGGGAGAAAATGGTTGACTACATTGGTTTTGCATTAACTTCTGGATCACACCAGCTGAATGTGTTGAAATGAAATGCAGTTACTCTGCTGGTATTAGCTGACATTCACCTTCCATAGAATTCTATTTCACTGTAATGCCACAATAAGCACAAATTACCCTGGGTGTTGCGCCTGTTAACCTTCCTGTTGCCTGAAATGCAAAGACGTCATGAGATGCTTAAATCAAATGTTCACTGTCAGCTTAGTGTCCACTGTGAACTACTGTATACTCTAAATGCATTAGAGCCTAGCTAGAAGTTGATCTTCACTGGTTAAACTCATGCCTTAATTAATAAGTGTAGGTGTACACAGTATTACATCAATGTACAGAAATGCTTTATTTCCATATCTTATTTTTGGTAATCAGAAACATGACTGGATTAGGCTTACCATTGACAAGTTAAATCCAAATTACCTACAAACAACTGTAACATGATTAACCCCTCTTTTTCAAAATAAAAAGTTCAAATGCAAGTGTCCTATGATTTGGGTCTCAAAATACCTATGTGAATTAACTTGCACTGAGGAATGCAGGTAATTTTACACAATAGGAGTCCACATACAACTGTTACAATGTCAGAATTCCTATAGCACACTTTATTTAGCCACACTACAAACATGAAATGTGTGTTTCTCTCCACCTTACACTGAGTGGATTGAATTGAGAATATTAATGCATACGCCTGCATTAATCTGATTACTTTTATTTATTGAAGATGAAGGTGCATGTTTGAAGATCAATGTATAGACACTAATTTGTGTTGGATAAACATATGGTGCATGAAAATATATCACTTCCCAATATAAAGATTTTAAAAATCAAAATATGTACAACAAAAAAGTTCTACAATGTTCTACACATAATTCTCACAGCTCTGGCTGGAGCTTGCTCAGTGCTTTATGACCAAATTACCCTGTGAGTCTTGGGTGAAGAGCATCTCTGCCTCCAGTTCTTGATCGCTGTCTCTATCTATAGCCCCAACAGATACCTCCCGGCCCCCTGCTGGACGGGCATTATTAGTCCGGTCCTTCAAAGGACTCCAAGACTGGTGGTTTCCGTGCGCAATCACACGAAAACCTTGAGAGTCTTGAGTAAACAGTGAAGCCATGCTGTCCGTTTCAAACTCCTTCTGTGTGCTTTTTAAGACTGCTCTCCGCGGTGACTGACACCTCTTCTCCCAAGACCTAGATTTAGCAGCGGGGCTGCTGGGTGACAAAGACTTCATTTTCAGTGGTGATCGACTCCATCCCAAATCCATCCCCTTCACTGTATTAGATGAGCAGTTCTCTTTCCCAGAATGCTTTGTGGGAGAGTGCAAGGGGCATGGGAGTCTACTCTGAGTGGAGGTGTACTCACCAGGGGGCAATTGAGCCCTGAAATTCCTCTCACTCATCTGGGACACACTGAATACACCATCATCTTTTGCTGGATCTATGGCCTTCAGACACTGGGAGTACTGAGTATCGTGCTCCCAGTGGTTTAAGGGTAACGTTTCCGGAATAGGAAGGCACTGGACCAGCGCTTGTTTGTCTGCTGAGCTGGGGATAGAACAGGGTACAAAAAATCCTCTCTTCTCCTCAGGTTCTTCAACATCTTCAGACTCATATCCTCGGATCAAATGTAGGAAGGTCTGCTCTTTTTTCCAGTTCCAAGAATAATTTGGAGGGTTTGTCTCCAGCATATGAATTGACTGCACACCTAAACCTCTGGCACTTGTTTTATCAGAAAAGTCACTTTCAGTGTTCTTCATAGAGGTCTGACATTCAACATCTGTTGACCATCTCTCCTCAGATTTGATGGGAGCTGTGTCTGATGCACTCGCACAAGGCTCAGGAGACAACGTTGGCTTGTTTTCAGCTTCTATAGAAAAAAAGCAACATCTATTAAGATAACATGTAATTTTACATATGGCTTTTTGCAGATCAGCTTGAAGAATCTCTGGCCTTTCTGTCTGAACTCACCTTTGCGCCTAGGACTAAAGAACGAGGATATGGTGCTTTGTTTAGTAGCAGGCATGGCGAGTTTAGTCTGCGTGAAATTGAGTGCCACTGCCACGCTGTAGCCTCCACAACGTGCCAAGGGGTTAAGACATTTAGATATAGGACGAGTCTGTCGTTTCTGGGAAAGAATAATTCAAGTTAAAAAACACAGACAGATCGAAAGGAAGATGTAACGCTAACGTTAAGCTTTTAACCTACGCATGGTCGCCCACAATAATCAATGTAAAGATCTACACATATCAGTTGCACAGTGCCCACACAGTTATGTAAATATATTACGGTGTACCAGAGCCCGTCTGGGTATACTAAGTTAATATATAATTAAATGTAACAGGCAACTTGTTACATTTAGCCTACCCGCTTCTTTTCTTTGAGTTCTGCTGTGTCAATCCACAGCTCACAGGCGTCCTGTGATGAAGACATCGATACCTTATTCTGGAGTAAAATGCTGATTAAAGTTATGCCGTTTACGTTTTAACTCTTGATATTTAGTACTCAACGCTTGGTAACGTTTAGTACTCAACACTTGGTAACGTATGGTATTGGCTAGTTATCCAACATTAGCTGGTTAACTAGCTACTAGCGGCGTGAATTAATTTTTCGTATCAACGCAAAAGACAACAGACCTACGCTTACTGAAACGCACTATTCTAAATAAAACATTGTACAAGTGAACAGATTAAAAGTTTGAAAGCGTCAACGTCAAATTATATGAACTCAACCAGACACGACCCGATTCTTCGCTGTAGCGCGCGCTTGTATTTGAATAATCTTCGGGTTGCCAAGTACTGTTAAATGAATGGGTGAATAGTTTCAGAAATGAAGCCGAATAGATCCACAAACATAAAGAAAGTATATATTAAACTCAGTATTTATGTATGTAAATGTATTTAATTTTGTTTAATGTGATGATGACATGCAACTTACTTAAAGGGTCTACTTAAAGTAGCCGACAAGACAGATGTCCACAGATATGGCAACCCCATTCTATTAGATGATGCCAAACAAAATGAATTACATCGTTTACGGGTGTTATACAATTTTATTAAATACTTATGTATTATGCACGCGAATAAATGCCCCTGATAATACGCCATAAACACGAATATAAAGAGTAAAAAATAAGCACAAACAAAAGGATTCGCTCACAAGTTTGACGTATATCGCTTGCGACTCTCATGTGTTGATGTGACGTCAACATTATTGCTGGAGGTGAGTGATTTGAACATTTCGTTCGTCTTCAATCGTTTTAATCCTTAATATTACCATGTACTTTCACATACATGCCACGTTCTCTTATCTATATGACATCTGCAATCACGGACAGCAGTCTTTACTTTAGTGTTATTGAACAGATAACTCGGATAACAAAATAACAAAGGGAGCTAGGGTAGCTATCGATAGGAAGTTTAGCAGGATAGCTTGCCAGCTAACAATGTCAACTAACTGGATTAGATCAAATTATTAGTTTGGCAGATTCTGTGCTGACATCGGGATATACATATTCCTCCCCAATCTAAAATTTAAAATAGATACAGTTCGTCAGACATCCTGTATGATGTATCATAGTTTTACATTTCTGCCACTTTTTTTTTTTACCTTACCTTGGTCTTGAAGTTAGCTTGCTAGCTCGTTTGGCTGTAAACAAACGTGAGGGTATTATAGTAATGTACGCCATTTAAATATATAAGTTTACAGTGTTTGTCGATGTGTAAATAGTTTTCATTAAAGCGTATAATGTACTGTAATCATGCGATTCCAGATCGTCGGACTAACTACACAAATTTGCTAGCTAGCCAAGTTACTGTAAGGAATTTTCCCCGGAAGTGGTGACGTATAGATGTACTCTATGTATGGTACAGGGATTTACTTTAGGAATTGGGCATCTACGGTAATTGTCAATTATCAATATATATTAATATGTCGGTATAGAGCTTGATGAAACGAAATGGATTGTTTGTCGTGTTGATGTTGTAATTTTGAGATGTCAACATAGTAATGGACTTTTAATCGTTGTCATCTCCTTTTTTCTGTAGTTATTCTTTGGAAAGTTTTAGAGTGACACCATGTTTCATGGCATACCTGCCTCAGGAGGAATGGGAGGAGGTGAGTCCTTGGAAGCCAGCGAAACAAAAACACATGCTATAGTTGCATGGAGACAACTGCATTGTCTTTGTGAAAGTACCATGATTTGAGGTAGATTTTTTATATGTAGCTATTAGTTTTGGTCATCATTAAATTTTGATTGTACATTTTGATGGTACATGTTCATGGAAAAAAAACAGTAATTATATTACAAATACAAATAAATTCAAGGCTCATACAAGTGTGGTTATCAAGCTATCAGAGTATACCAGCTATCAGAATCCTTTGTGTTCAACTATGCCATCTCTATTGTTGTTGATGTTGGGTTAATTATATGGTAGTGCATGTTTTAGAGTCTTTGCTGCTGCATTTTTGTCACCCTGTTCTCATTTCTTATCACTCTATTCCTCTCCATTGAAGCCCCAGCTAATAAACCAGAGTTGTATGAAGTAAGTGCTAACTTTCTTGTCTATTAGCCAGCTTGTGTTGCCCCTTTACAGTTATCATTTGAATGGATATTAGGGGAATTATTTACAGTTCGGCTCAGTATTGCTTGACTTGAAGTTTTCTTTTACATTGATTTGGATACTTTTGGAAAAGTTTGCACTTAACCATACAGTGATAAATATTTCGTTTTTTTTTTTAACAGGAAGTGAAGCTGTATAAAAATGCCAGAGAAAGAGAAAAGTAAGGAAGTCACCCTTCATTTGCAAGTCAGCAGTTCTATCATGAAAGGAACTGTTAAAATGCACAGTTCCCCATATTGCTCATTTCATCCGGAAAATATTTTTTGTTTTATACTTTTAGGCTCAAAATGACTTAAAAACACCAACAGAATGTGTAAAGGATGTGTAAATGTGACGTTAGGTATCCAGATGTTCATTAAAATTAGCATGGAAAGCAACTTGCTTCACCCAGGCTGTCATATATGTTTTGTGGCTGCTGTACAAACAAAGCTGCGTTTAAGATGACTTGAAACAGAAACTATTCCACAAGAATCACATCTAGCAGCACAGTAATTTATATTTGTAACATTTGTAATGAATGCATGCCCTATCTCTCTGGAAAAGGTATGATAACATGGCAGAGTTATTTGCAGTAGTAAAGACCCTCCAGGCCCTTGAAAAGGCCTACATCAAAGACTGCGTCACTCCAAATGAGTGAGTTTCACCCACTGTCACCCACTTGCACCCTTTCACTCATAGCTGATTATTCATTACCATATTAGTAATGTGGAACTCTATACAGCATTAACATGCTTTGTATTTGCTCAGGTATACAGCAGCATGTTCCAGACTACTGGTCCAGTATAAAGCTGCATTCAAACAGGTCCAGGGCTCTGATGTGGGATCCATTGATGACTTTTGCAGAAAGTACAGAGTGAGTGAGTTTCCCACTTTTCACAGTAGCAGTATGTAATACAGTAAATGTGAGCGGTGGCAACATCGTCAACTAACAGTTGAGAGACCTGGGGTCAGTTTCGGAATTCGCTGTGAATCTGTGTCGCCTCCACTAGAAGCGTATACTAACTTTAACTTTATGTTATATTTTATTGTTGATCATACGTAATAACCTTTGCACAGTATGTCATTTGCTGATTACAATTTTGTATACAAGATGTGTTGCTCATGTATGTCATGAAAATACTTACTCTACAGCTTGACTGTCCACTAGCCATGGAAAGAATCAAGGAAGACAGACCAATCACCATCAAGGATGACAAGGGCAACCTGAACCGCTGCATTGCAGATATAGTCTCTGTACGTTCTGCTGTTTCTCTGGCCTGCTTTCTCAAGGAAAGAGTGGGAGTGCCTTACTGACATTTAGTCTCATTTTGGATTAATGGCTGTGCTTGGAAGACAGCCAGCCTGGCTCTCCAGTACAACATTTAATTCCAGCAATTCCATTAGAAACGCTCCTGTTATTGAATGTTGGCAGATCAGTTTCCCTGTGCCATGCATCATGCTGATGATCCTAAGTGCTTCAGGTTTTAGCTGTGCCAAGGTCTATTCTAAGTGAAGGCCTTCAGCTCACCAACATGCTATAGTATTGGCTGGCTCAGCAGAGCAGACTTGACTGCGCAGCTAAAATGACAGTGGGCGGTATTTAAATGAAATGCGTTAAAAGAAACCTGTATAATGTTTGTAAAATACTATATAAATGACTATATTTTGATGGTTAAGTGTATTTGTTGGCCTTAACATTTAAGTAAGACTAGAGTGACAGATGACTTACAATACTACCTATAGTGATACTATGATAACACTAGATGACAGTATCAATACATATTTTTTAATAATATACAAATAAGGTACAAAAATATATAATGTACTATATATATAATGTACTACACAATAGATGATTAACATATATGCATGTGTGTATGTATCTGGACATCCTCTTTCTCTGTTCCAGCTCTTCATCACTGTTATGGATAAGCTTCGTCTTGAGATCAGAGCTATGGATGAGGTAAAGCATCTATGTGCATTGGAATCATTTGGAATACTGTAGTGGGGCATTATTAAGGAATCTGCAAGTTAATGTATATGCTGTGTTTAGAATTTGCTAGGTAACTTTTTTGGACAGACTTTCCACTCTCCAGAAGCTAGCCACACTCTTTCTAAGGTTATGCCAGTGTGTCTAATACATGATTGTCAAATGATGTGCTTAGATCCAGCCTGACCTGAGAGAGCTGATGGAGACCATGAACAGGATGAGTAACATGCCTCCTGACTCAGAGGCCAAGGATAAAGTCAGTCTTTGGTAAGCTCCTAAGATCTCTGTCAAATGAGGGGCTTTCCCACTACACCTGCTTTGAATATGCCCATGGCATGAGATTTCGGTCAAAAATCAGGAAACTGCAACAAAACATTTTGAGGTATTTTGATACTGAAATTTCCCCTCCTCTCATATAATGACAACAGTGCTCACAATGTTAAGTAACATCTTGCTGTCAAATGGCAGGCTTACTTCAAAGGAGCTTGCCAGTCACACAAATAAATTCAACAATGTCTTTGATGTTACATATTGCTTTTGTTCTTTGAAAATGTTGCATCATTACTTAAAAAAAGTTTTGACACTCCAACAGCATGGCACATAAGATGATGCATTTTTAATCTATGTTCTTTTACTCAAAAATGCCAGTTGCAAACTCAATGAACATCTTTTTAAACCATATTTTAGTCCATCTGGTATATTCTATTCTAATGCACTGTGCCTGGTTGAATATACAGTAAACTTCAATGTCTTGAGGTCCTTGTGTGAATGCCTTTCTCATGGTTATGTATTATGTTTCAGGCTGACCACTTTGAGCAGCATGTCCGCCTCTGATGAGCTGGACGACTCGCAGGTGCGGCAGATGCTCTTCGACCTGGAGTCTGCCTACAATGCATTCAACCGCTTCCTGCACTCTTCCTAGGCCACTCAGCCCTTTGGTCTGGCCTACCCGCCTCTTTCCTCTCACTCTCCTTTCTTCTCGCCCATATTAATACTCCTCTGTTGTTCAACACGCTCCCTTCACTGTGGTCGTGATTGTTCCCTCTGGCACCCCACCCACTCTTCCTCCTCCTTCCCTTTCAACTCCTCTTTGGCCTCTATCTGTTGATTCCTACAGGTTGTACAGTCCAGTCCAGTAGTATACTGTTCTGTCTTAGTTCCATGCTATGGTCCTCTGTCAAATAAGCCTTGTAACAGTAACAAAACAAAGGGGATCCAAATTGGGAAAAGACCCTTAGACTAGAGCAGCATCTGAGTTGTGTGGGTTTTGTTTTTCCCACCTTTTTTTTTTTTACCATAGATGAAGGAACTATTAAGAGATGATTTTTCTTTTCTTTCTTGACTAGAAAATAGAGCTCCCTAATTCATATTCATAGTATATGCCCCAATTAGCATTTTAACTCCTAGAAGACATTCATTGTGTTCCCCTTAGAGTGGCGTATAGGAAGTATAAGAAACAAAAAGATGCACTTTGCAACAGTTCCCCTCCCACAGTCAGTCCCCATCTTCATTTATGTTTAACATGTTTTTTTCTCTGACCGATATCCATCCTCATGTGGAAAGGGGTTGTATCTTAATGATTGCAGCTATGACAGCTACAACTTGGAACCAATGCTATATGTTTCTGTTTCTATTTTTAGAACTTAAAACATATGGTATTACCTTGATCAGGTGTTGCTTTTGAGTCTTGCATAGGACGGCTTATTGTTTTAATGTACATAATATGCCAATGGTAAGGAAAAAAATAAACTTTTTACAATCGGCCCATAACCATAACAGCTTACTGTATTGCAGATGCGCTTGTGAGGTGGTGTTGCATCTTCTTGCAATAGCATTTTATTTTACTCATTTAACAATATCATAGGTTAATTTCTTTATTGTGTTTATATAACTTTCTTTCCAAAGATGTAATTCTTGGAAGGTTCTTGATGGGCTTTTGGCGTTTTCACTAAAACATTGCATATTTATTAAAAATATCCCTCTTTGTAAATAAAACAGTTTTAAATAAAGGCATGTAAACATTTTTAGAAATTATAAATAAAAACCTACCTCTAAAATCCACGGTGTGTGTGTGTGCGCGTTAAAGACTACTGCCTCTGTGGTGCTGTTCCTTTAAAGAAACTCACGGGGCCGCATAGTTGCGTCTCCAGGACGACAAAATAATTACAAAACGATGCAGTTTGCTGCGAACAGCCGAAAGGGAGAGGGGGATTTTCAAATTGAAGGCTACAGAAGTGAAGGTTTGCCACCATAGAGAAATAGTTTAATGTAATATTCGTGCCAGATATAGCAAAGTCTGACAGTTTACAGAGTAATTGTACAGGAATTTGTAAAAGAAGGCTGACACAGCCCTAAACGAAGTGGTCACGTTAAGGTTAACAAATTGACATTCACTTGCTAACGTTAGCTGTACCATATGGTACAGACTGACGTTGGTAATGACAGCTATCATCAATCGTTTTTGTCGTTTAGGATGGCCAGGTTATGAGTAGTTCATTTATGAGGATTCTAGCATAGCCATAATAAATGAATGAAACGCAATGAGTATAATACAGAAGATGACGTGTTAAAGTTAGCACGATCAGCAACTTATAACGCAATAGTGTTGCAAGCGCTAGGGTTCATTTTCATAATCGATAAACGATCTGTACCTGCTGACTATATGTACCCGTTAGCTCGCAAACTAGCAAAATAGCTAACATTATCTGATAATATTGCATTTCTTGAGGTCGCTCTCGGTCCCTCTGCAAACTTCTGCCCAAACCCACTCTCGTAACTCCAGAAATAAACAGATTTCAGCTGTAACCAAGTAACCCCTACAATACGTTCAGACCCTCTAGACACATGTGTTTGGGAAGCATAAAATAATATCACGAAAACGACACCATGAACGTTACCGAAGTGGAAGACCACATCTCTCAGAAATATGAAGTCAAGAGAAGACTTGGAAAGGGGGTGAGTTGATGTGTCACATTTGAACAGTTCAGGAAAGTTTTCTATTTGTTTTCCAGGTTGTGAAAAAAATGTAAACCTGATTTCTGTTTATTGAATTGAATTATTGAATATTGGTTGCACTAAATTGTTGAGGCTACACAATCTGTCTTAAAATGTTAAAGTTAAATCGAACAGACACTGAACAGAACTGCTTCGACTGCCACTGAAATGGTTACTCAGTTGAGTTTGGAACATTTCACGACTTTACTGTTACATCAGTGAACATTCCTGGGATGTTTTTTAGGTTAATGACCAGAACAACAACGGCTTTTTTCAATACCACCTTTGTGCTCTTTAAGAACAAGCTGTTTCGTTCAGTATGTAATTCGCCATCATCCTATTTTATGCGAGGTGAATTGAGTTTTATTAAGAAGCCTAGACTTAATGTGGATTCATTAATCCACATTGTTATTGTTTGTTTTTCTAATGTCTCTTCTGGAGCTTGCAGTTTGGACTTGATAGTTTTTTCATTATGATGGTTAAATCCCTGGCTTCATTTGGTTATGCTACTGTCTTGGGTCATTGGGACAGACAGATGCGGGACAGTTGCGGGACAACAGGTGGACAACAGTTGCGTGTGCGAGCGTGTGTGCGCGCGCAGCCATAGCTCAATGTGTTTCTGGGCGGAGTGGTGCAGGCAAGTGGGAGTACTCTCTCTGCCTCAGGGACAGGGTGAAAACAAAGCTCCTATTCTTACAGGTGTGTTGCCTGTTTGGTGTTTAGCCAAACAAATGAGGCTGGTTATTATGCAGAGAAAGCCCACAGGGTTGTAGAGGTCCTGCTGACCACCTGTCAGAATTGACCTGTAGGCTAGATTGTAATTTGTTGCCTAGTACTCCTGTCAGCCGAGCAGCGTTAGACAGTGGAAATGGTGTAAATTTTGGATGACTTGTATCCTATGGTGATGCATACACTTTGTGTTTGTAGTAAAGTATCTCTTTTAACATTATTTTAAATAGAGTGGATTTCCCTGCTGGGGATTTCTTGAATCATCCAACAATGTCAGGAAAATCACCACTGGAGACACTGGAAACCCAATAGTGAAACTGCATTCATTCCAAACAGATGATAAGTACAGATAGATCAGAGAAGAACAAAACTGGAGCAATTCTCCTATTTAGGAATACTGGCTTTTTAAATGTAGGTCTACCTTCTGATTACAAATTAGGCTTATTCACAATTTCTGGAGTGTTACTTGACAGGGACGCTGTGTTTGATTCTTAACAGCTTATGATTCCAATAACTCAGTTACTGCTGTGGTACAGTTCAAATATTAAAAGAGTACCCAGACATAGAGCATTTATAATGTTGTATGCTCTGAAGTAGGGGTGGCGTCTCAGGTCTTTGATTACTCAGTAATACTCAGTCATGTTTGATCATGAGTGGTCATAAGTGCTTACTTAGCCTGAAATAGGTCTGTGACTAACATGCATAACAAAACTCTATGTCTGTGGGAAAAAACTGCATGTAGTTTAAAGAAGACGACTTGAGGCTCAAGGATGTCTCAACTATTTCTTTCTCACAACTGCAGTTTACTTTTGAACAATTAGGCCCTAGCAAACAGTGAAAAACAATGGAACACTGAAAGAGTTTGCAGGTTTGCACTTTCACCTTGCATGTTAATGGCTGTTAGAAGAAGGAACAAAGGGAAAAGGGTCCCTGAACAGAATTGTGTTGCTGCCATCCATGCATTACAGAGACCTTTTATCATAGACACACACCCTTTTTTATTTCTCCTCTCTCCCCTCCTGTTGTTCTGTGTCCCCTTGACTTTTTAATGACGCATGGAGGATGGCTGATTAAGTGTTTGTGGTGTGCAGGGGCAGACCGTAGCGCAGTCAGTGCACCTTTGTCACAGTGGGAATTGTTTGGCCTCCCCAAGGGTGGTTTAACTTTAACTGCCATGCAGGCAAGGTGTTTCAGCTTCCTCGTTCTCACGCGTTCATGTGACCCAGCTGTGCCACTTTGTTCTCAGAAAACACCTATGTGGCACCAATCCTACTTTTTGCTTTACTGATTAATTACGTTGTCTCCAATGACACACATAATTAACTGATAGGCTATCTGAAATTGAGTGTGTATGTGTGTTTGTGTGTGTTATTTGGGGGAGGGGGGAATCAACCAGATGGATTTGTATGAACTGCTTACTCTGCAAATCTTGTATAAATCCCAAGCTGTATTCATATGATAATCCTTTGTCCATATGTTTTTTACACTTTTGTTAGTTGAACAGTTTAGTCGTCCGATCTTTAGAATCCACTTTTTTAAAAACTGGTGTATTTTGTCAGCCAGCAAAGTCACTGATCACAGTTACTGACATATTTTCAGTAGGCCTACAGTCTCAATTATTGACATTTGCTTTGTAATTTGTGCTGGTGTTTGTGTGTTTAAATGTATGCAAACTTACTTTTCACTCCTGTATGTCTGCTTGATGATTCACTGTTAGACCTATAGGTCTGTGGCCGTTATGTGGTCTATTGATCCATCTGCCCGTCTGTGTTTCCAGGCCTATGGGATTGTCTGGAAAGCTGTTGACCGTACAACAGGCGAGACGGTCGCTGTCAAGAAAATTTTTGATGCCTTCAGGAATCGCACTGATGCACAGGTGTGTCTGTATGGATCAGAATAAAAAGATGAATAGCAGAAATTGAGGAACTGAAACTTGTGTTCCCTAATACCGTTTTCACTGTTGTTTTCCCCAGAGAACTTTCAGAGAAATCATGTTCCTTCAGGTAAGCACACACCACCATGAATGGTGTTCAGCAGTTTTTTTTGGTTTGTTTTATGGCTACAGGGGAAGTAGTCCTGTTTGACATGATCAAGTTCAGTGTAACTCCCCTCTCATGCCCTCATCAGGGGAAGGGTCACAGCACTAAAAGCCTACAGTCATAATCAAGGGTAATCAAGCTGCTCTCTGTGTTGGGGGTTCCATAGCAACAGTGCAGTCCCTGAGTTGCTTGGGACATCGGCCATGTTTGTTTGCCGGCTTGTGATCCAAGAGGAAGTGTAATGGTATCATGTAACTTCTATGTAAACCTTATTGGCCTGACGACTTAGCTATTCACATCACTGAAGAAATTGCTAGCGTCTTTCTCACGAGAAGGAATTTCTCATCTTGGACACCGTATTGGCCCGAATATAGGATGATTTTTTCGTCCTGTAAATACTTACGGAAAAAGGGAGGTCATCTTGTATTTGCGGACTAGACAAAAATTGGGGAAAAAATTTAGAGGGTGCCAAAAAACGATATTGGACCTGCACCTCATAGGCCTACAGCAGTGTCACACGCGATGGAGAGGTAAAAGATGGTTTTGAACAAATTCAAAAATAGACTTGAGGTGTAAAAGAATGACTGGATTTACATGCACTTCAGTACCCCTTGACCCAGTGTTGATAATATTCAGGATATGGTAGGACACTCTCTATTAGGAGGAAATGAGAAAAGTGAAACACGGATTGGCTAGCAGTCAGGCCAGTCATACAGTCTGACTTCTATGGCTAATGCACATGATTTTCTGCCTGGCAGATAAGCTATAGCCTACTGCAGTGTACTGTTTGCACTTTCATGGAAAATTATCGTTGATATGGTTACTATTCATCCAATTTAAATGTGAGAAATTCTTCATGAAGATGATTTAACTTGATTTCATGCTTTAATGTACAGCAATGACTTTAAAAGCAATAGGCTACCTTTTGAAATGGTTTTAGTAGCATTTTTAAATAATTTAATAATTTATAAATAAAACAAAAATGTATGTAGGACAAAAATTGGTCTTTACATTTTTTTTATTTACTTTTTTCTCTCTCAAAAATTAATCTGAAAAAACGGGGGTCATCTTATTCAGGATCATTTTATATCAGGGCCAATATGGTTGTTTAAGTAGTCAAAGGTATTGTAAGGGATCATTAACAAAATCATACAGGACAGATGATATGTTTTTGAGGAGGAGAAAATGTCATGTTATGGCATCTCAGGATATCTGACTTTGCTGTGGTGTTGTCATTTCCAGTCACCGTTCTTTATTAATCCCTGTCTCATCCACAAACACAGCCACTAGTCCTGTGTTTTTGCTTCTACTTACTCAAAACATACCTGTTATGTAATGTCATGTAATGTCATTAGTCACCTGCTAAACACTTCCCCACATTTCCTGCAAGAGACTTTTTGAATGTAATTCTGTTAAGGCAGAATAAAAGATAACTCATTGTAATTTGAAATAGAGTTTTTCTGAGGATTGTAATCTGTATGTGTCTCTTCACAGGAGTTTGGCGATCACCACAACATAGTCAAACTGCTGGATGTTATCCGTGCCCAAAATGACAAAGACATCTACCTGGTTTTTGAATACATGGGTAAGGCATGTTTGATTAGCCACTGATGGTTTCTTGAAATAGCAGGCACTGAAAAATACAGTAAACATCTTGGCTCCACATGTCACACATGGCTATGACAGGAAGTAGTTTTACTGTCATTTCTCTTAATCTTAATATTGGGGGCAGCTGGGGCTTCGGGTTTGAAACAGAAGGGTTGCTGGTTCGATCCCCAACCAGTAGACCACGGCTGAAGGCCCCTTGAGCAAGGCACCTAATCCCTCGCTGCTCCCCTAGCCCAGCAATATATGAAGGATATAACTAGCAGGCAGCCCACTGCTCCGGGTTAGTGTGTACTTCACTGTGTGCTGTGTGTGTTTCACTAGTTCATGATTGGGAGATGGAGAGACCAAATTTCCCTCAGAGGATCAAAAGAGTATATATACTAGTAGCTCAATAATGACAGAAATACTGTCATATTGCAGCAGTGTATTAATAAGCCTCAGGTAATCCCAGAGTGAGCTGTTGGTCAATGGACTTTTTCCAGGGTTTGACTTTGTTCCTTGAGATATAGTAGACTGAAATTGAAGGGGCCATTTTAGAGTGTTTGCAGCCGTAGGTCAGATGTGCTGCTCTGAAGTCCTGCTGTCCAGATTGTTGTGGTAATATAATTGGAATGGCTATAATGATAGCTGGGCCCACTATTATAAAGTAGAAGCAAATATCATTTATCATTTACCCTTTCTGGTAGAAGTAGCTGATACTGATGGTCTTTAATGAAGAGACCTTAGCCTCAGCAATTATGCATTTGTATTCAGGCTCACAGAATAGAGTCACAGTCTTATAGGAGTGAAAAAGATCCTAATGGCTAAATGGTCGGCGAGGGTGCTGCTGCCCGTCTCAGGATCTGTATAAATCAGGTGGATACTCAGGGGGAGGCTGAGAGGCGCTGGAGTCACCTGGCTTAGAGGCTCCTCCCTCCATGGCTACCTCATGTTAACACAACAACTGAGCATGACTGGGCAGATTTGAGCCTGTGTGTGTGTGTGTGTGTGTGTGTGTGTGTGTGTGTGTGTGTGTGTGTGTGTGTGTGTGCGCGCGCGCGTGTACGTGAGTGCGTGAATATGTCACTGCTCCTGCTGCTGGCTCTTAACGTCAGCCAAGTCTACTCCTTGTGTTGATGGCATGCAGCCATAGCACTAGTCTAGTAGTATTCTCTATGTGATCAACACAAATAGAGTAAACAGAGTAAACACATACAGTACACAGCTGACACAAGTCCAGATCATCTCACAAACAATGTTAGCAAGCACTCGCATGTTCATACACTCACTCACCATCTTGGCACTCTTAAAGTGATCAGGTGATCTTTATCATTTTGAACCAGCTAAGTATTTAAGGGCTTGTCCATTTTTGTTTGGGTTTGTGCTCTGCCTGTTGTTGTTTACCCTTTGCCTCTTCACACAGACACAGACTTGCATGCCGTGATCAAGAAGGGCAACCTGCTGAAAGATATCCACAAGCAGTATATCATGTACCAGCTCCTCAAAGCCACCAAGTACCTGCACTCTGGGAACGTCATCCACAGAGACCAAAAGGTACCACCATCCTATGTGCATATGGAGTACCAGCAATTAGCCAATAAGCATTTATGGATTGTTGATGTTAATACTGTTGTTTCCATTACACATGTTCCTTTTAATGATTTTCCCACATTTTGTTTGAATGGGCAAGTTTTGTAAAATTACTTGTATGTGAAGAAATATGGCCTCTAAAAGTGTTTGCTAGCTGTGTGGTTACAAAAAGTACCGATATGCACTATCCAGTTTGGAGGGGTGAGACCTTGCCTTGCTCAAAAATTAGTTATAATCTTAACAAATTTGAACAGGGTCAGCTGTGCTGTTGGTCTTTGTTAAGCTTTTTTCATACCTTTTTCAACATTTAATCATTTTTGAATGATCCTTGTGAAAGAATAGAAAAATAACCATGCTTGTGTTTAATCGTTTGCTTCATACAGCCTTCAAACATCCTTCTGGACACAGACTGCTTTGTGAAGCTGTGTGACTTTGGTCTCGCACGCTCCCTCTTCCAAACCCAGGAGGGTGCTGGGAACCCCGCTCTGACTGAATACGTGGCAACCCGGTGGTACCGCGCCCCTGAAATTCTCTTGGGCTCTACAAGGTAGCTTGTTTTCTCATGCTTTACATGTTATGACATATTATCAGTACATGCAATGAAGGATATAACTGAATGCATTTGCCAGCATAGAATAATTTTTGCTCCTTCTCAAATACATCTAATTGGTTTGAATACAGAGTTAGAAATTGTAAATAACAGCAAGCTAGACCGATACTAAATATATCAAATACCATGTTGTGGCAGGATGTCTATGACAAAGGCTGAAGTTCTTGAGTGGTCACCATGTTATCTATGTCCTCCTGTCTGCCCCATCTGTCTGTCTGTCTGTCTATCTATCTGTCCGTCCACACAGGTACACTAAAGGAGTGGACATGTGGAGTGTGGGCTGCATCTTGGGCGAGATGCTGCTGGGAAAGCCGCTGTTCCCAGGAACCTCCACCATCAACCAGATCGAGAAGATTATGAGTGCCATCCCCCATCCCACACCCGAGGGTAGGTTCATCCCAGTGTCTTCCCTCAGCCCTGTAACCTCAAAGATTTCTTTGGTATTGGCTCAGTCTTTCCTGTGAAGTCTAGGATATAGAGGGGGCAGACTGGGATTTCCCAAAACTCTTTCAGCCTTTCTCAACTCGACAGCCCTATCTGTCTCACCTCTCTGAGCCTGTGAATACCAGTACAGTAATTCTCTAGCAGGTCTCATCAGGCCCAGATCCTCTGCATGCATTCTTGTTCTCATACATTTCAACCCACTGTGCCTTAGAGGAAAACCTTCACTGTTCCCTCTGCTTGGCTCTCATCCATCCTTTTTGTATCAGAGATGTAGTCTGTTATCTGCTGGTGATCATTGAGTGGGAATGTGTTGTGATGTCGTCTGCAGATGTTATCGCAATCCGATCCGAGTATGGTGCCTCTGTGATCCAAAGGATGTTGCTTAGGTAGGCTTGAGTGGATGTGGGTTTATGGTTATGCCATTATAGCATACACCCATGTGTGAATGTGTGAGCAGTTGTACTATTTGGTGTATGTTACTTACCAGTGGCATTCTTACTAAGGTTTCTAAGGCATTGCATTGTAGCTTTGATGTTAATCCTCTTTTGTAAGTCACTGTGCATAAAAACATCTGCTAAATTAATTGTGTCAATGTAATTTGTAAATGCATGGGCTTTATACTGTATGTGGTCAACAGCCTGTGTGTGTGTATGTGTGTGTGTGCACGCGTGCCATAATATTTTGCCCTCAGGCCCCAGGTTCCTCTTGAAGAGCTGTTGGGTAGTCCAGTTGATGCTAACGCTTTGGACTTGCTGAAACGTCTGCTGGTGTTCAACCCTGAGAAGAGGCTCACTGCAGAACAGAGCCTAGAACACCCATACGTGGCCAGGTACAGCGAGAGTGAACGGGTGGGTGGGTGGTTGTGTGGGAGCTCAGTTGAAATATTTATTTAAGCTTGATCGAAATAAAATGTGCTGTTTGTAAACAACCATTTGTCCCAGTAGGTAATTGTTTTGCAGTTGTAGCACCCATAATTACACACGCGCACACACATTTCCACAAAACATTTCAAAAGGCTTTTTTTACTTTTCTGTTGGACACCAGTAACACTCCCTCACACCTTAATGAACTACTAAAAGTACTTTTAGTCAACGCCTCCTCCCCCTCTCCTCTCCCCCTCCCCCCTCTTTCTCCCCCTCTCCTCTCTTTCTCCACATCTCTACCTCTCCACCATGGCTGCACCCCTGCACAGATTCCATAAGCCAGCCAAAGAGCCCAGTTTGGACTATGATGTCATTCTGCCTGTGGATGACGATGTACAGCTGTCGGTCATGCAGTACCGCACCAAGCTATATGAGGTACAGTAAATCCCTTGAGATGTTATGTTGATAAATGTATCGATATGTTTTGTGTTTTTGTGTGTGTGAGTGTCAATTTAAATAGCAAAGCTGTTTGAAGTCCCAAAAGCTGTGAGGGTGTCAAAGCTGTGTAGGTGTGTTTAACTAGTGAAGTGGCCATGAGCTTCTAGAAAGACCATCTCAGTGTGTGTTTGTGTGTGTGTGTGTGTGTGTGTCCTTAGATGATCTCTGAGAGAAGGTTCAGTGGCTGGGCCCAGAAGCGATGGCACAGGAGGAAGGAGGAGGAGCAGAGGGGAGAGACAAAGGGCTCCTCTGGGTTCAAGGGAGACAGCACAGACAACGCCCTGGCAAATTCCAGCGGGGCCTCCTCAACCCCAGAGGACACTGAGAAAGGAGACGCGGGAGGGGACAATGGTAATAAGTCACTCAGTGTTCGGAAAGAGAATCTCGCTGCACGGCAACCGGGGACCAGTCCAGTGCTACCACACATACAGCCAGCCAATGAAAAGAGTGGTGCAGTCCACACAACCTCACAACCAGCCAATGAGAAGAGCGGTTCAGTTCATACATACACACAACCAGCCAATGACCGAGTTGGAGTACTTTTGAGCCCCAGTGTACAGAAGACTACCTACAATCCCATTACTCATGCTCCGAGTAAGTTGCACAAGTCATACCTTTTAACTCATACTTCAGATGCACACAACTGCACAGGTATCATGGAATATTACATATAGTCTTGAGACCCACAGTCTAGATCTCATTTTAGTACTGCACAGAAATACCATCCTTAAGATCCCTAATGTAGGCCTTGGCCCTCATGTACTGTATGTCTGCATGTTGTATTTCACAGAAGTGCAGAAATAAAGATGGATTTAAGTCCATAGTGACTGTGGTTAGTCATCAACTTCATTCCCCTGGAGTATCTAGACCCAGGTGTATGCAGCGTTAGAGCCAGCCCTTGGCCTTGTCCATGGTGCTGATATACCATAGAATTCCACATGAGTGAAACTGTATTCCCAAGGGATGTTTATCAGTGCCAACGCACACACACACACACACACACACACACATATGCAGAGGCACAGGCTCACACACACTTATCAACACACAGGCACGGACACACACACACACACACAAGTGTTAGTATACACTATATCATATGCATACACATTGATATTTGGGTGCGCTTGTTCTGACTTCTTCATTCACTATCCCCCACTGCTCATCTTGTGTAGTTGTGACCAGGGCACCAGTGTAGTCCTAAACCGCCTACTCTAACCCTCAGTGCTCTCCCAGCTGCAGCGCAATGGCCTGGGCCACAGGAGGCAACCGCAGCAACTCACTGCTGCTGACATCATCCCTATTCTACCATCAGAGGGCGCTAATGGGAGCATGGTAAGCCTCTGAATGTGTGACGCTGATACTCAGTACATATTTAAACAGGCCTCCGCTCACCGCATTTGTTGCCTAACAAGGCAAGGGAAGTTTTTGGTTTTGCTTTCTATCATATTGGGCATCCACATTTTTTGTAACATGTTTGCACATATTTACACTTTCCTGACTTTTTCCTGCCTCATCCTTTTTCTTACTCTACCTATGTTGTCTTTCTAACTGTGATTATAGTCTCTCTGTTTTTCTCTCTGATTGGAATGTCCATTTGTCCTCTTCCCTCTCCCTCTCTCTCTCTCTCTGTCAGGTGGGAGATCCCAGCCGTGCCCGTGGCAGGTCGGCCCCCATCGCCCGTGTCCGCTCCTTGTCACTGACCTTGTCTCGGCCCCTCAACAACCCGCTGGTGCGTCGGGATGAGCCCCCGGTGTCGTCTGGGCTGTGCGTGACCTCAGCGCGTCTGGTAAGGCCACCACCTGCCTCGCCCCTCACTCCTCACCGGCCCATGGCCGTCTGTGTGGGTGTCTATTGCTCACCCAACCCAGCTGTTACTGGCTTAAGCTGAATGAGCCCTTTATAGTGCTTTCTCTTATATAGGCTACTCTGTTTGCATTGGCAATGGATTCTTACTCTGTGTTCTCTCAGAGAGGCTGGTGTGCCAATTTACACAGTTGTCTCACACACATGCGTGGGAATTGCTGTGCACATTTTTATTTCCTGCCTGCAGTGGAGTTAATTCTTTGGCCACGCACGAGGGCCCCTGCAGATCCCTCCGAGGCTGCACGCTGCGTCGAAGCTCAGGATGACTCAGCTACTCTTTACTGAGAGGCTCACTGCATCTGCCTCTCTGGAGCGCTGATGGGGAGACGCTTCAATTTCAATCAGCTGAAATTTGCCTGAAATTTGCCAAATTTGCCACAGCCTGGCTGGTGGTTTAGACTGCTGCTGTCATGACTCAGAGGAGTTTATTTTTCTGCACTCTCTCATTCATGATAATGAGTATTGTTGTGTTCTAAGGCCTGCGATAACAGGGAAAAAACACGTGTCTTTTTCCTTTTGAAAATGTCCATGTGGATGCCACAGCATGTATGGAAAAAGTGGGAAACTTTTGACTGGATTTTATTGACACCATTATTTTATTATGGACTTCACATCACTTCCTTGTCACTTTGTATGCTTGGCTCAGTTGTTGCCCATATTGACTTTGATGTCCAGTGATTTCAATACAAACTTGGCATATATGGCAGGTTTACCAAATGCTGCATTCTCCCTTCACAAGCACCTCACATCGTACTTTTTCATCATGGGCTTATTAACAATGTTTTACAAAGGGGTTGCTTTTTGTTTTGCCGTTTATACTGTATGTGACAACTGGGTGGTTCAAAGAACAAATAAACTCATTTACTCTTTTTCTTTTCTTTACCTTGCCTCTCCTTCTCTGCTTTACCCTCTCTCTGGTTTCTCTTCTCTTTTTGTTCTGTTTTTTCATCCCTCTCCTGGTGGGCTGTGGGAGAACAGAACCAGCGTTCCCCCTCTCAGACACGTGAGGCCCGGCCACAGGTCAGATTCAGCAAGAAGGTGTTCCAGAGCAACTCCAACGTCTCAGCTGCTGGAGACCCCCGAGCCAAACTAGGCAGCTATTCACAGGCTTACGGCACCATAAACAAGACTGAACTGGACAACCTTCTGAAGAGCCGCCACCAGCATTAGCATAGAAATATGTACTTCGACATAAATATATACTTGCAAGCAAGCAAACAAACACCTACAGGAACAAATACACCAGCCCTGCAGCATCATCAGAAAGACTGAACAGGATTCTTTTAAGCTGCAACCAGCATTCAACACACACACTTCCAGGCAACCATGCACAAAATTCAAACAAATGCACAACACAGTTATGCAGTCACAGTGTTGTGTGTGCATATATTCAAGGACTGTCTAACAAACAGTACACTGATTGTTTATGCCATTGTAAAAACAGAGAGTATATCAAGATAGAGGATGGGAGACCAAAGCAAGCAGGCAACTGTTATATAAGTGGATGCTAATGTGACAAGAAATTTGTTCTTTTGGATGACCAGGAAATATTCATGGGAGCAAATGGAGTTCAACCATGTGAACTTGTGTTTGTAATTAAGCATGATATAAAACAACCCACAAAAAGTGAAATGAAAAAAAAAATGAAAAACTTTCAGCAAGCTAGGGTGAGGACAGAGACTTTGGTGGGATTTCAGAGCTGAAATATTCAACTGTACAGCAGAATGTACATAATACATATGTATGTGAGCAATAAAGTTTCAGTAATTTTCCCTCTCAGATACCTTATTTTTCTGATCTATGCTTGTTATTGTGAATGCTACAATATTTTCAGAAGCTTTGAAGTGTATAGACCATAATAACCACAAATAAGTCCTACATGATTTTCTGGGTAAGGAATGGGATCCCTATTTTGGAATTTAGTTTCACTTTCCCATTGTGAGGTATATGGGGAAGGTTTGCTGTGACTTAACTGCCCATGTTATTGTAAAGCTAAATATCCTAGACAATTGCAAAATGTAAACACGGACAGTACAGATTAGAACATCAAAATTCAAGCTAAATATCTGAATATATTGATCTGCTCCTTGTACAAAAAATTCGACTGTCGCCATGGTACTGACTTGGGAAAACCGATGGCAACCGTCCATAGATGGCACATATTATGGAAGAGATTTCTACTGGGATTTGTTTCTTTCCATCGAAGGGACACTGCATAGTACCAGAAGTTGTTTTTTACTTTATACTTTATTTATTTATTTATTTGTTTGTTTTGGCTAAAAAAGGGAGTTGGAGTCGAGACCCTTTTGTTCACCTAATGACGATTACCTAATTTATACTTTCTCACCTATAGTACATTACACTGCCGAATTACAGTAATTCCAGCAGAGAGCCTCACCACAGTACTGTTGGGTTGTGTAATCCGGGATCTTGTCAAGCGCTAATATCCATCTGACAACCACTGAAATGTTGCATGGTATAGCCGTCCTACTTTCCAGTTTTCATCTTTTCACATTATAGAACTGTCTTACTCTAGAAGCAAACCTTGAAACGTATTACATAGAAGACCGCTCCAGGGGGCACTGGGGCGGTTGCCCATAAAAATAACAGCCAGCCGAACGGTTTTGGGGGCACGTTGGGGGCTTTTTTCAGGTCGCCGCCGGTTTCCAGTCTTTGTGCGACATACGAGAGTATAGATAGTACAATAGCAGATTAATCTAATGCCTATAGTTGTCTATGGTTATAAAGTTTATTCTACATAACAGGCTAGGAAATTAGTGTGGGTCATTTCCCAGAAAGAACCCCGTTATCATATGACACCAGTGTGAGTGACGTCACGTGCTGGGTCTTCGACAAAGTTGTTGGGGGGGGGTAGTTTCCAGCAGTAGCAACGACGACGACGACGACGACGACAGCGCATTTACCATCAGCGACGCCGAAATAGCAACGCGATAAACAAATAACTTAACGAAATACTCGGTTTGTGTCTGAGTTGGGAAACATTTTTCTCTTTTACTTGTGCGGGGGTCGTGACACGGATTAACGGTAAGTCTATCTGATATAATGTTTATTTGTAGCATTTTTTACGGATGAAGCACGATTATCCGTGGTTAGCAGGTCAGGTAACCAGCGACAGTCCGCTGGTTAGCTCACCATTATTAAACTAGCATTGCTAGCGTTAACGTTATGACGGATAAACAAGCTGTAGCCAGGAGCCTTACATATTATAAAGGGCTGCGTCTTTTTGTATTGAATCAGAAACCAGCGCCTAATTAGCAAATGAATCTGTCTTCCCCTGCATGAGGCACAAAACCTTGTGTGCGATGTGGTCGTTTTGTGCCTTGTGTCGTTTCATTTGAGCGTATTCAACGCTAATGTAACATAGCGATAATGCGCTATGGCTAAAGCTGGGACACCGTCATACAATAGCATGGACATCATTTGACAGGTTGCACCAGCCCTTTAACGTTAGTCGTCTGTGCTTGTCTGGTTATCTTTAGGGTGAGGAGCAAAGTATAGACGGTAACGTTTCTTGGATCTATTTCCTTCAGTCGGCTGGCTAGAACAGGTGTTTGTGGCTTACGTGGTTAACGTTGTTGGAAGTGGTAAGCCAGCCTTAACGTTGCTATACAGGTATTTCATGTCGAGGGGCTTGAGTTTGTGTTTTGCGATGCATGCAATTATTCAGCAGTTTGGAATGTGGGTTAAATTATAGTCCGTTTAATAGGAACTCAAGATTATCACACTTCAATATTTAGAGATAAGGATGCTGTGTTTACACAACACGTTCGGCACTGATGACACCTAGCTCAAGGACTATTCTTGATTTTCTGAGGTAACTGCATACTAAGTTCCATGTAAGCCAATTTGGTGAATTTTTGACAGTTAGAATTAAGGGAGAAATTCTGAAATACTTTTGTGTAACTATGTAACTGATTTCTGCACACATGTATGAAAGGGCCTTGTCTTTCACAAAGCAGAGACAGCAGACAGACAGTGGCTGTATTTCAGAGTACAAACTGGAAAGAGGGCCTCTTGGAGACCCTGAGAACACATATCTTACTACGTCAGCTAAAGACTGTAGACCACTATTGTATAAATGGCCTTGTTAGTCGTGCAGAGCAGAGAGAGCACAGACGACCATTATGTTAAAAGATAAACACCTGTCAAAGACGAGGTCAGATGGACAGAAGGGTTAACCGTGGGTGAAGAGCCCCATCTTATGACAGAACGATGCAAGGGGCTTACATTTCATAGATTTACATGATTTGTCATGCTGATTAGCTGATAAGGTTAAGACATTTCATTTGTCGCATGAAAACCTGGATTATGATACAGAACTTGTATCTACTTGTAAACTATTACAAAAAGCAGGAGCAGATGGAAAGGAATTGGGGAGCAGAACGGAGGGGAGAAAGAATTGGAGCAGAGACGGGAAGAACAATAAGGAATGAAATGGAAACAACGAAATAGCAAGAAACTGAGAAAAAAGAGATGACACCTGAGCTGATTAGTCTAGACTCTGCTCCCCCAGTGGCATTTTGTTATGTTACTAAAATAAAGTCAACTTCAGCATTATTCTGCGTTGACTTCGATTGCTTTGAAGAATTTAGCAATCAAGTAAAACACGCCAACTGCTGAGAGAGAGCATCGAACGGTGCGGTGATTGAACCGGAATGTATCTAGATTTGCGATGTCCGTCCTTGTTGATCATGCGAAATCCAGAGGGAGAATAGCGATGAATGTTGTAAACTAGACATGCGCATTACTCTGAGCTGCAAACTACAGCTTTCTTTAAAAGTAACGGTGATATTTTTTCTCTGCGTTGTTCGGCTTCTCACGCCCTGTTGGATTTACTGCCTTGTTTAAAATGCCTGACGGCTCTGTTCAACGCAGCCCCTGGGATGTGGTGTCACGGTATCCATTTCAAATCAAACTGGACTATACAACTTGCTCAGCTATGTTCTGCAGCGGACCGGTGCGCTGTCTCTTCCATGCGGTTTAATCATTAATAGCAATAAAAGAGTCCCCGCGCTGCTCCTGACTTTCGTTTTACGAGTCGACCGTGGCAGTTCTCCAGTAGTGACTTCACATTTGGGAAACACGTTCACCATGCCACTCCCCTAGTCCTTCATGCTTTTTGTAACATTGTTTCTTTCACTAACACACAAACACTTGCAGGAGTTTATGCGACTCTTAGCCAGCAAGTTTGGCCCCTGTTCCCTGTGCAGTAGTGCTGAATCATAGTGATCCAAGAAAAGAGAGCTTTTAGTAATTATCTATTTCCATATGTAGCCTACTCCTCCCAGAGGCTACCCTTTGACCTGCTAGAAGATAGTAAACCAGAGGCTGTCTGAAGCGTTAAAATCATGTGATTTTTTTTTTCTTTCTAAATGTCATCGTCTTACTGCTGTATATTTCCTACGTGGTGATTCCCACAACTAGCCCAGTCATAAGAATAGAGTGGTATGACAATATGAGAGGCAGATATGGTTGCTTAGGTTTAAGTTGTCTTCCGTAGCATAGTCTTCTTTTCCCATGGCGTTTTGAAATGTCTCATTTCATAGATGTAGAATTGTAAATGTTTGTTATGGTGTTGCAAATCTAGTTGCTCCATGCATAATACTGACTCAGGCTCTGCCTACCTAGAGTTCATACACAAACACTTTCACTTTGCATTGGCCATTGGCTATATCTCTGGACCTCTGTGGGTGGAGCATACAGTCATAGATCACTGTTGTGGTTTGACAGTTGTGAGAGTTCAGGCAAAGAACTTCTATACTCAGTGGAAGATGCGAGATGTAACCCAGACGTGTGGCCCTAATGGAGCCATAAACAAAAGTGGAGGTAGGCTATGCTACAGCAAGCAACCAGGTTTGCTCTGATCTCCAGGGTATTTCTGGGTCTGGAACTCCAGCCTTCCAGCCATGATGGACTTGAGGCAGGGCCAGGGATTACCCCATCAGCACGGCAGCCATGGAAATAAAGAGCGAGCTCCACATCAGCCCTTTAATGGATCCCTGCTCCATCAGTAGAATAACACAGTCAAGAGAACACAAGAGTTTATTCCCAGCAAGGAAAATCTTACCTTGATACAGAATAATAAAAGATAGAAGAGGACCAGAATGTTGGACATCAGGCAGTGGCTTATGAGTTTCAGCCATTGACTGTGACCCAGGTTGTTATGAGAGTGATGGTGCAGCCTGGCCGACTGACTTCACTGACCTAAATCTCGGCTGAAATCTCTGTGGGTGACAACAGCTTAACTGAAACCACATTTATAGCCATGCTGCTATTGTGAACCTTTGCTTGAAATGATCCATACATTTTGTGGTTCAATAGATGAAGATGTGGGGTTTTAGTGCTCATAAAAGTGCTTAAGAGTATGTGTAACCTTTATTTTAGATCACTGACATCTTTTTTTTTTTTTTTAAGAAAAAGCCCTCTCACATTTTAGTAATAGTGATATGAGATACAACAAATTCTTCATCTTTAGATAGGTAGATGACAGCCTTGTACCAACCTGGCCACATTTCCTACATTCTCAAAATGGCTTGTTAATAAGCCTATATGAAACTGGTCCAGTGAGAATATTTGTGACAGGCTTTACTGGAGCTCTTTTTACTATAGCTGACGGCCGCAAAACACATTTGCTGCAATTTGCCATTTAACACCATGTGTGGAAAGGCATTATTGGCATGTCGTGGTTGAATTTACAAGGTTGTAAAGCTATTTAAAAAGCTGCTGCCAGTTTCTTTAAGAAATGTGGTGAGATTATGTATGTGTTTGAAGTTGCAGTCAGCATGTTAAATTGTTTGAACACACATTTTTTGTAGCATTCAGTTAGTATCCCCTCACAATCCACTAGCTCTAAAAGTTAGCACTAACTAAAAAAATAACAACAAAAAAACGTCTTCTTTGAGAACAAGAAACAAAGTGGGGTCAGTCTGTTCCCCAGACAGTAATAGAAAGTTCCTCTGAAAGCACTGAAGGCTTAGGTGAGCAGCCTCTGTTACTGGTTTTGTTCAGGCAGAAGTGAGCAGCCTCTGTTACAGGTTTTGTTCAGGCAGAAGTGAGCTACCTCTGTTACTGGTTTTGTTCAGGCAGAAGTGAGCAGCCTCTGTTACAGGTTTTGTTCAGGCAGAAGTGAGCAGCCTCTGTTACAGGTTTTGTTCAGGCTTCGGTTTAAATGTAATGAAGGCTGCGTTGTACAAACACATTGGCGAAATTTTCACAAACATAAACAAACACAGAATCACTGTCTGCACCATCACCCTTCTGCTTCCATAATTTGCTCGCTGCACATTTGCAACAAGCGAGTATACTGGAGATAAGCATTTTGTACGTACTGAATATAGCCTCGCCTTTAAATTATTAGATGAACTTCACTTGCTGCTTTACACCAGTCCAGACAGTGGTTGGAACAGAAAAGTACACTAGTGCTGCTCTGAGATCAGTGCTTATGTCTTGGTGTGAGCATGTCTCCCCTACCACTGCTGTGCTACTGCACCCCCACCATTTGTCATCAAATATTCATTTTGGTTTTTCCCAAAGGTGTTTCCTCCATTACACAGCAACACTCACATGACCATAAGGTGTGGACTGGTGCTGGTACTAATGACTTGTTGGTTTACACCACTACATGAGATTAGTAGGTCTGACGTCTATCTAAGGCATGTTTCCCAAAACCATAGTTGATAACTTAGGAAACATTGCCAACTGACTAAGTTGCTAATTGGTCAGCAGTTTTGGGAAATACACCCCAGGATTGGTGTTCACTTTAAGTCTCACTTAAAGATGAGTGTTAGAAGTGTGGTATTGCTGGTACCTGTAACCTACTGAGAACAGGATTCGACTAGTTTGGGCCAGATATGTTCAGTGTTGCCTGTTGTTGCCATAGAGATGCATGTGATTGGCTGTGGTTACAGCTGGGTCAGAGTGCTAGTGTCACAGCGCTCTGAGCTCATTGGTTGTGGCTGCCCCCCTTCACCGAGGGCTTTACTGCTGGTTTAAGGGCTACTCTGCTTTCGTGCGCCACAGCTGAGCACACTTGAGAGGGATCTGTCAGCAGTATTCTGCTCTATTACTTTACGTCACCAGCTCACTTTCCATCAGGACTGCTCCAAGCCATTGTCGTAATCTCGTAAATTTGGGCCTTGAACACATAAAGTGTACAATGCAGTCTAGAGAAATATCAAGGTATTTTGACCATCGAACTAGCCTATGTTTTAAAAAGGTATGTCTACAGTGGCTGAAATTAGCATCTCAAAGCTGCAGCTATGCAAGTTTTGGTGTAAAATAATAACTAGCCAATAGGCTTAGCTAAAATCTTGTAAATACCACCCTGAGCCTTATTGCTTCTGCTTTCTAACATGCTAACTGGTGTGTTTTGGCAAACACATATCCTGGTCCACAAGTTTATCTGACTTTCACGTTATGATCACATACCATCACACTGAATTTAAAGATGATGGCAAAATCTGTTGCCTGATGAAAGCACGCCTCATATTCTTTAAGTCTTGTGTGAGAGCTGCTTAAACGAGTGAAACCCCACTGGTGTCTGTTAGTGCAGACGGCGCCCATCCAGTGCACCTCCTTATATCCTTATGCACGATCTGGATGGTGTCATTCTGGATAGTGGCTCATACCAGCCATGCTAAGAGGATTTCTTGGACTTCCTTAACCCTGTCTGCCTTACTCCTCCCTTTCTTCTTGCTCCTCCATGCCCTTGTTTCTCTCTCTCTCTCTCTCTCTTTTTTTTTTATTCAGCTTGTATCGTTCACATTCTTCTTCCCACTTTGGCATCCCTCTTCTTTACCCTCTCACTCACTCACTCACTCACTCACTCACACACACACACACACACACTCTCTCTCTCTCTCTCTCTCTCTCTCTCTCAAGCAGCTGTTCAATTCTTTCCTTTTGCATATTCAGTTTTCATTTCCTGGTTGTTATTTTCCCCCCTGTCTCATTTGGGTCTGATGTTTGTGGCCTAAAAGGCCTGTGGAGTGTGCTGGCCTAGTTCCTCTCTCTGTGAGGTAGCAGAAGAGACCTGCTTACCTGTCAGATGTGTGTTAAGCACACCGGCGCTTGTGTTATTTACCTTGCCTGAAAGACACGGACAGACACACTTGTCACACTCAGTGCAAACATTCTGGTCATCAAAAGTAGCCATTTCTATGGTGGATGAGTGAGACAGAGAGAGCAAGACAACCTGGGTGTGTAAAGCGATGCATGGGTATTTATTTTGCTTCAGCTGCCATGGTGCTGGAGGGAGGGATGGAGGGAGAGAGAGAGAGTGCACATGCTGACAGAGGACAGTTTGTCTTGCCAGCCAGATCTCTGCTTCTGGACTGTGTGCTCTCAAAACTCTGACAGTTATTCCATCACATCTCATTTAAGTGAACTAATTGGTTGTTATGACTTGTGACAAGGGACTTACATTAAAATTCTCTTTGTTAGTGGTCGTATAACTGTGTGTGTATGTGAGTGTGTGTCACCCTGCACACACAAAGCTGTGTATTCAAAAGCATTGTCCACTCTGTTGGCCTCCTGATAACCATCGGTCCAGCCACAGCATCAGCAGGTTTGTCCATTCCACCATCAGCACTCTTTCAGTGTGCTCTGTGGCCAGCGCTAGCACCTAGCAACCATATTCAAATACCCACTTAACGCAACTACCACAGACAGACACTATTGATAGCTGAAAGGATGGGTCAACACTTTCTGCCCTTTTGTCAAGTTTATCTGGGGTTAAACATTACAAGAAAATACTCATCATTAGCAGCTGGTCGTGGGGTCATTGGGATACTGTCACAGGATTACTCCAAAGGCAGATATGCTAGTGTGACTCAGAACTTATCTTGTCACATGCTCTCTGTTGACTGCCGTTGTCACAGTAAACAATTTCCTCGCCTTTCATGATCATATCATGCCAGCTAACTGATCTCTGTTTCACTTTAATTTGTCCTTTACGAAACATATTAGCTGGCTCTGGTTGATTAGTAAACTTGAGTAGAGGACATGAATATGCATGTGTTTGAAGGGTCCCTGACTGGTCAGACATGTTGGCCTTATAAGACTGATGTTGGTATCAGCTATATTTAACAGGATTTAAAAACACTCAAAATGCTTTCTTTTTTTGTGTCGCGGGATCAAATGCACTTTGAGCAATAATTTCATTTTCTTCCACGCATGTGTGCTGGAACAAGGAGAATAGACTGATTATTGTCTTAATGAAATTATTACTAATAATCGGGCTAAGCTGTGCATGTAAACATACTGACATACTAACAATAGCAGTTTACTAGTTGAAGGATTTTCAAAATTTTGAGTAAAACCAAAATTTATTGTATATGTTGCTGATGCCAATGTCAGCCTTATAAGGCCAACACGTCTTACTAACCAGGGATTCCTTTTAGACATTTAGAAATGCAAGCGTGCTTGCATTTGTGCTTGCATGTGTTTGTACTGTGACTGATGAGATCCATGTGGCTTGAGAATACCAGGGAAAAGAAAGCCTGTTCACCCTGTTGATCTTTTCTTTGACTGTATAAAACACAAAATGACTGGTCTCCAGATGCCAAGCACTTGCATGAATAGGCAGTTATATATGTAGTTAGAGTGAAAGGGTAGCATTTAAGCCATCAGCACAGTTAGGCCTACTAAAAGCTGCTTCTTAAAACAGTAGTAGCCTATCTGTTTTTGAGAAACAAATCAGCCTAGATCTTAAATTGAGCCCAGAGATTAGTTTAAAAATGTCAGATTTCAACTTAAGATCTAGTTAAATTTTAGATCTTAAAATACTCCTCTGGTTATTTATTTTTTCCTTTAAAGATGATTCAGGGGTTTAAAGATCCTGGGGAATTCTGGGCTGTTTCTGTGACTTAAAGAAAAGACTGTTGAAAGAAGTAAATGTTTGCTCTGAGGGAGACCTTGGAAGAGGACAGCTGTAGCACATGCATAAATCTCTCAGTATTGTCATACTACACCTTTCTCTTTGTCCCCATACAGACTAGAGTAGCTGCCAAACTGGTAACTGTTTGCTCTTGATGGTGTGATTAACGTAGGCCAATCAGGGATTAGCTTCAGCCTACATGTCAAAGTTCAGCTTTACGTTTAGCAGCCAACTTCAGTGGGACAGGCAGGTCTTAGTGCTCACATAAGACGACTGTCGTAACTGGACTGCACAGACTGGACTGTCTGTTTAGACAGGAATGCAAACATATCTGCGTGAACCCAACTAATGCACTGGGCTAATTAGATCAGTCAGGGTGTATTAGTTTCCCCATAAGGTTATCTCTCAGTAGGCTCTGTTTTCCATCGTGATTTGTTGCCAACCTTTTTGTGAAACACATTTGATCTGAAATATTAGGCCTAGACATGAAACTGTCGAATAATAGAACTTTCTGTCAAAGTGGAAGTGTGAGTATAGACCTACCTGTCTGCTGCCCAATTTTTGGTCAGGGTAGGGAAGGGATAACAGTGGTGTTAACAGAAAGAACGGGACCTTACTGAAACCTGTCAACCATTTTTAAAACCAAAAACTGGCACCCTCTGTGTGTGTGTCAGTGTGTCTGTATTTGTTTTTGAGACAGCAGTCTCCTTAAGAGAAGCGCATACGGGATGAAAGCTCAGGGGATTGGCTGTCCAGTAGAAATGGGGCAGGGTTACATAATTCTGCTGTTATTCAATGTGCTGCCCTATAAAGAAACAGAGAGATGGAGAGAACCACATGGGGTGAGGGGAAATGGAGAGATTAAGAGAGGGAACGTTTAGGTCCATTTGTCTGTGTGTGTGTGTGTGTATATGTATATAGATACTTTGGAATACCATGCAATGATATTACTCTGTCAGTTTTGTGTGTCAAAGTTGTTTGAAGAGGACACTAAACATCAGAAGATGAAATGTAGTGTTGACACATGTAAAGTGTAAGCGACACAGTGTAAGCGATCACCTTAATTGGTCTGGTCATGGGATGACAAATGTTAGGCCGGTAATAGCTTTTAAGACCTTTAATGTATGATTAAATGTTTTTTAAACATTTTACTCAACACATCTAATAGTCTTACCCATTTACATAACACAAAGTGAATTTGAAAGAACCAAGATGACCTGTATGGCCTTTCAGATTGAAACATACCAAAGTGGCGTAACCTGTGTGTCGTCACACTTCCTCATTGTCACTGAAACCTGGTTAAGGCTGCATCCCTATGACAACCTGTTGCTGGGCCCAGTTGCTATAGAAACTAGCGGGTGTCAGGAATAATGCTACTTGCTGTCAGAGCTGTGCAGACTCAAAAGCCATTGCCCATTCAAACGATTCAGTAGGGTCACATTTCCTTTCATTCTACCCAAAATGTATGCTTTAAGAAATGCAGACAATGATTTCTACACGGTGTAGATGTAAAATATGCAATTTGACAAAAAATGTAGCCCAATGTTTTTTAGATTGTGTGATGCTTGCTCTCAAATCCAAGACTGGGCAAATACAGACTTGAATCTGCACTGGATGAGAAGATGTAATCAGATGAAGATGTAATCAAGTTGGCGTAGTGGGTGTAGTTTGGCATGTTATTTATGTTGTAAAGCATCCTATTTTTTACCTCATGGTAAATGCACAACGGACTCAGAGATATTGATTCTATGAAATGGCCACAAATTAGATTTCCATTTGCTTTAGTAGTATGAATTAGACTACATGGCATGCCCCTCTGTGAGTATTGCAGCACATTCTGGTTTGCCTACTTTTCAAATCCAGACAATTCTGGTTTGCTGTTAATAACAAGTGACATTAGTAACCATTGGGCCAATCTTGGATGCTTCCCTGGGCCTTACTCCTTTCATTTAACCCTCTTAAGTCATTTGCATGCAAGTTCTATTGATATCCACTTTATAGCTCTTACTGCGATCACTGTAGCGCTTCCTTTGCATGTGGTGTGAAACATGAGGTAAATCTATCGAAGATGCTGCCAACATCATCTGTCTCTGAATCCTCTCTCTACGACCTTAAAAACACTAAACGGATGAACTGGTTGAGGGCTATCGTTGCTTACTAGAGATGAAAAGGAGGTTAGGCCTATATTTCATGGATAAATGCACTGGTGTGTTTGTAGTAGTCTGGTTTGCAATATCTGCTGTCCTTCTGGGACATATGGACCCAACCCCCGCAGACAGGCATTCAGCGATGACTCATGAGCTCTCTTTCAGTACGGTCACATGCAGTTCTGTTTACTGTTTTGCTTTCTCTCTCTCTCTCTCTCTCCTTCCCTCACTCCCTGCTTCCCTCACTCACTCACTCACTCACTAACTCACAGGGCCTCTGTGGAAGGAGCAGTGATGTCTCAGGATAAGAGTGGCTACCCTGGAATGGGGGAGTGCAACCCCCTCCACAACAACGTCTATGGCCAGCCCAATCCCCCTGGCTTTGGGATGCCTCCACCAAACTACATGGGGGGCCCTGGGGCACCTGGATACCCAGCCCCGGGACCCTACCCCCAGCCAGGCTTCGCCCAAGCCGGTCCTTACCCCCAGATGCCCTATCCACAGATGCCATACCCACAGGGACCCGGCTACGCACAGGGACCAGGCTACGGACAGGTCCCCCCACAGCCAGGCTTTGACTCCAACCCCAATCGTGAGTGTCTGCTGCTACCTCATTCTCAGATTTTCTTGTCATTGGTCCTTCATGCTGTGCTTGTAGATCATCTGGAGGAGCTGGCTGGTGATTGGCCATTCACAGTGTTGTGCCTAGGGCTTGTTCCAGTTAGTGGCTGTCAAGGTCGTTAACATTTCTATGCGTTCTCCAGCATGTATCATTCCCTATGTTTTTTCACTTAAGTGTTGATATATTGCACAAAACTATAAAACCACACACTTCCCTTTGACCAATTCTCCATTATTTTACATTTTATTTGTATGTCAAATTTCAAAATTTATGTCTGAGTATAAATACACAGTGTCATAAAAATGCCTGCTGAAGGCTAGGCCTGAGTGAACGGACTAGTGTCCTGCAGTCGGCAGCGCCTGACGGGGAGATGGCTAGCTGGCTCTCCGTGTGGAAACTCCCGCGCTTGTCTTTCCACCTTACATCAGCAAGAGCAGCCACTGGGCTCGGCTCATACACAGCCCAACATGTCACATCAGGTGGCATTACCATCCGCTCTGAGGTCTGGCTCTGCCATTCTGCTCCAGTTACGACACTTTTCCATTCAAAACAGGCACATTCCTCTATTGTTCAGGTTTTACCAGCGTAGGGGAAACCTCTGTGTGCTCTGTAGCCACGCACTTGTTGCTAAGCAAACAGTTAAGAGTTGGAGGACCCTTCTGTGAAAGCTGAATAAATTAAGTGTAGGCAGTTTGTGCACCATTATGTAAGATGTATTAGATTGAGATTTTAGTGTTCCTGCCTCAGACTTCACGAGGTGTAAATGGAAAGTTAGAGCGCTCACATTTTAAGACCTAAACAAGGACAGTTGCTGAAAATAAACTCAGTCATCATGGCGCAAAAAGCACATCTGGCCAGCCAGGCGAACTGAAGCCCTAGGCGCTGCAGGTGTTCAGTTTAGCTTAGCATCAAGCTAAGCCTGGCTGCTCTGACTGTGGTGCACTACTGCTGCGTAGCCATGGTGGCCAATTACTCTAATCAGCAAGCACCATCAGTAGATGAGCTTGAAGCAGTGAAACAATGCGATGGGCCCAGCCATTGATGGGCCACACTGTCAGACTAGACAGAATCCAGGTGCTACGCCGTCTTAAAGTTCGTCTACATAATGTTAAGGTTCCAAAACAAAAAAAAGATTTTGCTCAGCTCCAATGTTTTATGGTCTTTGCCCATTCTTAACCTGCCCACATTTTGTTGGATGGACAACCTCTCACCATGACTGGACCATTAGAAGTTTGTATTGCTTGCTTGCCCATTGATTTAATAGTACCCCCCCCCCAAGAGAAGTGAGTATGCTGAGTGATAGCAGGAGCTGGAGATAATCTTTGGTGATATTAGGGGAATTATAAGATAATGTATCAATCTGAAGTATCCACAACATAAAAGAATTAAAACTAGGGCCTCTGTTTTTGACTAGGTACATGTGCATAGGTACATGTGCAGGGCAACCTGCAATATTGACTACCTGGGCAAAATAACTAACTGGGCAATTGATTATCTTGTCATACCTCTGGTTCTTCATTCTTACTCCAAAGGAACTCTGTGTTGTGCCTGAGGACCTCTAGTCATACTAGCATACTCATGTCTTCCAGTCTACAGTGTTTGGGATGGCTGTGAATTATACTTTTCAAAATATTATTGCCCAAACATGGTTTCCCTCATCTGAGTTCCTGGTGCTTCCCTCATCCATTAACCTTATTTGTTTTGATGTGGGCAAAAGAGGACATTAGTTGGGTTTCTCTGGGATCATAGTGGTGGTAAATAGGTTAGGTTGATTGGCTAAACTTTGACCCCAATTCAGTTAATGGTGATGTTGGCCTAATAACTGAATTCCACAGCTCTAATTTGATGTGTTGTACTGCCCAAGTCCCATCCATAGTATAGCCTACAGTATGTTAGTAGATTGTGTATTTGCTCTATTGCGTCTGAGGAGCTCTTTTGAGATGGAGAATGTAGTGCAGTGTGACATGAGTGTCACTGCTGTTTGCTTGTGACCGCCTATATGAAGGTTGTCAAAACAATTTGGGATTACTGTGAAAATATTACAGAAAGTCCTCTGCTGCCCAGATAATACACACTATTGCTCTTCTGTCTTTTACGATGAGACAATCTAAAAGCTTGTTGTTTTGGTTTCTTGCCTAAAAAGTTAGCCTGTTATCTTAAAGACCCATTTGTGAGAAGCAGTAATGTGAACAAGCGTGAAGGGGAGCTTGTCCCTTTAGTATTCATGGCTATGCAGCCACCATGATCTCCCTTTTCTTTTTTCTTTTCCTTTTCACCTCCTCTCTCCCCCTCAGCACCCATGATGGGCAGCCCTGGTTACCATGGTGAGAATGGGCCTCCCTCATACTATGACAACGAGGAGTTCACCAGCTCAGGCTTTGAGGACAAGACCATCCGCCAGGCCTTCATCAGAAAGGTGAGGAGAGAGTGTGCGTGCCCTACAGGTTTGTGCCCTACAGAAAGGTGAGGAGTGTTTGCGCCCTACACTGCTAATCACTTACTGTATGTTTTCCAAATGCAACCTGCCATACTGGTGCATCCACATCTTGGTTTAATAGTGACTAGTGAGTGTAGCATTAATAAAGCAAGGCATAAACACACAAACACTGCTTAATGTCAAACCATTGATTATCAGTTTAGTCACTGGTAGGCCTGGAGGGCTGTGTTTTATTGGCTTATAGCACTGACACATCAGGAAAATGTAGGTCATTGTCAGATCGGTGTTCAGTTTATTGCAACTTGTTAGATGAGGGATTTACAGGCTAATATTCTTTTGTCTGAGAATCAGCTATCAGTCATAGTCACTTGTGGATAACATCTTGAATGGAAGATAATGTATCTACAATGTCAAGAAGGATGGTTGACCGATTACTACGCCATTCATTTCTAAGATCATTTCTAAGGTGATGTCGGTCATTTGAGCATAATATAGGCATGCACTAAACATGCATTAACATGCACTATTGCTGGGCAGCCTCAACCTGCTGACAAGCTAAGAATTAAGAAATAAAACTCAGCCAGACCTTTTAACATGATTGTACTGTAAGTATGTGACAGAGGCCTTCATTAAGCTACAGTTCATTTGACCTACAGTGTGAGATGTAGGTCAGATAAAGTCAGTGATGGGTATTGGGGTGTGAGGTATGTGTCTAGTTATTCTTGTTTAGTTAGTCACTGGCTTTCAGACTTAAGACACTCAGAGATTTAGTGCACTCCCATTCAGTAGGCTAACACTTTCTGGCCTGTGACTTCCTCCATTGTGAGAGAACAAATTGGCCCAGATGAGGGTGACAATGACCTGCCATTCACTGTGAGAAGTGCACAGAACTCACAGACACATAATGGTCAACTCATTAGACTTGTGGGGGCTTTTTAGATTTTACAAGGACCATATTGTCTCTTTCCAAAACGTGGCTCTAGGCATTGAAATATGATTGTCTCCAGTAAAAGAATATGATGTAGCCTTTCCAATCATTTCTATGAAACATGTCCAGACTGCACATTGTTCTCTCCTGCGGTGTTTGTCTCTAAACTTCTTCCACCCTGTGTCACGTATGTCTCCTCAGGTCTTCATGGTCCTGACAGTTCAGCTGTTGGTCACTTTCTCCTTCGTGGCCATCTTCACTTTCCATCAAGACGCCAAGATGTTTGTACGCAAAAACCCATGGACATACTACGTGTCCTACGCCATCTTCTTCGTCTCCCTGATTGTGCTGAGCTGCTGTGGAGATTTCCGCCGCAAACACCCATGGAACCTGGTGGCCCTGGTACGAGCTTCTCCCTTGGGCCTTTTGATTGGCCTGGATCTTTTAGCTGTATTGGTTTGGAAGAAGAGTCCAAGAGAGGTTCTACACCCAGAATGTCATTAGTGATGAGAGGAACACTCATCGAATTCCACACAATTGATGTAATAGGCAATTTGTGACCATACTGGTTTCGATTTGCACTTTTATTGCTGTGGCAACAGCAAGAGCAAAATATGCACTGTTGTGTTCATTGGGTCAATTGGGCTGTGGTACTGAAGTATGCATCCAGGTTGTTGATGATCACTCTGGTGTGATTGTGGTGATGGAGACGAGTGGAGATCACTCTGAGAGGTGGTTGTGGTGATGATGGTAGTGGTTGTATTGAGGGCGTGATTGTGATGATGGAGACGATCCTGATGATTATGTTGTGTGCTTTCCCAGTCCATCCTGACGCTGAGCCTGTCTTACATGGTGGGGATGATCGCCAGCTTCTACGACACCGACTCTGTGATCATGGCTGTGGGCATCACCGCAGTGGTCTGCTTCTCTGTGGTGCTCTTCTCTCTTCAGGTCAGCCCCCCTGTCAGTCTGTCTGCCTCCCATTTGCTCCTCAGTCAACACTCAAGGCCATATTTGTGATTTCCACTGTCATATATGAAGGATGTTGTCATTAAAATGTTTTTTTTTTGTCATCAGTACTAGCTAGTGAAGTGCAGCTGGGTTTAGCTCAGTTTTGACCCCAGGCTTGTGGTTGTTTCTGTAGTAGCAGTTATAATCCAGATATAGAAGTTTCACTTCCTCTCTCTCCTGTTTCTCACAGAGCAAGTACGACTTCACTTCCTGCCGTGGCGTTCTCTTCGTGTGTCTGATCGTGCTGCTGCTCTTCTCCATCCTCTGCATGTTCATCCGCCACAAGATCCTGCACATCGTCTACGCCTCGCTTGGCGCACTGCTCTTCACCTGCGTAAGTGACCTCAGCACACCACCTCGCTCGCCGGACTAGAGCGCGTCCCTACTCAGACGGCCTATGGGCAGCAGGAGAGGGAGGATTGTTGTGAATGAAGATCTACGACTTGATGTCGTTCTTTTTTCGGTACCCAGAGTGCTTTGCATGTGTAGATGGATGAGTCGTCTCCTCTCTTGGTCAAACCATTTCCCCTGCAAATCTTGGCATGCGGCCAGCGAGGCATTTTGGAACAAACACATACTGTACTGAATACATAAATAGAATTGCACCTTAACACACAGGACACAAGCCATTGACTTTGTAAATGAAAGCAAAAGCAGACAATTCCTAAAATGCTGAGTTGAAAAACAAATTAGGGTGGTGTGCAGCAGCAGCAAAATCTGTGACCGATACTGTAAGACTGACTCCGGATCAGCTGAAATCTCGGAAAAGCTCTCAGTCTTTCAGCTGTCCTCTAGTGTCTAGACATACTGTAAGCAGTCATTGAAGTCAATCAGTGTGTGGATAGATGCTTGACATGAGTCAATGTGGTTCTGCAAACCTGTAGATGAAGGTGTGAACATAGTAGATATTGTAGAGGGATCGCCCCATAGGAATTGAGGTCTTATACATGTAGCTGCAGAGGATGTCAAGTGATGATTCATCAGGCATTTGTTGCCAGCGTAAGAAAAATGTGCAAACTTTATATTAGCCAACTCTTAATCAGTGAGGAGATGGCAGACAGCCCGGGTGCATGCCTGGACTGCATATAAACAGAGGAGCCAGAGGGAAGGAGTGCTGCAGTGAGGCTCGAGGGAGAGAAAGAGAGAGAGGAGTGAGAGAAAAAGAGAGTGAAAGAAAAAGAGAGGTAGAAAAAAAAAAAGAGAGAGAGAGGGTATGGGCAGGGAGCCCCTGCATGAGGCTTTAAAAGCCCTTCCTGAGTCCTGGCCAGTATTCTGGCCCCAAACTGCCCTAATTTCATCTGCAGGATGGAAACGTGGCGAGGTAAGAAGAGGACAGAGAGGGCCACTTTAATTGTGGAAAAGTAAATGACAGTGGCGTTCAAGCTACCCCGCATGCCCCCTTTTAAAACAGCTATGTATCTGTGCTAAATGCATGGATGGAAGCATGGTGGCAGACCGGGACAGAATACTGAAGGGACTCCAAGAAAAACAAAAACAGTGAAAAGCACAGCTTTGTTAATGCATTGCAGGGTGAGGTATAGGTTAGGGTTTAGAATGGCCACTGAAATGATAGAGATGGGTCTAGTGAGATGGAAAGATGAGGGGAGCGAAAGAGCAAAGGAAAGAAAAGGAAATCAAGTGAAAAGGAAGGAACGAGGGATAGTAATAATAATAATAAATAGGTTTTATATAGCACTTTTCTGAACACTCAAAGACGCAGATGGGATGGCAGGAGTTGCTGGATTAGGGGTCTGGTTTGATCCCAAGCAGTCCTGGAAACGATGAGCTCAGCATAACAGATGTAGAGATAGAGAGCAGACTGATGAGAGAACACCGAGACTGGCAGGAAAAGAGAAGGGGGGGGGGGGTAGGATGAGGTGGCACACAAGTGCACACATCCTGCAGCCTCAGCTTTGTTGACCCATTACTGAGGTGCAGTGGGCTCTGAAGCTGCATTGTCAGGCAAGACTGAAGCAGGAAGAATTGAAGGTTAAAATGACACATGATTAGGACCATTTGGTGTTGTGTGTGTGTGTATGTATGTAAAATCAGGTCATACATGCATACATGTATATTGAATGACATCAAAAGTCTCGAGAACTCCCAACAATGGAAGTGGCGCATCCCCCGGAGCAAAATACAAAGGCTATGGCTTTGTCACAGGTGCACTGTAAGCAGTAAGACGGAGTGTGTGCATCCATGGGAAACAATACTGCACTGACGTGAAGAGCCTCGTAATATACTCTATCCCCTTCCAGTGTCCCAGCACACTGCAGTGCTGTACTCTTACTCTCTTACAGAGCCGATGCACTCTGTAGACTTGAACTCCAGACAGAAGCCTTACAGATCAGATGAATTTCTGTTTAATTTATCATAATTTATCAACTTTAAAGGGAAAACTGCTAAACTTTTCAAACCTGGGCCCTGCTATGTAATTTGCTGTGGAGCTAAAGTTTCACTGTGGACATGGTATGCTTGTGTAATATTGTACTTTAACTAGATTGTCTGACAGTTTACCTTTCTTTGTATGTCTATCTGTCTTACTTTCTGATCTTTATTCTGACTTTCATAGCTTAATTAAGGATTCTGTGAGACTTCTATATGCAGGGATGTGCTGGATTGTGTTGTGGCATTGGTGTTAATGTGTACTTAGTGGCCCAGTCTGACCTCTCTATGTTCTTGTGTCTTTGCTAGTTCTTGGCCGTGGACACACAGCTGCTCCTGGGCAACAAGCAGCTGTCTCTAAGCCCGGAGGAGTACATCTTTGCCGCCCTCAACCTCTACACCGACATCATCAACATTTTCCTCTACATCCTGGCCATTGTAGGCCGCTCGAGGGAGTGAGCGCTTGACGCCCCTCGGTGGAGAGGAGGGGAAGCGCATGCAGTGGGGAAGGTGGGGAAAATGAAATCAAGCGAATGGTTGTCCTTTCTTTTCTCCCACTTCCTCTTTTTCTCTCTCTCTTTATCTTTGTCTCTCTCCTCATTACAACTTTTCCAAAGAACCCCCTGCACCTCCGCCTCTATTTTCCACTCTCCCGCCATCCGTCAATGAGAGTAGGCGTGATTGGCTGTATGACTGACTGACAGACAGACGGACGAACGGATGGACCAATGAGCGCCTGTCTTGCGGAGCGCAAACGACAAGGGCAAACCCTTTTTATTTAACCACTTCAACTAGTCTGAGGCTCGCACGTCACAGACACTTTAAAAAAAAAAAAAAAAAAAAAAAGCTATGTTTGGTTTTGTTGAAACTCTGTTTGGCGACTCTGCTCCTTGCCTTTGCTCTGCACTGTAGCTTGCTTTTGCTGCTGTCACTCTGGAGATGCCGACCTCTCGTCAGAGAAGCCAGAGGGGCGCATGTTTGAATTTAGCATGTTTTGAGGCTATGAAGAAGGTGGATGGGACAGATGGAGGTGGAATCAGACAGATAGTGCAGCATGGCCTGGTAGAAAGCGGGTGTAATGGCTAAAAATGGAAATCACAGCAACATCTATGTGTACAACTGAATATTGCTCTTCTGTAAGCTCTAAGTGTAACTGCCCTCTGCATGCTGATCACAACACTGCTCAGACACAGACAGATGCAGACAGAAAGACTGATCTGAGGACAGACAGGACAGGCTCCATGCGTTGCGTGCAAAGCTGTAGATAGCACAGCACTTTTCAATCCTCTGCTCTCCTTCACCCCTCTCCTTCCTTGCCTCTCTTCTTGTCCTCCCTCTCTCTCTATCTCTATCTCTCTTTCTCTGTGCATGCCTTCTCTCCATGTGCAACCTTGACCCAGTGCTTCATGGGAAATATAACAGAATGTGTGGACATCACTGTATAACTAACCAGTCACTCTGTTGTCGAAACAAGAGCAAACAATATTCAACAATACAGAGAAGAGAAAATAATATGTGAGAAGTTACACTGTTAGAGTTAGATCTTTATACATTTCAGTAGACACCAATAGATCTCAAAGAAATGTGATTTTTGAAAAAGCACTCCCAGCACATGCGTGAAAGAGCGGGTGGAGGTCTCGTTTTGGTGAATGATCAGAACTCGGTAGTTGTTAAAAGCTAAAGCCTCTTCACCCCTCCCCCTCCCTTCCTGGTAACTGTCTGTCTCTTCTTTTTTCACATCTTCTGTTTCTTTGTGTCTCTTTTGTTCTGTCTCTTTTTAACATAGTGGTCTTGGTGTTGTGTTTTTCCCCAATTGACGCTAATGTGAAATGTTGTTGAAATGTAAAAAAAGTATTGAAAGTATTTCTAATTCTTTTGTTTTTGTTTTAACCAAGCACTCTGAGGGGTATGATAGTTATGTACATGAGGCATTTAAACATGTTCATAAGTGTTGGACACTTCTCTGGTGTGTGTAGTTGTAATTATTTATGAGATATTTATTGCAGAGACTGTATAGGCTGGGCTGATATTGGGCTGGTGTATTGGTTGGTCATCTCTCACTCTGTCTGTCTCTCTCTGAACTTAGTGGTCCTTACACAGACTGCTTTCAACAGATTAGCATAGTGCATCATCATCTCAAACTGACTTTAAAACGAGATGCCTGCAAAATCTGGAAATGTAAATATGGCAGAGTTAGGTCCATTTTATTTGGGCTTAACATTTCCCTCTGCTTTAAAAAGCGAATATGTTTGAGGTCAAATGCATCATGTAATATAGCTTCATAATTACTAAGTGCTGTTAGTAGTGTATAACTATGCTGTATATTGGTTATACTTATTAAATACACTCCTGTGAAAAACATACAAAGTTGGAGGTGGTTTTATTCTCTGATGCATTAAATGAAAATGTTTCCGTAATTCCACACAATTCCTTTGTAGCATGAAGAGAGAGGCAGACAGAGAGACATATTTGTGCTGTAAATTTAATAATAGTGGATTGAATGTTTATTTCTGAATTAAAGTTCTGCAGGAAAATGTTTTGAAAAAGAAAGACAAAGGACAAAAAAAAAACGCTTCCTCTTAACTAACCTGCATGTGGTACGATGTGTACTGAAGCTGCTGTTGCTGGGAGACGCCTCTCAAGAAAGCCCCTCCTGCCACCTATGTTTTAGTTTTGTTCTGCAGCCCTCTTTTTAGACCTCTGATTTCTATATTTGTGTTTGTAACTAACCACCGTATGTATAGCCTCTGTAGTGGACTGAAGTGTATAGGGTGAGCTTTGGCCTTTGTAGTTCTGTTTGCACTGTAAATTTGCATTAAACTGAACTGGGATTGTATTCCTCTTCACTGCTGTATGCTTTACATTAAAACAAGAAAAAAAAGACACACACTGACCTCTGTGTATTTGTGTGTGTGTCAATTAATGTTCTTAGTGATGCCTTACTTCAAATCATTTTGCCCCTTTAAGTCTGGCAGTTCACTTTCTCCCTAAGATGGCCTCAGTTAAGGTTCTCAGGACCATTATGAAAGTGTAATCAACAGCCTTGTTGGTGAATCACCATCTCCACCCTCTCTATAAGTGATTGGTTCCAAACATGTTAATACATGTTATTTGTTAGTCATGAAACTGACAGCCTAAATCTTGGGGAAAGATCATCTCCAATGGGACTTCCGCATTTTGCACCGGAAATACGCAATTGCTGTGGAAACCTACTTACTCCCTGGTATGCCGATAACCAGGTAAACAAGAAAGATGGCGCAAGCATCGAGCAAAAGTTGTTATAGCTGACATACTGAATGCTGAATTTTTAGGGGAAGGTATACAGTGAAAAAAGGATGGTATGGTACAGCTTCTACATGCACACAAGGCAGTATTTTTACATAATACCACAAGGGGGTGGTAGTAAACAGTGGTGCTTTTAGCATCTTTAGTGGTGAATATTAGTCTCACCCAATGCTTTACGAATTTAGGAATTCTGGCATTCCATGCAGGTTGGAATGTATTGGAAATATTAAGTAGGTATTGGCTGAAAGTTACTTCTAACATATTCTCCTACCATGTGGCTGTAGCGTCTATCACTTTTACATTTTACACCTGCCACAGTGCACCAAATGCAGATAGACAGACTGACAACCAACTCTAGGGGCTCTACCATTAGCCATCTAGTGCTACCGCTCAATATCACATGTGAAAATGTTTAGTGCCCCAGACTACTTCGCCGTTAGCCAGCCTAGGACCGCCTAATGCCTCCGCTCAAATTCATTTAGCTCCTCAATTCGGTCTCTTAACTGGGACGGGCCAATCAGCGAACAGAGGGAGGGCTGAAGGCGAAAACACTGAATTTAAACTACACGTTCCAGCGCGTAACATACGCCACGACCAAACAGAGGCGATTGGTTGAAGCAGAAAGTATCTGCCCACCATGGAGCGCATTTGTCAATTGCTAGGTTTCAAACATTGCAAAAAGTGAAACGATGGGAAAACGGCTGATGAATCAGGCTACTCCACTAAGCAAAAATCCAGCTCATTTACTCTTGTTCAGTTTGTTTCTGTGGCATTGACCCAAGGGTCAGTTAGTTGATGCTTAGGGTTAATGCTGCTGCCCTAATAATAAACAGACTGGTTTGCTGAATAATTCTGATGCAGAATTTTACATACAGTTTGTTTTCTCTTCCACTTGGTCTTGGAGTTTGGAATGTTGGAGGAGACACCCATCTTGACAAATGACAGGTCACCATGTCAACCGGATCTTTATTGTTTTGATGACTGGTGAATTCAGTTTTTGTATGACATCTCTGCTAAGCGAGTAACAGGGTAAGTAAACAACAAAAGTGTTAAAACAACTTTGTATGTCTTATTTATTTAGTTATTTATTTACTTACAGGGATAATGACAACATTACATTACAACAACACAACATTGTGAGTTGGCCATAGCCTGCTTGTAGCCTACCAAACTGTCTTATCTAATATATGATAGACTATCATAGGTTTCATTTTGACTGTTAGTAGGCTGTTAGTACAACACAGAACATAATCTTACTGAGTAATGCCACTCTCATCAGTCCATTCTGTCCTATGTGTATAAACTGTTTGTTTGTGACCTGCTTCTTATGGTTTCTTTAACTCAGCAGGAGAGTTTACTACCATTGTCTCAGCAAAATGTTTGTCACCAATCAAGATCTCGCCTCAAAGATCTTGAAAAACTCTACCTTCCCTTTTAGTAAAAAGGACAATGGTTAGACACTATCACATTTTATTTATCACATTCACATCTACATTTGCTATATATTCTTCTCCATTTTATGTTTGTCCTTCATGCATGAGAAAAAATCATGGACTATTCACTGACTGTTTCTGAATTATTTTTTGTTTGTTCTCAGTCTTTGTTTATGAATACTATCATCGACATTTACTGGAAGGAGCACTGCTGTTGCTTGCATGCTGTATTGGCATGGCTGTGTACCTGAATGTAGCTCTTGCAGTGAGTAGGCAGGATAACCCCCAGTGTGGTTGTGATGGGAGAGAGGGCTAGAATACACCTGGAAACCCTTGGACAATATTGTGTCTGAATTTTGTGTAATTTGGCCTCTGAAATTCCTCAAGTTAGGCCAAAAATAATGGAACATTACTGCTAATGTTGATGTCTCTCTGGTGTTGCAGGTGGACCACTCATACATCTACTTCTTTTTGTTCAGCATTGGGGTGTCTTTATGGCTCATCATTTCAGGGGCCTGCCGTCGGCGCCTTGTTATAGACCACAACAAGAGGGAGTACTGATTTTATCTCCACACACACTTGCAGCACAGGGGACCCCTTAACCAAATTTATGTCCGAATCGTAGCACAAAAAAATTGTGAGATTTATTGTCATTATATGTTATAACACATACATATACACTTAAATCATGTATCATTTGAAAGATCTTAGTTGCCCCATTTCTACATCTATCAGAGATATAATTACAGTTGTGGCATTTTCCCTGATTATTCTTTAGTCTGATGTACCGCTGAGCCGGCAAATGTATTTAAAAACATACCCAGTTTCACAAGCCCAGCTTTCTGCGCGAACTCTCAACTTTTTATAGCAAACTAATAAACGGCAAGACTTTTTTCAAATCAGTAATACTCCTGACATTTCATATCTTTGACTCATCTATGGGTTAAATATTACCACAGGTCATGGAAGTCTCATGTTCAGACTTATTCTGAATGGACACAAGATTGACTGCCTTACACTCTGTGGCTTCTCTGAGAAATACAGGGTGCATCAATATTCTACCATGAGAACACTACACACATCTACAGTGCCAGTAAAGTTGTCGGAACTTCTACAACCAGAGTAAACATTAGAAGCTGTGTACCCTCTGTTTCATCGCTGGTACATTCAGTAGCAGTTTTAGGTACATAGGGGGCGCTTGTGTGAGAAGCGTAAAGGGGAGGGGGCGCGGTAAAAAGTGCACTTCTGGGCTCGCAACGCCAAGGGGCAAACGGGGATCCACTGTATAGAGCAATACTGTAATGCAACTAGTGAGTTATGCTAAAATTGTATTCTTTTGGGAGTTGCCAATGTTTTTTTCGCGTCTTTGGGGGGTGGGGGGGGGTCGGCGCTCGGAGGCGGTCTCGCCACTGGGTACACTGTAGGACAACAGTCATGAGGCTGATATCTCTCACCTAGAAGTGTAGTCTAAGTGGTGTTGCAATGGATAATCTTCTTACAGTATGAACTTCAGCAAAGAAAAAGGCTATCATAATTATGACACATTAGAAGTAGTAGGCCTGTGGCAAGAAAGGGTTTGTTGTGAATTAAATGTTTTGGATAACTTCATGATAGCTTACACTTTACCTCTCTCTATCGAGTCAGCTGCTGGAATGCCAGGGCAGAACAATTGCATCCAACTTACAGCTGAACTACTTTGACTACCTAGATGCCTCAAAATGCCACTGTGTGATTCACTGGCCTGAGCCTGCATCAGCCAAACCATAAAATACTTTGTGCAACATTTAATAAAGCTACTTTTGCAAGCTGTAATCAATGCAGTCTGTGTAGTTAGAAACATATAGCCCACTATTGCTGTGCAAAGGGAAAGCACAGGGAGTTATTTTATTTCAGGCTACTAGAGGTAATCTGCAGTGTATACAATAATCATTGGGTCACTTCATTCATTTGCAGTTTTAGGTATTTATTTAATTAATTATTCTTTCTTTCTTTCTTTTTTTTTTTTTAAGAAAACATACTAGTGCAAATTCATACGAACAAGGCTACGTGTCCTGTAATAACCAAACTATGGGAAGATATTGTGAGTTGCCTGTTTTCCTGTCTTGTTCAGATATTTCTGAAAGATACCAATCTGCAATTATAAGGAAGAATTTATGTATTGAAGTTATATTCAATCTTGTTATTTTTATACCTGAAGTCCATATTCTCAAACAGGAATTTGCATCAACCATCCCTAACATTGATCTATTTACTGAAACCTATGGATAATAAATAATGCATCTCCAATGCTTAAACACTACAATCATGTATTTGCAAGTCATTTATTTATGTTTTCTCCCTTTACATTTTTTTCCTTCCCTTTACTTGTTCACTTTGTTTTTGTTATTGGAATGGAAATGTGTGTTTATTTCTATTAAAAAAGCATAAAAAATTAAAATGTATATGCTACTATGTGTAGCCTAAATTTAACCAGTGTTGTCTGTATAGCTGTAAGCACTATGATCAACCCATGTAGGTGAATGAAATGCATTTAGATTGTTTTGCAGCATATGCAATTAAAATTTAGCATGTATCTCTATTTCTGATGGCCAACATAAAGAATAGAGAATTACCATGTCATAAAGTGTATGGAGCCCAAGTTCCGCCCCTTCCAGTTTGCCCTGTGGGGCCTATCATCTCAGTTATTTTGAACGGGGGAGAATGGACAGAAAATAGTTATTTTTTGGTCCCAGTCGATATAAACCTTGAATTGCACATATGGTTTTTGTGAATTTTGAACATAATTTTCATGTAAAGAAAGTTACAGTTCGTCTCGTGACTGTTGAATCAGAGCATTGTTAAAGTTTGTAACTCCAATAGGACTTCCGCATTTTGCACCGGAAATACGCAATTGCTGTGGAAACCTACTTCCTCCCTGGTATGCCGATAACCAGGTAAACAAGAAAGATGGCGCAAGCATCGAGCAAAAGTTGTTGTAGCGTACCGGGCTGTTCTTGTAATGCCCACAACATGTTCACAACAGTAGCCTACATCACTGTAAGCAGTAAACGGAAGTAACAGTGTAAGGAAAGAGTTGAAATAGAGATAGAGATGTATAACCATGGAATGAGATGGTGGACAAAGAGTTCCTGCATAATTAAGGTAGATTTTCAGACTTACATCGGAAATAAAATGATAACGTTTCTATATTTTCTATACTTATATCCATTCTGTAGCTAGCTGTGCAGAAACTCAGCAGAAAGTTCGAGTGAACAGTACTGCAACGGCAGTAAGAGGCACAGAGAACTTGTGCACTCCGTGGTCAAACCTCTAGTTTGCGAGGCTCCTCGTTTTTCCTCTGAGACGGGTAGCGTCTGGCCCTCACAAAAAACCTGCCCGTCTACTACATTTGATGCTATGACAAGGAAACACAAACATAAACACAGACATCGCCGGAGGAAAATAAAAATGTTAGCTGATGATGATAGCATTCGGCTAACGTTAGCATTAGCCTATTTTCGCAAGCTGCTACACACAAGACGTTCACTTGGACCAAAGACAGACAGTGAATGTCATATTGTTTGTAACAGCCCGACCACGACTGTTATATTGCTTTAATAAAGTTGCACATGTCCTCTATACTATCCATACATAACCCTATAACCCTTTGGCAAACCAGTGAGAGAAGCTGCGTAGACTCTCCATTTTTATTTAACCCGGCTTTCTGTTGCGTTTACATTAGACAGGAAGTCTGCATACCCTGCGATTGCGTATTTCCGGTTTCTGTGAGAAAGGTCTATGACTACAGCCTGTCAGTCGCATACATGACATCACTGAAGATGATGCTATTCTTACCGTGATTCACAAGCATATCAGCAACAGCTCTTGTAACTTTGGACTTCTCTTTTTGACGAAAAGACTAAGAATCCACAGAGCTGAATAGAATCACATGATAAAATCCATTTAAGCGCTGCTGAGCGACCTAACAGGTAGCAAGCTAAAACCGTTAGTTAGCGTGGCAGTTAACCTTATAGTGGATGGTGACGAGAGTGTAGTCTGTTGAGCGGCCTAACCCGAGATCTAACATATTTTTAAAGTATGTCAAGAAATAGTTCTGTCTCAGTGTGGAAAATTATCATTAAACTATGCAAAAAACATTCATGGTACATCTCAAAGGGAACAAGAAAATGTTTTTTTTTTATGTTTCCATTGACTCATGTCCATGTTCATATTTTTCGTTAAGTTAGGTCCCATAGACCGGAAGTATGAATTAAAATTATGCAGTTAATTGCAATTAATAATAAAATATAAATAGAATAAAAACACATTTCGTATTCTGATATACGGCCTTGGCCTATTACCTATTCTTTCCAAAATAATGATATTTCAGACATTTCTAAGGCATGTGTGCAAAATACGATGACAATTTGCGTGGGATTGCCCATGTATGTATTACCATCATGTGAGGGTCAGAGCCATAAAGTTGCGACACGCTTTTATGTCGCCGCTAAGGCTGTCACGTAATTCATGTAGACCTCGATAGTTCCAGACAAACCTGCCCTGCAACGTTATCCTATGGCAGACGCCAGTGAAGACGGGATGGGATTCTATAGCTCAGTGGATTAAACAGGAGTTATTCGTAGATTGAGCTGTGTAATTTTTATGAAATGATTTTCATATGTGTGGTATGTGGCAATTTGATCTTGAAGGGAAAAAGATAGTTCTTCATCACGTTACCATACATTCGGCTAGCATGTAGCAGTAAAGGACAGTCCTAGAGCAGGTAAAATGATTTCTTTGCGTAAATCCACGTACATTCTGTATCCTGAGGATAGCTAACACTAAGGTAATGTCGATCATTTATGATTTAATTGCCATTTGCTAGAACTGAGTAGATAGATAGCCAGACGTGTTAGCCCACTGATAGTCATGTTAAATTTATATCTTCGCTATTAGCTACCATAGTACTGCTTAGCCAAAGTCCTTCTCTTAGCGTCACATACCGGTACCATATTACTACCAACATTATGTCGAGTGTTAGTAAAGTGACAATATAACTATTATAATTCAGTTAACATAATTGGTAACAGCAGCACACATCCTGAATGAATAACAGTGTAAGAAAGAGTTAAATAGCGATAGAGATGTATAACTATGGAATGAGATGGGACAAAGAGTTCCTGCATAATAAGTAATTCAGACTACATCGAAATAAAGATAACGTTTATATTCTAACTAATCCATCTGTACTAGCTGTGCAAAACCACAGAAAGTCGAGTGAACAGTACTGAACGCAGTAAAGCAAGAAATGTGCACTCCGTGTCAAACCTAGTTTGCGAGGCTCCTCGTTTCCTCTGAACTAGCGTCTGCCTCACAAAAACCTGCCCGTCTACTACATTTGATGCTATGACAAGGAAACACGAACATAAACACAGACATCGCCAGAGGAAAATAAAAATGTTAGCTGATGATGATAGCAATCGGCTAACGTTAGCATTAGCCTATTGTCGCAAGCTGCTACACACCAGACGTTCACTTGGACCAAAGACAGACAGTGAATGTCATATTGTTTGTAACAGCCCGACCACGACTGTTATATTGCTTTAATAAAGTTGTACATATCCTCTATACTATCCATACATAACCCTATAACCCTTTGGCAAACCAGTGAGAGAAGTTGCGTAGACTTTCCATTTTTATTTAACCCGGCTTTCTGTTGCGTTTACATTAGACAGGAAGTCTGCATACCCTACGATTGCGTATTTCCGGTTTCTGTGAGAAAGGTCTATGACTACAGCCTGTCAGTCGTATACATGACATCACTGAAGATGATGCTATTCTTGCCGTGATTCACAAGCATATCAGCAACAGCTCTTGTAACTTTGGACTTCTCTTTTTGATGAAAAGACTAAGAATCCACAGAGCTGAATAGAATCACATGATAAAATCCATTTAAGCGCTGCTGAGCGACCTAACAGGTAGCAAGATAAAACCGCTAGTTAGCGTGGCAGTTAACCTTATAGTCGATGGTGACGAGAGTGTAGTCTGTTGAGCGGCCTAACCCGAGATCTAACATATTTTTTAAAGTATGTCAAGAAATAGTTGTCTCAGTGTGGAAAATTATCATTAAACTATGCAAAAAACATTCATGGTACATCTCAAAGGGAACTAGAAAATGTTTTTTTTTTTTATGTTTCCATTGACTCATGTCCATGTTCATATTTTTCGTTAAGTTAGGTCCCATAGACCGGAAGTATGAATTAAAATTATGTAATTAATCGCAATTAATAATAAAATATAAATACAATAAAAACACTTTTCGTATTCTGATATAAGGCCTTGGCCTATTACCTATTCTTTCCAAAATAATGATATGATAATGATCTTGAAGGGAAAAAGAGTTCTTCATCACGTTACCATACATTCGGCTAGCATATAGCAGTAAAGGACAGGTCCTAGAGCAGGTAAAATGATTTCTTTGCGTAAATCCACGTACATTCTGTATCCTGAGGATAGCTAACACTAAGGTAATGTCGATCATTTATGATTTAATTGCCATTTGCTAGAACTGAGTAGATAGATAGCCAGACGTGTTAGCCCACTGATAGTCATATTAAATTTATACCTTCGCTGTTAGCTACCATAGTACTGCTTAGCCAAAGTCCTTCTTTTAGCTGTCACATACCGGTACCATATTACTACCCAAACATTATGTCGAGTGTTAGTAAAGTGACAATATAACTATTATAATGTCCAGGTTTAAACATAATTGGTAACAGCAGCCACACATCCCTGATGTCATTGACACTAAAATCCTCGTCAGAACAACATTAGTGAATCAAACAGTCTACATTTAAAATAAGGTTAGTTTTGTGAAACTGTTCTGCTTCAGGAAAACTCAAGTCAAGTCAAGTCAAGTAGAGCTTGACTATTGTCATCTCAACGAAATATACAACATATACAATATCACACAGTCCTGTGTCAAATTTGGACTTGATTAATTCAGGTGGTTGCCTGTGCAAATTAATGTCATTGTCTCTAAAGTAGAGATATAGATCTAAGATTGTGAAAAAAAAAGATCTTACCCAGCTGCAGCTGTATCCCGCACAATACAATCCACATTACATTACTATGCACTGTAGGCATACACATCATAGTGTTTGTCACATTTCATTAAACAGCACAAATGTTCTGTCACAGTAAGATGACCATGGTGCTAGGGAAATGCAGGAGGGCATAAAGTCTCTTAAGGGGTACACAGCAGTTAAATCTTTGGTTATCCTGACTCATTTACAGTATATATTCTGTGTGTTAACATTTTTTCAGAGAGCCATTCAGTGTGCACTCTGTACGCAGCTGGCCATAGAACGTCACTGAGGGCACACAACTGCTAAAAGTTTGGGAACCATGAATGTAGGCTATGTAATAAGCATCCTCTTGACCATATGGCACTGGCAGCATATTATCTAGGTACAATATCAGGATGTGCACACTCACACATTGACCACTTTCAAGACAGCAAGTAATCTAAATGCAAAATGTAGGCCACTGAAGCACAGGGTAAGAGGGGTCTCCTTATATCTTACAAGAGACTGCTGACCAGTTATGTAGCTTGGCAGGTAGTAAGTATGGAGTGTGTTGTTTATGGCAAGGCATCTAATATAAATCTGGGTAATATTTGTTTTCTGTATTTTAATATTAAATCAACATACTTACCATGGAAAAAGAAAATGTAGCCAGACCAGTCTCTAGATGGTAAAGGAGCAACAATGTGTGTGCTTTCATGATGGCGAGTGTTTGCATCTAAAACCAAGTTCAATCTCCTCTGTAGTGCTCTGTTTTTCTGGTGTGTGGAGTAGAAATGTAGTAGACAAAACACAAGAAAACAGTACTCAATATTCACTGGGACAGCACATTCACAAACATGTTCACATTCAGTCATTTCAACTGCCACTTCAACGAGGACAGCCAAGGTTCAGAGAGGAGCGCTACACATGTCAAGAGACAGACTGCAATCTACCATCAGATCTTTTGACATCCAACACAGCAAGACCTACAACAAAAGAAGAGTAAAAAAATAAACAAATCAACATGTGTATTGCTGTTATACAGTACAAGTATTGCATTTTCAGTCACATTGGATTTCATAAGTCACCTGCACCCCAATAAACACATTAGATATTTAGCCTAAGAATAGTCAACACTAAATAAGCAGAAGTATACATGCAATGCTATTCTGTATTGAAGATTCCCAATGAGCAGATTATTTTGATTGTGTTCAATCAATTCCAGGGATGTACCAAAGTATTTGCTTGTCTGAAGTAGTCTAGTGTTAATACGCCTATTTTCCAATGTGCACAAGTAAATGGTTGTCATTATTTCAGTTTTGATGTGAGATGTGTGAAGTGCACAATAAAGTAACTTTAACTGCCATGTTTTTAGATTAGATTAGATTAGATTCAACTTTATTGTCATTACACATGTATAAATACAGGTAACGAAATGCAGTTTGGCATATAATCAGAAGTGCAAAGAGCAGCAAGTGCAGTATATACAGTATGCAGTGCAGTATATACAGTATGCAGTAGGCCTACTGCCAGGTGTAAGGTGTCTGAATGCAATTTCTAGTTATACACTTATCTGTTAACACACTTTAAACAACATTCAAATCGCATTTCTACCAGACATAACTTAGAAATCATGTTTTCCACAAATGATTGGGAAAAGAAGCATGCAAGGATACAAGGAAAGTTTATTGTCACATGCACATGGTTACTGAGTGTAAAAAAAATCATTCAATGCATTACAGTGATAAAAGTTGCCTATAACTAATTATTGTCATAAAACCTAACAATCAAAATAACTAAACATAATGCCACGTTACAACAAAAAAGTTATTTGACTTTAGTGAAACTGTTACCTAGCATTAGCCTCCATAGCAATACCAAGCTTTCAGTTATGTTCCTACAATATTACATTTTTAACATCAACATCGACATTTCATGCAAACAAAATAGAAAACTGACGATGACTAAGACTATACATATTATAGCTTTTTAAGTTTGAAATGCTATTATTTCATCAATTTAACAGCAATTGTTCTTGTTGAGATCACTATAGGTCCGTAACCCGGAAGTTGGACCATATTTGATTTCGTCCGCCATTTTTTACAACGGGAGACTGTGGAAGTGTCACCACTGTGTTCTTTTACTGTCTATGCTCTGTTCTACCACTCTGGTTCGGATTTGATGTAAGCCAATGAAAACACACGACATGCATACGCCGAAGAGGAAGGGTTGTCAGCCAGCCTTTTCTGGTCTGTAAACAAGAAGTAGAGCGCAGCGAAAACTGGACTTAAACTTGACTTAATCTTAATCTTAGTCTAAATAACGTTAGCTAGCATTTCTTGTGTTTTGAACGACATTTTGGTGGGACTCGGGACTTCGCCGTAAGCAGGAAGGCACTTTCTTCCCGCTGAAGCTTTCTGTTATACACAACGAAGATTAAAATGTCGGTGTTTTTAGAAGCGGCTTTAGAGAAGAAACTGTCCGAGCTCAGCAACTCCCAGCAAAGCGTCCAAACGCTGTCTCTATGGTTAATCCACCACAGAAAACACTCGAAAGCAATCGTCAGCGTTTGGTACAACGAACTTAAAAAAGGTAAGTCTGCTAAGTCAAAGTACGTTATTTGGAGAAGATCGATATTACTGATTTGGCGTGTGCCTAGTTAATGCTGTGAATAATGGTAGTGTTGTGTTATAACCTTACTAGCTAACCGTTAGCAAAGTTGCTATATTCAAACTATCGATAGTTTTCTCTTCAATTTTAGCTAAATATTAGCCAACATGTCGGTGTTGCTACAGACCCAGTGATACTATTGGTAATTACCGAAACAGACTAAATTCGTTACATTACTATAATTAAAGGTGGTTAATAGAACATGGACAACAAGGATCGATAGCTTTCTTAGTTTGGGTCAGGATTGCCGTGTGTACCGCACTGTATGTAGAATCGCGGCTAACGTTAGCTAACCTTAGCATGGTTAACCCTCTATGGCATGACTTTTATTTTTTTGTGGAAAAAAATATTTTGCTTTACTTTTAAAGTGCTTGGGGGTCCCTGTTGACATATCAATAACAAAAATTCCACCCCAACCCCCCCCTCACCAAGTATCAGTTTGTTGCCTCAGGGCAACAATGTGCAACAAGGGTAGTAAAACACCAAGGTTTTCTGTATATAGTTGTGTAATTAAAACTGGAATTAAAGAAGGAAATCAAGCAAAAGGTAAGAGTAAATTTCATTTACTGGTATTTAACATTTGAAAAACAAGTCAATTTTCACATTTAACATTTACTATAAAACAACAGCAAACTAATGTGTGTGTGTGTGTGTGTGTGATGTGTGTGAGATAACAGTTATTCCGTGTGGAACCGCAGAAGGCAGTTGCTGGTGGCCATGAAACAAAGATGAACATTGCATTTTTGGCACTTGACTTTTGGTGTACCACTGCATCCTGGGATCTTGCATCTTCCCTTTTTGTCTGTCATGACCATCCAGTGGGCTGTGGCATCCAGCCGCACATCAGGGATTGGAATGGAATGACCTCAAATTCTGCAGCAACTGTGGAACTGGGACGACCTTTTCTGCGCTCCATAGTCTTCCCACTCCTACAGAGGCCTTCAGCAATGTAGGATTTGAAAGTGTAGAGCCTCATTTGCTCCTCTCGTCTAATGTCAAGACCTTCACAATCCCTCCTGTAAAGCATCCACGCTGTTACAGTGGTCATGTCCAGCAAGTGGAACATCAGCCAGTGGTACCATTTTTTTGATCTTACTTTGGTTCTGTAGAGTGCGATTAAGGAATCTAGCAGATCCACACCACCCATATTCTTATTGTACTCCGTGACCACAGCAGGGCAGGGAACTTTTAGGACAACCTTTTTCTTCCGATCCCACCTCTCAACATCTGTGACCGGTGATGCTCCAATGTAATCACTCAGCAGAGTCACTGAGCGGTTATCGTGCCACTTCACCACATGCAAGGTGACTTCGCTGACAACTGCAGACTTTTGGTCACAAGACCCACGTCCCATTTTCTTCAGCTCAGCATCAGACTTGAGGTTGGCCCCAGGTAGTCTGTTGGCGCGAACAGTGCCAGTGCAGTGAATTCCTTGATGGGCCAGAGCAAGAACAAGGGGCACGCTTGTAAACCAATTATCAAAGAAGAGCTTGTGGTTCTGCTGCTTGGGCACTGGGTGGGCCAGGCGTAGGACAACATTTCCACTTGCTCCCACATCTTGCAGCTCAGGGGGCTGTACAACTCTTCCTGTGTAAATTTTAAAGTTGTGTGGAACACCATCAGAGCCAGCTAAAACTAGATGTACCGCATAGCGATACATGGTATGACCGCCGCAATGTATTGAAATGTGAGAACTGTTGGCATGACAAGTGTGTGGTAGAACAGTGTTGTGAGGTGGGAATTAGATTGGAAATTATGTCTTGGAAGTGGGTATGGATGTGTTTTTTGAATGAATGAGATTGTGTGTGATTTTGTAGTGTGTAGGAGTGATTTATGAAAGGGTAGGTGTTGTCATAGTATGTATGTAGCCTACATGTGTTAATTTGAACTCTTGCCACTTGGTGTTTGTGTAGAGATGGTAGTCATAAGATTGTCTTGTATGGAGTATTATATAAAAAAAAAAAAATATATATATATATATAGGTCTTTTGACACCTATATATGGCGATAAACAGCGCCCCCTATGACGAAATGTCACAAAATTTAGTACACATGACAAGAAAGCTGTTTAGAGATGGCATGTCAACTTTGACCAAATTTGAGCAATTAAAAGCCAAGATATGTACTTTTGAAAAATTTTAAGCTACGTGTTCAATGTTCATTGACGTGTAACTTCGAAACAATTTATCTCAAGATAAATCCTTTGATAACTTTTTGTCAGCATTGTCTGCAGATGACGTATACCAAATTTGGTGAGATTCTCATTAACGGCCTATGACGGGTTCATTCAGATTCATTTTCGCAATGTTCAAATTTCATGTAAATTGTTTTCGTTGGAAGTGGGCGTCGACCAGTGTTTTCCATGCGTGAGGTTCAATAGATTTCACGATAAAAAAAAAAATGTTGTAAACATTAGCATTCTCTAGATAATAGGCAAAATGAGATTTTCTACAATTACAGCGCCCCCTATGGACCAAATTTTATGGCATGTGCTGTGGTTTCAGAGGTCTTTGTGGTGATCGTACATGACATATTTCGTGCAGTTCCCACCTTCTCGGTCCAAGATATTGGCAACTCAAAATCCCAATTTTTGCATTTACCCTTATCACTAGGTGGCGCTATGCTTCACGTGAGCGTTTATGGGCTGGGTCGATACGTCTCTGTAACACCAACATACTAACACAAAATCGTTATCTTGGGCAAAAATGTTAACGAGTTATTTAACAAAAACTGGTTTTTGACACCTAGCTTCGGCGATAAACAGTGCCCCCTATGACGAAATGTCACAAAATTTAGTACACATGACAAAAAAGCTGTTTAGAGATGGCATGCCAAGTTTGACCAAATTTGAGCAATTAAAAGCCAAGATATGTACTTTTAAAAAATTTTAAGCTACGTGTTAAATGTTCATTGACGTGTAACTTCGAAACAATTTATCTCAAGATAAATCCTTTGATAACTTTTTGTCAGCATTGTCTGTAGATGACGTATACCAAATTTGGTGAGATTCACATTAACGGCCTATGACGAGTTCGTTCAGATTCGTTTTCGCAATGTTCAAATTTCATGTAAATTGTTTTCGTTGGAAGTGGGCGTCGACCAGTGTTTTCCATGCGTGAGGTTCGATAGATTTCACGATAAAAAAAAAAAATGTTGTAAACATTAGCATTCTCTAGATAATAGGCAAAATGAGATTTTCTACAATTACAGCGCCCCCTATGGACCAAATTTTATGGCATGTGCTGTGGTTTCAGAGGTCTTTGTGGTGATCGTGCATGACATATTTCGTGCAGTTCCCACCTTCTCGGTCCAAGATATTGGCAACTCAAAATCCCAATTTTTGCATTTACCCTTATCATTAGGTGGCGCTATGCTTCACGTGAGCGTTTATGGGCTGGGTCGATACGTCTCTGTAACACCAACATACTAACACAAAATCGTTATCATGGGCAAAAATGTTAACGAGTTATTTAACAAAAACTGTTTTTTGACACCTAGCTTCGGCGATAAACAGCGCCCCCTATGACGAAATGTCACAAAATTTAGTACACATGACAAAAAAGCTGTTTAGAGATGGCATGCCAAGTTTGACCAAATTTGAGCAATTAAAAGCCAAGATATGTACTTTTAAAGAATTTTAAGCTACTTGTTAAATGTTCATTGACGTGTAACTTCGAAACAATTTATCTCAAGATAAATCCTTTGATTACTTTTTGTCAGCATTGTCTGTAGATGACGTATACCAAATTTGGTGAGATTCACATTAACGGCCTATGACGAGTTCGTTCAGATTCGTTTTCGCAATGTTCAAATTTCATGTAAATTGTTTTCGTTGGAAGTGGGCGTCGACCAGTGTTTTCCATGCGTGAGGTTCAATAGATTTCACAATAAAAAAAAAAATGTTGTAAACATTAGCATTCTCTAGATAATAGGCAAAATGACATTTTCTACAATTACAGCGCCCCCTATGGACCAAATTTTATGGCATGTGCTGTGGTTTCAGAGGTCTTTGTGGTGATCGTGCATGACATATTTCGTGCAGTTCCCACCTTCTCGGCCCAAGATATTGGCAACTCAAAATCCCAATTTTTGCATTTACCCTAATCACTAGGTAGCGCTTTGCTTCACGTGAGCGTTTATGGGCTGGGTCGATACGTCTCTGTAACACCAACATACTAACACAAAATCGTTATCTTGGGCAAAAATGTTAATGAGTTATTTAAAAAAACTGGTTTTTGACACCTAGCTTCGGCGATAAACAGCGCCCCCTATGACGAAATGTCACAAAATTTAGTACACATGACAAAAAAGCTGTTTAGAGATGGCATGCCAAGTTTGACCAAATTTGAGCAATTAAAAGCCAAGATATGTACTTTTAAAAAATTTTAAGCTACGTGTTCAATGTTCATTGACGTGTAACTTCGAAACAATTTATCTCAAGATAAATCCTTTGATAACTTTTTGTCAGCATTGTCTGTAGATGACGTATACCAAATTTGGTGAGATTCACATTAACGGCCTATGACGAGTTCGTTCAGATTTGTTTTGGCAATGTTAAAATTTCACGTAAACCGTTTTCGTTGGAAGTGGGCGTCGACCAGTGTTTTCAATGCGTGAGGGTCAGTAGTTTTCACAATAAAAAGAAAATTGCTGTAAACATTAGCATTCTCTAGATAATAGGCAAAATGACATTTTCTGCAATTACAGCGCCCCCTATGGTCCAAATTTCATGGCTTGTGCTGTGGTTTTAGAAGTCTTTAGGGTGATCGTGCATGACATATTTTGCGCAGTTCCCAGCTTCTCGGTCCAAGATATTGCCAACTTAAAATCCCAATTTTTGCATTTACCCATATCAGTAGGTGGCGCTATGCTTCAAGTGAGTGTTTATGGGCCGGGTCGATACGTCTCTGTAACACCGACATATTACAAAAATTTCGTGTTGTTGGGTGAAAGGTTCATCGAGTTATTCAGCGAAAACTTTTGCCGGTCTCCCCCTCTTTGACGGACACTGGCACAGTGGGGGGGGGGCCCTTGGGGGCCAAAAGCTCATATTCGCTTACAAACTTCTAGGGCTACATGCCTACAAACATTCATCTCCCCCTGAGTTTCAGTGTCCCGGGAATCGTTGACAGAAAATCGGTGAAAAAAAAAAAAAAAAGGGAAAAAACGTGCAGCAACACCAATATAGGTATTGCTTCAGCTTGTTCTTGCCCTTGAATGGAACCATCTGTTCGTCTACAGCCAACTTCTCTGCCATGGGGATCTGCTTCAGCTTTGCAGTGAGATGACTAACAAGTGGACGTACTTTAAAGAGTGAATCTTCATTCTCCTCTGACCGGTCATCATTATTGCTGAAATGTAATGATTTCTTAATGGTCTCTAGAGGTGTGCATTGGCACTGCCCTCACAATTCAATGCAATTACGAATCAGAGGGTCACGATTCGATTAGATTCGATTAGATTCGATTCAGCAATGCATTGCGATGCAAAAGCCTGCTATGCATTAAAATTCTACTGAAAGCAACACAATTTTTTCATCATAAGTCATGAGGCAACACAAACAATCAGACATTTGACAAAATTTTATTGGCTCTTGTGTGACTCGTGGTGGAGGTCAAATAAAATGAAAAAATAAATCACAGCTTTTAGTGCTTTAAATGAGACCAGGGCTTTCATTTTTTACACACAGCAGCAGCCTTTCACACAGGGCACATTATTATAGTGCAACAGCATATGGCATATAGCAATACCAACCAAGTACCTGAGACATTAAACAAAACATCAATGAACTCAATTGTAATGTAAAACAAAAAAATGTAGGCCAGGCCTACTATATGATTTGTGCAAACAAATCAGTAACAACCACTGAGGTTAAAAAATGTAAAAAAAAAGTGCAACAGCTTCTTAGCAGCAATAACAATCTGCATCAACATGAGAAAATGTATATCAGAACTTCAGCATTTGGGCATTTCCATGTTCTTGTGCAAGAACACAAGCTAATCAACATGTTCTGGTTTGAGAACACTTCGTTTGGCTGTGATTACATCACCTGCCGTGGAGAACACTCTCTCTGCTCACACACTTGTGCCTGGGACGCACAAATATCTCTTTGCCAACCTAGAGAGGAGAGGAAATGTGCCCTCATGGCACTTCCACCATTCCAAGGGATCCTCAGAGAGCGGTACAGATGGGGATCTACAGTAAATGTCCATTTCCTCCTCTGCAATGACATCCACAGACTTACTCTGTACTGCAGGTTGAATTGAATCAGTGAAAGCAGCTCCCAGCAAACTCATAAGCAGTGATGGTGGCCTTCTTTTGGGATGAGGAGGGCCTTGTGGATGGGAACTCTTCCTTGTCTCCTGAACTTCCTGCTTCATCGGCTTCTCTCATACGTCTCCTTTCAAACTGTTTGAACAAAATAAATAAAGAGAAAAACACAGCTGTTAGCAGAACATTCTTAGACAATGCTGTAGATCACATCCCAATTATTTTTATCAGCCTTAACATGCTGTATATGGGTCAATAACACTTTTGAAGTCTACATCAGGGTGGTGCCATCACAGGGATAATACCACTGTTGCATGAATTAAATTATTTTGTCTGTTTCTACTGGATTAAGAAGTCTATTCATTGCATGTACATTACCAATAACAAATTAATTTATGGGCTAGAGCTGTGGTTGTACCACCTGACGTCTGCTACTAAAAAAAAACGTCCTCTACCAATGCTTATTTGTCCAATAAACTATTTTTCTCAGTCTTAACATTTTGTATAGCCTATTTATTTATTTAATCATTATTGAATCCCATATATTTTACAACACAGTATTACATAATTACCTCCAGAGATGCAACCTCGGAGGTCACTCCAGCGTAGACATTCAGCCTCTCCTCCTCTGCCAGGAAAGGTAACCCTTTAAACCGAGGATCCAGGGCAGATGACGTGTGAAGGATCTTCTTCTCTGCCTCACTGTTATACCTCTTGAGGAGATCTGATTTGATGGCATTCTTCACATCACGGATCAGTGGTGGGTCTCCAATAGTGTCTGACATGCTCTGAAGGAGTTGGCCATGTACTGGTGCAATGAGGCTGACTGTAGGAGTGCTCTCCTCGGACATGCAGAAAGTAGCATCCTTCATCGGTTTCAATGTCTTCACTGCCTCCTCCACGTTAGCCAGATCTGCTCTGCTGAGGGTGACAATGTCACTTTCGTCTACATTTAGTTCAGGCGACAACAGGGTGGCGTGCACGGCAGCTTGCAGTTGCAAAAACCTCTCCATCATGTCATGACCACTATTCCACCTTGTGGAGACGTCTGTGATCAGCTTGAGCGGACACGTCAGTTTGAGAATAGCTCTCTGGTTTTCCTCAATCAGGTGCTTTGCTTTCGGACTGCGGTGGAAGTATGCGGAGATGCGTCGCACTCTGCCCAGAAGCCTGGAGACCGTCGGTAACTTGAGCGCCCGCTGTGCTGCCACATTCAAAGTATGCGCGAAGCACTTCCCATGGGGGAACCTGCCGATTTCAGCCGCACATGCCATGTTAGCGCCGTTATCCGTAACAAGCACAATACCTTTATTCGTTAGCTGCCATTCATCCACCACATCCAACAGTAGCGTCGCCATGTGAGCCCCTGTGTGGCTCTCATGAACGGCCCTGGTCTGCAGCACATGGGACATCATTCGCCAATCTTCGCTAATGTAATGTGCCTTTATGGTGATATAAGACTCTGTTGCGATAGACGTCCAGGCGTCACTGGTGATTGCTACACGAGTAGCTTGTTGCAGTGAAGTGTTCACCTCTTCTCTCACTTCTTTGTACAGTGAAGGAACGGCAGAGTCGGCGAATGTGGCTCTGGCTGGCAACTTGTACCGGGGCTCAATGGTTTTTAGCATGTGGCGAAACCCCGCATTTTCGACCACAGAGTATGGCCTTAGGTCTTTGGCAATGAAACACGCCACAGAGCATGTAATCTTCTTCGCTCTATCGGAGTTTTGTGGAAGTGGTGACACTATCGACTGATGAATACTTGGTTGATTTTTAACTTGCTGTGGTGTGGTTTTGGATCCAGTAGCCAATTTGGGGTGCCAGCGGATTATGTGGTTCGTGAAATTGGTTGTATTTCCAACATGTTTGATTTTGGAGTGGCATGTTTTACACACTGCGTAACTCTGATCAACTTTCCCACCAACCTCATAGAAACCAAAATGTCTCCAGATGTCTGCTTTCCATATCTTGGGTGCATTGATAATGTCTCTCCCTCCTTTCTCCGCCTCAGCCATTGTTATGCGAATCTCCTCCGCGCTCTCTGAGTGCTAGACTGCGCATGTCTATGGCGTTGCTCTGGTGCATGCAATCGGTTGCCTCAGCGGAATTGCCCGTGGAAGACAATTTATTTAATTATTTTTAAATGCGCTGAATCGATTCAGCATGTTGCCGAATCGATGCTGAATCGTCCACACCCCGCATTGCAATGCATTGCCGCATCGATTATTGTTGACACCACTAATGGTCTCCCATCTATTCAGTGACATAGTGTCTGCCACTTGGGACACCCTACTGGACTTGCTCCAAAACATTTGTGTGGCTGGCAATCCAAACAAGGACATGTGTAAAACAATTCTCAGGAACTGCTCTAATTCTGTGGTTTTCAGGTTCAAGGGTTTGCTTGGGTCACACTGTATAGCATAGAGATTTGACTGCTCTACAATTATATCAAGGATGTCTCCAGAAAAAAAGACCTTGAAGTACTCAAGGGGGGACATGACATCATTTGACGCTGGGAGGCTGCCCTGCCATTCTGGGAATGTAATAAGATTGGACATATGGTGTGTTCTCCAACGGGGTATGTTTGGAGCATCATCCTGAAGTACGGGTAATTCAGCATCAACAGGATGTTCTTCCTCAATCTCAGGTGCAGGTTAACCATCAAAGCCATCTCCTTCAGAAATCAGTAGACAGTATACAATTAGAAAGTGTCAGCACTCATTTCATTCCATCACACACCACACACACACTCTACAAATGCACACCATCTCTTACAGACACACACAGCACACACGCAGCATAACTGACTGAGACCTGAACTGCTCACTGTTTCTCAAACCTGTTTCTGGAGTCCACTCTTCCTCACTGTCACTCTCCTCTAGTGCACTGTCCTCACTGTCAGAAGGAATGACCCTAACTGCGCGGTCACAATCCTTCCTCCCATAAAACATTCTCGTGTCCATGCCCTGTAAGTTCAACCATATGATTATCAAATGATGCTATTTATTTATTTATTTATTTATTTAAGTCTTTATTTAGCCAAGAAAGCATTTTAAAACATTTAGGAAAGGAGGTCACAAGGACCGGAGTTGAGATGCATTGCTGAGACAATTGGCTGAACACAAATGTCCTCACTGCATAATGTTGCCCTGAGGCAACGAATGAAAAAGATCTGCTTTACCAAATTAATTAAAGCAAAATATCTATTTAAATAACTAAATATGTTTCTTGGTACATTCATGCACATCCACCTATTTTTGTTTATAAAGTTTCTTCAGACTAAACATGTATAAAAATGTTTTGAATCTTACCTCTTGTCGGTGTGGCATACCATGCGGCTTTGCTTTCTAGAAGGGATTGCTCCTCCCCCTTGTCAAAGGTCAAACCCCCCTTTACCCATCATTTTATTGGACAGAAACATGTCTTGTGATATTGTATTTATAAAAAATCAAAAAAACAATTAAAGGGCCAGTGCAATGACCAAAAAAGTGGTTTGTTGCCTGAGGGCAACACTATGCCATAGAGGGTTAATATAAAACATTTTGTTGTGAAAGTGGTTACGTTTAGCTTATGATTTCACACCACCTGTACGTGGATAACTTAGCTAAGTTGAACATAACTACTTTAATGAAATAATTTTCATTTACAATGATGAACTACCCTCCTGGGCACACATTGGCCAAACTGGCCATCTAATTAAATGTTAGGTCTCCCAGATCTTACCTGCCTGACAGGATGAAATCTGAAATCTGATTAAAAATTGCTTGTTGTGTAATGATGAATGCAGACTTCCAAGCATGATTGCTGCTACTGCCCTTTTTCGTTTGTATGTTCATCTCTATTGTGTTTTACGACTCAATCTGTTATTTGGGGTCAGACACCGACCCTCTATATACATTATATAAAGTTTTGTCGTGAGGATAGTGTTGAGGTGTTGTAGGGCTTTGTCAACATGCACGTGTGAGTAGTGCATTTAGATAAAGTACATTTTCATTATTTTCGCGCATGGTACCCTCTTCTTCAGAAAGTTTTCCTATGCTGTTTGGTCCTTCGATTCTCGCTCTCGTGATCCTCGTGCCATGGCCTATTGGTTAGGGCTTCGGGCTTGTAACCGAACTGTTACCGGTTCGATCCCCGACCAGTGGACCAGCAAGGCACCTAACTAGTATTGCTCCCCGGGAGCCGCAATAGCAGGTAGCCAACTGCTCCCGGTTAGTGTGTACTTCACTTCACTCTGTGCTGTGGGTGTTTCACTACTTCACGATTGGGTAAATAGAGAGACCAGATCTCCCTCACGGGATCAAAATAGTACAGATTATTATTATTAGTAGTAGTAATGGTTAAGGTTCTTGCAGGGGGACTGTTAGCTTTGGTGAGATGGAGTAATGTTCAACAGTTTTTTCTAGGCCTAAGTTAAGTGTCCAACCAGTTAGGTGTGTGAGTGTGTGTTTTGGGATAAGATGATGTTGACTCTGTATCTTTCTGAATAGCAGACAAGCCAAAGGGCCTCTGGCGGTACACAAACTCCTGCTTCTTTCTTTGATGTTAGTGTGGGAATCCTGATCATATGTCATGATGGTAATATATACAAATAATGACCCTTATCAAGAGATGACCTTACGTACTTTACCCATCTATTGATGTAATGATGAAATTCATGCTAATTTTATATCCAATGAAAGAGAGTAGTGTGATCATATAAAACAAAAGTCCATGATTGCTTTTGTCAGTTGGTTGCTTGTTTCCAATTTTATGTGGTTGTGAGTCTTACTATTACCATGGCCATATGCTTAACAAATATATCTTGCAATTGAGAACTTGTAGAACAGCACAGGTTTTTCTGTCTTGGAAGGCATTGTTTAAGGTAGTTTGGCATCCCCATCACATTAAGCCTGTGTCGAGCGAGGTTTTACACACATTTGCTTCCTGATACAGTTCATGAGGCTAACAATAGAACAGTTAGTAACAGTTGATATGTGAACAGTGTTGATTTGTCATAATCACACTAGCAGTGTCACTTGTGTTTGCTTGACCATGGCAGTCCTACGAGTTGAAACATGTCTTGGTGGGTTTGTGTAGTATCTGAGCCAGGCTCTCCTATAGAATTTGTGATGGGTGATTCATCCTCTCATATGCTCCAGGCCAATAATTTGAAAAGAGTATTTTAAAAAGTCTTGAACTTTTCTTCCCACAACCAAAGCTTGTGTCTGTAGTGCTGGTTTTCATGCGTATCAATCATATGGGACGTTTGCCCTGAAATCTACCCCTGCTAAAAAAACAAGGTCAAAGTTGCGTAAGAGGAAGGTTTGCGCACTGAGCCAAACACTGTGTAAATGCATTGCACACGTGACTGCTAGAATGTATTTGGCATTGCATTAGGATTCATATAAAGCATGCAGTACAAATGAGTTTTGTACTATAATTAGCCTGCCCAACAGACAACCCCTTTGAGTTTCAGTTTAGAAGTAGCTGCCTCTGAATATTGGTGGTTTTTTCTGAAAGTGTAATGTAGGTTTATATGAGGTTATTGTTTAAAATTTGGCCACTCGCCAAGTATGCTTTTCCTCTGTTATGTAACATAAGTAAAACAGTTTGTCACTGAAACAGCTTTTGCCTAGTCACAGTATAATATTTCTGTTTGTCCATACTATGCAACAAGATCTTGATGTAAAACACTGCTGGTTTAGGTTGTTGGTAGTTAGGCCATAGTGTGGATTCTTTCTGTGTGTGGTGGCAAGAGTGTGTGGATGTTGAGTGCATTTCTGGTGGAAATGCATCAAGTGTTATGTTCACATGTGTCAGTCAAGTGATGGATGCTCATACTCATTATGCTGACTTTCATCATAACTGTGACATTTCCAGTAGTGCTCCACCTCTCATGTCAGCAATATATGTGATAATTACACCATCAGAAACCTCTTTCTCACTTGTGGGAGTTTACTAAATAACAATGCCTATAGAAAGTCCAAAGCCTTGAAATGACTCAGATCTACCAGATAACAGAGGATTTCCGCAGCAGAATAGTGGGTAAAATTAGAAGTGGAAACCAGAAACTGATTGCAGTGCAGGTAATGGGTCTGTCTAGGCATACAGGTGGAGTTAGGTGAGAGGTTAGGCTTGCTCTTGCCTGCTCTGGAGATGTGTGGTTGCCATGGTGAAAGAGTGGCCTCTAGATGTAAGTTTGCCCATGGGGAGCCCCAGTTCCCTGGACACACTGTTCCTTTAAACAGAACCATCAGGGGAGGCTTATTTTTTGTCTGATGCCTTCCTCTGAGACTCTGTGTGCATTGTGTGCTTTATCCACTCAACTGGGCTCTCCACGCTTAGAAATGATGCTTTACTACAGCCAGAACAGCCCTGGCCATGTTGGCTAAATCTAGGGAGGTTCAATTGGTTGACTTAATGCTTAGTATTTGCTTAGTATTTTTCTTGGTGTAATGAAGCTTTTCATTGAGTGGCCATGGCTATTGTCACGTGGCTTTTGTTTTGTTTTTTTAACCTAGTTTAGTGGCTGCAAAATGTTTTGTGCAGAACATTATTTGATTCTGTCCACCATAAAATGCCACTATTGATTTGAACAGTTGTCTATTCTTGTCCATTTTGTGTGTGTGCGTTTGTGTGTGAATATCTTCAGCCCAGGTGCCCCGTAAGCTCAACTTCATCTATCTGGCCAATGACGTGATCCAGAACAGCAAGAGGAAGGGGCCAGAGTTCACACAGGACTTTGCTCCTGTCATTGTGGACGCCTTCAGGCATGTCTCTAGGTTAATAATCTGTAAATGACTGCTCCCATAACGTATTTCTTCATAATCTGCACATAACTATTCCCACCATAATTTATTTGTACATAATGTGCACTTATCTATCTTCACTTCTGATTAGATGCTAAACTGTATTTCGTTACTCTGTATCCTTACATATATAATGACAATAAAGTTGAATCGAATCTAATCTATCTAAATGGCACCTCCAAGCCCGTCTCCAGGTAAATAACATCTGCCGGCGACCATTCACAGCCACACAGGCCGGGAAGTGCAAAATGAATAGTCTCTTGTTAAGCCCTCTTTCTTTATCCCCTCATCCGTCCTCTTGCCTTTGTATGTAGCGAAGGAGAAGAGAGCTTTAAGAAGCAGTTGGCTCGGGTACTGTCTATCTGGCAGGAGAGAGCGTCTACGACAACAACCTACTGGACCAGCTCTCCCAGGTCCTGTGTAAGTATACTACATATCCAAGATGACAACAAAACTACTTTAGCCTGTGTATGGCTTCTATTCTGGTGCTCTTTCTGTCTGTCTATCCTCTTTTATTCCCATTAAGTCTAAGTGGATATATGTTTATTTTTTTGTTATTGATTTTTAACAAGTAATGAATCCATAATAATGAGTACGACTGTCGTTATAAGTATTATGATGGTAAGGAAGACCAATTCCATCTTAATCGTTTGCATATTCATTTTCACTCATCAAATATTCATTTGTGTCTCTCTCAGACGGCAGATTAAATCCGAGCGCTGCAGGAGCTGGAGAACGCAGCCTCCAGTGACTCTGCCCTGCGCCAGAGAATCTCTGCTCTGCCTGCTGAGGTGCAGGACACCTCACTACTGCACCACATTACAGGTACACACACACACACACACGCACACACACACACACACACACACACACACACACACACTGTTCACTGCCTTAGTAGTACATCACACACATGCTTATTATATTTGGTATATTTGGTGAATGTTTGATTTTGATAAATATGTGTGTGTGCCCACCTGCGTGTGCGTGTGTGTGTGTGTTCAGATAAGGAGTCGGGCGAGCGTTTGGCGCGGGCGGTGGAGGAGGCCTGCATGCTGCTAGCAGACTACAGTGGGCACCTGGCAGACAAAAACGACGACCGGCGGCAGCTGACGCGCACGCTTGCCCTCTATCTGCAGAGCCAGAAGGAGGGCCTGGCCCACAACGAACAGAAGCTAGAAATGCGTACCAAACCTCCTTCCGCCACCCCAGTCCCTCACTCTTGTCCTTCTCCTCTCTCTCCATTCTGTCTAGACGCCTTTTGAACATGACTAATATCTCTATCCTAATCTACATTTGCACATTGCCCAGAGTCTTAGTAGACTCAACCCCCCCCCATCCCATCCTCTCTCTTTTTTTTTCCTCTTTTCTTTTCTCTATCCTCCTCTTCTGTCTCCCCCTACTACCCTCCGTATCTAGCATGGTGTTTTATGTCTGTCTCATTTTCATGAGTAAAGTGACTGAACCAGATCCTGGAGGTTCACTAACAGCAAAAAAAAAAACTGTTGTAGGTGTTGGCACCTAATACACTTAGTTAATGATCCAGCCTCTTTGCTAGTGACTTTCCACAGCAACACCACTGTCTTCATGTATGTGTGGTCAGACAACAAATCCCATGTGTCTGCCAGCAGGTGTTCAAACAGAATCTGGTTCAGTAGCCTAGGGTGCTGTTCTGGGTAATGTCTTCATAGGTGTGTGTGTGTGTGTGTGTGTGGTTGAATGCCTCATAACCTGGTTCAGTGGTTAAAGTAAAGTAGCAGTAGAGTCTTGCTACCATGCAGGTGATACTGTAATGACTGCAGGTGATGTTGACCGCACTGTTAGTAATAACATAGCCTCTCTTCCGGGCCAGTTTCTCCTTCATTGATTAAACCTAGTTCTATATAAGAAGTCTGTCTTCAGTTAGTAAATCCATGCCACCCACAGTTAGGTAGATAAGTGTTGAACACATCAACGGTTTTTCCAGTAAAGGTATTTCCGGTTAGACTGCTGACTTGCTATTTTACCAGACATTGATATTGATACATTGATGAACCTCACACATGTAAAGAAACTCTAACCACCCAAATTAATGTTAAGTGTAATAAAGTGTAATGGCAGAACACATCAGGAAAAACGATGAAGTGTGTTTAAGTATATGTCTGGGTGCATGTGTGTGTGGGTTATTGTGAGTATAATATTGGTAAGTAGTGTGTGGTTATGAGTGTGGTGTGAGTGTGTCTGATTGAGAGAGAGAGGTGTGTGTGTGACGGTGTATGTGAATATGTTTGTCTTCACAGATCTGCCCTGTAACAAAAAAAAAAAGAAAAAGAAAAGAAAAAAATGAAACTGTGACTCTTCTCTTATTTAACTCATCTCACAACATTCTTCAAACAGTTCACACTTTCCAGTATAGTTTTTATTTTCTTTTTTATTTATTTTCCAAGCATCTGGAAAAAAAAACATGTAACAACATTACTGAATCGATGACCAAAACAAGACTTATTTTGTTTTTCCTGAGTAATCACCGGTCAACCACCATGCCATTCAGGCTCATTCTAGAGCCTGTACTTTTTTATTATATTTTGTTTTATGACATCTAGTAAGATATTTCATACCCCAAGCCACGTCTGTTGCCAACATCCTCAACGTTCAGTAGGTATAGCGTGTAGGCAGGTTGTATGTTTAACTGCTGCAGTAACTCGGTACACTGAGTACCAAGATCCCCCTGAACCTCCCACCACAGGGGTTTACACTGAACTGCACTGCAGGTCCTCAAAGTTTTTGGTTTGGAAGGGATCCTGAGAACTATGTGTTATTAGCATTTTTTAATTTAAAAATTAAAAAGAAACCAGTAGTGCTTAGGTTTATTTAAGTGATTTAGTAAGTGTAATTTATAGTTGTTTAATTAGGTCTTTTGAAACAGAGGGGTTTAGACTCATTTAATGTCCAGAACAGTATACTCACTAAAAACTGCTAAACAAGACCTTGATGTCAAGGTGACATTGAGGTTTATTTATGTAGATTCTCCATTGCACGACCACGAAAGGTCTGCATTTACAGTTCAGCAGATGGTGCATCTACCTGTGGTCTGGTTCCTGTAAATGGCCTTTAATATTTGAGGGCTTCGAGGGCTTTGTAGGTTAGGAGGAGTATTTTAAAATCAATTCAACTTTTAATAGGGAGCCAACGTAAGGAAGCAAGGATAGGATAGATAGGATAGATAGAAGGATAGAACAGAGCATTGCAATAATCAAGCCTGGAAGTAATAAATGCATGTATTAATTTTTCAGCATCTTCAGAGGATAGAAACTTTTTAAACTTTGCAATATTTTGTAGGTGGAAAAAAGATTTGATGAATATGGTGAAATGTGTTTTACATGACTATTTAGAGAGAGGTCCTGGTCAATAATTACCCCGAGGTCTTTAACTTTTGCGTTACATGACAGTGACAGGCCACTGAGTAAGTTTTGGTGAAGGGGTTGTGTTGAGCATATTTAGTAATATGGGCAAAGCCATGTTAAATAGCCTAAATTAAATAGCCTGCCTGCGTGCACCGAGTTATTTTTTGAACATGCGCATAATAAACGGCTGCCTCAGTTGCGCTTTCCCAAGCCAAAGAGAGGATGGCGTTCTGACTAGATAGTACCACGGTGGTAATTATAATCATGCAACACTGCTGTAGTTATGGCGAGTATCCCTACAGCTTATGGGCCCAGCCATTCAAACCACAGGTGGAACAGACTTTTATTCGACGGTGACGAGAAAAGTTATGGACTTTGGGAAACGAGGTTCCTTGCACACATGGAGCTGCATGGACTCAGAGAAGTGATCACGGTGGTTCCAGACATAGACGAGGGCGGCAAAGGAGCTTTTGCTGAAGATGAGGTAAAGAATGGAGAAGCTTACGCAGAGCTTGTGCAATGTTTGGACAATAAGAGTTTGTCATTGGTAATTCTTCAAAAGCATTACGCGGGAACGGACAAACCTCGAGTCGTGACTCTCTACTGTGAAGTGTCCTCACTCTATAAATCTAGCAATGAAACGATTACTGAGTACATGGTTCGAGCACAGACAATTTTCACCTCATTGAGAAGAGCAGACAAACAAATTAGCGATGGACTACAGATAGCAATGGTAGTGAAAGGGCTACCCGAGTCATAAAAGCACATTACACAGACAAATGATGTCGTAACTTTTGGCGAGTTTAAGCACAGAAAAATATGGGAGACGTGAAAGAAGCCAATGTAATGAGGACAAGCGGGACAACAAGAGTGCGCGGCAGTGGTAAAAGAGGACACATGGCCAGGGCATGTCCCGACAAAATGCAACAGAGGAGAGAGGATCGAGGATGGGACACACCACAGCGAGGAAAAGGGCGCGGTCTTGGACGAGGCCGAGGTCGTGACCATATTAAGAAAGCTGATGGGGAGACTGATGCAGAGTATACATTTTTCTTTAAAATGAGTGACTGTCATATGTATCAAGGAAACAAGAAGGGCCTCATGGTCGACTGCGGCGCTACATCACACATGATCAACAATGCCACCAAGTTCAAAACAGTGGACAAGAGCTTCAGACCTGAGGATCACATGATCGAACTGGCCGACAAAACAAAGGTGAGCGGGATGGCGAAAATGAGGGGAGATGCTGAGGTCTACTTGCTGGACAGCGAGGGACGACAAGTGAAAACTAGACTCAAGCAGGCGCTCTACATCCCAGCATTCCCACAGAACATCTTTTCAGTCAAAGCAGCGACAGCCAACGGGGCAAAGATCCGCTTCAAGGACGGCGATGGCTGGCTTGTCTACAATGTCTGGGTGCATGTGTGTGTGGGTTATTGTGAGTATAATATTGGTAAGTAGTGTGTGGTTATGAGTGTGGTGTGAGTGTGTCTGATTGAGAGAGAGAGGTGTGTGTGTGACGGTGTATGTGAATATGTTTGTCTTCACAGATCTGCCCTGTAACAAAAAAAAAAAGAAAAAGAAAAGAAAAAAATGAAACTGTGACTCTTCTCTTATTTAACTCATCTCACAACATTCTTCAAACAGTTCACACTTTCCAGTATAGTTTTTATTTTCTTTTTTATTTATTTTCCAAGCATCTGGAAAAAAAAACATGTAACAACATTACTGAATCGATGACCAAAACAAGACTTATTTTGTTTTTCCTGAGTAATCACCGGTCAACCACCATGCCATTCAGGCTCATTCTAGAGCCTGTACTTTTTTATTATATTTTGTTTTATGACATCTAGTAAGATATTTCATACCCCAAGCCACGTCTGTTGCCAACATCCTCAACGTTCAGTAGGTATAGCGTGTAGGCAGGTTGTATGTTTAACTGCTGCAGTAACTCGGTACACTGAGTACCAAGATCCCCCTGAACCTCCCACCACAGGGGTTTACACTGAACTGCACTGCAGGTCCTCAAAGTTTTTGGTTTGGAAGGGATCCTGAGAACTATGTGTTATTAGCATTTTTTAATTTAAAAATTAAAAAGAAACCAGTAGTGCTTAGGTTTATTTAAGTGATTTAGTAAGTGTAATTTATAGTTGTTTAATTAGGTCTTTTGAAACAGAGGGGTTTAGACTCATTTAATGTCCAGAACAGTATACTCACTAAAAACTGCTAAACAAGACCTTGATGTCAAGGTGACATTGAGGTTTATTTATGTAGATTCTCCATTGCACGACCACGAAAGGTCTGCATTTACAGTTCAGCAGATGGTGCATCTACCTGTGGTCTGGTTCCTGTAAATGGCCTTTAATATTTGAGGGCTTCGAGGGCTTTGTAGGTTAGGAGGAGTATTTTAAAATCAATTCAACTTTTAATAGGGAGCCAACGTAAGGAAGCAAGGATAGGATAGATAGGATAGATAGAAGGATAGAACAGAGCATTGCAATAATCAAGCCTGGAAGTAATAAATGCATGTATTAATTTTTCAGCATCTTCAGAGGATAGAAACTTTTTAAACTTTGCAATATTTTGTAGGTGGAAAAAAGATTTGATGAATATGGTGAAATGTGTTTTACATGACTATTTAGAGAGAGGTCCTGGTCAATAATTACCCCGAGGTCTTTAACTTTTGCGTTACATGACAGTGACAGGCCACTGAGTAAGTTTTGGTGAAGGGGTTGTGTTGAGCATATTTAGTAATATGGGCAAAGCCATGTTAAATAGCCTAAATTAAATAGCCTGCCTGCGTGCACCGAGTTATTTTTTGAACATGCGCATAATAAACGGCTGCCTCAGTTGCGCTTTCCCAAGCCAAAGAGAGGATGGCGTTCTGACTAGATAGTACCACGGTGGTAATTATAATCATGCAACACTGCTGTAGTTATGGCGAGTATCCCTACAGCTTATGGGCCCAGCCATTCAAACCACAGGTGGAACAGACTTTTATTCGACGGTGACGAGAAAAGTTATGGACTTTGGGAAACGAGGTTCCTTGCACACATGGAGCTGCATGGACTCAGAGAAGTGATCACGGTGGTTCCAGACATAGACGAGGGCGGCAAAGGAGCTTTTGCTGAAGATGAGGTAAAGAATGGAGAAGCTTACGCAGAGCTTGTGCAATGTTTGGACAATAAGAGTTTGTCATTGGTAATTCTTCAAAAGCATTACGCGGGAACGGACAAACCTCGAGTCGTGACTCTCTACTGTGAAGTGTCCTCACTCTATAAATCTAGCAATGAAACGATTACTGAGTACATGGTTCGAGCACAGACAATTTTCACCTCATTGAGAAGAGCAGACAAACAAATTAGCGATGGACTACAGATAGCAATGGTAGTGAAAGGGCTACCCGAGTCATAAAAGCACATTACACAGACAAATGATGTCGTAACTTTTGGCGAGTTTAAGCACAGAAAAATATGGGAGACGTGAAAGAAGCCAATGTAATGAGGACAAGCGGGACAACAAGAGTGCGCGGCAGTGGTAAAAGAGGACACATGGCCAGGGCATGTCCCGACAAAATGCAACAGAGGAGAGAGGATCGAGGATGGGACACACCACAGCGAGGAAAAGGGCGCGGTCTTGGACGAGGCCGAGGTCGTGACCATATTAAGAAAGCTGATGGGGAGACTGATGCAGAGTATACATTTTTCTTTAAAATGAGTGACTGTCATATGTATCAAGGAAACAAGAAGGGCCTCATGGTCGACTGCGGCGCTACATCACACATGATCAACAATGCCACCAAGTTCAAAACAGTGGACAAGAGCTTCAGACCTGAGGATCACATGATCGAACTGGCCGACAAAACAAAGGTGAGCGGGATGGCGAAAATGAGGGGAGATGCTGAGGTCTACTTGCTGGACAGCGAGGGACGACAAGTGAAAACTAGACTCAAGCAGGCGCTCTACATCCCAGCATTCCCACAGAACATCTTTTCAGTCAAAGCAGCGACAGCCAACGGGGCAAAGATCCGCTTCAAGGACGGCGATGGCTGGCTTGTCTACAATGTCTGGGTGCATGTGTGTGTGGGTTATTGTGAGTATAATATTGGTAAGTAGTGTGTGGTTATGAGTGTGGTGTGAGTGTGTCTGATTGAGAGAGAGAGGTGTGTGTGTGACGGTGTATGTGAATATGTTTGTCTTCACAGATCTGCCCTGTAACAAAAAAAAAAAGAAAAAGAAAAGAAAAAAATGAAACTGTGACTCTTCTCTTATTTAACTCATCTCACAACATTCTTCAAACAGTTCACACTTTCCAGTATAGTTTTTATTTTCTTTTTTATTTATTTTCCAAGCATCTGGAAAAAAAAACATGTAACAACATTACTGAATCGATGACCAAAACAAGACTTATTTTGTTTTTCCTGAGTAATCACCGGTCAACCACCATGCCATTCAGGCTCATTCTAGAGCCTGTACTTTTTTATTATATTTTGTTTTATGACATCTAGTAAGATATTTCATACCCCAAGCCACGTCTGTTGCCAACATCCTCAACGTTCAGTAGGTATAGCGTGTAGGCAGGTTGTATGTTTAACTGCTGCAGTAACTCGGTACACTGAGTACCAAGATCCCCCTGAACCTCCCACCACAGGGGTTTACACTGAACTGCACTGCAGGTCCTCAAAGTTTTTGGTTTGGAAGGGATCCTGAGAACTATGTGTTATTAGCATTTTTTAATTTAAAAATTAAAAAGAAACCAGTAGTGCTTAGGTTTATTTAAGTGATTTAGTAAGTGTAATTTATAGTTGTTTAATTAGGTCTTTTGAAACAGAGGGGTTTAGACTCATTTAATGTCCAGAACAGTATACTCACTAAAAACTGCTAAACAAGACCTTGATGTCAAGGTGACATTGAGGTTTATTTATGTAGATTCTCCATTGCACGACCACGAAAGGTCTGCATTTACAGTTCAGCAGATGGTGCATCTACCTGTGGTCTGGTTCCTGTAAATGGCCTTTAATATTTGAGGGCTTCGAGGGCTTTGTAGGTTAGGAGGAGTATTTTAAAATCAATTCAACTTTTAATAGGGAGCCAACGTAAGGAAGCAAGGATAGGATAGATAGGATAGATAGAAGGATAGAACAGAGCATTGCAATAATCAAGCCTGGAAGTAATAAATGCATGTATTAATTTTTCAGCATCTTCAGAGGATAGAAACTTTTTAAACTTTGCAATATTTTGTAGGTGGAAAAAAGATTTGATGAATATGGTGAAATGTGTTTTACATGACTATTTAGAGAGAGGTCCTGGTCAATAATTACCCCGAGGTCTTTAACTTTTGCGTTACATGACAGTGACAGGCCACTGAGTAAGTTTTGGTGAAGGGGTTGTGTTGAGCATATTTAGTAATATGGGCAAAGCCATGTTAAATAGCCTAAATTAAATAGCCTGCCTGCGTGCACCGAGTTATTTTTTGAACATGCGCATAATAAACGGCTGCCTCAGTTGCGCTTTCCCAAGCCAAAGAGAGGATGGCGTTCTGACTAGATAGTACCACGGTGGTAATTATAATCATGCAACACTGCTGTAGTTATGGTGAGTATCCCTACAGCTTATGGGCCCAGCCATTCAAACCACAGGTGGAACAGACTTTTATTCGACGGTGACGAGAAAAGTTATGGACTTTGGGAAACGAGGTTCCTTGCACACATGGAGCTGCATGGACTCAGAGAAGTGATCACGGTGGTTCCAGACATAGACGAGGGCGGCAAAGGAGCTTTTGCTGAAGATGAGGTAAAGAATGGAGAAGCTTACGCAGAGCTTGTGCAATGTTTGGACAATAAGAGTTTGTCATTGGTAATTCTTCAAAAGCATTACGCGGGAACGGACAAACCTCGAGTCGTGACTCTCTACTGTGAAGTGTCCTCACTCTATAAATCTAGCAATGAAACGATTACTGAGTACATGGTTCGAGCACAGACAATTTTCACCTCATTGAGAAGAGCAGACAAACAAATTAGCGATGGACTACAGATAGCAATGGTAGTGAAAGGGCTACCCGAGTCATAAAAGCACATTACACAGACAAATGATGTCGTAACTTTTGGCGAGTTTAAGCACAGAAAAATATGGGAGACGTGAAAGAAGCCAATGTAATGAGAACAAGCGGGACAACAAGAGTGCGCGGCAGTGGTAAAAGAGGACACATGGCCAGGGCATGTCCCGACAAAATGCAACAGAGGAGAGAGGATCGAGGATGGGACACACCACAGCGAGGAAAAGGGCGCGGTCTTGGACGAGGCCGAGGTCGTGACCATATTAAGAAAGCTGATGGGGAGACTGATGCAGAGTATACATTTTTCTTTAAAATGAGTGACTGTCATATGTATCAAGGAAACAAGAAGGGCCTCATGGTCGACTGCGGCGCTACATCACACATGATCAACAATGCCACCAAGTTCAAAACAGTGGACAAGAGCTTCAGACCTGAGGATCACATGATCGAACTGGCCGACAAACAAAGGTGAGCGGGATGGCGAAAATGAGGGGAGATGCTGAGGTCTACTTGCTGGACAGCGAGGGACGACAAGTGAAAACTAGACTCAAGCAGGCGCTCTACATCCCAGCATTCCCACAGAACATCTTTTCAGTCAAAGCAGCGACAGCCAACGGGGCAAAGATCCGCTTCAAGGACGGCGATGGCTGGCTTGTCTACAAGGATGGTACAGAATTCAAAATGGACGTGTATGGTAGGCTGTATTAACTTAGCACAGTTGAACATGAAAATGTTGATGAAGTATATGGTTGTCATGACATGCAAACATGGCACAGAATGCTAGGCCATTGTAATTTTGATGACATTGCAAAACTAGAGAAGGTCAAAGGGATGTTCATTAAAGGAAAAATGATAAGTCAAATCAAAACTGTGAAACATGCACACAGGTTCACACAAAGCAGAAACAGACAGGCAGACGCAAAAGCTACATCGATTCTTGAGTTAATACACACAGACTTATGTGACCCTATAGAACCAGCAGATAAAGATGGGTACAAGTGTGCAATAGCATTTACTGATGATTACAGTGGGATGATTTTTCCATACTTTATCAAGGCGAAAAGCGATGCAACTCAAGCTACAGAGAAATTCATAGCAGATGTAGCCCCTTATGAAAAGATAAAGTGCATACGGTCTGATAACGGTACAGACAGTGCACCCTACTCACCTCATCAGAACGGAACTGCAGAAAGAGGATGGAGAACCTTATTTGAGATGCATGCTGTTGGAGAGTAACCTCCCAAGGCAATTGTGGACATATACTGTGCAGACAGCAGCACAAATCCGCAACAGGTGTTTCAATAAGCGTCTAGAGCAGACACCTTACTGTGTTTTCACAGGAAAAACACCAGACCTATGCAACTTGACGATATTTGGCTCTGAATGCTATACATATAGGCAGGACAAAAAGAAGCTGGATTCTAGGTGTGACAAAGGGATCTTTGTCGGCTATGATAAGTATAGCCCAGCATACAACATCTATTATCCTGAAACAGGAAAAGTCCTAAAACAGGCTAGTGAAATCAATCACCAAAGGCAGCGAAGATAGCCAGACTCAGACAAATTGTGACATGGAGGATGACACAGTGACGTATGGAGATGCAACACCAAAGGTAGTCAACCAGGGTCAGGGACAGTCTGATGAGAGGAGAGAGTCCAATGTGGAAACTACTGAGGCAGGTCCAACCCAGGCAGATAGTACACAGCAGGGAGAAGGGAGATATCCTATGAGACAGAGAAAAGCTCTTAAAAGTACTTAAAAGAGTACCAGTGTAAAGCAAAGTGTAACGATGAAACTGAAAATGTAGATTATTTCTACGGAGTGACTTATGGTGTACCTAAAACATTCCAAGCCAAGAGGCTACGGATTCAGAAAGATCAAAAATGTGGGCTGATGCAATGAAAGAAGAAATGAACTCTTTGACAGAGAATGAAACTTTCACTCTGACCCCACTGCCATGGGGCAAACAAGTAGTGGGAGATCGCTGGGTATGTGCAGTGAAGGAGAGCCCCGATGGATCTGAGACTTGTAAAGCCAGATACGTGGCAAAAGGGTATGGTCAGGTGGAAGGGATTGACTATAAAGAGACTTTTTCACTAACAGCCAATATGACCTCTGTCTGAGCATTGATGCAGGTGGCTGTACAGGAGGATCTTACCCTACACCAAATGGATGTTAAGACTGCTTACCTCCATGCTCCGATGGACTGTGAGGTATATATGGAGCAACCGGAAGGTTTTGAGGTCAAGTCAGAAACAGGAGCACCTCTAGTGTGTAAACTCAACAAGTCATTGTATGGCTTAAAACAATCTGGTCATAACTGGAACATGCTACTGCATGAACACCTTACAGAAAATGTTTTTGTGCAAAATGATGCTGATCATTGTGTATACATCAGCCATAATTCCTGATAACCACTTATAGACTGACTATCATGTAATGTAAAAGTGGGATAATACTCAATTATGAACTATTATGAACCTTAGCTAAAACCATAGGCAACTTATAGTCTGTCATGGTTACTACTGTACATGTTACTACTACTGTAATTTTTCTCCATGACCCCTGGCAGTTGGGTTAGCTCCTTGAGTCGTGGATCTGCCCAAGGTTTCTTCCTAAATTAACTGAACATAAGTGAATTTTTCCTTGCCCCTGTTGCTCTTGGGTGTTCCTTCTGTGAAGCGCCACGAGACAATACTATTGTAAAAGGCGCTGTATAAATAAAACTGAATTGAATTGAATTGAATCAGAGAATCTGTGAGTGAGAAAGTGATTCTGTTAGTGTGGGTTGATGACTTCATGATGAATCATAGTAGCGAGTAACAACACCATACTCAATGATGTGAAAGATATGCTGAAGAGAAGGTTTAAGATGAAGAATATGGGTCTACTTAAACACTTCCTAGGTACTGACTTTAGTTCCAATGAGGGAGAGATCAAAATGACTCAAAAGAGACACACAGAGAAGATGTTAGCAAAATTCGGAATGTCTGAATGCAAACCAAGATCCGCCCCATCTGAACTAAAGCTACATTTTGATAGTGAAGGTGAGGTAATTGACTCAACGGATTACAGAGAGGTAGTGGGTAGCTTGATATACATCATGACATGTACCAGACCTGACCTGAGCTGAGTAGTTAGTAAGCTATCACAATACCTGGCAGTACCAAAGCAACAACATTGGGTTGCAGCAAAGCACCTACTAAGGGTACTATGGATCAGGAACTACATTATCGAAAATGTGAGAAAACTCTACAGCTTGAGGGGTATAGTGACGCTGATTGGGCAGCTGACAAAAATGATAGAAAGAGCACCACTGGATATTGTTTCAGCTTAACTGAGACTGGGGCAGTTATATCATGGAAGAGTAGGAAACAACCAAGAGTGGCACTCTCCAGCTGCGAAGCAGAGTACATGGCACTAACAGCTGCTACTCAAGAGAGTATGTACCTTGTACAACTACTTAAAGGGATTGATGGTAGTAACCAGCATTTACTAGTCCAGATCTATGAGGACAATCAGGGGGCAATAGCTTTATCCAAGAACCCAGTATGCAGACAGAGAAGCAAACATGTGGATATAAAGTATCATTTTGTACGGTCTGCACACACGGAAGGGAAAATATCCGTAGTTTACTGCCCTACTGCAAACATGGTAGCTGATGTACTTACCAAGCCAGTGACAAAGGGTACCTCTGAGAAGTTAAAGGGGTATTTGTTTGGAGAGTAATGACAACTGGCAGATGTAATGTTTTTCTTTGATAGAAAATTAATTACCATATATATTGTTTTCAGGTTTTGAGAATTGCCAGCATGTAACATGTTTTATTTTGAAGTTATGTATTTTTGGTTTTGTTTACCACTATAGAGACCTATAAACATGTCTTTGAGTGGGAGTGTTGAGCATATTTTGTGATATGGGCAAAGCCATGTTAAATAGCCCACGTGGTGACATCATGTTGAACGTGAGGGCCTGCGCGTTATTTTTTGAACATGCGCATAATAAACGGCTACCTCAGTTGTGCTTTCCCAAGCCAAAGAGAGGATAGCGTTCTGACTTTTCCTTCACTAATGTTAGCTAGCTAGTGCTAGATAGTACCACGGTGGTAACTGAAATCACACAAGACTGCTGTAGTTATGGTGAGTATCCCTACAGGTAGAATGTTGGTCAGCTGTTTAGAGCCAATCATCATAACTTCAGTTTTATCAGAGTTTAAACATAGGAAATTATTAGTCATCCAGGTTTTTATGTCTAGGAGACAGGCATCAAGTTTAGTCATTGGCATATAGCCATTAGGCTTCATAGAAAGGTAAAGCTGGGTATCATCAGCATAGGAGTGAAAAGTAATGCCATGTTTCCTAAAGGTAACATGTACAGGGACAGTAACATTGGACCTAGCACTGAGCATTGGGGTACACTCATTGACTCATTTTGAGCATGTACGAACTGATAGCGACCAGAGAGGTACGATTAGAACCAGGCTAATGCAGAGTCTTTGATGCCTATCATGTGTTCAAGCCTGTGTAGTAGGATACCATGGTCAGTAGTGTCAAAGGCAGCACTAAGATCCAATAGGATTAATATTAATGTATATCCATTATCAGATGTGATAAGGAGATCACTGAAGACTTTAACTAGGGCTGATTCTGTACTATGATTAGCTCTAAAGCCTGTCTGGAAGGTTTCCTGAATATTATTTTCATTTAAGAAGCTACAGATTTGCTTAGACACTATTTTTTCCAAGTATTTTTGATACAAATTGGAGGTTAGATATGGGTAGGTAATTAGCAAGGACATCAGGATTAAGGTTAGGTTTTTTAATAGATAGTTTAATGACAGATGTCTTGAAAGATCTGGGGACATGCCCAGCTATGAGTGGGTCATTTAAAATTTTAAGAATCGTCTCAGCCAATAGCAGGAGAGCAGTCTTAAGAAGATCAGTTGGGATAGTATCCAATAAGCATGTTGAGGCTTTAGCTGAGGAGATCAAGGATGTAATTTCTGATATACTGGTGGGTGTGCATGAATCAAGGTAAGCTAAAGGTTGACTAGATAGCTAGCTGTAACCATTCCATGTGGTCCAACTCGATTTGAGGTTACAAGGGAGTTGTTTATTTTAAGTCTAATAGATTCAATTTTGTCAATAAAATAGTCCATGAAGTCATTGCCGCTTAGAGTTATTGGAATGGAATGGGTCACCTCATTCCTGCTTTGTGTTAGATGGGATATAGTGTTAAAAAGAAATTCGTATTATTTTTATTATTGTGTATAAGTGAGGAATTATATGCGGATTTCTGTACAATTCTGACAGATGTGTTTGTGGCTGTAGTACAAACCTTTAATGGCTAGTCTGATGCCTTGCCCAAAATGCCACTCTTTGTGCAGTCCCTGTATGATGCACTGATACTCTCCTGAATCAGACTCCTTCACCTCTGTTATTACCAAATTGAATAGTCCCGTCGTGCAGGCCCAGCGCGACGGGGGAGCGAAGGGGGGCGTCGCCCCCTCGGGACAACATCTCCGCCCCCTCAACTGAGATTCAATGATCACTTTAATATTTACTAAATCAAAATAATATATAGTGAAATTGAATTATTAACAGGTTACTACAGCTCTACATAATTCATTACTAGTAAAATCAGCATGGTATAGTGGGCCTACAAAATCTGATTGGTTGTTAAGATTGTTGTGTTACATTACATTACCGTACAGGCTAACGTTTTTTTCGGATATAGTTTTAGCTGGTACTCTATAACTAGTATTCGTGCATGGTTTTAAAATGGATATAAGAAAACCCTAGTGTCAGGTCCGCATCTGTCACGGCCACGCCCCCTCACTCAACGCCACAGACTCACAGCTCGTCTCCCCGTTTGCATTCACCTCCTCATGCACGATCACCTTCACCTGAATTTTAATTGGTGTCACCTGGTCTCCACCTTACTTAAGCTTCCCCTCTGCTTCACCTGGTGTCTGGCCTCGTCGATGTTTCCTTGGACTTCCTATGTGTCAGTGTGTTTTTTCTCCGTCTCCCGCGATCTCCCGTTGTTTGCCCCGCGAGCCAAAGACTCCCCAGTCAGTATTGTAATTCCCTGTGTTTTCTAGTGGTCTGTTTAGTTCTCTTGTGTTTCGCCTCCTTAATCTCCTGTGTGTTGAGTTTATACTAACTTCTGAGCGTTGTACTTTAGTTTCCTCCGTTTTAGTAACGAACGCGACTTTCGTTATCCCGTTGTTTGTTTGTTTGTTTAAATAAAACTCCTTGTTTGTACATCTGCCTCCGTCTGTCCATGCCTGACACCTAGTAACTTTAGGCTTCCACTTGGTGACCCGGGTGAAGAGTGTCCTTCCCAGCCATGGCTTAAACAGTTCCCAAAGAAGCAGTGGAGCAGAAATGATTATCGGTCATTTTTAGCCTCTTGGTATCGAGAGAGAGAGTGGCTCGAATATTCAATCGAGACTGACCCTGCATTTTGCTTTCCATGTAGAAAATTTGGAGGCAGCGATTCCGCATTCACAACTTCAGGCTGTAGCAATTGGAAACATGCCTCTGACAAGGCTAAAGGGTTCAGCTAATAGCTAAGAGCATCTGATGTGTGGTTGCATGGAAAGAGAAAATTATGCGAAGTTCAACAGGGAACGAAATTTCGACTCTGGTCGATTGTGCTCAGTTGTCCCGAAACCACACACACACATATATGTGGAATTGTAGACATGATTGATTTCCTTGTCTCAAACGAACTGCCATTGGGGGGGTCTATAGATTCAATTGATTGCAGGAACGAAAGTGGATGTGGACTTTTTCTGTCCCTATTTCATTACACTTTGAGGCAGAATAAAGAATTCGTTCAGGCATTTAGCACCATCCCAAGAAATGCAACATATACCTGACATGACATACAAAATGAAATAATTGAACTGATGGCTACGATAATAACGGAGGAGATTGTGAGGGATATAGGAGAGTCGTGGTTCACCATCAAAGTTGATGCTAGTTAAATGTGTGCTTGTAAAATATAGCCTATATGGTAATATAATGGTTATATAATTTAGGGCGCTAGTTGTGAGTTGCGAGTACGTAATTTTTTATTTATTTATTTTTAGGCGACGCCCCCGCCCCCTCTCGGCACTTCTTTCGCCCCGAGTCATTTACTGCTGGCGCCGGGCCTGCCGTCGTGTTGTCCGATAGAGGAACAAGATGTACCGGATCTTCATTATAAGTCGACATGGCAACCTCCCCTATCCTTGAAATTTCAATGGTCATAACTGCAATCAACTTGTTCTTATGCACATTCCACGAGATTGTATCAAATCCATAGTCTTTCTGAGATGTTGCAGAACAGTGTGGCATTGTCACTGAGTCTAACAGTGTCACAGGATAGCAGTGAGGTGCTAGCTGGCTTAGAAAAAATAGATAAGAAAAGCTGTTTGAATAGTAATCAGTACATAAAAGAATAAAAGTGAGATTTACTCTTATGTCATTTTATAGACAACGGTAATCAAAATGGATCTGAAGTTAACCTTTAACTGGTTAAATGCAGGGCTGTAGTGGTAAAATAAAAGGTGGCTAGACTATGAATTATGTGATGGATGTAGCGTGACATGCGGGCCATAGACCATATTTGATGATAGAAAGATATTGTCCGATATTTCTGTTTAGAATAGTAGTGGCATTTAATGCTAATATGGATGATGGAGTGGGATTTTGGAATATTAAAACTTGCATTTGGTGCATAAACTCTAGTAAGAGGATGTCAAAGTCATTTCTGAGATGTGAGAGGTGGGAAAACTGCGTTCGCCTGTAGTCAACAAGCGCACATGGCCGACCAGCGACACCGCCAATCGAATTCTGAAAATACGTTGCGTAGCGATGAGCATTCACACACCTGAAAATCTTTATGATCATACATAATAAGAACTTTTAGATGAGCAAGGTAAGAACTTCCCTCATTACATTAGTATCGCCAACTAGTTCACACACCTGTTTTCATAGCTGTTTCATAAAGGTCTCATATTGATATGCCACGTCGAAAACGTCCGAAAACGTATCCAGGTAAATAGAAAAATAATGGACACATTTAAACCAATGTGTTTAAATCAGGTGTTTTGAAATAATTTATTGATAAATAGTCTAGTATCACCAAGAGACTAGGCTAATGAATTGGTCACTTAAAGACTGAACTCTTCTGTCAATGTCATTGGTACTATCTAGATAGAGACTACCAAGTATTTAAAGTAATATATGGTGTCTGTTTCCTTTAGTCCAATCTCAGCTGGTAAAAGACCAAAAGCCTAGTAATAGCCAAACAACCCCTGAGCATTACAACTCAAAGCCAGCAGCTACATCAGACTTGGTCTGCCAGCCTGGTCACAGTAGCTGGAGGAGATCTAGTCAGGACTGCCCTCCGCCAAAGCCTGCACTGACCTCAAGGTCAGGCACTGCTGTACCAAAGCGGAAGAGGGAGTTTAGCTCTGGTGCTGAGGATGAACCCCCACGGAGCCCCACTCTTTGCATGCCCGGTGATGAGGTCTCTTCTGTGGCCCCAGAGGCAAAAAAGAAATGTGGAGAACCCCACCGACGTAAGAGATGAAGATGAACAATGTTGACAGTCCAAGTTAACAACAAAAATCAAGCATTTCACCTGTTGGTATGTTTCTGAGAATCTCATGTATTTTCTGTGCAGCGACATTTGCTTCCAGCTACTTAGTTGGAGAGCTGCTTGGTTCAGGGGGATGTGGCTCTGTCTACACGGGAACAAGGAGGTCAGATGGAGAAGAGGTGAGACTCTTTTATTTCTTCCACTTGTCCTTGGTACCATAGAGTTGATACCTCAACTAGATTATTACGTTTCTCTTTGTAGGTTGCCATAAAGTACATCCCGAAAACAAAGGCGAAGAAATATATTATCATGGTGAGTGTAACTATGTGAAAATCGAATTTAGATATTTCAAATTACTATCTCAATATCCTCTGAAAAAAATATTTGCGTGGGTTAAGATGCCTATGTGAATTGGTCTTGTTGTGGTCACCACCATCTCTCACGTCTTCTTCCTTGTACCCAGCCTGGTGATGGCAGGTGCCTGCCTCAAGAGGTCGCTCTAATGACCATCGTCTCTCAGCCTTCTGCATGCCTGAATGTTCTCAAGCTTCTGGACTGGTTTGAAGAGCCCTTCAGCTACATTCTGGTCCTGGAGCGCCCCAGTCCATGCTCTGACCTCTTTGATTTTTGCGAGATATTTGGCGGACGGCTGTCTGAGATGCAGGCTAAGCAGATAATGAGGCAGGTCATCGAGGCGCTGATCCACTGCCGTAATTGTGGTGTTTTCCACAGAGATGTTAAGCCCGAAAACATCCTGGTCAATCTATATGACTGGTCTGTCAAACTAATTGACTTTGGTTGTGGAACTCTGGACAAAAACACCTCCTACTGTAACTTTGCTGGTGAGTTTGCAAATAAAAGAAACACAAAGAAATGAAAAAGTCAAAAGGGGAGACTAATTGCAGTTATGAAATATTATCTGAAAATATTTCTCTTCAGGCACCTGGGACTACTGTCCACCTGAATATTTTTTGCATGGGAACTACCAGGCCGTCCCTTCCACCACATGGTCTCTGGGAGTCTTGCTCTTTGAGCTTGTCTGTGGAGACCGTCCATTTGAGGCCAGAGAAGATGTCATTCTCAATGAGCCAAAGTTCACTGCAAGCCTGTCCAAAGGTAGTAAGAGGAGTTGTGGAAACACCTAAAAATCAAATAGTCAATCCCTATCCATTTTCTAATACAGTTCCCTGTGTAAGGTTGTAAAACTACTGATGTTAAACTAAAGTGAAACACAGCACCCCATCATCTGGTCTAACCCTTGTGTGCAGAATGCCATGACCTCATCAAGTGGTGTTTAAGCACAAACCCTAAAGAGAGACCAGTCCTGGAGGACATTCTATCCCACGACTGGCTGTCAGGACACCACTGGTTTTGAGACACCACTGTGGGCGAGAGGATAGAAAGTAAGCATTGTGTAATCAGTCATCATCAAGGTGTGGTCAATTTAGGTTTTAATATGGAGAAGCATCCATATGAACCAAGTGCTCTTTTCTGCAGCATCACAGATGGACAGGAGCCATCACTGCTCTTGGACACCAGCATCCACTAGACCACTGGGGCCTTGTGTTTGTTTGCCTGACTCTCCTACTCCTCCTGATGGACCAATGAAGTAGCACAAATAGAACTGCAAGTGCTCTCACCATCTAGCCTCCAGCCATAACACCAGCCTCAGTGTGACGGGCTGAAACATGCTGAGCTTTGTCATCTGCCCTGTCATTACAACAGATAGGCGAGGATCTCCATTAATTTTAAGACGGAATGGATTTGCTACCCCTTTTGACCTCTGGAAATAAATTAAAAAATGATCTACTACTGTACCTTTTTTGAATATTGAAAGTAATGCCATTCATTACAGTGTGATTAATTTACATTTGTGCATTCCGTTATAGATATTGACTACCATTATAAAATGCTTTCACAAGCCTGAGTTGTTCCTTTAGAATAATGCTCATTTGAAAGCCTCAGTTGGAGGAGGACCTTGAGAGCCAGCTGGAAAATGTAATAGTGTCTAAGCATCCTTCCATCCGTGTGGGTTATGCATATGTCAGCACACATACATGTGAGTCTTAGGCAGGGGTTGGCAGCATTTCTGGCATGTAGTGCCTATTGCATATCTTCTTATTTGTGATTCTGTGATGTCTGTAAAGTGGGCTGGTAGCATGCCGTATCAGATGTTTAAAAAAGACTTGACCATGTTTGATGGTGGAAAGTTCTTGTCCAGTGTTTCTGTTTAAAATAGCAGTGGTATGAAAAGCTATGTGTGGACAATATGGTGCTTAAAGTCTAGGAGGTGGATGAACAAATTTCTTTCAGGAGGTGGGTAAACCACGTTTACTTGTATTTAGCCTCTTCCACAGCTCTGGTTAAAAAGTTACCAGACTGTTGATCAGCGTTGTAAATAAACTGAAACTGTTAAATCCCTCGGTGAGGATAAGATGAAAATGGTGGACGAAAAAAAAATCAGTTACTGTGTTTTGTGGATTAACTCAGTGGTCTGTAGTGATTGTTAGATTATAATGAGCATAATGTTGGTACATGATTCAGAAACGCTGTGATTCATGTCAGTATATCAGCTTACATTTATGATGAGTCAAAATTGAATTCACAACATCACATCTAGTCTTACGAAGCTCCCAATTGAATGTGCCGTGAACATATTGTTGAAAGAATGTTTTTGTGAAATTGTGGAAGTTTTTGAAGACTACAAAACTGGTTTTAAAAGTCATTAACTTACCACAAGCAATGCAGAGGTTCTTATACGACAAAACAAACAAAAAAACAAAAACAGTATTAACTGCATACTCTTTTGTTAGTGTGGAGAAATCAACACCAGGAAATTCGTAAAAGACAGGTAGCCTTCCCACCTTGACAACTGAACACTTTTGTCATTTCCTGTAAGGGCCGCACAGAATAGAAAGTCACCCTTGTTTGTGGGTTTATGCTTCAGAAGACCCTTGAGTCAACAGTTAGGATTCAAACTTTAACTGTATTGCAGGCTTAAGTACACATCGAAGTGGGTTACATTTAATGTAATTGGAGAAAAGATATTCACCTAAAAACACTGTTAAAGTGTTTCAACAGAAGTTATGTTGTATGAAATCCTTTAGACTCCTTCCTATCTGTCTTATTGTGTCTCAGGAGGCACACTATTGTAGTTACTTTCATTCATGGCTCCCTACAAAATAAAATGACTAAGAATAATCACTAAACAATTGAAATCAAGTAAAATTGTTTAAGATAATTTTGAACATACCTGAGCAATGTTGACATGTGTGGATCGATCATCTGAAATATAAAATTTGGTCTCGGTTTCATTGGATTCCAGTCACATCTTCAATGTGCTCTAACTGCGCAAAGAGACGATAGGGCGCAGAGGGATCCTTTCTTCGGCCAGTAATTTTTATTTTTATACATTTAGTACATTTTTCAACTGTAAATTACATCAGGTCCAGTCTCCCGTAGAGCAACTTAGGGTTGAGTAGAGTGTTTTGCTGAAGGGCACAACGGTGGCACCCGGGACTCAAACCCACAAATTCCAGGCTACTAGCATGCTAGCCAGATTACTTATCCACTGCGCCACCACCGTCCTATCAATCAGTACTAATCAACCTGAGTGCGATTTTGAACTGGAGCTGTGCTAGAGAAAGATTTGCTAACAGCTCTCAGTAGCTTGTGTAGAAATGTCATTCAAAGCTGAAAAAACTATCTTGCTGCATGCACTGCAGATAGAATTTTCAAGCAGGTCTGCTGTGTTTTTTGCAAAGCACAGGTGCTTAGTAAAACCACAGTCCTTTCTGCAAGTGTGCTGGGTGGTGGCCAGGACAAAGGCAAGAGTAGCCAAGATGCTTCCGGAGAACATCAGAGCCCTCTCACGAACTGAGTTTCCACTTGACAAGGAGGCAAGTCATGAGTAGTAAAAAATGCATCTCTCTCGCTCTCTCTTTCTCTCTCTCACACACATACAGTATATACACAGATGTGCACACTAAGCTTTAAAAGGTAATATGATGCTTTTCCCTAAATACAGGTATTTGTCCAAACCATGGGCCACACAGTAATATACTCCCAACTTTGACTTTTTCACCCCAAAGATCACTAAACTCAAGAAAACATTGGTACAGCAAAATTTGCACAGTTTCTTCATAATTGTTATAGACCTTGTAATGTTTGACATTTCTATGTCCAGCGGTGCTGTCAGCTTACAGCCATCCTGGCGGAACCATGACACCTTAACTGGTTTGTTCTGTATGGATGGCAAGTCACAAAGGAGTGTTACATTTTCACTGGGCCCTGTAACAAGAGGCTGATGGAGAGGTAGGGAGATATGTGTTCCAGAGGCACCTTTGACGCAAAGACCAGTGTTGGTCAAGCTACTCAGATAAAGCAGTTAACTAAGCCACCAGATGAAGCTTCACTACACTAAAGCTACCTGAAGATAAAATGTAGCAACAAAAAACTGGCAGAAGCTGTTTACTACATGCAAAGCTACTCAAACGCCCAGAAATTAATTAAAATTATCCAACCCTCTGCTAAGACTCTATTAGTGACCAAACTAACAGGTCTTTCCAACAGACATGGTAACTAAGTAATATTAAGTAGCCTACTAGTACTTTTAAAGCAGTATGAGGTAAACCAGTGATTTTTTTGCCTCTGGAGATCCCCCTACCAATTTAGAAAAAAAAATAGCAGCAACAACATTGTACATTCATCAGCTCACGTTTTCAAATTGCAAGTGTTTGTAACTATGCTTAGCAGCAGCAGCGGCAGCCAAGAGAGCCTTCATTCACCGCTGTAATGAGCCATTTAATCATCAAAGTGACTATGAAGATGGTAAATTAACCAGCAAAACAAAACAGCATAAAATGTTGCCTAGTGTGCCTAGGTAAAAAAATAAAATAAAATAGTAATCGTTAGGTTCGTGCCCAGTAGGTCAAATGGAAGAGTAGTGGGCCTGTGTGTGTGCTTAATTGGGTCCTGAAAAAACGGCTGATTTCTCTACGGTTATACAGTATTTCATATGTTGCCTACAGCATTTATGCACAATAGTTTGTCTAGTATCTATAGTATATATTTCTAATCTGTCTTTACTACTTAAATTTAGTTTAATTTGCACACATGAGTGATAGAGATTGATTTTGTACATTGTGGAGATTTTTCAAGTTATGGCATCTCTCATGCAGGAAATGCATCACATTGCAAAGAGCTGATCTTTTTCGTCCTCGTGGGAGATCTGCTGCTGTAAGCTGATGCTCTGAAAATGTCGCTTATGGGGGAGCTACCACACTACATGGCCAAAAAAATAACAAAACTAATGAAAACCTGTCAGATTCAAAAAATGGCTGAGCTACAGCTACGCTACACAGAAATGTAGATAAACTAGTGAAAGCAATTAGTTGTGAAAGTGTTCTACTTAAATACACTTAACTGAGGGGAGTTGCATACAGTTGAAGTACAATACAATTAAAGGTGATTGGTTCTTTACCTGGCGCCATTGTGTCTAATGGCCCAAGGACACTCCTACGGCAATTAGCATTATTAAATGGCTATCCAGTTGTATGTATACACCAAGATTCAGAAATATTACTTATGGATTGCCTTGACCAGTCATACACTTTGACTATTGTACTCCTTGTACTGAGACAATAAAGATGATACCAAACATGAATAGAGTCACATTTCATAACATACAGATATACATTCCAAATCTATCTGAGGTAAGTTTGTCTTTGCAATGCAAATATGAACAAAAGGTTCTCCTCAGCCACAGGGGTACCAGCCGTTAATTTACATTGATCACCGGGGGAGGATGATCCCTGTTGTTTCTGTGCCATGCCAAATGGTGAGGGCTTCCTGGCTTCCTGGCAGAATACACTTCTAAAATTATTGCTATCAATTCCCCCTTTTCAAGTCAGAATGACTTGACCTTTAACATTACAAAAATCCGAATGAGTATCAAAATTGCATCCAGGAGTGGAATAATTTCATACAATGGTTCCATTACATTCAAAACTCTGTTCATGTTGATTATGGCGTGTGTGATGTCTAGGTCGTGGGAGCACACGAGAGATCATGGGATAACTGTAGCAACAACAACAGATGAGAGCAAATACAGAGATCAGAATCATACCCAGGGATCCTAAAATCATAAGAACATATCGAGTCCATCCTCCCAGAGAGTCCAGGAATTCCTCCACCCTGTGTTGCCATGACACCGAAAGCAAACCTTGAATTTCTGGGCTATGGTTTTAGACATTACAAGGGCCAAATTTTCAGTGTCCCTGGGGTCGATAGGAGACAGCATGGACTCTTGGGAGGTTGGAGTCACTGTGAAACATACATACATAACAATCATCAACATTTTGAACATTAGTTACAGTCCACAAATCAATCCTTGAATCAATCCAAGGCAAGTGTATGCGGATATTCAGTGTACATGCATATGTGTGCAAACACAGTGTGCAGAAGGGCGGCTCTAGGCTCGCACCCTTTGTCTCTCTTCCTTGGAAGAGGCGATCCTCTTCGTGTTGTGCAAAATGTGGGAAACGTGAGTGTGAATGCAAACAATATGTGCATAGGGCGGAGCTAATCTCTATTAATAGGCGGCGTCCCTCCACACCCTGTGATTCTCCTCTTCTTGTGGTCGTTTCTTGTCCACTTAAACTGGAGGTCCGGGTGGACTACCTGACCTCCGGATCCTAGCTGCTTTGGGGTTATTCTGCCCTACAGCAGGTCCACTAAAGTAAATTTGAGGTGTGAAGTTGAGTAAAATAATCCAGTATCAGTTTCCAGAGATCCTTTGTGAGGTGAAATTCTGCTCCGGTAGCACAGCAGCTCTCCTGTGATCGTAGCAGGGTGTTTGGAAGGTCTCTGATGGAGTTGTGTTCGGAGTTTCTCTCGTCCCCCTTTTGACATTGCAGCAGTCGCTCTCTCACAGAAGCGGGTTGATCTCACCATCCACACCAAGCGGGAGCTCGTGGTTCTGGTCGTTCCGTAGGCTCAGGTGTAACCATGGATACCTGTAAGATTAGAGCTCAACACATATCTCAATACTAGGTTATGAAAATGGCTTTATCTGGGATAGGTGAGCCCATCGATGTTTCCCTTTTCCTAATAAGAGGAAGCAAGATGTTCCAGTTAACATGATGATTTCATAAGGTCCCTTGTATGCAGATTCCAGCAGCCCTTTGCTACCAAATTTCTTTAGCATGACTTTTTGTCCTTCTTGAAATGTTCTATGTCCTGTAGCAACTTCAATTGCATCTTTTTTGTCTTGTCTGATGCGTGCTAACAGTTGCTTATCACGAAGCAATTTTGACAGATCTTGACAATAAGCCTCCAGTGCTACTCTGTGACTATTTTTACCAATCTCAACAGTCAGTATAGGGTCATTTGGCAGAGTCAGATTTCTTCCAAAGAGAAGTTCAGCCGGCGTGAGACGTGTTAACTGTTCTGGCCTGTTGCCTCATTGTCAATCACTGTCAATATTACTTTCCCCCTTTTGATCTGCTGATGCCTTTGCGGCCTAGTCTGCAAGATCATTTAACACAGCCTCCTAATTCTTCAAAAGTGTTGGTCATATTCATAGTCGGTAAATCTAAATCAGTAATTGAGACAGATGCTCCGGTGTCTCTTAACATAATGGCACTATTGTTCAGTCAGATTGGCGTTGGCTAAAGTCCTTAGAAGTGTTAACATCTCCGCCGTGGTGTCTGAACTTTTGTTATTCACACGACCTGGCTTAGAGGTGTGAGAGCCGTTGTCGGCCTTTGCACCTCTGCAGTGTCTTGCCCAATGACTAGGCTTACCACACCTGCGACAACTTGATGAATCAAAAGCTGGTCTATCTTGGATGGCAGCAACTTTTGGCCTATCAGAAAATTGTATCATATGATTTTCTGCTCTCTGTCCCCAGCTCAAAAACGCACACCAGTACTCAATCACTGGAAGGCCAACAGCCCATGTCTGACGGTATCTCTCATTTAGATTTTTAGCCACAGTGTCAATTATGAAACTGGAATCAATGTGTGGTGTATCAGGGCGACATGCAGACAGAACTCTGTGTTTTTCTTCAAATCGTACAGCAAAGGATGTGAAGGATTCTTTTGGTCCCTGAATACAAGTATTCAACAAGGTAAATGAATGGTGTCCTCTACCCAAAATCTCCTGTGTGATATTCTGACACTCAGTCAAGTACATCTCCCACGCTAAGTCACTATCTGGCATCACTCTAGGCCATACAGCAGCATTCAAACGTGTACTGAAACCAATCGGCACTTTGGATTTGATAACAGTCACAAACTCAGTATATTCCATGGCAAATGTGATAACAGCATCCTTCAACTTTATCCAAAAATCAACATTCGGATCTTGCGCATTCAAAGTTGGCAAAGACTGTAAGATGTGACTGAGGGCGCTAGGGGTCATTGGGACGCCGATGCCTAAGCTTCCTTGCACTCCGGTGCCTTTGTATGTTAGATTTACGTTATGCACGCATTCCACGTCGCGTGTATCGTGTGGTGTTATGGGCCTAATCGGTGCTATTTGCGGCATCGGCCAATGAGCCTCCGAGGTGTTGGATGCGCCTGCTGAGGAGCGGGGGAATACATTATCGTGTGCGCACAAGGGAGGGGCTGTAGGGACAGAAGCCGTAGGGGCCGAGGCGTGAGACACAGCAGCTATCTGTCCAATATTCTCAAATTGTGTTGTCGCAACGTCAATCTTTGTCACTAATTCAGACACAGCCCGCGTGTAAACCACTATGCCTTTTGGATCTTTCAACTCAAGAGTTGGGACCGATCCCATCACATGTTCCGCAATGTTCGACAATTTATCAGTAACAGCTTTCAATGTATCCTGTAATTTGAACAATGATGCAGGCTGACCATCTGACTCAGTCAAAATTCCCTGTGACCGCTTAATCCACGTAAACACAAGATATCGTGAGTAATGTCCTCTCTTTTTGTCAGATTTCAATTGCAAGACCCACTCACTAGCCTTTCTGACTCCCCAGACACTTTGAAAACCATCACGAATCATATCAGATTTAATCTTAAGATACTCTCTATCATCGCCAATCATCACAATCTGCAATCTGCACACTTAAAGGGGTCTTACGACATGAATCCTGAGGTTCCATTGTTACTGACCAGTCTTTACTAATTAACAAATAAGTTTAAACTTAAATTTAAGATCTCAGATCGAATTCAAACAAGTAGAACATATAGCAACTGAACTAATTTAGCCAGATTTTCATGCACTCCCGCTGACCGCAAACACTTAGCAGTAGCAAGCTCCGAGTTTATTACTGGTACTGGTTAAAGAAAACGCTTTTGTATACTTGCAGGCATCCCGTAACGTTACATATAGAAAGGGGGCCTATGTCTCTCTTTCCCCTGGCAAATCCGCCCATGAACCTACCACATGGTACAAAATGCAAGATTTACCTATTCTGAAGAAACACAGCCTCCGAACCACAATAATAGACTCATAGAGCCGATGCATACTCGTCAGTCGATGCTAGGGCCATTTCCAGGACAAAATCTTGCCCTAACGCCCGATCGAACTACAACAGCAGTCCGACTAATATCCTAGCGGTAGTTCTAGGACTACTCACCCCCGTCGAGGCAAAAATCATCCGCTTTCTACAGTTTTTCTCAACCAGAACCAATAATAGCTGAAATGAAATTCAGCTTACCTTTCAGGTGCGCTCTGTCAACCGGATGATGAATATCAGGCTCGAATCACAATAAATCAGATTTTTTTCAATCTCGGTGGAACCTCCATTTGAAAGGCTTTGAAAAATTTTGTAGTAATAATTGCAGACTGGTGGCAGACTCCGGAACTTCAGGAAACAGGTTTATTCGTTACAATGGCGCGTCAAGGGAGACATAAGGGTTTCAGCCCGAAAGTATCCACCATTAAATCTAACTTAAACAATGAAAGTGTTCTACTTAAATACACTTAACTGAGGGGAGTTGCATACAGTTGAAGTACAATACAATAAAAGGTGATTGGTTCTTTACCTGGCGCCATTGTGTCTAATGGCCCAAGGACACTCCTACGGCAATTAGCATTATTAAATGGCTATCCAGTTGTATGTATACACCAAGATTCAGAAATATTACTTATGGATTGTCCTGACCAGTCATACACTTTGACCATTGCACTCCTTGTACTGAGACAATAAAGATGATACCAAACATGAATAGATTCACATTTCATAACATACAGATATACATTCCAAATCTATCTAAGGTAAGTTTGTCTTTGCAATGTAAACATGAACAAAAGGTTCTCCCCAGCCACAGGGGTACCAGCAGTTAATTTACATTGATCACCGGGGGAGGATAATCCCTATTGTTTCTGTGCCATGCCAAATGGTGGCGGCTCCTGGCTGTCTGAGGTAGAATATACTTCTAAAATTATTGCTATCAATTCCCCCTTTTCAAGTCAGAATGACTTGACCTTTAACATTACAGAAATCCGAATGAGTATCAAAATTAGAGCCAGGAGTGGAATAATTCCATACAATGGTTCCATTACATTCAAAACCTGTTCATATTGATTATGGCGTGTGTGAGGTCTAGGTCCTCAATCCTTTATGGATTCTGTGTTTTTATTTTGTTTAGTCCTAAAGTTGACCAGTATACGTTTCAGTTGAAGTTTTTATGTATCCGTACCTTGCTGGAGGCTGCCCCTGGTGGATCTTTGTGAACGTCTTACTGTCTTACCTGTTGGTCTCATCATAGGGGGGCTTGGCAGACAGGACATGGTTGCAGGAAGTGTACAGTGCTCTGGTTCATCCACCTGTGACAGGATACCAGGACATGGTCTGTGGTTGGCTAGTAGATGGTTCCCCCTCTAACAACTCCTCTCCTAAAACGTCCACAGGGCAACAGCGCAGGTTATTGCGGTGGATGGTTTCCGTGGGGCCTTCGTGGCCTTCTAGGCGGATTACATAGACCGGTCGGTCTGATCGAGGTTGGGCTACTATCACCCAGGCATTCGGGCCCCAAAGTGGTGCCAGCATGCCCTTTGCATGTCTGCAGAAGTTCCTCAGGAGGACTCGTTCTCCTGGCAGAAGCAAAACTATCTTGGCTCGTCGATCATACCGCTGCTGATCCTTCTGTTGATGCCTTTGGGCATTTGTCTTCATCACGGTGTAGGCTTGAACCAGAGTTCTATGGTGTTGCTTCACCCAATCTGTCAGAGTGTACTTTGGTACAACAGGGAATAAGCCACTTTGTATACTTGCAGGTACCCGTAACGTTATATATAGAGAGGGGCCTATGTCTCTCATTTCCCTGGCAAATCCGCTCATGAACCTACCACATGGTACAAAATGCAAGATTTACCTGTAGCGCCCCTTTGCTATCTTTTTGCAATAAGTGGGGGTGGCTACCCTAGGTTCTTCATAACTAATAACTAATAGGCAAAACCGTGTCAATAACCATTCAACTATAGTGAGTGTAAATTAATTAATAAGTTTACTTAGGATAGAATTTAGATATACACACACAAACACAGTTGTTAGTTGTTCAACTCTTTCAGTTTCAAAATAGTCAGTTCTGCTTTCAATAAAACATTAACTCAAAAATCAAAATGAAACTTAAGCCGGCAGTACTAACTACTCAAAATACCCAAATACCATGTGATGAAGCACAATCACGCCAAGTTATCAGTCAGTAGGTGCAGGCCTGTAGCGATGCTTGTGAGCGGAGAGACCCAAAACACAATGGCCACTGGCGCCAATGCGCACTAAACAAAACTCACTGCTGCAGACTGGGCGTCGGCGTCGTCGTCCTCACCAGGGCAGCGCTGTGTTGGCGATGTTGTGTGTGGACACGTCGTCGCAGCCAAGCAGGGATATCTTCGGGCTTTAGAGTTCGTTGGTCTGAGCCTCGTACAACAGCCGAGAAGGCAGCTCGCTAGCAACAGTCCAGTTAGCTCTAAAAACTTGCTTGGTTCGACTAGCTTCTTTGACTGAAACTCGTAGTCAAATTCACCTTCAATCATCACATTAACACTGATACATGCAGGCTAAATGTTCTTTCTTGACGCACTGACCGTTTGTCACCGTACATTCACCTACACATGCATAAAAGTAGTGTTCTACCAACCTTTTAATTATCATTGTCGTAGCGCAATTCTTAACGTGCCTCTCGCGTTGCTCTTTCCTCGTTCTCTCCCTTCCTGTTTCCTGCTGACCTCTAACCCTGACGTGGACTACCTCATCGTCACAGGTAAGTCATTTTTAACAAACTTCTTTCTTTTAACATTCAAACATTACATGATATTCTTACACTTCCAGTAACTAGAAAATAATATTCCAATGAACAAAAATATACATAGCTGGCTTAACCCTATGTGCAACACAGAAAATGGTTTTAAGCACCATGTTGTCCATACTTGGCATTTAATATCACTGCTATTTTAAACAGAAACACTCAATTAGCCAATCTTAGTCAGTCTTATTACTCTTACTGATTGCACAGTGCTCCAATAGTAGATCATTTTTAAATTTATTTCCAGAGGTCCAAAAGGGGTAGCAAATCCATTCCGTCTTAAAATCGATGGAGATCCTCAACCATCAGCTGCAATGACAGGGCAGACGACAAAGCTCAGCATGTATCAGCCAGTCACACTGAGGCTGGTGTTATGGCTAGAGGCTAGATGGTGAGAGCACTTGCAGTTCTATTTGTGCTACTCCATTGGTCCATCAGGAGGAGTAGGAGAGTCAGGCAAACAAACTAAAGGCCCCGGTGGTCTAGTGGATGCTGGTGTCCAAGAGCAGTTGAATGGCTTTGCCCTTCCCTGTCCATCTGTGATGCTGCAAAAAAGAGCACTTGGTTCATATGGATGCTTCTCCATATTAAAACCTAAATTGACCACAGAAGCTTGATGATGACTGATTACACAACAGGCTTACTTTCTATCCTCTCGCCCACAGAGGTGTCTTAAAACCAGTGGTGTCCTGACAGCCAGTCGTGGGATAGAATGTCCTCCAGGACTGGTCTCTCTTCAGGGTTTGTGCGTAAACACCGCTTGATGAGGTTGTGGCATTCTGCACACAAGGGTTAGACCAGTTGAAGGAGTTTTGTGTTTCACTTCAGTTTAACATCAGTAGTTTTACAACCTTAGACAGGGAACTGTATTAGAGAAAGGATAGGGATTAAGTATTTGATTTTTAGGTGTTTACACAACTCCTCTACCTTTGGGCAGGTTTGCAGTAAACTTTGGCTCATTGAGAATGACATCTTCTCTGGCCTCAAATGGACGGTTTCCACAGACAAGCTCAAAGAGCAAGACTCCCAGAGACCATGTGGTGGAAGGGATGGCCTGGTAGCTCCCATGCAAAAAATATTCAGGTGGGCAGTAGTCCCAGGTGCCTGAAGAGAAATATTTTCAGAGAATATTTCATAACTGCAATTAGTCTCCCCTTTTGACGTTTTCATTTCTTTGTGTGTTTCTTTTATTTGCAAACTCACCAGCAAAGTTACAATAGGAGGTGTTTTTGTCCAGAGTTCCACAACCAAAGTCAATCAATTTGACAGACCAGTCATTTAGATTGACCAGGATGTTTTCGGGTTTAACATCTCTGTGGAAAACACCACAATTACGGCAGTGGATCAGCGCTTCGATGACCTGCCTCATTATCTGCTTAGCCTGCATCTCAGACAGCCGTCCGCCAAATGTCTCGCAAAAATCGAAGAGGTCAGAACATGGACTGGGGCGCTCCAGGACCAGAATGTAGTGGAAGGGCTCTTCAAACCAGTCCAGAAGCTTGAGAACATTCAGGCAAGCAGAAGGCTGAGAGACGATGGTCATTAGAGCGACCTCTTGAGGCAGGCGCCTGCCATCACCAGGCTGAGTACAAGGAAGAAGACAACATGAGAGATGGTGGTGACCACAACAAGACCAATTTACATAGGCATCTTAACCCAGGCAAATATTTTTTTCAGAGGATATCGAGATAGTAATTTGAAATATCTAAATTCGATTTTCACATTGTTACACTCACCATGATAATATATTTCTTTGCCTTTGTTTTCAGGATGTACTTTATGGCAACCTACAAAGAGAAACGTAATAATCTAGTTGAGGTATCAACTCTATGGTACCAAGGAAAAGCGGAAAAAAAGAGTAATAATATAGAAATATAGAAATATATAAAATATATAATATTTTAATAACAATATAATATAAAAATAAAAGTCTCACCTCTTCTCCATCTGACCTCCTTGTTCCTGCATAGACAGAGCCACATCCCCCTGAACCAAGCAGCTCTCCAACTAAGTAGGTGGAAGCAAATGTCGCTGCACAGAAAATACATGAGATTCTCAGAAACATACGAACAGGTGAAATGCTTGATTTTTGTTGTTAACTTGGACTGTCAACATGGTTCATCTTCATCTCTTACCTCGGTGTGGTTCTCCACATCTCTTCTTCGCCTCTTTTTAATTAATTTCTAGGCCTTTAAGTAGCTTTGCATGTAGTAAACTACTTCTGCCATTTTTTTGTTGCTACATTTTGTCTTCAGGTAGCTTTAGTGTAGTGAAGCTTCATCTGGTGGCTTAGTTAACTGCTTTCTCTGAGTAGCTTGACCAACACTGGTCTTTGCATCAAAGGTGCCTCTGGAACACATATCTCCCTACCTCTCCATCAGCCTCTTGTTACAGGGCCCAGTGAAAATGTAACGCTCCTTTGTGACTTGCTATCCATACAGAAAAAACAGTTAAGGTGTCATGGTTCCGCCAGGATGGCTGTAAGCTGACGGCACCGCTGGACATAGAAATGTCAAACATTACAAGGTCTATAACAATTATGAAGAAACTGTGCAAATTTTGCTGTACCAATGCTTTCTTGAGTTTAGTGATCTTTGGGGTGAAAAGGTCAAAGTTGGGAGTATACTACTGTGTGGCCCATGGTTTGGACAAATACCTGTATTTAGGGAAAAGCATCAAATTACCTATTAGAGCTTAGTGTGCATATCTATGTATATGTGTATACTGTATGTGTGTGAGAGAGAGAAAGAGAAAGCGAGAGAGATGCATATTTTCTCCTACTACTCATGACTTGCCTCCTTGCCTCCTTGTCAAGTGGAAACTCAGTTTGTGAGAGGGCTCTGATGTTCTCCGTAAGCATCTTGGCTGCTCTTGCCTTTGTTCTGGCCACCACCCAACACACCTGCAGAAAGGACTGTGGTTTTACTAAGCACCTGTGCTTTGCAAAAAACACAGCAGACCTGCTTGAAAATTCTATCTGCAGTGCATGCAGCAAGATAGTTTTTTCAGCTTTGAATGACATTTCTACACAAACTACTGAAAGCTATTAGCAAATCTTTCTCTAGCACAGTTCCAGTTCAAAATCGCTCTCCGGTTGATTCTACTACTGATAGGATACCGATAGGACTGTGGTGGCGTAGTGGATAAGTAATCTGGCTAGCATGCTAGTAGCCTAGAATTTGTGGGTTTGAGTCCCGGCTGCCACCGTTGTGCCCTTGAGCAAGGCACTCAACCCTAAGTTGCTCTACGGGAGACTGTCCCTGATTTAATTAAAAGTTGAAAAATGTACTAAATGTATAAAAATGTAAAAATTACTGGCTGAATAAAGGCTCCATCTGTGTCCTATCGTCTCTTCGCACAGTTAGAGCACATTGAAGATGTGACCGGAATCCAGTGAAACCGAGACCAAATTAAACCAAAATTGAGGTTTTTTTATATTTCTGTTTATGTATCACATCACTGTCGAAAGGCACTTGATGTGAAGATAGCCAGATGATCGATCCACAAATGTCAACATTGCTCAGGTATGTTCAAAATAATGTAAGGCAATTTTACTTGAATTCAATTGTTTAGTGATTATTCTTAGTCGTTTTATTTTGTAGGGAGCCATGAATGAAAGTAACTACAATAGTGTGCCCTCCTGAGGACACAATAAGACAGATAGGAAGAAGTCTAAAGGATTTCATACAACATAACTTCTGTTGAAACACTTTAACAGTGTTTTTAGGTGAATATCTTTTCTCTAATTGCATTAAATGTAACCCACTTCGATGTGTACTTAAGCCTGCAATACAGTTAAAGTTTGAATCCTAACTGTTGACTCAAGGGTCTTCTGAAGCATGAAACCACAAACAAGGGTGACTTTCCATTCTGTGCGGGCCTTACAGGAAATGACAAAAGTGTTCAGTTGTTAAGGTGGGAAAGCTACCTCTCTTTTACGGATTTCCTGGTGTTGATTTCTCCACACTAACTAAAGAGTATGCAGTTAATACTGTTTTTGTTTTTCCTGTCGTATAAGAACCTCTGCATTGCTTGTGGTAAGTTAATGACTTTTAAAACCAGTTTTGTAGTCTTCAAAAACTTTCACAATTCCACAAAAACATTCTTTCAACAATAATATGTTCACAGCACATTCAGATTGGGAGCTTCATAAGACTAGATGTGATCTTGTGAATTCAATGTTGACTCATCATATATGCAAGCTGATATACTGATATGAATCACAGCGTTTCTGAATCATGTACCAACATTATGCTTATTATAATCTAACAATCACTACAGACCACTGAGTTAATCCACAAAACACAGTAACTGATTTTTTTTTCCTTCACCATTTTCATTTTATCCTCACCAAGGGATTTAACAGTTTCATTTTATTTATAGCACTAATCAACAATCTGGTAACTGTTTAACTAGGGTTGTGGTAGAGGCTAAATACAAGTGTGATGGCCACAGCCACACATAACTGGTAACACCAGCCCTCACTCTTCGAATACAGATTAATTTCTTTTGGTTCATTATGATTTTGCTGCACATTTTATTGTTTGCAGTCACACGTGCTATCATGTTCAAATAACTCACGGAACACTTTGTTTCATTTATTTACTTTATTAGTTTATATACTTTAGCCTTACATTGTTTTATATTGGTGCACACATTTTAACACTGTAAGGTTATATCATTTGTTTGTCATTAATCACGTTTCTTAGTTTCTGGTGGAGTGTTGGGGGCAGTCCCTTCCTGGTTTGGGCAAAGGCGTGGCTGAGGGCTGAGAGGACCTAAGTCTTGGTGCCGGCGTATTAGGCCATACCATATCCACCGTGTGCCCGGGGGAAATTTAGCCTTAGTTGCTTTTGATTTGTATGGTGTTTGAAGTCTGTGTATTTTGTTTATCCCCTTTTTTGTGTCTTTTGGTTTGGCCAAGCCATTATATATGATCCCTTTTGTTTCATTGTGGAAGGTCAGTTTTTGTTCAGATCATGTCATGTCAATTCTGTGTCTTAAGTCTCATTATGCCTTTGGTTGACCTCTTTTATAGACCTAGTTTTCAGTTTTCGTCTTTGGCAGTTTTTGATTAATTTGTTGGGTAATAAAAACCCACTATTTCAATTCAAATCTCCTTGTGTCCTCGTGCTTCACTGGTCGGTTGCTTACGACAAGTAAACGTAGTTTACCCACCTGCTGAAAGAAATGAGTTCATCCACCTCTTAGACTTTAAGCACCATATTGTCCACACATAGCTTTTCATACCACTACTATTTTGAACAGAAACACTGGACAAGAACTTTCCACCATCAAACATGGTCTTCAAGTCTTTTTTAAACATCTGATACCGCATGCCACAGCCCACTTTACAGACATCACAGAATCACAAATAAAAAGATATGCAATAGGCACTACATGTCAGAAAGGCTGCCAACCCCTGCCGAAGACTCACATGTATGTGTGCTGACATATGCATAACCCACATGGATGGAAGGATGCTTAGACACTATTACATTTTCCAGCTGGCTCCCAAGGTCCTCCAACTGAGGCTTTCAAATGAGCATTATTCTAAAGGAACAACTCAGGCTTGTGAAAGCATTTTATAATGGTAGTCAATATCTATACCAGGGAATGCACAAATGTAAATGAATCACACTGTAATGAATAGCATTACTTTCAATATTCAAAAAAGGTCCAGTAGTAGATCATTTTTTTTATTTATTTCCAGAGGTCAAAAAGGGTAGCAAATCCATTCTGTCTTAAAATTGATGGAGATCCTCGCCTATCAGTTGTAATGACAGGGCAGATGACAAAGCTCAGCATGTATCAACCAGTCACACTGAGGCTGGTGTTATGGCTGGAGGCTAGATGGTGAGAGCACTTGCAGCTCTATTTGTGCTACTTCATTGGTCCATCAGGAGGAGTAGGAGAGTCAGGCAAACAAACTCAAGGCCCCGGTGGTCTAGTGGATGCTGGTGTCCAAGAGCGGCCTGTCCATCTGTGATGCTGCAGAAAAGAGCACTTGGTTCATATGGATGCTTCTCCATATTAAAACCTAAATTGACCACAGCAGCTTGATGATGACTGATTACACAACAGGCTTACTTTCTATCCTCTCGCCCACAGTGGTGTCTTAAAACCAGTGGTGTCCTGACAGCCAGTCGTGGGATAGAATGTCCTCCAGGACTGGTCTCTCTTCAGGGTTTGTGCTTAAACACCACTTGATGAGGTCATGGCATTCTGCACACAAGGGTTAGACCAGATGATGGGGTTTTGTGTTTTACTTTAGATTAACATCAGTAGTTTTACAACCTTAGACAGGAAACTGTATTAGAACATGGATAGGGATTGACTATTTGGTTTTTAGGTGTTTCCACAACTCCTCTACCTTTGGACAGCCTTGCAGTGAACTTTGGCTGATTGAGAATGACATCTTCGCTGGTCTCGAATGGACGGTCTCCACAGACAAGCTCAAAGAGCAAGACTCCCAGAGACCATGTGGTGGAAGGGATGGCCTGGTAGCTCCCATGCAAAAAATATTCAGGTGGACAGTAGTCCCAGGTGCCTGAAGAGAAACATTTTCAGAGAACATTTCATAACTGCAATTAGTCTCCCCTTTTGACTTTTTCATTTCTTGTGTGTTTCTTTTATTTGCAAACTCACCAGCAAAGTTACAGTAGGAGGTGTTTTTGTCCAGAGTTCCACAACCAAAGTCAATCAGTTTGACAGACCAGTCATTTAGATTGACCAGGATGTTTTCAAGCTTCACATCTCTGTGGAAAACACCACAATTACGGCAGTGGATCAGCGCTTCGACGACCTGCCTCGTTATCTGCTTAGCCTGCATCTCAGACAGCCGTCCGCCAAATGTCTCGCAAAAATCGAAGAGGTCGGAACATGGACTGGGGCGCTCCAGGACCAGAATGTAGCGGAAGGGCTCTTCAAACCAGTCCAGAAGCTTGAGAACATTCAAGCATGCAGGAGGCTGAGAGACGATGGTCATTAGAGCGACCTCTTGAGGCAGGCGCCTGCCATCACCAGGCTGGGTACAAGGAAGAGGACAACATGAGAGATGGTGGTGACCACAACAAGACCAATTTACATAGGCATCTTAACCTAGGCAAATATTTTTTTCAGGGGATATCGAGATACTAATTTGAAATATCCAAATTCAATTTCCACATAGTTACACTCACCATGAAAATATATTTCTTGGCCTTTGTTTTAGGGATATACTTTATGGCAACCTACAAAGAGAAACGTAATAATCTAGTTAAGGTATCAACTCTATGGTACCAAGGAAGAGCAGAAAAAATAAAAGAGTCTCACCTCTTCTCCATCTGACCTCCTTGTTCCCGCGTAGACAGAGCCACATCCCCCTGAACCAAGCAGCTCTCCAACTAAGTAGCTGGAAGCAAATGTCGCTGCACAGAAAATACATGAGATTCTCAGAAACATATCAGCAGGTGAAATGCTTTATTTTGGTTGTTAACTTGGACTGTCAACATGGTTCGTTTTCATCTCTTACCTCGGTGGGGTTCTCCACATCTCTTTTTCGCCTCTGGGGCTACAGAGCTGACCTCATCACCGGGCACACAAAGATTGGGGCTCCGTGGGGGTTCGTCCTCAGCACCAGAGCTGAACTCTCTCTTCCGCTTTGGTACAGCAGTGTCTGACCTTGAGGTCAGTCCAGGCTTTGGCAGAGGGCAGTCCTGACAAGATCTCCAGCTACCGTGACCAGGCTGGCAGACCGAGTCTGATGTAGCTGCTGGCTTTGAGCTGTAATGCTCAGGGGTAGTTTGGCTATTATCAGGCTTTGGGCCTTTTACTAGCTGAGATTGGACTAAAGCAAACAGACACTATATATTAGTTTTAATACATGGTAGTCTTTATAAAGATAGTACCAATGACTCTGGACACTGACAGAAGAGTTCAGTCTTTAAGTGACCAATTCATTGGCCTAGTCTCTTGGTGATTCTAAACTATCTATTAATATATTATTTTAAAACACCTAATTTAAACACATTGGTTTAAATGTATGACGTGTCCATTATTTTTCTATTTACCTGGATAAGTTTTCGGACGTTTTCGACGTGGCATATCAATATGAGACCTTATAAAACCTTAATGAAAGAACTATGAAAACAGGTGTGTGAACATGGCGATACTAATGTAGTGATGGAGGTTCTTACCTTGCTCACCTAAAAGTTCTTATTGTGTGTGATCATAAAGAATCTCAAGCGTATGAATGCTCATCGCTACGCAACGTATTTTCAGAATTCGATTCGCGTTGTCGCTGGTCGGCCGTGTGCGCTTGTTGACTACTCAGAAATAACTTTGACGTTCTCACTAGAGTTTATGCACCAAATGCAAGTTTTAACATTCCAAAATCCCACTCCATCATCCCTATTAGCATTTAATTTCACTGCTGTTCTAAATAGAAATATTGGATAATAACTTTCCATCATCAAACATGGTCTTTTTTTAAACACCACACCGTATGTCACTCTACATCCATCACATAATTCATAGTCTAGCCACCTTTTATTTTACCACTACAGCCCTGCATTTAAGCAGTTAAAGGTTAACTTAAGATCCATTAAGATTACTGTTGTCCCTAAAACGACATAAGAATAAAACTCAGTTTTATTCTTTTATGCGCTGATGTCTATTCAATCAGTTAACCTGAACTATGGCAATTCTTGTCTAATTTTTCTAAGCTAGTTAGCACCTCACTGCTATCGTATGTCACTGCTAGACTCAGTAACAATGCCACACAGTTCTACAACATCTTAGAAAGACTGCATGGATTTGATAAAATTCGTGGACTGTGCACAAGAATGAATTGATTGCAGTGATGACCATCGAAATTTCAAGGATAGGGGAGGTTGCCATTTTGATTTATAATGAGAACCCAGTACGTGTTGTTCCTATATTGGACAACACAATTGGACAATTCAATTTGGTAATAACAGAGGTGAAGGAGTCTGATTCAGGAGAGTACCACTGCATTATACAGGGACTGCTCAAACTAGCCATTAAAGGTTAGTACTACAGCCACAAACACATCTGTCAGAATTGCACAAACCAGTTCAAGTGTCATGGTTCTGCCAGGACGGCTGTAAGATGACCGCACTGATAGACATAGAAATGTCAAAGATTACAAGGTCTGCAACAATTACGAAAAAACTGGACAGTGCAGATTTTGCTAGAGGACGGTACTTGATGCTTTCTTGAGTATAGTGATCGTTGGAGTGAAAAGGTCAGAATTGGGAGTATGTTACTGTGTGGCCCTTGGTTTGGACAAATGCCTGGATTTAGAGAAAATAATCAAATAATCTTTTAGAGGTTAGTGTGCATATCTGTGTATACATATGTTTGTGTGTGTGTGTGTAAGAGAGAGAGAGACTGAGAGAGATGCATTTTCCTCCTACTACTCATGATTTGTCTCCTTATCTCCAGAGTCAAGTGGAAACTCAGTTCATGAGAGGGCTCTGATGTTCTCCGGAAGAATCTTGGCTGCTCTTGCATTTGTTCTGGCCACCATTGCTGCAGTTCAAGCAGCAAAGCACCCACCACCCAACACACTTGAAGAAAGGACTGTGGTTTTACTAAGCACCTGTGTTCTACAAAAACATACTGATCCTGCTTGAAAATGCCACATACATGACATGACATTCTGCAGTGCATGTAGCAAGATTTTTTTCAGCCTCGAATGTAATTTCTACACAAACTACTACAAGCTAGTAGCAAATCTTTCTCCAGTGCAGCTCTAGTTCAAATATCACAGTTCCAGTTGATTCTAGTAATTACTGATATCTGACAGAAACTGGTCAAACCAAAAGAAAATGTTCTTACTTTAAGGATATTGGTATTAAATAGTAGCAGGCTAATCTTTAATCCAGATAAATGCAGATGCAACACATAGCTGAGGAGGTGCATATTATTTACCACCATGTAGTGTTGCCACCTTCTGTGTAACAAAAACAAAACACATATCCCTGTACCATTACGAAGGAGTCTATATCTAAATAGTACTCAGGCTGTGTGTACTGTGACCATGTGCGTTCATACATCATGAGGCAAAAGTCAGGCCCTATGTCTCCCTCTCAGCTGGCTCAAAGCAACACATTGTAAATCATTAAAATAACAGCTTCAAACACATTTGGATGCCACACCAATTTCCAAAATAAGTAGTCTGTGACATTGGTAAAGCACACCTGAAACACTTACTATTGCAACATGTGACGTTGATTTTAGACTGGGTGATTCTTTAGTTGTAAAAGGGCACCAGTTATGAAGAAAAGCGTAACAAGAGTAACCCCTACTGCTTGTTTCTAATATATTCTGTGCTTATTTTACATAGTACCATGAAATTACATTGAAACGTAAAATTACATTTAATCAGAGGCTCAGTTTACCAATTTACATTTTTAATGCAAAACAAAAGACAGAAACATAATTCCTCTCTTCTCAGTTTGGTCCATCATCACAAAGATGCAAATCACATTAAAGTGTGTGTGTATGTGGGTGTGTTGGGGCGCGATTTGACAAGTCAGTCATGATTGTCTTGACACAAAAAACCTTCGTGGATCCCACAAGGTAAACTTGAAAAAAAAAGAAGACAAAAGTCAGTTAAGCGAAAAGTTGGTGAAAGAAATTCAACGCTAGGCTGTGGTAAGACAACTAAGCTGCTGTTTGCACATACGCTCGAGACAGTGGACTACAATCATCACCTAAATTATTTCCACGAGAAGCTCTGCTTTAAAAGGTGCCTAGAACCAAAAAGCGCTGCATTCATCTCCAATGCCTTGCAGACAAAGACTCTGGTCAGGATTCTTAACGGCCACGTATCTGGACATAACTGTTAACATTTTCTTCAGTAAAACTGCCATTGACATTCGCAAAACAGTTTAAAGCCTTGAAAGGACCAGATAGGAATGAAACAAGTGTCATAGACAGCAAGCAGACTGACAAAGTATGTCCTTTGAAAAACACTAAAATAAAATAATCTAACTGATCCATCTGGAATTTTTAAAACACAACTTTTAAACACAATTTACACATTTGCCAAAATAAAAATCAACAGTTAAAGTAAAAAAGACCACAGGCATAGATTATGTGGTTGATTCAACATCTCCAGTTTGTTGAACCAACACGTGATCTATTCTGTGCAGTGTAGGAGTACAATGCCGGTTCAGAAAAGAATGAAGTGTGTTAAGAGTGAGATTCCAATTGAGACAAAGTGGAATGAAAATGGACGTTACATGGGGCTGGAAGGACTAGACACTGATATCATACCCTCCTCCTTGCACCTCCCATCTCTCTGGTGGAACCCCCATCAGATCTGATGTATGAACCTGTACAGCACGACATAGCCAACTCCATCCACAGAATGACCTTTTTGTCTCTCACATTGCTCCAGAGGCTTCGGCTCTCTCCAAAAGTAACACAGTTCAGAATGACGACTCATCGTTGTTCCCAATCTCCTAATCACCACTGTTCTTTCATCCCCCTCCCTCTGTCCCCCTTTTTTCTCCCACTTTCAGTCATCCCTCGCTCCGTTCCCATGCTTTTTTGCGAGGTCACTCGTACTCAGCGATGAGCACCATCATGCCCACTCCGAAAAGCATTGCCAGGATCTCCATGAGCGACTGGCCGAGGCTGGAGCGGCCCACCAGCAGCTCAGGCAAGACCGTCACTGTGGCAATGTAAACAAAGCCACCGGCGGTGAAGGGGAGGATCCAGGCAGTGGCAGCCGCCCCCACCCCTTCAGCCAGGAGGGAGCAGGATGTGCCAGCGAGTGCACCAACAGCTGTCAGGAGTTGAAGACACATAGCCTGACAGGAAACAGGAAATTAAATATTTATCTAGGAGTCCACATAAAGCAATTAAAGTACAATATCCTGCCAAATTTTTTTTCTTTTTTTCTACGAAATGATATTTAGGAGGTGAAATATACTAAAACCTAAAAAAACTAACTTCGAGTATATCCATGTACAGCATGTCCTTGCAAAATTCTTGACATGATGCTAGTGCCTGATACAAAAGTTATCCCTTACCTTCTTCTTGGTGCAGCCCGACTGGACAAGAATGGCAAAATCACCAATCTCATGAGGAACTTCGTGCAGCAAGATGGTGATAGTGGTTACCATGCCAACAGCAGGCCCAACCAGGAAGGATGCACCAATGGCAAGACCGTCCGTGAAATTGTGTGTAAAATCAGCAGCAAGATTCAGGTAGCCAGACACCTTAATATCTGCAGAAACAGACAATGGTAGAGACTGTATGCTTAGTTTGGGATCTTCATCTTACGTTATAAAGATAGCAAAACTGTGATGGCAAAAACAAGACATGCTACCAGCTCTCCATACCTGTTCCTTTCTCCTCCACTGTCTTGGGTGCCTTTTTCCCCTCCTTCTTGCCATCCTTCTTCTGTTCCTTCTCCTCTTCCTCTCCGTCACTATCCTTTGCCTTAGCACCTGGAAACAACAGAACGGATGCAAAACATTTTATGATTAGTGTGGATCAGACAAGGCCTGCTAGCCTAAATAGTCTAAATAGAAAATCAATGTTCGTTCCATTAACTTTGACACAGACATACTGACCTATAGTATATACTTTCAGACAATTCAAACAGAAACATCCAAGCATAAAATTCCTAACACCCAGACAGCAAAAGGAGCAATGACCTATAGTCAGGGGAATGAAATGAGGAACCATATTAAAAGACGCATTTTCATTTTCAACCCATACCCCCCTTGACTGAGGTCACAGAGTGCTGTCAGTAGTGGAAAGAATGTGTATAGCATAGGTCAAATAGTGACCCAGCAGCTAAAGCTAACTGATGGGAGCAGGTTAATGCAGTTTCAGTTCAGTTTTAATATAACTTGCCCCCATGGGTTAGCTTTAGCTGCAGGTCCATTATTCGGCCAAATTTTCTCATTCTTTTTCCTATTGACAGCACTTGGTGATATCAAACAACAGGGCTATGGGTTGAAAATGCACTCAAATACTGCCTCATGCATTTAAAAGAAACCATGACAACAACTCTCATCATTTTGCCACCTTCCAGAATCAATAGTTGGTGTTGCATCTCGGAAGCGCTCCTACCATGAGAGTGTCCGTGTCCGTGCGAGTGGGAATGGCCTCCTTTCAGGAGACGGACAAACTTCTCCACCACCAGGAAGGCCACAATTCCGCCCAGCACCCACAAGCCCACAGACATCATGTGAGCGTGGTTGGCACCTGGGGAGAGACAAGGGGAGACATGGGCCTATGAGTACTGGAGGGGAGGGGGGTGCGCTCCGTTACCATGGATTCCATGATTCACATGCAGGATGACAGCTGACAGAGACTGCCATGTCTATTTCTGCTGACACAGAGTGCACAGTGTGAAGTGCATTTGTTAGCCAGCACTCTACATGCACTGCTGACAAAACAGAAGCCTGACCACTGATTCAGCAAGGACCAGAGCAGAGGAAATATAAATCGGGTTTAAAGTGCTCTCCTACAGAACTACATTACTCCACTGTACGTATACAGATTAGGTGGAAGACCTTGTAAAGGCAACACAAGGCAAGCCCCAAGATTCTTCACCTTGGGGCTTGCCTAGCCCTAGATATTCTTTTGATGTTAGTGGGCTATAGTGATATTGTAGGTATAGTAGGCTCAGCTTTAACCACAGAGCACCACGATACCTTTCCAGTACCGGCGCATTGTACAACACTAGTGGGGTATACCATGAGAGTGGCCGTGGTCATGTGATTCTTCACTGGCATGGGAATGGCCATGTCCCTCGTCTCCATGGTGAGAGTGAGGCTCTGTGGAGAAAGAAGAAGTGACGTCAAAGCTCAAAGATGATGACTAGCATGCAGCAGTATTCCCAAGCATGAGGCATTCATTATAAATGAATACATAAATAAATAAATAAAAGAAAGAAAGAAAGAAAGAAATACAAAAAAAAACATTTCACCTATCCCACAAAATTAAAAAAAAAACAACTCTAATGACTTCTGTCTTTTTTCAAATCCACCCAGATTTAAATCAAAACAGCTTTAAATGATTTGCAGTGAAGAAGACTAAGATTCATTACAACAAATCACTGCCTGATCTGCATTTATACAAACTAACCTTAATAAATAAATTTTAACCTTAATAAATTTGATAACATCTGCAGTCTTTCCATAACAGAAGTACAAAACATTTGAGCAACCATACTCAAGATATGGGAGGAATACACACATGAAGACACTGACATGAGTCATGAAATTTAACTTTATAAAATTCATGAGTAATGAATCTTAACCTTAATAACTCTGCTATACTGTACAACAACAACAACACTACTGACCCAGTGCATGAGGGATGAGGTGGAGGAAGGCGTCTCCCAGCAGCCCCCCGGAGGCGAAGCTCAGCAGCACCTTTAGCAGGTTCTGGTGCTGGTCGTGTTGGACTGGACCGGGATGAGGAAGAGGATGAGGAAGGGAGCAGCACTGATCAGCAGAGTGGCACCTACAGCCTAGGAGAGAAAGTGGAAAGAATAAAAACAAAATACTGAAAAGAATTATGGGATAGGCTTGGAGGCAACAGGGTCTATTGTGTCTGGTTTTTGTCAAAGACTGCGCTAATTTTTGGATTTTGGCCTGCAATTTGGGGGTTTCTGGGTTTTGCAACAGACTAAAAATAAATGGCAGAAATGTAATTGAATAAAAACACTGTGAACCGACATCATCTCAACAAAGCTCAATAGCTTGTGTGTGCTGTCCACTCCATGACTCACTCACATCTTACTATGAAACAAAGCATTTGAGTACCATTGTTTGATCTTGTATCTGAGAATGTCTCTAGGCAAACCATTTCTTTCACTTCAGCAGAGCATTAGTACTAGGCTCAGTGAAAGTGACAGTTGCCATTTTGTTTGCTCTCAGAGGGAGGTTCCCTCAGCAGGGGAGATGATCTGTTTGAAGAAGGATGACTAGTGAGTTTTCTCTTCACTATTGCAGTCACAGTTTGACACTCTTTTTAGTTACAGTGATCGTAACTGGAGTGAAATTTCATTTTGTTTTAGACGTTTTTCCATCCTTTAATGAAAATGACTCTATAAATCAATCACACAAGCGTGTAAAGAGATAAAAATATCAGGTTCCAAGACACACACACAAACCATCACTAAGAAGGCAGCTGTAAATGAATGTGGGATGTGTACCTGCATCCACAGCTCAACCAAATCACGTTTCTCTCCCTCAGCTTCCTGCTTCAACTCCGAACCATGGTCATGGGAGGGCTCATGGTGATCGTGTGAGTGTCCGTGCGCGTGTCCGTGGTGATCGTGCGCGTGTCCGTGGTGATCGTGCGCGTGTCCGTGGTGATCGTGCGCGTGTCCGTGGTGATTGTTCTCTTCAGGTGCTGGAAGGTTGGCCTCGGCACTCCACTTGCTGGCTCCATGAAACATCTTCGGCCCTTCATGAGAGTGACCATGGTGATCTTGTCCGTGTCCATGCCCGTGACCATGGTGATGCCCATGGTGATCATGTCCATGCCCGTGACCATGGTGATGGTGGCCATGCCCATGGTCACCATGAGAATGGGAGTGTGCCCTGGTCTGTTGGGCAGCTAAAAGCACTACTGCCACTACTAGCAGTGCCAAAACGCCTCGAAGACCTGCCATCTTGCCTATCAAAAAAATAAAAGAATTTGGCCTTATGAATACAGGAAATTATACCACTACGTATGATTAAATCAGTATTACGGTGCAATCAGTGTCAGGATTCTTCTGGTTCAATATATTGTTTGAGTGTTTTACTACAAAAACTACTAAGTTGACGACAATCAATGTTATTATTCTAGTGCACGTAGTCCTATGCCAGCTGTTTTCAACACAGTCACGTTAACGACCTAAAACAAAACTTAAGCGGAAACACAAATACCAAAGAATGGGTGTGTGACACTGGAGAAAGTTTGAATGAAAAAAACAATAGATGCTCCCGTTAACCACAAAAATACATGTTTGGACAGTGTTAGCTGGATTACTTGCAAGCTCAGCCACTAATATTAAGGGCAAATAACAAAGATGTTTAGCTGTTCAAGCTAACTTGTTAGCCGCGCGAGTTAACGTTAGTACATGCTGCAAATTTACAGAAGGCACGGAAATGCGACAGTTAAACATTTATTGCAAACGATAAACATTGTTAATACTTACAAGTCTGAAGACCGGTTAGTGTCTGGAACGTGATATGTTTCACGAATGCTAAAAGCGTCAGTACACTGTTATTTCTACCTATGTGTTCTGATCACTGGATGCTGCACTTTCAAAGACGTGGCATATCGTCAACTGTGCATAGTCTCGCGTGAATAGAGAGCATCTCGGCAAATGTACAGGATAAATCGCGAGATTAGATCATTTGAAAATTTGAGAGATCCGGGTTACGCAAGAAAGTAGTGACTGGTGAATTATTAGTCATTGTTTTGTGTCATAACAAAGATTGTATGAATTATCATCCATGGAAGTCTATTTCCTCATCCCTACACGCGAGCATTCATAGTCTATTCAGGAGAGATTTTCATCTGGATTAAACATTATCATCTGATGCTGTTCCCAGTACTATCCTGGAGAGGGAAGTGTTGAACAGACTGAACAATTGTATGCGGTCGTATGCCTGTACCTGCCCTAGCACTAGGCCAGAGCATCAGAAGGTCACTATCAGGTCATTGTTTTACCTGTGTGATAGTTTTTCAAGTGCACCAAATTAAGTAACCCAATGAATATATAATCAGACAAAACCCACTCCATGGATTTGAGCACTATTGTGACAGAAAGTTATTTGATCTGACTGTAGGTCGCCTATCAGTGTGTTTTTGTTTGACAATGGCTGTATCAAGGACAAGGACTCCATAAGCCTACTGAATCCTAATGATGTGGCCTGTGCACTTTCTCTCAACACCTAAACCAACCTTTTAACTTAGATTACATTATTAAAGGAGCATGTGGTGGAAGTTGAAAGTAACACCAAAGATGATATCCCTAAATAGTGGCACTATTGACTACCATGCACAGAGCTGTGCATGCGAACTGAAGAGAGAACAATTAACAGGTAAGCCTAAATATGAACTGGTATATACATAAATTAAGAGAGATAAGTAATATAAAAACCTGTGCAAATACACTTTAAAGGAGAAATGTTTACAGGAGAAAATACATAGACCAACCTGTCCCAAAATATAGCATTTGTGCATACAGGCAGCTACACAGGTGTGTTTACCTGCACCTCACATGACCACATTCCATTAAATAAATAATTTTCAACGGGTCTTAAGATGCCTCACAGGGTTTTGAAAAAGTCGTTGAGATGAACAAACATTTCAAAGCAGGTTCACCTGAGCTCATGAGTTTTTTTGACACAGATATATTTGATGATTTTAGTTGATGCCTTATGAATACAGTTTAGTTGATTGCTTATGATACAGATTGTACACTAGTATGAATTGTACACTACGTATACGCATGATGATTTTAGTGTGATTGTTAGTATGTTTACAAGGTTGATCACATGAGTGAAGGTCCACAGTATGACAAAAGTCATCTCAATTAGTTACCAGTTTCCCAGGAGAAGGGCCCAAAGTTTTGCTCCATCTTTAAGAAGACACAATATATAAAGAATCAAAGCATGTAGGCACAAGATCACTCGCTGCCCTCATGTGCATATATACTGCCTATTGATGCAGACCTTAAGCACAGCCAGCCTGTTGCATCAAACACTTTCACATTGTTTCACTTTGTGGAAAGTCTGAAACTTACAGTATCTCAAAAAAGTGAATACACCCCTCAAATATCCTGTTATAACTTCTCATGGGACAACACTATAGAAATAAAACTTTGATACAACTTAAAGTAGTCGGGGTACAGCCTGTATAGCAGTATAGATCCAGCATGTGTGGCGGTACCCTGGTAAGTGGGGCGAGGGTGGAGGCTGATTTAGAATGAGATGACAGTCAGGCAGGCATCTCACAGTCTCAGTACCCATTTAGTTTCATGAGAGAATTTTGAACATTTTCAGTAGACTATGTAGATTTGAGGAAGTACCTGAGTGGAAACACAACTCAGTGAGCATGCTCCAGTTATATGTGGCATAATTTCTATGCTGTTGATATTGTTTGGGATGCAATAGTTAAGTTTTTTCATGTCTGATAGAAAAGAGTTGCAAGAGAACTGCCCAATGTGTATGGAGAAGTACTGATAATTAAATATTTCCTGTGATTTTCACGTATAGAATCATCTGTCTGAAGTTTTCAAGTTGTGAAATGTATCAGGTTTTATTTGGTGTCCTGCTAACAGATAGCCAAAATAACTATGTGCTAGTGGGGTGGCAAGGTTCAAAGTTAGCTAAATCTGATTTTCTTCACTTCTGTTATATATTACTTTCAACATGGAAATGATAACATTTTCAATCTCAGTGTCACATTCTGAATATTCTGAATAAGTTTAAACATTACTACTTCCATAACACATTCTGCATTGTCAGTCTCATAACACATATTGATTTCAGAGGGACGTTTTTTTGCCTCCACAAACCGGATCAAAGGCTTTGCTGGGCCAAATGTTCCCCACCCCTGTTTTAGATGCACAAGGTTCATGATTTTATTCCACAAGGGGCTATTGGCCAATTTCACTGTTGAAATGCGTACACATGCGTGTTCCTGCTGGAAGAAGCTATCAGAAGATGGACAATGTGGAAGGGATGGACATGGTCAGTAATAATTCTCATAAATATCCCCCACACCATTACACCACAAGCACCAAAAATGAACGGTGCCTGTGCATATGCGTATCTGTTTTGTGTCCTGAATGTTTGATGTGCCACCTGAAATCCCAAAGAAAGGCATGAAAAAACAGAAAACTGTGATGAATTTCCTCAAGGGGACAATATAGGTGCTGCTGCCACATGGAATGTTCCAGTGAACAGCACAAACTACAGCTGCTACTGACAACAATAGTAGGCTACAACTAATAATGAAAGAAATGTTTAAAAAGCAAATATATGTTTTTTAAAAAACTTCTTACATTGGTCTGAATGTTGCTCAAATGACCACATTCCATTAAAATAAATAAAGGTGTCACCTCATTTTCAATGGCTCCTACAATGTATGATTGTTTCCCTGTGGCCTTTCAGTGTTTTGAAAGCGCCATTGATATAAACAAACATATATAAGTGGGTTCACACAACCACTGATAAATGTAAAACTTTTAACAATAGTGTGGCTTGAATCCCAAAAGCTACAGAGTTTACTTGATACAGATGAGTTTGTCAATTGCCAGAATCCTCACAAGATTTATTACATGGACGGGGGTCCACAGTGTGACAAAAGTCAGTACAATTGCAGTTACCAGTTTAGTCATAGCTGCTGTCAAAATACTTGGGCTGATGAGAATAAATGCAAGTATCCAGAGACAGAACAGCAGAATTTTTCACATTTCTTTCCCAGTTTGCTACACTGGTTTCTGTGCAGAACCATCATGTACCTCATCAAGGACACTCATCAAGGTTACACTCATCAAAGTTACAGTCAACAGACTTGCATACAAGGTAGTTAGGACCAGGAGGAACTGGAGTTTGCAGAGAGCACGGATACGTGTCTAGTTGAAGTTCTCGCTGTAGATAAACCAAGGCAAAGTGGTCAATCATTAGATGTCAGAAGTCGCCAATTCAACATCAGATGCATGGCGAAGTTGTCCTTCTTGAAGTGGTAAAGGATGGGCACCACAACACAAATGTTTCCAGGCAAACCCAGCAGAAAACACAGACTAAAGAATCCAGTAGTGACCTGCTTTACCACACTTACACTGGTGAGATTTTAAGTGGTGTGGTTTAGACTGTCCATGTTTCCCTTAGGATTACATAAGTGATAAATGTGAAGCAAATCTGAACACAAGAGAACAGGAAAGAGAAATGTAACAGTACTTTGTGTTTGTGTGACGTTAACCAAAGGATGCTACACAGGAAGAGTTTAATCTCAACCAAATGATGTAACCAGTTTTAAAAGTGTGAGTTTCTGTATCACATTGCTTAATAAAGAAAATTTACAAGTAAATATTTCACTCTGCTATGCATCCTTCATGCAGGCTTTGTAGAGTAGATGTAAAAAGTGAGGACTGGCATGTACAGCAGATAAATTTTTTATTTGGTCTACACATAGTAATGTAAAGACTTGAGTTAGCCCTTTTGATCACTAAATACGTGGCATAACTAGATTTCTATGCTGTTGGTATCATCTGGGATGTATTTAAGATTTTGCATGTCTGCTATGAGAGGGTTGCAGGAGAACTAGCCAATGTGGTTTGTGAAGCACTGATAATTAAATATTTCCTGTGGTTTCCAAGTTCTGAATCATCAATGTGAAGTTGTCAAGTTCTGAAATGCATCAGGTTTCATTTGTCTGCTCACAGTCTGCCAAAAACAAATATGTGCTAGCATCTTGGGGTGGCAAGGTTCAACATGAACACAATCTGTCACACTACACCACTACCACAGTCACACCACAGATGCACACCAAGGTTCATGAATTAGGGAACTACTGACCAATATCACTATTTCAAGACATGCATGTTCCAATATCTTGCAGTAGGTCCAAAGTCTGCAGGATTTGACATGCTAGTCACTGCCACAGCTGCCATAGTGTGAATCGCCAGTTCCACACACCACCATGTCCTATAGGGCTGTGAGATCTGGTGTGGAGACAATTTTAGTACAGTGAACTCACCATCACATCTCCTATCGCTGCTATGCAGATGATACCCTGCTCTATTTGTCCTTTCCTCCTGGTGACTCCACGGTGTCAAGACAAATCTCTGACAGTCTTTCTGACATATCTGCATGGATGAAAGAACATCACCTATCCAAAACTGAACTGCTGGTCCTTCCAGCAAGCAAACCATACATCACAACATCAGCATCAGGATAGACTCCCTATCTGTTTCTCCCACCAAGGCTGCAAGAAAGCTGGGTGTCATGATTGCCATCTGAATGTTGCAGCAGAAATGGAGACTAAGACCAGACAACGTTTTCCCATTATTCTATTGTTCAATTTGGTGAACCCACATAAAAAGTAGCCTCAGTTTCCATTTTTTAGTCGAGAAGAGTGGCACCTGATGGAGTCCTCTTCTGCGGTAGCCCATCTCTTTAAGGGTTGGCATTATAGAGATGGTCCTCTAGTAATGAGTAATTAGTTTCTGTTCTGTCAGCTTGACTTTTCAGGCCATTCACCTCATGTTCTCCAATCTCGCAAAAAAAGGAGAGAGCCAATTTATATGTTGCTGCACCTGGATTGTGGTATCAGTTGCCTTGACATTAGAAATGGCCTTTCTGTCACTGTTTTTTTTTATAACTAGGCTCAAACACCTGTACTTACAAGTTGTCCTCGTTCTCATGCTGTCTATCATCTTGTGTCTTTGATTTAGTGAACAATTGTCTCTGCTGCTCTTATCTGTTTATGCTTTGTGTACTTTTCTCTTCTTTTTTTGGTGATCAGTGAATACTTTCACTTTTTGGTGATGCATAAAAAGTAGTAGTAGTAAGTGTCTCTTCCAGGTTTACCCAAAGACATCAGAGCTACTTTTAGTTGAATTGATGCAGGCTACATTTCTCCCTCATATTTAATTAAATCAAAGATGATAACATATTTGAATTTCATCTGATGTTTTCCAGATTGTAATCCCATTTGAATTGTAATTCAAATTGTAATCCCAGTTGAATTTTCTTTGCCTTTTCTCCAATTCAACATCAAATTCCACACCATGATTTCAAATGTTATGTTAACATGATAAAAAAGAATGCCAAATCTGTATCAATTACACAAATTACGGTTCAGCACCAAATCTAAATGATGATTTCTAGGTAGGCCTAAATTAAATTCTCTGCATCCCAAAAGGACTGAAAGTTCAATCTGAGAGCAAAATTTACTTTTTTTTTTCTTTCTAAATTTTACATAACCTGTAAGTGGTCTTAGAACCAGGGCAAAATGGCTATGGGTTGTGAGTGCCAATCTTTCTTTCAAGAGAACAGTAATCAACCCTGGGTTATCACAAACATCTCTAGGACAGCATCCAGGCCAGGCCACAAAGGGTTGATGCAAATTTGATGCAAATTTTCTAAAAAAAAAACAAACAGAATTTATATTTCACCCTTTCATCTGGTTTTCTAAACCAATAGAAATTCATTCAGCGTAGATCAGCAGGTGGTTGAACTACAACCACAAGGTCCTTAATGTGAAAGCACTGCTTAGATGTTGGTGGAATCACTTATTTCATTTCTTATTTTACATCATTTCTTATTTTGGAAGTCTAGCAGCAGTGTAAAGTATAGTTGTGGTTTTCTAATTAGAGACACGTTAAAGTTTTTTTAACGTTATATAAATGTGTTCATATAAATGTCCAAACTGTGTGTTTAACTCTAGTCTTTTGTTGAAAATCAGAAATAGTGTACAATTATATACAAGTAGCATATTATTGTGATTTGCTCACCTCACTTTATTTGTAATCCCTCTTTCCAAAAAATATCCTCCCAACAATAATGCGAGGATAGCATTACCCAAACCACGTTTATAAATGAATGAAAAACCAAAGCTTCTTATTGGTTATGTTATGGTAATCGCAGACCCATAGTAATTATGTAGCTGCCTATGTTCTGTATGACATGACATTTCACAAAATGGAAAACAAAAACGTGTTTGGACGTGTGCACATAAGATCAGAATTTAATAGAGTCATATAGATTGTGGTTTTCGTATAAGATAGGATATATAAGTTTATTCAAATTATTAAACACCCTAAGAATTACTGGGTTCACAGAACATTAGTCTAACCAAAGTCCAAGTCCATTTCTGTGTCTAGACTCAACCCTGAAAATCCGTTTGGGCTCTTTTTGTGTGAATGCAGAATACCAAGTTTGAACATCTGGTCAGGCAGGCAGGCTTGGTCAGGTGGCCCTCTGCTCTTATGGTCTGCTGTGTTGGTCTGGCTGGGCCTCTACCCTCATTCTCTCACCCTGTCCATGCACTCTCCTTCAAGTTCACATCTCTCCATCCTTCTGTCTCTGCGACTCGCCAGGGCACTTGCTTGACCCCTGAGCCGAAGGCGGGAATGGGGGTCCCCATTGTGATAATGCTAATCACGACGGCCAATTGAATATCCCCCACGATTCGATTACAGACATCTGCATATTGAGCATCTGCCCCCTAAAAAGTCTTCCAGCACCCCTCCCACCCAGTTCTCTCACCCCCCTCTGGTAGCCCCATGACCCTGGGGGCAGGCCCCAGCCCCGTCCAGACCCCCCCCAACCTCCCTCTCTGACCTGCCAGACCCCTCCACAATCGCGAACCCCGCCCTGGAGACAGACCGGACTGAGTTCAAGGTAAACGTTCCCTTTCTGCTTTGGTCCGCAGCCCTTGAGAACCTAACCCTGGCCCCTGGTAATCATATGCACCGCTCTTTTCTGGATGTCGAGGTGGGGGGTTCTCACAGTCGCACCCACCACCCCCACCAACCTCTCATAACCCCTCTATAGCATGACGGTGGTCTGAAAAATCAGAGCCTTTCGATGCTGAATCAATTCTCCTCCAAAATAGAAAGGACTGCTCTTTCTTTGGCCATTTGTTTTTGTCTTCCACAACCGTTTTCCTATTCTGGTTCTGATTTATCAGACCTTCTGTGTTTTCTGGGAATGCTACCAAAGCATGTCAGAAGGTTAGAGCAACAGAAACCTGGCTGTCAAGAGAGGCGTGTTGTGTGATCTATCTCTGGCAAAGCACTGAAATAATAAATTGTCATAGAAAAAGTGAAATTTTACAAAAGTTCTGAAGTACTTCCACATTTTTGTTGATTCTCTTCTTCTTTAATCATACCAAAATCATACTATTATAATGATGGTGTCATAGTATTATATCATAATTATAATACATTTAGATACATTTTTCAGTCATGTATGTTTTGTGAAGGCCCCCTGCGTGTCTAATATTAATATATATGTAATCTCAAAATCAACAAATGAAGCCTACAGAGAGACCACAAAAAGACTCAACAGGGGGTCTTTCTCAGGGTACTGATTAAAATGGGAAAAACATTATACTCTATCTATCTAATCCATCTATCTATCTAAAGATCTATCTATCCAATCCATCTATTTATTTATGGATAACAAACATGTTACAAAGGGTCATTTCTTCTTTTATTTACATTTGTTTGGTGAAATAAGCCAGAGTGATGCTCAAATATTGAATACTAGAATATCTGAAATAAATACTGAATATCTAGGATAGTTTTCAGTGTTCAATAAATTACAACTTGATATCATGTATGACATGACAAACTACAAATCTTCTCATGTGAGTAGTAGTTTGCAAAGTGTATAACTCAAGATGTAAAACATTTTGGTGTTAAGAATTAAGTATGACTATTACTCACTTAAGGAAGACTATTATGTAGCACTTCGAAGTCAATCATAAGACCTCAGAAATGTAATATAACAACTAGAAATGATCATGGCAAATGTCCACAAAGTGTTACAGCGTATGATAGACTCTCATGGAAGAGGCACTGTGCAGCCCAAGAATGGACGCAGATTTGGGATGAGACCTGATCTTTGAACTCTCCTCTTTACACCCTAATGAGATACTAATTTGCTTTTGGTATAAAATATTTGATCAGCGTCCAAGACTACAGCACCAGCTGTTGCTTTCATGGAATGGCTATCTCTGTGTGTGGTTTAGGTTGTGTTGTAGATGGAAATGTCTTCCATGTCTTTGGAATAAAAAATTATGGCTTTAAATTCAAGATTCAGTAAATTTAGGTCTCTATGTAAAATGTAAAATATAAATGTACAGTATATTAATGTGCATGCTGACTAAGCTAATTTAATTTGGGACATCAGACCTCAGCATATGTGTGGAAAGATTACTTTTTGTTTTGTTTTTTTTACGACAAACACAAATGTTGAAATAAAAAACAATAGTACAATTGTTGGCTCCTTACTTAAATTCTTCCAGGACATGTTTCTCATGTTTCTATTTACTGATTGGACATGATGCTCCCATGCCAGGATGCATAGCCCTGAGTCATTAAGTGCAATATTAATTTATTCTTCCTTTCTTTCTTTTATTCTTTATATACACAGTGCATAGCATGCTGTTCGTGTATTTAGATAGACAGATATTTATCCTGTAGGAAATTTTATTGTGAGTGTAAAAAAGAGGTCTGTATGAGTGTGTGTGCGTGTGTGTTCCCCTACATGGAATATGTGCATGTGTGGTGTGTTTGTGTGTTTGAAAACATCTTTTTAGGGTATACACAGCAAATCTCGTCAAACTTTGTGCAATGACAATAAAGTGTTCTGATTCTGATTATGTGACAATAAGAAACCGATTCAAGGAATTCATAACTGTGAGTCTCTGAGACTGAGATATCATAACTGTGAGTCTCTGAGATTGAGATATCATGTTGCTGGCCTGTCATTTTTTCAGTCACGGAGGAAGTTTCGCCCTTGTCGCTCCCTTTGGGCCATATCTGTAGCTACAACACCACATTCAAAGCCTTTGTGGCACATGGCCTCGCTGTGAACACAGTTTCTGCTGATCCACAAAAGGTGTCAAACGGAGCATTGGACTAAAACTGCCGTGTTCCCCCATGGCTGCCCTTAATCCTATTATCACTACCCGTTTTATACAGATCAGCCCCCCGCTACCTTCATCCTCTGCTCATTGGGCCACGCCACTAAAGCGGGCTGAGCACTCTGCTGGGGATAGATGGTGTGGCTTTGCCTCTACTGCTTGCTAGGCACGGATCTGTTCTTGTATGATATGATCTGATACAGTAGCTGACTCCAAGTTCTACCAAATGTTTGGGAGTGGATTTTAAAGGATGTGTTTCATTTGGTAAATATATAATCTCTACAATTAGAGCAATGGTGCCACAGACATACAGATTGTTTTCATTTTTTATTTTTATTTAAATGATATCATTTACTTTTTGTTCAGATCAGTGTATTTTGGATGTTAGATCCAAATAATCTGTGGTGGTAATCTCATTGCAGTAATCTGTGTTTTGTTCCACTGCGATAATCTGTGTTTTGTTCCATGACTTTTAATGCTTCTCATCTCCTGTGTTTTCAGTGAAGATTTTGGCCTCAAGGACCAGACCAGAATTAAACATTTGCAAAAGTCCCAATTGTTTCACCCAGTATCACTTTTCTGTCTTAAAGTGCCTGTAAACACACATGCACTCACATACACACACACACACACCTCCAGGCTGACTTTAATAGATGCATTTGTGGAGACATTGACCAGAGTCAATTGCCTGTCAAATGCTATGCACGATTAGGCACCAGTGGCTATTGCTCCTAATATGTGGGGTCTCCTATAGAGCAGCACCGCTGGGCCTCTTTCTGAGACCTCCACATACTCACACGCCTGCACACACACCCACCCACACATACTTTCTCTCCCTCTCCCTCTCACACACACACACACACTTTCATCTAACCGCACAGTTCAATGCTAATGTCCAGTGTGCTGTCCAGTCGATTGAGCCCTGCAAAAAAGCCCTAGAAATCCCTCCCTTTTTTCTCACCCTCATCTCCTCTTGTGCTGTCCAGCTGCCTGCAACCTTTGACCCCTAACCCTTACTCCTGACCCCTGGACTCATTCCCACGCCACGCCCTTTTGTGTGGACCTCGCCATGGTAACAGCGCGGCCACGGCTACCACGGTAACAGATGGACAGGGCCTTGGAAATAACTTCATTCAACCGAGCCGCGGACAATCTGCCCCCTGGATCCCCCACCTCCCCCCCTCAACCCCTCCACCCCGCTTCCCCCATCGCACCCCAATCCGTACAATTCATTCCACTGCAGGGTCTCTGGTCATGCAGACTGATAAAGTCATTACCAACAGCATTGCAGATTCATCTTGGCATCCAACATAGGCGTACACATGGAAATACGATTCAGATATTGTTATCGCATTGGACTACATGATGCACTTGCTTATCCGTAGGGCAGGAAACCAAGTCTCAGTGAACTATGAGGAAATGTCTGTTGAGGAGGCCAGCAAAACCCAGCAGTGCAGTGTAATAGAGATTTATTTCAGCCACAGGTATATATATATATATATATATATATATAAGTAAAATATGAACATGAGTGTGACCCAGACTAGCAGCGGAGGTGGATGTGCTTTGTCAAAGCATATCTATGTTTTAAAATGACATTCATGACATCATTTGGCCTCAGTTTAGTTTACTAGTTTGTCTGAATCCCAAGTAGAAGTGGTGGGAGACTGTATGTATGTGTGTATGTCTGTCTGTCTGTCTGTGTGTGTGTGTGTGTGTGTGTGTGTGTTTGTTTGTTTTCATGTGTCTTTTCACTGAGCCCAGTTACAATTTATGGCCCTTGCGGGGTTGTTGGGAAAAACAAAAGCACAAGGTGTCGGAAACACTTCCTCTTGTCCCTCACAAGAGCTTGATGGCCTTTAACCCAACAGTGAACAAACAAGAAAACAAGCTCACAATGTGAGGTCGCTCTCAGCTAATGAAGTCCCTCTCCCTCAACCTACTGTTGCCCACATGTTGTACTCAATGTCTGCACAAAGAATTCTGTTGGGTCACATCTCAACTCTAGTGGTCCTTTGCCACATCAATGGAAGCATATCTTTCATTTTCACTCTCATTAGCTCATTTACTATCAAAAAAATACATTGTGTGAAGCTTAGGGTTAAAGTTTTGAACTTTGACTAGCACCCAATATGTGTGTAGCCTACACTATGTAAATAACGGCCCTGGCTTATGCTTTCTCTGCAACACCACAGAACCATGAAGGACCAAATCGCAAAAGTGCAGCCACTTATTCCTTTTTTGAATTTGCAATCACTCCATCCAGCATCTGCATCACTATCTTTCCCTCTCCCCGCACCCGTCCCTCCTCCCCTCTCCTCCCCTTCTCTCCCTTATTTCTCCCCCTCTCCCTCCCTCCCTCCCTCCCTTTTTTGCTCAATTCATTGTGCCAAAGGAGATTTTCTCCATTGAGGCCCAGTTTCTTAGGTAACCCCAGTGCTGCATGAAATGAGAAGGATAGAGAGGGGAGAGAGAGCAGGAGAGAGAGGAGAGAGAGGGTTGGTGGGTGGCTGAGTGGGAGGGAAAGAGGGAGGGAGAGGGAGGGAGAGAAGGAGGCAGCGAGAAGCAAAGTGGGGGGACAGCGCAAGGAGCTGGCAGAAGAGTCCGAGACACACAAGGGAAAAAGTCGCAAGGAGAGCCCCAGCAAAAGTCCAGAGGAGAGATGTACAAAGTAGGGCAGGTGTTTCAGATGCCACCCGGCAAGCTCCAAGGTCGGCGTGACAGAGGAGGAGATCAACAAGAGGACACAGAGGAACAAGAACTGAGGATGTTCCCAGCAAAACAGGGATTTTCTGCTGAAAGATTTTATTTTTAATTCTTTTGCTGTGTTTTTCATGAGACACATTTGTTTGATGTAGGCCTAGGTCTTAGCATTCGTTTGCTCTCGGAAAAGGAAGTGACAAACCTAAAAGCCTTCTCTTGCATGGCACTGCTGCCCACAAAATCCTTGACTTATTTATTTATTTTATTTACTAACTTATTAACTTACTTACTGTAACAATTTGGCAAATGAGGAAGAAGGTGTTTAACCACCTGCTGGAAAATTTCAAGTAGGGTTCAGTGCTTTTTAAAATCTATCCGCATGGGGCATAGACAACGTTTACTGTATTTTGCGCCTCAGTCTCTCAGGAAAGCAGGTGCCATGGTAGTAACCTCCAGCTTGTGGGGAGGCCTGCTGCTCCCCACACTCTGACCTGAAGAGGTCAAGCAGGTGCTACGCGAGGCTGGTTGCAGCTGACCAACTTCTGGGATCCAGTGCACAGTGAGTGACAGTGGAACAGTGGCCTTGTGCTGATTCAATGTAGGCCAATTGTTAATTCAGCTATTCAACAGTTAAGGTGAATTATTTTACACGTCTTTTAGTGAAAAGTAATTTAGTGCTCAGTTGAAGTTTTTAGCATATACTTTATTCAGAAAAAGTTCATATAACACTGTTGATGTTTTATTAAAACTTTGTTTTGGAATATTTCATTTACATTTGGAGCAGAGCAAGAGTTGATGGAAGAACACTTCTAAACTTATTTAAAGTTTTGGTTAAACTGCTCTCCAAGAAGCCCATCTGCAAGGACTTTTTTTAATGGTTTTCTTTCTTAGGGCTCTCCTGTCATTGTATTTTTTCCCTTCTCTGTTGTTTTAGGGTCTCTTTTGAATGGACCATGCTGGCATGCAAAGTTATTATTTAAGCCTCTCTCCTTTGATCCCTGTGAGGGCAAGGAGTCCTTTGTGAAGGTCACTCTTCTGGTGCCCTGTGTGCTGACCCTTCCTCCGATGCCCATTGTGCTTCTGTGACCAAGAGGGTCAGGCAGTTATTGAGCCTAAGCCACAACGTGGGCCTACCCCTCTCCTCCTCGACCCCCTTTTATCCGTCTGTTCAGCCATCCGTCCGTCCGGTCGTCTATCTGTCTGTCCACTGGGCAGGCTCAGGCCTTCTCATCCTGTCCTTATCCATCCTGAGACTGGACGCCCGGAGCTGATTGTCCAAACGCAATTCTTGTGTATGCCTGTGTGAAAGCAGGAGTTGTGGATGGACATCACGCCCCTGGCTGTCCCTCCCCACCCACCATGCCATGCTACTCCAGAGGGGATGGGCATGTCAACACCGACTACTGGAGGAGGCCTTGCTCTCACTCTCTCTTTCTCTCCCTCTCTCTGGCCATGTTGGCCTTTTGTTTGGTGAGTAACAGCAACAGAAAAAGAAGAAGGAAAAAAAACGCCCCACCACACAACCCAAGTCTCAGTGGGGCTTCCTGTCGGCTCAGAGCCTGGGACCCGGGAGGTTTGATTGGAGTAACACTCCAGTGACGGGAAGAAAGAAGTTGAGCAAGCACAGAGTGGATAGAGAGCATCAGAGAGAGAAGGAGAGAGGGAGAGAGGGGGGAAACCAGTGAATGGAACAGAGAGGGAGAGAGAGAGAGTGTTGAAAACACTTATCTCTACAGAGGCCTGTCGGACATGTCTGATTTGTTGTGCCGTTTGTATACTTCCACCTAGTCCTGCCTCTGTTGCCACTCTCCCACTGGCTGCCTGTCTCTATGAGCGCCTCTCAAAGGGAAAGGGTGGGAAGTGAGGGGAGAGCGGGAATGAATGAGAGAGTGTGTGTGTGTGTGCGTGTGTGAAGAATAGGCCCCGGCGAAAGACCGAAAGTGAGAGAAAGAGGGGGATTGGAGGGAGGCACAGAGGAGGGGTGCAGGCCAGGGAAAGTGGGATTAGAATAGAATGAGGCGGAGGAAAGGACGGAGAGTGTGAGATTTAAGGGGGGAAATGTGAAAATGTAGAGGGAGGCATTTCTTTTTCCTCTTTCTGGAAATCATAGTTTTCCTGGAGATTTCATAAAAGTTATGGTCTCAAAGTGTAGACTCCAGATAAAAGAGTATGTTTAAAGTGACAAGGAAATAATGTATCAAGGCTCAAGAGACGATAAAGGACGGGAGCGAGAGAAGGAGAGAGGGAGGGACAGAGGGACAGAGAGAGAGAGAGAAAGAGAGAGCGAGAGAGCGAGATCAAGAGGGAGCCAGCATTAATATGCTAATGGTCTGAGTGAGTACACAACAGGCGCACTGACCAAGCAAATCACTGCTGGACACACACTGGGGCTAATCCCCCACACAGCGTTTGCACACACATACACACACACCTCCAACATCCTGGTCATACACAGACACATGCATGTATGCACACACAGAGTGATACTTCTAGAACAACCAAGAGGTTATGGGCAGGTCCCTACCAAATGTAACTTTTCTCACTACTCTTGACTCTCACTGCCCCCTCCTCCATCTCCCTCTTATTCTTGCACTTACAACCAGACACACACACACACTGTCAGTCCAGCAGAATCTCCATGGTTATTTAGCCCTGTGGAACTCTTGCTTGGTAGCTTGTGTGTGGACTCTTCTGTGTTTGTCTTTTCACAATTACAGTTTTGTGGGGTTTTGCATGCAGTGGCTCTAGTCCTCTCACCCACAGCAGCCATATTTGCTGAAAAGATCTTTGGCCATCTGTGGCTGCCCCCCACCCCTAAAAAAAAGAAAAGAAATTCAAACCTCTACTGACAAAGACAGAAATCCTGCTTGAACAGTAATAATTGTCATTGTATTTAGTCTATATCATTTAAGGTGTTGTCTTGATCATCCAATGAAAATTGTTTTTATCTTTATAGATGAAATCAATAAAAGCAATTAATAAATGTGTACTTATTTTGTTATTTGTTCCCCTTCCCTGTTCAGATCATATGGTATGATTATTATTAAAATTAATAACAACTGAAAAAAACTTACTATAATCATGTACGTATTTTCAGCTAAAGTGCTGAATATAATTTGTCTACATCAATTTCATTCATTAACCTCTGGGTGAGGAATGTGGTAGGCCTATCATACATAGGCTACCAACAACAGTGTGGTTAAAATTTTCCTGCTCAGTTCTCATGTTGTTTTCTCACATAATATAAAACTACCGCTTTCAACTGGAACCTTGAGCTGCACTTTTTGATTCCAATTTTTTCTTACCCTTGATAAGGCCCAATCATACAATCCCGAGTTTATTTTTACATCACGTTTACAAAATTAGAACCACCAGATGTCGCTACGGTATGTAGCCCACTGAATACAAAGGAAGTCTACGCAGAGACATTGTATCCGGCGGAAAGTGACATTTATACTTGGCTAGTAGGTTGTTAATGTTGAGCTAAGCAAAACTAACAACTACCCATTGTCGTACAGACAACTAGCTGCTGGCATTCGTGTACGGCATTTTTAGCCGCATCATGCCTAAAAGCGTCAGAAGTTCGTTTTGATCGCGTCTTTTCCCCCTCGCGTCGTTGGTGTAAACTGGCGAGGGACAAGCCAGCTGTTCATCATCTTTTCAACGTTACCACTGAAGTAAGTACGACACGGCTCTTGACAGCTAAAGTAAGCCTCAAGGAAATGTGTCAGTAAAGGTGGGATGATGTCACTGACCAAGCATATTTGATCAACAGACTGCCATCGAATCGTGCAGTAGGGCTTTTTCAGAACTTTTTCTTCTGCTGAAATTCCTCATGCATGTTCACCTGTCACACATGGATAACCTAGATTAGATATTCTGTTGGAATGCACTGTCAGTGTAACTTCTGCATAATAAACTGTCTGTGCAACAAACAGAATGACTGTTGAAAAGGAGGGCATACATTGAAACCTGTAATACAGACATTCCAGAACCTCCAGAACTACAGATATTTCAACTATCACCTAATCAGTTTGCTTGTACTCTTTTATTATACAGATACCCAGTAATCCCTACACAATGGACTAGACACACAATCTATTGTGCACAATCTACACACAACATATTAGTAGCATACATTTAAAATTATTTGATTTGTTTTATGAATCATGTCATTAAAGATGCAAGCCTTCAGCTGATGTATGATACTGTGGGTTCTTGAAGTTGGATCCCATTCTCTGTGTCAGCCTGGGATGTTTGATGGGTTTACTTTGTTCCTCAGGTTATTCTGACCAGATGGCAAATCCAGTCAATATCCAGGCTCCCAGCAAGACTTGGGAACTGAGTTTATATGAGCTGCATAGAACTCCACAGGTGTAGTACCAGTATACATGACATCAGTTTAAGTACAATCAGAACCCTCTAACCATTCTGGGAAGAAGAAACCTACATGTTTTTAATGTGGGTAGGGTAAATTTGGGCCAGCTTCTAGGCTATAAGTTGTTTTGGTTTGCCAAAATAAATACACAAACATGCCTGCTCACTGATACTGACAGTGATATGACAATACACTCAGGGTTTAAATGCATTTTCCTGACAGTGAAGTGTCTACTCACTTATTTGTAACAAAAGATGTATTGAATGTGTTATTAGAGCTTGTTAATGTTAGATGTTGAAGTTAATGTTAATGCCATCTATTGCAATAAGTAAATCTAAATGTTGAATGCAGATATATTGCAAAATGTAGGGTTTTTTTGTCTGCTTAGTTAAAAGTACCCAGAAATATTAGAAAAAAAATATGAAGACTTGTGGAGCCTTGACAGACGTAAGTTGCAGTATTTGGAGAGGAGGAGGTTGTGTTTGTTTAACTGCAGAGCTTTAAATGAGCTTTTGTGTTATACAAAAATATAGACCCTTCAGGATCCACATAACTTCAGCACTTGAAACAAAATAAGTACTACAAAGTGCTTGTGCATTTGTGTGTGTGTGATGGGTAGTGGTGGCAGACTTCCCTATTCAGCTCTTGTTTTATGGCAGGAAGCAATCATGGATGGAACAGAAATCGCCATATCTCCCAGAAGCCTCCACAGTGAGCTGATGTGCCCCATCTGTCTGGACATGCTCAAAAAGACTATGACTACCAAAGAGTGCCTGCATCGCTTCTGTAATGACTGTATCGTCACTGCCCTCAGATCAGGGTATGCAGGGTCTCCCTCCCTCTCTCTCTCTCTCACACACACAGACACACACTTTGGTTCAGGGAACACTGAAAGCTGCAACTGTTTTTAAATATGCTGGTTGAAACACACAAGACGAAACAACATGCTGGATATACAGTCTGTGAAAATGAGGTCAGGAACTTGAAAGGCAAGATAAAAAGCTGAGTGAATGAACAGCATACACTATATAAACAAAATAAAAGGAACTTCAATGACAACCCACTATAAATCCATCCAGATATTAGTATGGAGATGTCCTCCCCCACCCACCCCTCACAACTGTAGCAGCTACCACTCACAATCTTCCCTCGCTCATTCAGAGTATTGTCAGCCAGTCAGTCACTAATATTTTCCAAGAAGGCTTGACTCACAGTCTCTCCCTGTTCTCCAGAATCCTATTGGGGCTACTGGGGCTTCCACAAACTCTCACAACAATGTGTACATTGTGTATCAGACTAATTTTCTGTTCCCTGTTGGGGAGACTGTGACATACATACGCTAGCTACCAACAAACATAATGTTTAAGGCTTTCATATAACATCTGCACTCCCTATATCATGCCCTTATAGGTTCCTTGTGTCTTTTTTAACTGTTCTCGCCAACATCAAAACCCTGCTGTTTTGAAAACAAATATGCAACGCAAAAAATAGCCATGCTGATTATGGTTGCCTTGGCAACATTTTTGGCAAATCTGATTCAACCATAATATCCGAGCGAGGCTCAACTAAGTCAAAAAAGATCTCCTACCCCCTACCGCTTCTCATCAACGCTCACTCTCTGCCCCAGGAACAAAGAGTGCCCTACCTGCCGCAAGAAGCTGGTGTCAAAGCGTTCGCTGCGCCACGACCCCAATTTCGACGCGCTCATCTCAAAAATCTACCCGAGCCGGGACGAGTACGAGGCCCATCAGCGGCGCGCACTCGACCGCTTTAAGCAGCTGCACAACCCTCAGCCACTCATCCTCAGCATCGAAGAGGGCATCCGACTGCAGGCCAAATACAGGTCAGGGGTCATCCAAGGGTCAAGGGGAGACTCTCTTTCTCTTTCTCTCTCACAGTACTTATCCAAGGAGTAAAAGTATGATTGGATTTGTACTGTCTGTTTGGCTGTCTATCTAACATCTAACAGCACTTCGCTTTACCATTTTGTTTTACTGTTGATTTGAGTTGGGTTTTGAGGCTGCCAGGCACGTAGGGGGCACTGTTCTTTCTGAATGTACACACTTACTATACCTGAATGTAGCAAATGTCCAGCAGATGACAACTTATTTATTTAAAAGGCTGTTTTGGAATGTTTCAGAATGCAGTGCAATCAGCTGTATGATTTTAAAAGTCCTAATTAGCCGCTGAAGTGATAAGAACCAAGAGAACGAAGGTGATAACATGCCTTTTGTCATAATATTTGTTTGCCAACACATTTTCACAGACCTCTGCGGGCACGCAAAGCTCAGCAGGATGATGGTGACAACACCACCTTCAGTGGCGACGAGGAGAACGCGGACGCACGGTCACATGCCTCGCACGACTCCGCGCCCTCGCATCAGACTTCCCTCCCAACCAATCACACTGCAGAGGCAGGGCCCAGCCGGGCTAAGAGGCCACGGGGGTCTGATGAGTCGGGCCCCGAAGTAGACGGCGAGAGCCCTACCCCTCCTCGCAAGTCACGGCGCGACGTCTCCAAGTCCGAGATCGAACTGGTGTTCCACCCGCACCCCCTACTAGTAAACTCAGACCTGCACAGCCAGACAAGGTGAGACAGGCTTGTCTGGAACAGTTAGCAATTCTTATCCTTTGCCAGCCATAGACTGGGGTTTACGGGAAGATTTAAACCAGTTTTCACAATCCTCCTTCTGCAAGACCAACTCAGCAGTATTATTTTCCTCACAGTTGTCTTAATCAAAATCACCACAAGATTATTAAGAGATACATTATTAGCATTACTTAAATCACTAGAGCACCTCAAAGATTAAGGTTTTTGTTTGCGTAATACCCTCTTCGATGATGCATTTGAAGTACATTTCATGAGTGTTCTCTATAGCGGCTAATCAGAATAGCACCCTCCACCCCCTGCCCCCCCCCCCATTCTCAGATACGTCAAAACCACTGCCAATGCCACAGTGGACCACCTCTCCAAGTACCTGGCCTTGCGTATCGCCTTGGAGGAGAGACAGACAGAGCAGCTGGCAGAGGATCCTAGCCGCGGGGAGGTGGCGGATGGGGACGGGGGCAGCAAGGCTGGGGCTCCTCCTCGCCTCGGAGACGTCAACGAGAAGCAGTACACTATCTACATTACCACCAGCGGCACACAGTTCTCTGTAAGTACAATACACACAAGATGTCAAAATGCACAAAGTAACAATTGACATAGGTGAATTTGACCTCCGTATCATCAGGGCAAATGTTTCCTAGTCTCCGCAACACTAGAGTTATGTACCTGTAAATAAATTGTTGGGAGTTCTATGGCCACACAGTTAATCAAATCAAAATCACTATCTGAATCTGAAATATTTCCATAATAAGTAATACCTAATAAATATATAGCTAATTGCAAATGCTACAATTAATGATACAGCATAATAATACTTTTCTCATGGTTAATCTTGCCACTGCCTGTATTAGTCTCCCTTTTATTTTGATCAGTCAGGAGTGCTGTGCTTCTTGCTTCTTCTTGTTTGTGTGCTCACCAATCAGAAGTGCTCGAATTTAAAGAAACTTTTGGACAACTAAATCTTGCCATTAAAAAAATAAAATGTAATTACTGCAAGTCTTTTGCAGTATGACAGAAAATTTCAATTAAATTGGAGTAATTTGCTTATTGGATTCTTGGTGATTACCATAAAATGGTATGAAAAATGACATCAGGCGATCAGTTAGTTCTGTCCTTGATGGGTTTAAGGGGACAAAATTCAGGGTACAAATTATAGTTTAACAGGCTATGTACTTTAGTACATTTTCCACAGTTCAATTTTTTTTCTTGCCGTTGTCCCTCTTCCATGTCACTCAGACTCTGAATGGTTCCCTGACTCTGGAGTTGGTGAATGAGAAGTATTGGAAGGTGAACAAACCTCTGGAGCTCTACTACGCCCCCACCCAGAACCAGCAGCAGCAGGAGGCACCTGAGCGGTCATCTTCATCACAGATGTAAAGATTTTGAAGACGATGAAGATATGTTTCTCTTTTGATCGCTTACTTATGCTTATAGTGTGGAACTGTAGATCTAATGAATCACATAACTTAACACCCTCCACCATGTTGCCATCACCTGTCCAATTGATGGTAAGAACACTCATAGCTCCAGACATGATTGGAAAACAATTTTCTGAGGAGTTGAAACTTCTTTGACTAAAGATGCTGTTTTCATCTGCATAATTCCAAGGTTGATCAGCCTTATTCTTCTGAAGTAAGCCTGTACAATGCCTTCAAACAAGTTTTGCCTTTTTTTCTTCATTTCAGAATGAATGCAAACTGAAAATGCAAGTCAATTTTACCCAGCACAAAACAGTGCATTAGCTATTCAATTTACAATTGAGGTATATTTAATATACAGAACAGCAAAGCTGACATCAATTTAAAAAAGCAATCGTTTAAATGAGGCAGTAGCCATGTTGTGCACCAAAGAACCACTTGTACTTAGGGCCTGGAATCTGTGAGGTACTTTGTGTGATATAGTAATGTTTAATTTTTAAAGCCTTGTAAGGAGCTGCTTTTCAGAATGCTAAATGATTGCTTTACTTGTAAATATTTGTTTAGCACATTCAACAGGAGCCATCCTTTTCTAGACCTTTTAAACGTATATAAATTTCTAAATGCGGTTTGTCCAGATCATTCACTTTAGGATATGTTACAATACAATAACAGTTTTGAAAAATCTCACAATACAGTCTTCTGTATATAATTGCTTGTGCTTGATTAGGTCTGCAACAGCATATTAAGAAATACTTAATTGCCCATCAGACACCCCCCCCCCCCCAATTAGATTCTTACCTGGCCAGTAGAGGCCAATTGAAAGAAGCACTTTGGACTTTGTAAAAGCATCACAGGAGAAAAAGGTTTTTTGTGAAATGTGACATTTATTGACACATGGGGAGCAGGGAGAGAATTACTTCTTCTTGGACACACCAACGGTGCGACCACGACGACCGGTGGTCTTGGTGTGCTGGCCACGCACACGCAGACTGAGAAGAGAAAGAAAAGAAGCACGTCAGAGCTAGGAGCATCACACCACTGGGAATGTAGTACAATAATGCCGTTTAGTAGCGCTCCTTTATTCCTGAGAAAATTAGCTTGACCGCATCTTACAGGGACAATACACAAAACTGTAGACAGCCAATGCATCATCTTTTTTGGGCAAAGGGGAACAACATGAAGCTATATGTTTGAAGAGGATGCACCATCAATGCCCCAAAAATCTTTACACAACATGGGAAGCAGAAAACTTTTACATCTTCCCCTCATGCCATATTCCTAAGGCTGTTAACTCCACATCTAGCCCAGCACACCTAACTTCATGACATCAAAGTACAGTACATGTTTTCACAATTCCAAGTATGACGCACTCATACGTTCTTTGTGGTGAACTGATGAAGGGCCATCAACTGAATAACTTGTAGAGGGATTCTGCAAGGCTAGGGCTGTGGGAGTGCATGCTGACTGGACCAAACGACTGGCAAACTAATAAAACTTCAGACATGACCTGCTTTAAACAACTGTCTAACGACTTACAACATCTGTTGATAAAGCAACCATCACACTTGCAAAAAGCATGTTACTAAGGTTCCTAGGGATATTATTTCGAGGTTTACTCCTCAAATGAGCACTGAACTCTACCACACAAACTTGATGTTCACATCATGATTGATTAGTTTGGCTGAAGTAATGCGGGAGATGCCACTCAACAATCTTAAAACACCAGTGTGTTTAAGCAGAGACCAAATGGGAACAGCCCTTACCCCCAGAAGTGCCTGAGACCACGGTGAGCCCTGATTTTCTTCAGTCTCTCCAGGTCTTCTCTCAGCTTGTTGTCCAGACCGTTAGCAAGGACCTGAACAGCAAAGTAAGCAACGGTTGGTCAACACTGAGTGCAATATTAATTTTCCATTCACATAACTTACAAAGCTGGTTAACGGGATCAGTGGTCAAGACGAACATTTCAAAACCCAATTTCAAAGTGTAAGTGTATTTCAAGAGACTTTCCCAACAAACTATTCTGCAGCAGTGAATTTTGGCAAACTAAGCAGAGTAAATAATGACTACATTATGGACACATACCTGGCTGTACTTGCCATCCTTGATGTCTTTCTGTCTGTTGAGGAACCAGTCAGGGATTTTGTACTGGCGAGGGTTCTGCATGATGGTGATAACCCTCTCAACCTATTGAGAAAACATGATCACCCCACACTTTAGCATAGTGACCAACTGTGTTTGAGAAAGTACTAGTATTGGAAAGGCATATATATAATGCTTTCAAAGAGGCCATCATACCTCATCCTCGGTGAGTTCTCCAGCCCTCTTGGTGAGGTCAATATCGGCCTTCCTCAGGACGACGTGGGCATATCGTCTGCCAACACCCTGAAAGAAAAAATAGCACCACTTGTAACTCAACCTGTGTGCATCAGGTAAACTTCAAGCAGTAAGGCAACAAGCAATACTGTGACCATACCGGTCAAAGGACAAGAATAAAGGTACCTTAATGGCTGTGATGGCGAAGGCGATCTTCCTTCTACCGTCAATGTTCGTGTTAAGAACACGAAGAATGTGCTGGAACTTCTCGGGTATAACCAGAGACTGTAACGTAAAAAAATAAGAAGCCACTTAGTGATTCTTCCTTGCATACAATGTTACCATTAGCCTAGCGGTGTTTTAATAAGCACGTTCAATTAACAAAGGCTGTTTCAAGAACCAAGAAACTAACCTAACTCAGAATAAAGATGTTATTCCTTGTAAGTGTTGTCTTAAGTTATCCGTTCACACATTTGTCCTGTTTCTACTAAGTAACTTCAGGACAATTCTGCATGCTAGCTGGCTCTCCAATCAGATGGCATACCGGCCAGTTAATATGAACCTAGCATTGCTAATTCTACATAGGCCAATATTTACGCATAACATTAAGTATTTAAACCCCCAATATAAATTCACATCGGCCAAGACGACAACCCGACGTATGTATTTTTTGCTACAGAAAAGCAGAAACCCCTTTTCTTGTGCGAACTCTTATTCCAGTGCTAAACAACGACGCGGGCTTGCCTATCACAGGGTTACTAGCTGGCAACTCAGGAATGTGATCCCACATTAAAAACATCATCTACCTCAAAAATATTACATTTCAGTAAACAACAACAGTGTTACATGTTCATATACGGTGCATTTTGATCTTATAAGTGATAAAGGGACACAGATGAATGTCGATATTCATGTGGTAATAAGAGAAGCTAAGTCTTTCACTCACCATCTTGGAAACAGGTTCCGTTCGAAGAGGAACTAGATAGTGTCTCGCGAGAGTTTATCGCCTGAGCCTATGCAGGAAATCAGTCCATCCTGTATACTGTTCGTGTAATATACAACAGCGAGGAAATATTTTTGTCTCCAAAGTATTTAAGTATTTAAGAGAAGCTTAAAAATAAAAACATATTCACAAAGTGTGTTCTGGAATACAATTCTAAATTAATCATTAAGTGATTATTTGCATTTGCATTTTGATAGGGCGCGTCTCACTCTTTGTTGCCAAGTTCTGAACAACAATTTCTGAGGAATGACATCGTGTAACACCGTAGTTCATTGTAGTTCAGACAGGAGGAACTATGGCGGAGGCAGTGGTCAATGGGGCTAGGACTGATCTAAACTCTGGTGAAATCTCTACAGCTCATGCAATGGCATATTTACAGGATGAGGTAAAAACTGATGCACTACATCGAAGTGTCCGCTGTTGCTGTTTTTATAATCAATTTAAGATAGAAGCACAACAGGTAATAGAAAGCCAAGCTAGCAGGTTAACACGGCTAGTCTTAGGTGACTTGTTTTGGAACGGTTTAGCAAGTAATTTTATCATTGTTATCATTACGTTACCTTGGCAGTTGCACGACTGAAATGAAATATAGCTGCCAAATTCACCAAGAACGACAACTGCAAACCTGTAATGTAAGCAATTGTTAAAACTGTCAGGTGTTTTTAGCTAGTTGGCTAGCGCTGCTCAAGACTTAAAATTGGATACCCAGCTACGCTGTCACTTCATAGTTTCCTAGTTAACCATAATTTGTCATTATTAATCAGTGCCATTGTGCTGTAGCAAAGTCAGAAGACGACGTTAACAATCATGAGCGTTTTTGACTACTATTTGGCGTAGTGACCCAGTGTGGAGAATAGCGCTGGGCTTATCTTTTAACTGATTTGTATTTACAGGAAATTGGTCATTGCACATTTTTAAATATCCCTCTATGACTTTTAATGTGGACATTTCTTGATTTCCTGGTTATAGAGATTCTGAAAGGGAATCCTGTTAATGTTGTAAGAACAGTCCTGTTGTTTCTTAACTTGTGCAAATTTCACTCTAACGTCAGCAGAAGCCTGATTCGGATTTGGTTCCTAACCTTAACCTGGGTGATTTAGACTTGACCACTGATGAGTTTATCTTGGATGAAGTGGACAGTAAGTTTTCTTTCAGTTACTTAAAGATTCTTTATGTTTATGCATATAAATGTCATATACACACCATGTACTGTTGTTACATTAAACAGATCTATGTTAATAACCGCATTTGCCTTACAGTACACATCCAAGCCAATCTAGAGGATGATTTGGTGAAGGAAGCCCTTAAAACGGTACTAATTCCTGTTGAGTTCTTGAGTTGTAAAAATACTGAAAATGAACCTTGACTGTGGTCACATGTTATGTGTTTATACACCCTTTTAACCATCTTTATTGTCCAGGGGGTTGACCTAAGGCAGTACTCAAAACAAGTAGAAGCTGAGCTCCAGCGCATTGAACAGGCTTCAATCAAAGACTGTATCCTTCATGCATCAATTCAGTTTCTCTGAGAGTAAAACCATTCAGCCAAACTATTTCATTTTCAAATGTTTCATTGTTTTACTGTTTCATACTAGATATACCAGATATTCTATATTATCCATCTGGCTACAGTTATGTTGATCAGTTTTGCCAGTTTTACAATGATCTTTGATCAAAGACTGATAGATATTAAAGAGAGCCAGAATATTGCATCACTTCACAACCAGATAACTGCATGTGATTCCATACTGGAGGTATGACATTCAAATACATCATTTTATATACTGATGAAATTTGAGAGTCCGCTCTATTTAACACTCTCTCACTTATTCTCCCTCTCTCTCTCTCTCTTCTTCCCAGCGAATGGAGGAGATGCTGAGCAGCTTTCAAAGTGACCTGTCGTCCATCAGCAGCGAGATCCAAACGCTGCAGCAGCAGTCGGTCAGCATGAACATGCGTCTGAAGAACAGGCAGGCCGTGCGCAGCCAACTCAGCCAACTGGTGGATGAGCTAGTGGTGCCAGGGGCCATGATCTCGTGAGTCCACAGCACATAAAGAAGGGAATGAAAGATAGAAGGGAGGAGAGTGAGAGGCAAACATGGTATTTAGGCCATGCATGTTTTTAAATTGGAGTATTTACCAAGTAAGCAACCATACAGTACTAAGCACTCAACATACCACTCAATCATTATGATTAAGCCTGTCACTTGTAAACCAACCAAAGCAAAGTGTGCACAAATCATGCTTCCTAGAGTTAATGTGTTGATCAGCGTTTTAAGATCACCAGTTGCAGCATGTGTGTGTTGTGTTCTGTCCTCCTCCCAGTGTTATACTAGACAGCCCTGTTACTGAGCAGGAGTTTATGGAGCAACTCCATGAGCTCAACAACAAGATCAACTTTGCCAAGGAACTCAGCTTCAGAGAGACCCTGGCCTGCTCCGACATCCAGGACATTGTGGACAGACTGAAGATCAAGGTGAGACCCAAAAAGAGTTTTGAGCAGAGGTGATTGGACAGAGTGTAACTCTGAAAAAGATGGATAAGTAAACAGCGCAGATGCAAAGCCTGATACAGTAGAGATTAATTTGACAGTAACCATGATGTGCCTGTTCATCATTACTCCACCAGCAGGAAACACGCACAGTATCTTACTGCATGTTTGCACTGCGTGCAAGATTAATGTTTTAGTTTAGTTTTAGATCTAACAGGTAGTGGTTTCATTGGGGCTCTCAAACGATTTAATCGTGATTAATATCATAAAATTATGTAGTTCATCGCAACTAGTTGCAAAATCACAGGAAAAAACGCCTTTTTAAACACCTGTTTAAATTGTACTCAACGATTTCTATACCTAGGTTGAGTTATTGTTTATTGTGTGTTTAGTTTTAAGAGGATATCCTCATCATTGCTCTCTCAAGAAACATTTCTGTGCATCTGCAAAACATTCTTCCAATTGGTAACACAAGGAATATGTTTGGGAATTTCCCCTAAGCAGACAAGTGCTTCCATGTGACAGATGTCATAATACATCTGCAGACAGTGTCGCTGACATAGGACAGTTTATTGATAGGATAATGTAACAAGAATGGGGAGGGCAAAGGGATGCATACGGGATACTGTTCTAACACTTGATTCCATAATGGAAATCCCCTGAAAGCAGCATGTTGGTCATGTGTTCTGTATCCATGCATAGTTCACATGTTGTTTATTGAAACTGTCTTCATATGTTCTTAGTGAGCTTTCTTCATTTTGCAGGCAGTGACAAAGATCAGAGAGTTCATCTTGCAAAAGATCTACTCTTTTAGGAAGCCTATGACCAACTACCAGATCCCTCAGAATAATTTGCTCAAGTACAGGTACTGTACCTAGGAGTCTTTAGGTGTGGGTGACTTATCAGTTGTCAGTCATTCCTGTTAGTACCCCCGATTTCACTTACAATGGCGTCACCATTATTTTGTCCTTTGCTTTACACTGTCAGATTTTTCTACCAGTTCCTACTGGCCAATGAGAGGACAGTTGCCAAGGAGATCAGAGACGAGTATGTGGACACCATGAGTAAGATCTACTACAGTTACTTCAAGTCCTACAGCAGTCGCCTCCTCAAGGTCCAGGTAAGCCCAAGACAGATGTGACAGAAATGTGCACATGCCATTATGACTGATGTGTGCAGCACCAGGCACAAGGGGGCGCAGTATTCCAAGACAAAGTGCTAAGTCTAAAAACCATGAGTCACATTGGTCAAAGCTGCAATAACAAAACTTTGTCAGAAAGTAAAGTAGTATTTATAATGCTTAAGACCTTTTAGGATTAGCAGTTAATGTGATATTGATAATGTTCAAAATTATCCCCAGTATGTTGATACATTGATCTCTCATATGTTCACACTTTCAGAACTTATCAGTGTATCTCTACCATTTCCAATTTTTTTCACCATCAATATGTTTGCATTACTTCATAGTATGAGGATGTGGCAGACAAGGATGACCTCATGGGTGTGGAAGACACAGCTAAGAAAGATATCCTTTCACCCGTGCGGTCATGATGCACGCTTTTGGGGTTATTTATTGATGACTTGAGGAAGAGGTTTCATAATAAAGTGAGAGGGAGTGAAACTATGAGATGTTTTTTCCTTTTTATTTCATGCATAAATATGGCTGTGTTTAGTAGCAGTATGTCCTTAACAACTGAGCAGGTTTCTTCTCCAAGCCGTCGCTGAAGAGCAGGAACACCATCTTCACGTTGGGCCAGCGGGGGGCAGTGCTGAGCCCAGCGGAGCTGGAGGGGCCTATCCTCATCCCCACACCGCTCAGAGAGGAGACGTTAGGGTAACCACACACAGCACCACTCTGGTCCGCCCATATGGACAAGTCCTGTTGAAAGCATATATGATTCTTATCTGTCTTAACAAAACAATATAAGGACCACACAAGTCCTCAGATATAATTTGTATAATGCCAGTAAACTTTGCTGTGTGGGTAAAAACACAATTATCTACACAAAGAGAGTGACAGAGCAAGACACTGACAGCAGTGATCAGTGGTATTATTATATGAACTCAGAATGTGTTATCAAGCTTTAAACTATATCTGATTTCACATGATTATTCTGTGTGTATTGCACAGTAAGCTTTCAAAATGACAGCTATGATGGTCCCAGGGCCCAGCTTACCATAATCACAAAGCCGTTTTCTCTATGCTTCACCTCTCATTTTTGCAGTACCCCTATGAGACACTGTTCCGAAGTCAGCACTTTGCCTTGTTGGATAACGGTTGCCGTGAGTACCTATTTCTGTCGGACTTCTTCATGGTGGCTGGCAACTCTGCACTGGACCTCTTCAACTGCATCATGGGAAAAACACTCGGCATGTTTCTGGTAAGCTTAGTTCACTGGCTTAGTGCTGTGGCAGAGGTGTGATATGACCTGCAACAACCACAGAGAAAGGTAGATAGGAAGGTAGGAAAGATAGGAAAGGTATGGTTAAAGGGCTGCGTGGGGGGCATCTGTGTGTGTCTCTTTAAGGACATAACCTCTGGTGTGAGCTGCAAAACCAGTGGAGATTGAGCAAGGTCACCGCAGGGTGACGTAAATGTTTGTTTTTCAAATGTATCCTTTTACATGTCCAAGGTTTAAACCAGTGGTTTCCAACCTTTTCTGGTGACCACATAGACTTTTTTTTCTAGGATAAGTTTTTAATCATGTTTGTTACACCATGTTTCAAATACAGAGTAACCAGATAAGTGCACAAAGTCAAATGTTATTTTTTCTGATCACTTGTTGTCTTTACAAGATTTTTCTTAAACAGTGAATTATGAAAAAAGAGCTACTGCAACATCTTAAGCTGGCCACAGTGTGTAGTTTTATTGTCTCTCTTAACTCACCACATTTAATGGGATGGCTGAGCCTGCACACCTTACAGCAGCCTTTACTGTTCAGGTTGAAGCAAGGGGGAGCTTAATTAGCTTGTCACTTGTGCAGTCACGTTCAATAATTTTTAAAAGAATAATAAATATTTTGTATCAGTCATTTCTTTTTTTATCAAGTACTAGACATGTCAGGCGAGCCCAGGGTAGAAAAACACTGGTTTAAACTGGTAAGCTGTGGATGGGCCATACATGAGTTGAGAGAGGTGTGGAAAGTGTTTCAGATTTTGCCTCCTTAAGTAAGCGTCTGTGGTTTCCGTCATGTGTATATGTATGCGCAGCATAAGTAGTAGGAGGTGTGATCACTGTCTTTCATCTGTGAATCTCTCCGCAGAAAAACATCTCCACCTATGCATCTGACTGCTATGACAGTATCGCTGTGTTTCTTTGCATCCACATCATCCTACGGTTTAAAACCATCACGGCAAAGAGGAACATTCCCGCCATGGACAAGTCAGTTTACAGCACACCACAAACACCGTCTCAGCCGTGCAGCTAATTGTATGACCGTGTGGAAGACCTCCAAACAAATACACACAGCATTGTTTGCAATATAAACCCAGGATTCGTGTTTTGAGAATGTCTGCTTGTAAGTCAATCCATGTGTTGGTGGTGTGTAAGGTAATGGTATAATGCTGTGTGTATACTTGTGTGTGTGTGTGTGTATGTGTATGTGTATGTGTTTGTAGGTATTGGGAGGCAGTGCTGGAGGTGCTCTGGCCGAGATTTGAGCTCATCTTGGAGATGAACATCCAAAGTATCCGCAACACCGACCCTCAGAAACTGGGGTTGCTGGACACCAGGCCACACTATGTAAGGACACACACATATGCACACATATCGACTAAGTTCTTGACTATTATCTATCAAATTTATCAAAGCATTGACAGGTATTAGTAAGGAGAATAGATGACTGCACCTTTACTTATTTATGAGGGCAGTTGATCACCCTGTTTCACCCATCGCATGATTTTGCATCACTGCAGTGTAAAAACAAAATGGTATAACAGTATAAGACTGAATTAAAATGAATATGAATGAAAACTGGTCTCTGTTTTAGATCACTCGCCGCTATGCTGAGTTCTCCTCAGCCATTGTCAGCATTAATCAGACCTTCCCCAACGAGCGCACCAATACCTTGCTGGCTCAGCTACAGGTAGGCCAGCTGACCATTTGGCTGCACTCTCTAATGTAATCAGTAATGATGGCACTCTCCCAAAGATAGCCTCCTGGAGACGGTTCTTGTGGGTACTTGTACATATCTGTTTTTGTTTGTCACGTTTCGTGTGTGTGTGTGTGTGTGTGTGTGTGTGTGTGTGTGTGTGTGTGTGTGTGTGTGTGTGTGTGTGTGTGTGTACACTCGGTCAGGTTGAAGTGGAGAACTTTGTCCTAAAAATGGCTGCGGAGTTCCCCTCCCGGAAAGAGCAGCTCATCTTCCTCATCAACAACTATGACATGATGCTCAATGTCCTAATGGTGAGGCTGTGGCTAGCTTAGAGTGTAGCCTGTGGCTTTCATACTCATGGTGTCATAGGTACTTTTACATCTGTGGAAAGTACCTTAATTTGAGTGCGTTAAGGTAAAACTAGAAACCACTTAAAATTTTTTCCAGTTTGGTATGAGGTATGAGAAAACTTTCTATTCTATTCTCTTAACACCTCTCTCTCTCTCACTTCCTCTCTCTCTATATGTTCCTCTCATTCTCTTTCTGTCCCTGGTTGCCCCAATGGCTTTAGGAGAGGGCAGCTGATGACAGTAAAGAGGTTGAGGGCTTTCAGCAGCTTCTCTTGGCTAGAACCCAGGTAAGCAGACATACAGTACCTGGACAAGTCATTCAGCCAAAGCTGGAGTACCATAGTATTCTAGAACAATCTGAAGGGATGAACTGAAAATGTTGTTGAATATTGTATGATTAGTATTGTAAGAATTGTAGGATTTTATGATTGTATGATCACTGTGTGATTGTATGATTTTAAATATATTGGTGAAGTCTTAACCGCCTCCACACTCTTCGTCTTCCTCTGTGTATGTATGTGTGTGTGTGTGTGTGTGTTAATGTGAGATTAGGAGTTTATAGAGGAGATTCTGTCTCCACCCTTTGGTGGTATGATAGCATTTGTGAAAGAGAGTGAAGCCTTGATGGAAAGAGGTCAACTGGACCGGCTGAAGAATGATGAAGGTCTGTGTGAAACAAAGCTTACTTTGAGAACCCAAAGGTCCTGCTTTTTAGCTACTTCTACATTTCTGTTTCCTTATACTCATTTCTTCTCTCTCGTTATGGCTCTGCTTTTCTGTCGTGCTCTCTCTCTCTCTCTCTTTCTTTCTATCCCTCTCTCTCTCCACTTCTCCTTTTCTCCTGGCAGCTCGGATCACTCAGCTGGTGAGAGGTTTCTCCAGCACCTGGAAGCAGTCAGTGGAGGCTATGAGTCAGGATGTCATGCGCTCCTTCACCAACTTTAAAAATGGCACCAGTATTATACAGGTATACCTATTGTTAGACCTCTCTCTCTCTTTCTGTCTCTCTCTGTCTATCTTGATCTATATGCGTCCTGTCATTTCATACCTATTAGCTCATGTTTTATGCAACATCAGAAAGCAAATGTAATGGCCATTTAATGAAACCTATCAACCTGGCCACAGTGTGTTTTGTACAAGTGCTTCAGTAAATGCTCCTCACACATAGATGGGTTGGATCTGTCCCATGGGCCTTTGGCAAGAGTTCTCTCTGATAGTGTGCTTCCCCCTTGTCTCCACTAGGGGGCCCTGACTCAGCTCATCCAGTATTACCATGGCTTTCACAAGGTGCTGTCGCAGCCGACTTTCCGCAGCCTAGCCGTGCGCTCAGAGCTCATCAACCTGCATCACCTGATGGTTGAAGTGAAGAAGCACAAACCCAACTTCTGATCCAGCTGACTGATTGAGAAAGAGCCTGACGAGCTGAGCTCATTCACACACATTCACACATACACACACACACACACACACTCCAGCCAGTGAGGCATAATCAGGAGGGGATGTGAATACAGCTGGCCAGGTTTAGCAACATCACTGGACCCCTGAGAAGATACCAGTTTTGTCTTTGTGACTGTTTTGAACAAGGTGCTGTTGTATACCATTCAAGGGACTGGCACTGCTGGAAAATGTTAACACTGGATACAAATAAACCCTTTTTGAAGTTTTATGAAAGTTTCTGGCATGTAAAGAAATGAATTATACTGTATATATGTGCTTTGTACGTACACTAAGGCATTCCATACATTTTACCCATGGAACACTTGGAGCTAGAGTTTTGAAAGCATTTGAATGAGGATTCCAATATGATTAATATATTTAACTTATGGAGATATGTCATTGATTCTTGTGTGATCATATCATGTGTTGTTTCGGGTGGAAGTTCTCTATCTGGCCAATAAAGCGATTCCCTTGCTGTTACAGAAACTATTCTGATTACTGCTTCTGTCTGTTGTTAAGCAAGAATGGTTTACCTGTATACAATAATCTTTTTAATTCATCTGTTTTGTAGGATGTACAGTATAATACAAATAGCCACAATAATAAATACCATTAAATGAATACGTAGATATAAAAGTGTATAACACCGTCCATATTGACAAGGCCCTGGTTTGCACTGTTGAACGTTACAACTAGAAAAAAATGCTGCAAGTGCTTGCAAGTGCTGAATGACATACACCATTCACTCAAAAAGCACAGTGGTTGTTCTTTTAAACTAGATTGTTTTAACTTCACAACAGACCATTCAAAGACCATTCATTTTCACACTGCACATCTACAGTGAGCTGACCCTCATTCTCCTATGTGACTAGCTATCTTATTGTTGCTATTTAATTGCGGCTCTTTACCACTGCATCCCATGAACCCAAAGACAACGATTAGTACTCACACCTCATACTGCATGACATCTACAGAAAACACTTCATTATGTTAACAGAAGGAAGCAGAAAAAAAACAAATAGTCCCCTGTTTCATACATCATCATACGTTGGCATAACTGGGAAGTGTGGGGTCGCTGGTGTTATCCGTTCATGATTGATCTCACTACAGCACATTTGATGTGACGCTAATTAAGCCTCTAATAAAGAACAACAGTCACCGCAAAAACACGGTGTGTCTCACCACAGACACGGTATGTCTCACTGCAAATACAAGCATTTAATACATATTCATATTTTATAAATACTCATCATGTTTAACAATTACACTTAAAATACTATGTGCACTGATGTCTAATTACATATGGTATGAATGGTAAATTCTTTAAATCAGATGCTCCCACTGGGGGGATAAAGTGCCAATGTTCATAAAATGTGCTGGGAAAAGAGCTCCTATGTTTTAGGAGTTCATTTTTGCTGGCTTACTGTAGTTTGTTGACATTATTAGCCATGAAGCTGCTTCTAATCTTTATTGGTGTTTTAAAAGTCTCAGTTAGGCTCCTACTCAAACCCTTTCTTCCAAACCAAAAGACTAGCAACAGACAGGTTAGCACAGTGATGGATCATATACTGCAGAACAGCACTGCACTCATACCTAGCTAGAGGAAATAATGCATCATCACACAGAGAAGGAGGAGAGTGAGAGCTGGACAGGATCTGCTGCCCATTGAGTGATCTGAGGAGGAAAGACAGACAGAAAAGAAACCTGTTTTATCATGGCTCCATGAATTATGTGCCAGTAAAAGACACCACTATCCACCTGTAGTGTCTGATACAGTCTGGGATTCTACGGCAAATTCTGTCCTTATACTCCACTGAGCTGCCCACTCTGTTTATGAACTTGAAGATACTATTTTTGTAAATGGAAAACATTTTCAAATTTCAAAATTTTAACCTGTCTGTTTTTGCTGTGTGGTGACATCCCATATTTTTGCATCTTTGCAAATTTTTACATTTTGCATCATCAAATGTACTCACACTCAGTGAATTCTCTCCTCTGCAGAGTTTGTTCGGGCTGGCCAGGGTTAGGTTCTATGGTACAAAACAGACTATAAACAACCAGAAGAGGGTGCAACTTTTGCATAATCAAACCTGCATTTGGATTGTGCAGAATCCAACAACACCCCCACATGCTGGGCCTTCATGCTGCACAAACACAAATACACTGTCACAGGCCCACATTTCAGGTTCATTGTGTCTGTCTAGACACCATGCTATCATGACTGGCAGAAGACCTACAGGTGTCTGTTCTTCAGGTGTTTCTCACCTGTCACTGTGACCAGCACCGTGCTCAGAGCCAATCCATGATCATCCAACACCTGGTAGGTGCCCTCATCCTCCCATCCGACATCTTGAACAATAACCTTCCAGTCGTCATGCTTGACTCGGGGGTTTGGATGCAGTTGCCATTCCTCGCCTTTCCTCCACAGGACCGTTTTAGAGAGCCTCTGCCTCTGAAACACTACCTGCCCAGCCTGAGGAGTGTACAACTCCAGCACTAGGTCCTTCCCCCTCTCCACCTTCTCTTTCAGTTTGTAGTCTAGGCAGAGAGGGAGCGAAAAAGACAGTGAGAGAGAGATGGGAAACATGAGATGCCTTTTAGAAAATAAACTGCAGATGGGTGCATTCCAAGAGAGGAAATCACCCTTAGTACTAAGAACAATTCAGAATTTCTTTTGATCCTGTACAACAATGTTAAATACAAGTGAAGACACCACATATGTGACTTATGTGTATGACATAATGATGTTTAACATTGTTTCCAACATTGACCAGCTTGACACTTTCACGAACAGATGCCCTTACCCCTGACATTGAACTGAATGCTTTGCAGCAACACCTTCCTTTTCACTTTGGTCTTGCCAACCACCAAGTAGCTGTGATAAAGGCCCGTGTCCGTCAGCTGAGCGTCTGTCAGAAACAAAGAGCAGTTGCCCTGCTCCAGCATTTGCTGAGGCACGTCGGCTCGGCCCTCGTAGTCTTGGCCCTGAAACTTGTCTGTGCCCATGCGCTCAAAGACCGTTTCCGACACGCTTAGCCACTGTATGTAGGGCATGGGTGGCGACTGGTCCAGTGAGGAGAGCAGGCAGGGCAGTACTGCAGACTGACCCACACCACATGAAGTGGAGATAATCGAGCAATGGAGGGGCCTAAAGGAGCCTGTAAAGCAAAAGAGACTGGTGGGTTTAGCATAGGCATATATGTCACCTTAGTAAGACAGCATGATGGACAACAATAGTGCATTACTTTATGCTGGTTAAAAGTGCTGATATTTCAATCCAAGCTAATAGTGCTAAACAGCACAGTCATTTCTGAATGCACAAACTAAGCTACAAATATTAAAAAATATTGATGCATGAAAAAAGTTACTCACAAACACATAAGACAATCCCAAGATATAGTGGCAGGTTTGACATTGATTTTAAGCGGTAGTTGTACATGTCTGAGTCTTCAGTATCAAATATTGGCTGTCAGGGATTGAAAGAGAAGAACTAGAATATACAAAGGCATTTTGACAGCAATCAATAACACTTCAGTTGGTGCCCCTAAAATCTAATTTTACTGTTATCAAAATACAGCAGAGGTATGGCTGTGCAATAAAATCGAATTATTCGATTAATCATGATTATGCCTTTCAATGACTAGGAAAACAGCATAATCAAATAACTGAAAAACAATGGTAATATGGCAATTGTCAGCCAAGGCTTCAAAAAGTTCTCCTAAGCGTGCACTAAATGCAGGTGATTGATATATTTAATTAGCTTATATGTGCTTAAGACACACAGATGATGTTTGTTTAGCCTGGCTCGCGCAACTGATTAGTTAAATCTGAGACTGAGTTTGGTATGATACTTGCCCGCCATATCCCGCTTGTTGTTTGTTGTTTTTGTTTTGGTTATAATTTTTTTGTGTGTGTATGTAATATTGTTCATATTTTCATGGTCACTGAATATACATTGATTTTGCAGTTGTACTTCCAAGTAACTAGACAAAGACCGTGCTTTTTCCTGTGGTTTTACAGAGCTGGGACGGCCCCTACTGCGAAAACGAAACCTAAAGAAGCCTGTTTTCACAGTCGCCTACTGCGCCTCACGCACGTCGCTATCTGACTAAAGTTCAATTGACGTTCAATCTGAATTACGTTCAATAGGCTACCTCACGCTAGCCTATATTCTATCCGCTTTTCTTTAGTTGTGCCGATTATATAGGATAATGGAAGGAATTTTGCTGCAACGGGTTTTTTTGTTGTTGTTTTAAATGCAAAATAATGTAAAGTCTTCCATGCATTTAAATGGCCAATGTTGCATAAATAGCCTATAGATATGCATTTTTCAGGATTTTATAATTCGAATCTGCAAGTTATGAAATCGACTCTGAAACTATAAAATCTTTGCTTAATCTTGCATAGACTGAGGGCACTGACTCTCTCACAAAATGCACGAGCGTGGAAGGACACCTTGCGAGCTACGACCTTCACCACTGATTTTAATATACTGTAAGAATATAAATTGTTGTAAATTGACAAGATGTAGGCTATGCAGAAAATACTCACCTAAGTTGTTTCCCACTGCAATGGGATGTGAGCCGGACCTTATCTGTCGGAGGAGTGATGAGAAGCTGAGCCGAAACACAGACATTGCTTGGAGTTAATAGCAGCAGGCAGAAACGAAACTGAGAGATTTGCCGCAGAATAGAAACTTAACTGGAGTTTGACTTCTAAACATACAAATGAGAGGCCTCAGGATAATTCAAGTTTGCATTGCATTTGCACTTCTCCAGCCTCCACCCCCCAACCACCATTTGCCCTTTGCCGAAGCCCCCCATACACTTTCAGCCCGTTTTGACTGTTTATGAGAATATGACTGACCCTGTCTCAGCCCACTCCACACAATATACTCAGCCTCAGCAGACATGGCACGTTGTCTGGCATTAACACTGAATCTACTGATATTATGTGAGTAGCCTACATCTGAAACCATATGCTTTAATTATAGATAGATTGATAGGTTGATTGATTGGTGATTAATTGGCATTAATTGGTTTATTGATTGACTGGTTGATTGATCAGCTGATGGACAGATGGATGAATGGATTGTTTCTTTTTCAGGCGCTGGACAAGGTCACTCTGCAGCTAGTTCTCAGACTTATGTTGTGCAACCCAATGACAATGTCACTCTGTCCTGTAATATTTCACATGGGTCTACAGCAAGTCATCCTGATATAGTTTCATGGCTGCACTATAGTGAAGATGAGTTGAAAGAAGTGATGACCTCAGAATTTTCCAAAATCTCCAAATCTTATATAAGGATCCCAAGTGAGAACTATTTCCAGTCAGATGTCAACGATGAAATGGACCCATGGAGTCTTTTAATCATCGCAGTGAAAGAGTCAGACCTGGGGATTTATCACTGTTTGGTTCAAAGAAGCAACAAAGCGCTGATTGCTGAGGCAACCATCAGACTGTCATTCACAGGTTAGTAAGTCATCCATGGGATTGAAAGTCTCCCTTATCATTTTATCTATTGTTACCTTACCTACTTAGTTGGTTTGTTAAAAATACATGTATGTAAAGCATGTATTCTCTGATCAGTTTTTCCAGTTTTTACTTAACAGTATAAAAGTTATACGTTTTCTGTCAGCATTCTTTAGATTAGAAGAGCTTTGAATGCTAAATAGTGATATGCGACCAATTAGAATCAATTGAGTTTCCATTTCTGACCAGTTGTGTTTAGGAATGCAGTTTGGATGACTTAGGACATTATATATCAAAACTTTGACTCATGCATTGTTCATACATATGAAGCAGGATGCCATGGTGAGGGTGGAGTTGCAAACTTGGAGACATATTGAACTGCATACATCTCTAATTTGTGTTTTATATGTGGAGCAGGAACTACAGACATAAGAAATTCATGCAGTATGATATAATGTTTGCATTGTGCATTATGCATTACGTGCAAGTGCACAGTCTGTAATTCATCTGCTCTTTCTGGACATGTTTTCCTCTACAGTCAGAGTGAAACTTAAAATAGGAAATCTTTTTCCAGCCTGCTGAAACTGCTTAAGAATCGTTCTTTGAAGAATGCTTTTTTCCCGTTTGACCACTGACACTTGTAATAAATGATTCTCACGGACTGGCTGTAGTTCTTAGTAACCCCAGAGCTGCATCATTCTTACAGAGGGGGCTTCAATGCTATGATGTGGTTTGTGTGTTTTAGGTGAGGCAGGTGCTAGATTGCAGGCCTCTGCAGTCTTCTGGTCCCTCCTGGCTTGTGTTGGACTCACTGCAGCCGCTCTAGGGGCTCTAGTCACCTTTCTAATGGGTCACTTTCAGGGTTAGTACCTGTATCGTGAACCACTTTTTCAAACACAAACTGAAACTTGATATTCTTATCTTTTTTAATCTAGACATATTCCTGTTACACCATAAAATTTGATTTGTAACATAAAAAATGGCAATAGACACACTGTTTTTTTACATTCATTTTACAATTTACAGATTACAGATATTAATGTGTATATTCATTTATTTTAATTAATTATTGATATTTCTTTCTCCTTTCTATGCCTCTGTAAAATTAAAATCAGCAAAGCACTGTGACCACACTGGAAATAAAGATCTACAGGTGATGGACAGACACACACACACTCACACAAGTAAAAATGGTGTACATACAGATTTGTATAAGAACAACAAAGCAACTGAAGTATGATCCTTCCAAAACTATTTTTTTTCTTCTGCTTTATCATTTCAGAGAGGTAACCTGCATTATGCCAGTCTGAACTGTCATGGTGTAAATGGTCAGAAAAAAGTCCATCATGCTCCAGATGTGACCTACGCCACGGTAGCCAATCACTCTCCTGTCAATGCCAGTGGTCCTATTTGCTGAATGTGCTTAATCTATCATAAATAAGCTTATTTGTTTGTGATTTTAGGGAAGAGCGAATATAATATTTTTTTGTGTCTTTATTTGTAAATAGGTGTGTTTTGGTGTGACAGAGAAAGAGAGAGAAAGAGAGAGAAAGAGAAAGACAGATGAAATATGGCTGTATACCAAATTCAGTGTACTTTTAACCTTTTAAGGTTTTTCATTAACTGAATCTTTTAATATGCCTATAATGTCAATACACTGTGGTCTATCTTTGAGTCAATGAAAGAGACTATTCTTCTGGCAGATAATAACTGATGAAGCAATACCTGCAGTGCCTGTAGCAGATTAGTATTTAATGTGTCCTGAACTTCCAGCATGTAAACTTCCCTTTTGATGAAAAATATTTTAATTTACTATTCTTGGAACATGGTCTTGTTTTAAAATAAAAGAAACAAAAATGTACTGGCTGAAGTAGACATTTTCAAACATTTTATTACAAGTCCTGCCCACAGCTTATCAAACAAATCTCTTATTTGTTATACAAATATGACTAATAATATTTTGGTCATTCTCACTCGAGCCATCTATGCTTTTACCCTGTGCATAGCAAGTTAAAGAAACTTGCTTGCGTACTCTATTCTGAAGTTGGGTTCATTGCCACGGCAACAGTGGAATAGATGACTTGGTGACCCTTATCCTGCATTCGCCCTCTGTCCAGCCAGTTCTTTCGGCCCAGTGATGCATAGTGGAGCTCACAACCCTTCTCAGCTGACACACTCTGTCCAAACACACATTCAAGATTCAGCTCAAGTAGTAGTAAAGTAGTAGATATAGTCAGTGTTGTGCAAGTTCACACTTCACATGAACTAGTTCAGAGTTCAGTTCATACAAAATAAAATGAATACATTCACCATTTCAATTAAGAGCTAATTCACGTTCGGGTCATTTAAAGTGATCTTTTCAAATAAACTTTTTTCATAATCATATTGTCAATCACTAACATGGCCAGCTGTTGTGGATGTTATTTGTATACCTGTCTCATTCATCACAACTAAGGCAGTAGCCCCTATATTAGCCTACTAAGATCTGGATCTAAACAATGATTCAAATCTCACAAAAATCTGAACTAGTTAAAGTTCAAGTTCTTTAGTTAAAAATGTGTTAAGTTCAGTTTGCAGTAAAAATGGACTTCAATGAACTAATTCTTGAGAACTTGTAGTTGTACCTGTAGCTATAACAACTGTTGTAGCTGTTACAAACTACTTCTTGCACATCACTGGATATAGTATATAGTCGATACATGCAGATAATGGAGAACCATTCATTAATTAAATGAAAAAGTAAAGAAGCACTGAAATCTAGAGAGTTCTAGCCATATAAATACTATTAATACTGGTGCCCTGTTAGCATACAGTATTATTGAAAAGTATAAGTGCAAGGCACAATCACATCAAAATCACAATAACAATAATCAAAGTGTTGCTTGTCTTTCAAAGTCCTCAGTCATTTAGATGTGCAAAGAATTACCCAGGGAAAATAAGCTTTAGAGTACTTTCAGTTCTTAGAGTAGAGTCCTGCTTCCAGAAATGAAAGTGATCAAGAACGCTGAGGCATGACCACTGAGGTGTCATACACAGACGCATGACCTGCGCAACAGCTATCAGTTTCTGCTTCTCACACTCAGACAGGCACGCACACTATGCAGAGATGGCATTCCAAATAAGGATCATCATTACTTATGCACAGGGAATTCATTTTTTAGTCTTACTGTGTATATATCCCACGCCAAAACATGTGTGGGTGCTTACCTGGCCAACCTGATTATGTATCTGTGCTGAATCTGTGGGACAGATTGAACATAATATTTACTGATATGGTGCTCACATCATTACAATCCTACCAATACAATGAATCCATACTATTTACATACTGTCAAAATGTAACCAGGCTATTTTATGCATAATCTGGTGCATACATTAAAATTATTATTCTTGCACTGGTATTCAGATGACACTCTAGCACAGCGCTGGTGTATGCAATGCCTTCACTTCATCAGCACTGTAACAGCTCTTTTTTGCTGACTCTGGTAAGCAGAATCTTGCGCTTTATTTTATCATTGCAGTCTTCATGTCATGTAAGTGCCTATCTGCCCCTCCCCCATCCTCATCCCCATCCCCTTCCCTCCCAACAGGACGAGTAGGTCACATATGTCCAGTGATAATATGAGATATGGAAATAGGTGACAACAGCACTACCTCTATTGGACAAGATCTGGGGTTGCAGTTCAGTCTCTTCATGATGGTATTTCGTCCCTGTGAGGAGAGCAGAAAGAGGTCCTATAGGTTATGGGTGTGGGTCAGGTGTCATTTCTTCTCATTCAGCTGAAGGAATATTGCAGTGGTGATGAAGTGGGCCTCGCACCTTTAATTCTACCATTCTTCTTGTTCTTTCTTTTCTTTGTCCTCTTCCTCTGGCTCAACATTATGGTCACCAGAAAAGCTGATAACACTAGTACACATAGTGCAACAACTGCTATAACAGCCACTTTCGGGAAAATAAACAAACAATGCAAAAACAAATTAAGATGCAAAGCATACTGTACTTCCCCGATACATCCCAATGAATGTAGCCTATATGTATATCAATATTTGCTTATGAATATGAAGTATATGGGCCTACCTTTCTTTAATATGGAACTTGGTTCATGTATTGGTGGTGAATCTGCAAAGGGATTAAGTAATTCAAACAATAGCTTTAATGGTGTATCTTCAATAACTAAACACACTAATTCATGGATGCATCCATTTTTACTCTGCTGATTTAACCATTTCCAAATCAAGCATTTCTTTGTTCTGAGGTAAGGCCTGGGCACTTTTAGGGATAAGGAGTGACCCTTGTATCCAAAAAAAGTATCAAGTTCACAAGTGTTCTGGTTCTGGATATCTATTGAATTACCTGTAATAATGATATCCATTACTGATGTGGTGGTTTGGTATAATGGATCCTGCTGAGCTGTGAAGATAAAAAAGCCATGATAGCACATTCTGTGTGAGATATCACACAGAGCAACAGTTCAACAGATCAACATTAACTTCTAACAAACCAATACAGTTGACCAAAACCCCAAGATTCCAATACTAAATCAATTGAACTTCATCAACCTTTCATAGCCTCACCCTTTGTCACTGTCAGCTTGGCGACCATTTTGCCATTGCACATATACTTCCCAGAATCCTCTAGCTCCAAAGGGTCTATCTCAAGAGCTTTAGGGGAGGGGACAAACCGTCTTTGCGGGTCATCCCTCTCTCTGATTATTGTTCCATTCTTGAATACAGTGAAGATGATTACACGCCCGGAGGTCTTCTCTTTCCGGAACGACCAAACCTGCTTTCGGTCACTTTCACAGGGAATCAACAGGGTTCTTCCCTCTGCTACAGAAAATTGTCTACCTGCATGGACAGAAAATGAGGCATACTTGGTAGGCCAATATGGTATACTGAATATCCATTGTGAATTGTCATTGATCTAATCTGGCATCTGTCCACAGTCCAAGAATGTTCTTTCCAAAGTTCTTTGCTTAAAAACCTGTTTACTTCTCTTTTCAAATTTTGAAATGTAGCCAGTCAGTAAACTCAACTTTCAGAGCTGGATTTGGACTGAATGTCCCAATTTTTTTTTTTTTTTTACCAATTTATCACCTAACAAATTTTCATGAAGAGTTTTCAATTGAGCACAAAGCCAGTGTTCCCAAAACCCTGGTCATCACTCTGTACCTGTCAGGACCTCCACCTCAGCCTCCAGGTGAGCGTTACAGTAGTACTCTCCGGCATCCGACTGCTCCAGTTCCTTGATGATCAGGTATCTGTCCAATATGTCATACTTGTTCTGGTCGAGGTAGGACACCGCCGCTCCACTTTTGGAGGCAATGATCTGTCCTGCACGATTCCTCCACTCCATATTGGGATTGTTTGCATCAGTGTCACAGTGCAGATACAGGAGGTGCTCCTCAGGAACAGAGACTCTTCTGACTAAAGTGCAGAGGCACAGGGAACAAATAACTGCATTCAGTAATTACCATGAGACACACATGGTGAAAGACACTGACTGGACATTTCAGCACACCTGGCAGTGAGAGCTGAATCATTTCCAGTCATTCTTTGTGTTCAATTTATACTAAAATGACATACAACAGTAATGATTTCATATCTTTATCTTATTTTTATCAAATGATAAAACAAACAAAAAAAACACACATTGCATGCAACTGATACAAAAAAACATGAAGTTGAAAGTTTATACTCAAGTTGAATTACTTGCATATGGTCTCAATAGTAAAGTAGCAGTGAAACTAAAGGCGAAGTGTAATTTTACTGAAACTTAGAACAAAACATTTCTTAGTTTTTCAAAAATCTTACCTGTGAAACCCCTGGAGAATAGATTTAAAAGAATGAGCAGATCAAGCCAACCTGTTTCTAAGTGCCTCATTACTGTGTCTGGGCGCATTCTTAATATGGCCTCTGCTCCCACGGCTCCTTAACATATCCACCCGTCCAGACCTTCCTGTTCAGGAGGAGATGATGCATCTGGGAGCATGTTATATTTGGCAGGGTGGCACATGATACAGTTTGATTGACAGACTGTGGCGGGTGGCGTAGGAGATAGCGGACAAAATTAATTTTCAGCCCAATTCTGTACAAGTCTTCCGTAACGTTTAACAGTAGATTTGACAACTGTACAACATCCTAAAGTCTCTTCCACTGACCTACTTTTTTCAGCTATTCGTAATTAGATATACATCATTTGTGGAAAAACCAAGTAAGCACTCACACAATGTAGCATTTTCTCTCTATATAGGCTTATATATGTGTGTGCGTGTATGGTGAATAAGTACGTGGATATACTGGACCTTTGAGATGAATGAAATATATAATGATGTATTATTATCATACATATAATTCATCTCAAAGGTGCAGACATTGCATATATACACACACAGCATATATATAATAATAATTCATAGTTGCAATTTTGTTCTGACTGTGAGTAAATTAATAAACATGTATTAATGCATTTCAGCAGGACACTTCTTGCCAGTTAGTGAGTGCCTATGGTAGGGGTATGTGTAACAGTGCATAACATCAGAAACAGACACACACACAAAAGAAACAAAGAAATTATATATTTTGATAATGTGCATTGCTTTGCATACAGTGTATTACAAAGGATCATAAATAGATACAAACTCATAAAGTCAGTCTTTCTATATATACAAGAGCTTGCTTCTGTCATGATCTGATATAAATAAGAAGTTGGACAAGCCCTTACATTGGGTTTCCTTGCTTCCATTGAGTAAATAAAAGTATGTTCTCTCCATTACTGAAAAAAAGAATGTTCCACAATACTGACTCAATCTGGTCCAAACCTCTTTGTGTAATTTCACTGAATGTGACTAAATAAGTGCCGTTTCAAAACTGTTCAGCTAAATGACCAGATATCATCAAAACTGTTCAGCTAAATGACCAGATATCATCAAAACGAGAACATAAAAGAATGGCTACCTGAAATTGTTACTACTCAAGCCTTTCTCTGCACAACCTCATTACTGTGTCAGAGCTGTGAGGCTTCTTGCATTCTCCACTGAGAGCACCAGAGTGTACAGTACAGAAGACGGATGAAGGTTGAGGTGTTACTGCTGTAATCCCTGTCATATCAGAGTGCAGTGATTTTACTGGCCTCCCGGACCCCACTCAGATAGGCTCCAGTCACAGTCTGGGGAAAGTGCCTGTTGGTGGCCTGAGGACGACATTAACAGAACAGGGAATTCATTGATGACTCCTAAATAATGTGTATGCATATACAGTATACTGTATATAAATAGAACAGCTGATGGACAAAGAAAGGTCACATTGTAGTCTATTAGTTTTTGACAATTAAATGTAAATGTAGACATATAGATATTTTGTAGAGCTAAATTCAATCTGATGAAGCAATGGTGACTTGAAAAGGTGTGTCTATCCCTGCTCCAGTGGGCTGGTCTGAAAATACTATAACTGACAATGTTATTATGATGGCACTGACCAATTGACCACAAGGTTTCCATGACCTACTTCAGTTGCCTGATATAAATACTGTGACAAATTGAAAAACTATTTTTTCCAGATTTAACAGGAAGTTCTGCTACAAGCCATGAGGACCCGATTCAGACCACTCTGTTGACTGCAATTTAGGGTCAGATTAACCTGAATAATGGTCAGCCAATGGGGCATCCAATGGGCAAATTAGACATTTGCTGTAAACCTTAGCTTGAGTGCAACTGCTGGCTTAGAGCACACACTCAACATGAGGTTTCAAACTCCTAATCCAGTGATAGTCATTTTGAACACAAAAATTGGTGAAGTATTTGCAAACACAGATTTCACTCAAAAATGTGCATCATTTGTTCACACCTATTTAAAAAAAACACTGGAATCTATACATTTTATTGGCATGCAATTTAGTAATGGCAAGCTGTGAAGAACAGTACAGTGGCTTGACTTGTCCCATATGTGGAGGTTAAAGTATGAGGGAAAGCTCTGGAAGAGTCTAACCTCGCCAGCGAAGAACACTTTCCCCTGGACATCCTCTGCAATGATGTCATAGGCCTCACCACTACCCCCTGTCTTCACGAAACTGTAGGACATCTGGGCCCAGGCGTCTCGACTCCAGTGGGTCACAAAGAACTTCTGGTAATCTGGAACCTCCTGCGCATGACAACAACAGTGTTTACTGATAAGGGCACACAAATAATCTAAACATATTTCTCTATGGGCCGACTCAATATAACCACATGCACAGCAGAGCAGCAATTAAAGCTCAGGATGTGTGTTCATAGACAGTGCTCTGATCTTTACCTGATCCTGGAACAGTTCTCTCAGGACTCTCAAGCACATGTCTGCCGCCTCTTTGTCCTCCAGATCTCTGACAGTGGACAGTGCCTCCCCAGTGATGACTGACATCAGCACACTCTGCTTACCCTACACACACACAAACACACACACATATATGTCTAGGGCTTTCTTGTAATAACCTCTATTGAGATGGTGTATGCAGGTACTGTATACATATAAATAAAGTCAAGTTCAATTTATTGAAAGCTTGCTCTGTTCACTTTCCCTCCCTCTCGCTTGATGAATTGCCTCTCTAAGTAACGAATGTGATTCAGTTGGGGGACGCAAGATATTTCATAATGTAAATTGTTGGAAGAGGGGGAACAGATTTGAGATTAACCATGGTTGGACATATTTTAAGTTTGATCATGTTTTGTCCCTATCTTTAGGCAATGTGTTTGCCTCAGTGTTCAATACCATTCCCTCACCTTTGGGTTCATGTCATAGAATACGCTGAACATCCCCCGGTTCTCTGGGCTTGGTGGAACATGACCAAAGTAGTCGGCCCCTTGTACTTTACGGTCCCAGAACCTGTATGGGAACTGCAGGGCAATCTGTAGCGGAGAAGAGAAGGGAAGGGTTAAAAACGAAATTATATCAGAAAATATCCAGACTACCAGTCACTTGTCTGTCTGGACACTTCTAGGACACTTGCATTTTTCTAAATACCTGTACATTCTAAAAATAGTTTTTAGTTTTACTTGTCTGGCTTGAGTTTCATTTCATCAACTTCTAAAGAATGTCTGCACACCAGACCAACTGGAAGTCCCCAGTATAGTTGGTTGGACTGTTTTAAAGCCACTTTCAACATGCAATGACTAGGGGATTTATTTCCCATTTTTTACACAATTGCGATTAACTATAAAACTCATAAACCAGCGACAGCACTGTGCAGTAGGCCTTGACATCCTTTCCCAATTTAATTTAAATGATTAATTTTGCACTATTCTTATTTCCCGCTATATTTACTTCAAGACTTGTTAATGGACCTTCTCTATGACCCCCGCCCCTAGGCTGTGAATGGCCTTCAGCTTCCTCTCTGGCAGGGGAGGGCAGAACTGGATGATGCTCTTCTGGAGGAGAGCCAGTGGAACAGTCACCAACACCTGGCAACAACAATACACACACCATCACTGTATTACTGCATCAAAAGGGTTAGTCTTCCATGTCAACTGTGCTGCTGACTGACTCTTTCTTCAGTTCATGTCAAGGCTGACAGTGGTAGAGAGAAAATACTAAATGTATGAACAAACTTTGTTTTTCAAGTTGACAAAAACATTGAGTTGTTGTTCCAGGAAATAATCCATATCACATGAGTTTCGGAAATAATATATATATATTTCAAAAGACACCACCAGGCACTAGAGTAGACCTTTAAATAAATACAGCTACAACCATTTTTCCACCGAAAGGTCAGCCACAGGCGTGGCAACATGGCAACTTTTCTATAAATTCATTTATAGATCTAAAACAAGGGGAAATCTCCCTTCTCATAAGATGGTTGTCTTTTATTTCTTACCTTCTGGGCACTCCACTGGGCGCCACTGGTAGTGGTGACTTTCACTAAGTCTCCAGAGTAGTCAATAGATTGGACCTGGAAGAGAAAAACACTCTAAAAACACACATCCGAACTAGCTAAATGCTAAGCTACATTATAATGTAATCCAGTAAAGGAGATCAAGACATAGGGAATCAAACCCTTTCATGTTTTATCTGCATTTTGCTCATTTTATACCACAGACATGATCTTAAAACGTTGTTAAGTGCAACTAATTACTGAACCAATGCGCCTGACTGTGTGCCATCAATAATTAAGTAGATATTGGTATTACAATCCATTTAAATGAAATTAGAAACCAGTATACAAAGTAAATAAATTAAGAATTAAGCAGGCAGCCTTACAGGTGAGCTGAGGTGAATGTCCAGGCCCTCAGCCAACTTGTGGAGAACAGACGAGTAGCCCTCAGTCAGCAGAGTGTGGTCTCCAGAAAACTGGGCGAAGAACTCGTTATGATCCCAAGACCGCGCAGAAACCTGAACAGATGGCCAGACACACTTCACTTACTGATCACACAAAAGCAGTCATTAAAGAGATCTCAACTCACCATTGGAACATCTGGGATTAAAACAACAATATTGTGTCAATGTACGCAATTTGCAGACAACACAAAATTATATTAAGACAGACAAAATAAAATATTTTGATTTGAACTGAGGCATGTCTGGGGTAGTGCCACTAAAAGACCACAAGGTGGATTGTACACAGAGAGAGGGAAGTGAACACCTGATCTAGCGTGCTGCCACAGGCGTACTCCAGGTTGCTGAGGTGAAACTGCAGCACCTTCTCCTCCAGCTCACTGAAGTGGATGCCAGACTCCTGAAGGAAAGTCTTATATACCTCCTGGATCTTCTCTATTTGCACCAAGCAAAGAAAAAAAATTGTTAGCAAAAAATCAGCCATGTAGATGCAGGTGTGATATGACACTTAGTGCAACATCAATCTGTCAGCGAGGAGATACAGTTTAAACCATGTTTTATACTGTGGGCCATATTTCAGGGTGTATATCTGTGTATGTGTGTTTAAAACACTTCACAAAATGCATGGCATTACATGACAGCTGTATGATAACATCACCTTGTCAGGCCTATACTCAAGAATAACTACAAACTGCACAAGGCAACATGACAGAATATCTATTTGGCTTCTTCAGTATTGTTTAACTGTCAGTGGGCCTGCCCTAGTCCTTGGCCCAGAGCGCTGTTCTCATACCTCCCAGAGGAGCGTCCTGATGTTGCGATTTGTCCTTCCTCCACTCAGACACCACATCCAGGATGGCGTTGAAGTGGAAGTCCATGCGCTTGTCTATGGCTGGGTCTGTGGCTGCCCCGCCCTCCTGCAGAAGGTCACAGCGGTCCCCCAGCTTGTGCATCTGAACACCCAGCTGCACATGCACACACAGATACACACATGGGCACACACGCAGGCAAACAGTCAAATATGTCTGAATATTACCTCATGCTGTTAACATGTATGCAGTACTGTTCAGCCTCTGTAACTGTTGTTAATGTTTTGTTCTGTGTCATGTATATGTGCTGTTTTGTTGCATTTTGTCCCTGTAACATTCTACTTGTTTGCAAATAAAAAATAAAAAAAACATATAGACTGAATCTGAATCTGAATCCGATCTGAATCCTTAAGCCCAGAGCCCCTGAAAGACTTAGGCGGAATGAATCTGCATCATGATTGGCTGATTCATGCTAGTTAAGACTTTGAGGGTTCAGGCTTCAGGGTTAGGAGATTGTGGGCTTAGGGTTCAACTGTCTTTTCTAGAAACTGATAAACATGTTTATGTGATGGTCCTCTTAACTAACTATTGTTCACCGAACACACATACAGTAACTATCCAAATTAATCATTCACTGACCTGTTCACACATGAGGGCGATAGGGTTGTTGACACAGCCATTGACTATCTGTGCTCCTCGTCCAACAGTGACACCCAGTGACTTGTCGTCCCACACACGTCCTCCAATCCTGTCCCGAGCCTCTAGCACCACCACCTGCTCAGAGTGCACACAGGAACCTCAAAACAACAGTGTGCGTGTGTGTGTGTGTGTGTGTGTGTGTGTGTGTGTGTGTGTGTGTGTGTGTTGCTCTCCTTTCCTATTAGAATTAATTCTGTGTATAGTTCGACATCATATCTGCAGTTAGCTAACAAAAACTATTTTAACAGACTGCTTATTATTTGGTTAAATTGTGAATTTCCCTTCAAATAGACCAAAAGCCAGGAACCAAAGGTAACAAGACTTCTCAGGGGCGAAAAGTGAGAGTATGCTACTTCACAAAGTAGTCAAATAGTGTTTATAGTGTCAGTGTGCTTTCTTTATAACAGACAACAAAAGCGTAGTGATAACTACACTGCCAGGAGTGCTCACCTGCATGCCAAAGTTTTGGAGTTGCCGAGCTGCCGCCAGCCCTGACGCTCCAGCACCAATAACCAACACTCTCTTCTTCTGTAGCACACACAAATACACACAAACTCTAAAGACAACAGCACTAATTCACTACTTTATCCTGTTCAACACACTTCTAATAGCAACATCAGTTCTAACAGTAATCTGTGACTAAGCTTAGACACATATAGGTCACAACAACTGGCCCTTTAGGATCAATGTAATCTATGTTATTAATCTTTTTCCAGGGGCGCGGCGCTAGCCCCACTCACATGGTGGTACTGCTCTGGCAGAGTGGGTTGCTTCACCAGTAAGACTCCGGTGTTGATCAGTCCCTTTCGGGTCATGAAGTGTAGGACTCTGTCCAGCTCCTGCACACAGCGCACCCGCACCAGTCCACGCACGATCACATAGGGGATGCACTTCTGGGGGGTCAGCACCTCCTGTGACACAGAGCCATACACAACAGAGCACATAGACAGTCACTATAGTGAATTTAACAGCCAGTCATGTAACACATGACATACACAGAAGTCATACAATAAGGCTTTGTTAATGCCATTCAACAGATACTTGTCAGGAATCACCAAATACATTATCACTAATTTCAGTTCTGAACAAATTTCCTGACACGGACAGAGGTTTTACCTTGCACTCTCGATGCCATGCAGCCAGGATGAGGTTTCGCAGGGCCAGGTACATGGTTGGGTCCCGGGAAAATTCCGGAAACTCATAGAGCTCATCCAGCTCCATCATGTCTGGCCGCACACACAAAGCCTTGCCACATTCATTAGGCTGGTAGAACGGCTGGAAGTATGGGCACAGACCTGGAACTGAAAACATATCTAATCAGCTTACCAGCTCTTTCATTCACATGATATCAGCAACTACAAAAGTTGGTCAGGTGTCACATGGCATCAAATCTGCAAAAACAAGAGTCATTAAATTGTGTGCATTGCCTTACCATGTTGTGGATCACAACTAATTACAGCCAAAGTCTCACCACACAAATGAGACTAACACAAGCTCCAAAAGATTAAGTTTCACCTTTCTTTCAGAATCCTAATTTCACTAATTCCAATATGATAGCAATAGTTAAAAAAATGACCTGTGTTTATGTCTTTCCCTGTGTAATGTGTTTCCCTGCGTTATGTGTTTTCTTTGAAAGTTGCAAAAACAAGGTCATAGTTTCGTGTGGTGTTTGTTTCCCTATCTTTAAAATAAGCCCCTTGTGAAAATTTCCTAATCAGCTGAAGTGTTCTGGCTCTCACTCTGCGGCTGGACGACTCGTCTGCGCTCTGTCCTCAGGTCACTGTGGGCAAAGTTGCTAGGCGACGCAGAGGGACTCATGCCTACACAGTCAGGGTAGTAGGCGACAAGGAAAGGGTTGGCTGGGCTGTCCTTCAGCAATGGGGGCACGATCAACATGGAGTTCCACCAACTGTCACTCACTCCCGCCACTCGCTAAACACACAGAGACAAACATTATCAGCATGAACAAATGAACAAGGACATAATGGAACATAAAACTGGCAAAAGCAAAAAGAGAACAGAAAATAAGAAAACAATGTGAAAATGAAACCATTTTTTCATTCAACCAGTAGAATAGCGTAGTCAGTTAGATTGAGGCTAACCTTAATCAGTATTAAACTAATTTTAATCCAAATATAACATTAATATTAGGCATTAAAGTGACCTATGTGCATTAAATGAGGCCAATGCACATTTCTTTTACGTGTCTTATTTATAGCAAAAAGTTTAAACCAACCGACTATCTGAAATTCTATACACCCTCGAAATAGAGTTGCGCTCAGAGATCTGGCAGCTTAGATGCAAGTTTAACAGTCTCACACACACTCACCAAGTCCTCTGGGAGGGAGCACTGATCTGGTCCTTCAGTCTGCATGGCAAACACACAACACACACACACACACACACACCACACACACACACACACACTTAGCAAATCAGTGACAATAAGAGGTGTCCAACAGAGAAGTAATATCTCCCATTTTCCTACCTTGACATTGTTGATTTTCAGTCCACAGCGGTAGGTGGAGACCAGAGACGGGGTCAGCTGGATTTCTTTAGTGAGCTGCCTCCACTTGCCACAGTCTGGCTTTGTGCACTGAATCTGAGAGACAGAGCGGTACACAGGTGTACAAAATGAGATCCTCACCATCTCATGTGTCCAAATGATTAGCAGTCATTTCTCCAAACAGCAGTACAGAGGAAATGTCACACCATCTGCCAGTGATTTTTGGGCACTGAATGCATCACACAGTGGACATACTGCATGTCAAAAAGTCTGCTCTTATACATCCAAAATATCAGTCATGCTTCTGGGAATCAGTTAATGCTTCCAGAGGACACGATGGCATGCAACATTTCGTCACGGTTTTGCAAAGTTTCACAATGGTTCCCATTCATCAATACATGAGACACATAAATTATTTTGCAACATTCTGTCATCTTGATCTCAAGGCTAGACATGGAGATCAATAGCACCACCAGTAAAACATGGCTGAATTTCTGTGACTGGTGGGTAGTGAATTTAAGGCTTAATTCTACTGGTTACTCCAGAAATAGATGGATTGGCAAAACTCATTCAGATCAGAACAGGAACTAAAAGTGAGTCACTTGAGTTGGGGCTTGCTACTCATAGATTGTCAGACATTCGTGCTCCTGTGATCTTACCCAATAGGGAAGTTGCTGGTCAGCCATGAAGGCCTTAAGACTCGGTTCACTTTTCCCATTCCCTGTCCACACCCTTTTCCAGGAGGCATATTTCTCATAGCCATCTTTGTGACTGGAAAAGCAAAGGGCAGAAAATGATAAACTGCTTTAGAAGTAACATGGGTTTCTAGATTAAGGAATAGCACTGATTTAATCAATACAATAAAATATCCATCACCAAGCATTTTTATAGCATTTTATAGCTGAATAACTTGACAAAGAAAGAATGACAAATGAAAATTTTTAAATAACATGTTCTTTTGATTTCTGATTGATTGATTAATTTCAGCACGGATGTGGCTGCACAAGGAATGACAGCTTATCTGTCTGCAAATTATAGTTTGAGCCCATGTTTCTCACCTTCTATAGTAATGGTCAAAACACTCATTGCAAAAATGTTCACCACAGGAGAGGTGGTACCATCTCGATGTGTAGCCATTTTTGGCACACCTGAAACAGAGCCAATAAAAAGGTTAGGCAAGTTACAAGACACCAGGCTGAAGTATGTGTGTATGTGTGTGTGTATCAGAGTGAAGGTGTTTGACACTGAAAGGGCACCTTTCAGAGGCGCTGGCAAAGCACACTGGGTAAGTAGCTGGACATCCCGCCTTCTCACATTTCCTGTACTTCTTCTCTGCCTGGTCATCCTCTTCGTCTGTGTCTGTTGCCTTCCTCTTCGTCTAGGACGCAACGACAAACACTCTCTCACAAAGATGCCCATGTATTCGTGCACGCACAAGCAAGGAAGAGTTCCTAGCTCCAGTGTTGCAAAGCACAATGAATCATACTCTACATAACATTTTGGGCTACCTGTCCAGTAGGGTTGTTGCTGTTGTTGTTGTTGTTGCTGGATCGCCGTACCCTGACGTTGGTTTGTCTGCCTGTAGAGCGCATGGGCTGGCTGTCGCCTGACGTGGTCTCTGCCGCTGCTCCTCGCTTTTTCCCCCGTTGTCGACCACCGGAAACATTGCCACCATAATCTGATGAATTGTAAGACACAAACATGGCTGCACTCTAAACGTTGGTCCAAAACAATTGAGTATTATAGTTAACGTTGTAGTTTGCTTGGGCTCTGCATGGTTTGTCTCCAGCAGCTCTTATGTTACTGTATCAAGGCAGCGAAAAAACCCTGAGTCAAACCTGCGTCAGACAGCATGGTTGAATGATTCCTTTCTTGAACCACGGACCCAAACAAGCAATCCGAAATGCAGTTCGTGAAACTGAATGTTGCACAATAAACAGGGACTGTACAATATATTTATGATAAGCTAACAATACACAAGACAATTGTTTTGTCAATCTGTCACCTAATATTCGTTTCCGGTGACAAATCGGAAAAGGCGGAGCTGGGAGAAACGCACTGACGTTCATCCTATGCGTTCAGTAGCGCTGATCCAAAGGAAGCGCGTTATGTCCCATTTCACTCACCGTAGTGGATTGTTGTAACCATGGAGATGTCAAGCGTGAAGATAGGCGGGGCCCAAGTGGCCTAGCTACACAAATATTATATATTATTATATATATAAGATGTTTCACAAGACAAGTTGTTTCTTATGAGCACATCGTCGTCGTTAACCGATATTGTCCTAGATGAACGACATGTAAACGACGACCGCATGTAAATTAGATTTCGTTTTTTTTAAGCATATTCGTTTACTGTCTTTACTGAGGTTGTGGACTTTTCATAATGCCTACTTCAGAAACTCAGATCAGGAAAAGTTCAAATGCCATGGCAAGAGTATCGATATCAAAAACACACTCACCGAAGCCAGGAGTTCTTCTTGTTAACCATACGATGAGTGCTAAGGGCAAAGGCGAGGTAAAGTAAGGACATTGATTATTCTTAAAGTGATTAAAGTTGGCAGTATGTTAATTAATTGCACAATCAACTGTGTACTGTGATTCATTAGATTTTTAATTTGACTTAGATTGTAAAGGTTAAAGCAGTGGATCTGAATCGTGTGTTACGTCTCCTTGAGGACCCTTTAGCTGTGAGTGTGCATTAAAAAATACTCTAATACCCTACCCTACAATACATAATGTTAATCGCTTGTTTCTTCCTTTCCCGCAGGTGTCTTTCAAGGAAAGACATTTATTCACTTTGAAGAAAGTGGTAAAGACGTACCATAAAGGATTTGTATCCTTCATTGAACACCAGTGTATATTTTGTATGTGTCCTTGTGTATGAGTTTAAGTCATTGAGTTGATATCTTGGCTCCACATACAGAAATGGTCTGGGATTATACAAAGTTTATGTGGGATATTGTACTTGTTTTATGCTATTAGGACAGCCAAGTCTCAATCGGAAATGCTCCAAGAGGTTAAAGTTTGAAGAAAATGTGTTTTAGTTATCTAGATGTTTGATAATGGAAATACATATGGTTTGAACCCTGACACAGGTCCTAAGGGACTCAGCAGGGGACAGCTGCAAATCCTTCAATGCCAATTAACCAGTAATTCCACCACCATCAGCATCAGCATCACAATTGGCTGAGCCATTATCAGGGGGACAACATGTCAGCAATCATAGAGTGATATGTGGTCCCTATTGTATGTATGCATTTTGCAAAAAGGTGAACAGCCAACAGCTGCGCATCCAATGAGTATTTGGTGTTTGTGTTCATATTTTATAGTACATTTTCCCTAACATGATCCTTTCAAGCTTTTAAGGGATCTCGAAAACATCCTGAAAATCATAGACATCTGCACAGAGAAGATCAGAGACCACCCAGAATACACTTCCATATTATCAGATTTGATTGAGATATGTGGGTAAGAATTGCTAATATTCAATGAAAACTGGAGTTGATGTGAGTCTTTTGTACTCTCAAAGCGTGAGTTTAGTGTCCCGTTAAATATGCTCCAGTCTGCTGAATGTTGATCACTTCTGAAGACTTTGCCTTTATAATGTGACACAATACACACACACACACACACACACACATACAATTCAATAGATTTAGATATGCTCACACACCTGATGTTGGGTAAAGATGTCAGGTCAGTCTTACATTTGTTTTGTATCAAATACAGATTGACTCCTCTCATTGCTCTGGCCTGTTTCCTCTAATTTCACACGGTTGTTTCAGACTCCCTTTCCTGAAAGAGAAGGCCTCAGATGAGATCAAATACACAGACATAGCAAAGAAGTTGCTCTCTCAGCTTGGTAAGGACATGAAGAAACTTCTGCACCTTAAAGTAGTCCATTCATGAAGGCATGTTGTAACATTGTTGTGACTTGTCACAGGTTACCTGATGAGAGTACCAAACGCGGATATCAGACTGCGCATCTGTGGATCCATTTCGTCCTTTTACAACTCTGCAATGCCCAAGCCACCAGGTCTGAATAATATTAGTAGTATGAATTATGTGTGAAAATAGGGTTGTATTCCACTTGTGCTTAGCCGTCTAATTCACAGCTTGTCACAGCTCCACTGAGGCTACCTTAACAGTTAACTTAACTTTTTTGGATCATTGTTGTTTATTGATTGTAGTCAACATGAATATTGACATGATATATGCACAAAGGCGATATCTTGAATGATATATAGTAAAACTGCCTGCACAGCATAAAACACTTGTATACTGTATATCTGCAGTGGGTAAAACTTTATTAAAACGGTAAAACGTTATTTGTACAGAGTATTTTCCAATAATGTTTCTCAGGAGTGCAGCCGCTGAGTCTGAGCTCCAGGCATGTGCTGCTGGAGCAGAGTGGGGTGGCTGAGACGCTGGTGCTGTCCCTGGCACTGCTCGAGGACCAGCTGCCCGTGCGGCTACAGCTGCTCCACACCCTGCAGGTTCTCTCCTGCACCTCTGGTAACAGCCCTTTTTTCACACACACACACACACACACACACACACACACACACACACACACACACACACACACACACACACACACACACAAACAAATGCAAACACACACACACAGTCTTGGTGTTTCTCTTATACTCATTCCAGTTTCACCTCTCACTGTCACCCTAGGACATGCAGATGTAAAATCATGCATGGAATGTGCAAGGTGTTACACAGTCCTAGAGACATGTCATGATGCACCTTCCTTACAGAAACACCTAAAAAAAGCGATGCTAAAGTTTGTGTTAGCTTAAATGGAGAATACCTCAACCTGTGTGTGTGTGTGTGTGTGTGATTTGTGCATGTGTGTGCACCTGCTGGTTCCTCCCTGGTTAACTGTGGTGTAGAGGTGAACTGTGAGCTGATGCTGAAGGCCCAAGCTGCACAGAAGATCTGTGTCCACATGAATGAGCCCGATCCATCTGGCCAGGTGCTGTTTCGCTCTTCAGAAATACTGTGGAACCTTCTGGAAAGAGGCTGCACACAGGAGCTTACTGACCAGCTCAGCAACATGGACTGCATCCTGTTAGTATTATTAATGATCAATTAACAAGTCAATAGATCAATTATACAATATTACTATATGTTTTTTGATGTACTTCTCTACTAACCTCTTGTATTGTACTTACAGGTGCCTGAAAGAAGCCTTTCTAAACCAGCTCCAGCATGGCTACAGAAACTATGACCAGCAGCTAAGAAATGATCTTCTGGTCATCACAACTCTTATTGCAGTAAACCCCAAAGTGCCACTTATTGTAAGTGTTACACAAATGAGGCAGAGTCTGCTTGTATAATTCTGTGTGAAGGCTTGTCTTGCAGTGTTGCGTTTTCCCTTGGACAGGAAAGTGGGTTTGCCCGGCAGCTCATCCTTTTTGCTACCTTCCCGGAAAGTGAGTATGTTTTCTCACAACACTTTTCTCAACATAAGATACCATGCCAGCACTAGCAGCTGTCCAGTTGGTATTGAATCACAGAACTCCTCCCTTGTCTAAATGAATTATAACAAAACATGAAGAAGTCCATTTGTACTTGGCCACAATGCCATGAAAATCGTGGATCTAAGAGGAAAACAACACCCAAAGATTTTCTATTCTGGGAAAGTACAATAAGAACACTGTATGAAACACTCTAATAGAGATTTTAAAAAGATAATATAGGTGAATTCCTCCAGTCATAGAGGGCTCTTTCAGTTCATTTGTAAAAGGGTGTACATCAGGTGTCTTCAACATTTTTTCTTTCCGAGAGATACTTTGACAAAATCGACGTGGCCGAGAGTTACTCTAATACTGTTTTACATTGGTATTACTGATAGTCTCGGAGATAAATGTGTGTAATACTTTTTATTTAGCCTAGAAATTGAGACATACTATCGTGGTAGCAAAAAGCATTGCTAAGCACGTACGTCTTGTCACGCACCATAGGGCTTCCGTAGGTCTTCTACCAAGGCTTGGTAGGACCAATCACAATGCTCTGTCTTTGTAGAGAGTCATTGGGCAGGCTTAGCATGATGATGACAGGGCTGTGACAGGCTGTGGCCAAGGAACAATGGTCATTTGAATCAGCCTTGGCATCGACTTTGGAAGAGTTAGGCTCAGTCTTTTGTTTGAAAGATGAGCAGAAAAAGGCAAGTTTTTTCGTTTCAGTGCTGTTTTGCCAACATTGCTCTGCGTGCAGAGGCTGTTTTAAAGACAACCGTTGATTTCGCCCCTAAGATTGAGCCTGGTCTATTGATCATGTCCAGACTATACATTTTGATGATATAGTCATATAGTCATGATATAGTCTGGCTTGTCAGTCTACCTTTTATTACTATGTTATGATATTTATTAGCATTTATTAGCAATCCATGTGATGATGGCAAAAGGTTGCTCATAAACATTGTTCCACAGTGTTGCGGTAAGTCATTATTTGATATGGTGATATGGCTCTTTTTTTGTATCGCATTGTAGTGAAGAGCCATAATCCTCTCACCCGAAAGCTAAAGTTAACCTTCAACAATGAGGACTTTGAGATGAAGAAGTTGCTGTTGAACATGGTGGTTGTGATGTGCCAGGATTTATCCTCTGTGCAGGTGAGCTCAATTTTGCTGGAGGTTACTCAAGTTCAAAGTCAAGTTCAAACAAGCATTCTCACAGAAATTTTCCATCATTAGATACTAGGTGAGCAGTGTTGTGTTGCTGTATTATCAAAGGGGTTGGGTGTCACTTGCTTCTGATTGATAATTGTGTGTGTGTGTGTGTGTGTTTATGTTTATGTATTCAAAACCCTGGGCCACTGTGGACAGCTTTTCAGAGAGGGCAAAGTCATGCTGGCGTTAATGCATCTGGTGAAGCCCCCCGACACCGCTAAGTCCAGTGGGCGCAGTTGGACTCCTGTCCAGCAGGAGGAGCTGCAGCTGCAGGCTTTGGCCACTCTGGCCACAGTGGCCCCACTGATGCTGGAGGAGTATATGACCTGCCAGGCAAACACCTGCTTACTCATGCTGCTCGAGTGGTGTGTCCAAGAAGGTGACAGAGCTCATGAAAGTTGGTTGCAATGTTCTTAAAATTGTGTATGTCTCTCTGTGTGTGTGTGTGTGTGTACTTTAATAAGGTATCCAGGTCACCACTTGTTCAGATTGACAGTCATTTATAGTCTGTCTAGTTTACAGAGTTGGAAAAGTCCATTTTCAGAGAGTAAAAGTAGCGCCACATCCAGCTCTTTCAAATATTCACTTACACCAGCTGATTCTAATTAGTGCATCTTAGTTGCTCAGCCAGGCAGATCAGCTAATTGGTGCAATCACCTGTGGAATTAAGTGGGTTGTACATGACAGAGCTTTTACTCGAAGACGGCGACTGTGAAATAGGCCATTATCAATTTAACTTATGGTTGCTGACTAGCCTGTGTAGAACAAATCATCCAAACTAATCTAACTGTGCAAATGATTTTTTGATTTGTTGACACAGATAACACACAGCTGCACAGAATATGAAGTAACACTGTTGTTTCCTCCACTACTGTCTCTCTCAGATGTTTTCTTTGGCCAGGGCCACAGTTTCCATGGCACCGGGGGAAGGGGCAGTAAGAGGGCCCAGCTGCGCTACAGTGTGCGTCTGCTAAGGTCCATGGTGTCTCTCGCCAACCCCACCATCAACCAGGACCTCTGTGACCAAGGGGCGATAAGTCTGTTTTAGGTAGCAAACACATCTTGTTGACTGTGTCTCAGGGATATGCACTTGATAATATTGAAAAGAAAGAAAGTAAAAGATGTGCCAATGAGGCAAAAAATGCAAGACAGACTTCTGTAAATACATTATAAAAGCTTCTCTTGGGCTTTACTTTACCAAGCAGGTTCACTAAAATGGAGACATTACTCTATCTGTAGGTGGGATACATTCTGCTAACTGTACCTTTTTATTTATTTAAAAGAAAGAAAACAAATCTCAAATCTCATAAATCTCAAAAAGATGTCTCAGCGAGACAAAGGCCAATGCAAGATAGAGTGTATTAAAGGTTCTATGGTGTAGATACTGTACTGTACAAAGCAGGTTGACTAAAATTGAGATATTGCTGTAGCCATTGCTGTAGCTGGGTTGTGCATGTCCTCATCCACTCTGCACACACTGCCTCATTTCTCCCCTGCAGAGTTGCTGGCACAACTGGGTGGGCCTGATGATGAGGATGCGGTTACCCTGGAGATCAAAGCCAACCTGCAGCTCATCCTGTCCACACTCTGCGAGAGTGATCTACACAGGAAGGTAAACTGGGAGTGCAATGATGATTATAATGAAATAATGGAACCATTTCAATGGTGAAATGTGGCTTTTTCCTCTGTGTGTATATAGACTTCCATGTGTCGTACATTTATACAGTACACATGATTAGACAATCTAGTTCTAATAATATGAAATGAGCCAGAAACTGAAAGAGAATAATTGCAGATTTCCCCACACCGCAGGAACTCTTTGGAACTGAAGGAGTTGACATGATTGTCCGTTTCCTCAAAATGAACCCAGTCAAGTTTTATAGTGGCCTGGGCCACAGCAAACTCATCCTCTCCACTGTGGACAGTTTCTGGTTAGTCAATTCAGCTATAGCACACTCAGCTGGATTGTTGTTTAAGGAGCTACATTTGGCTTCCTGTTGTACTCTTTTACATTGAAATGTTTTATCCATAATATATACAGGTCCTGCATCATTGGGTGTTTCACCAATGAGGATGCATTTCTGGAGAAAGAAGGAGTTTTCCTTCTGTTTGATCTCATTCATGTAAGTGAAATTATTCCAGTCTGCCATGTAATTCTTATGAGTTGGGACCCATTTATTATTACAGAAATTAATATTTGGAAACCCATGCTTAAAGTTGTTACAACGTCATGGAGACCATAACAAAAGAGGAGGGTGAGAGGTTGGGCTTTTAAGCTAAAAACATATATTTATTCACTAAACAACAAACAAACACCAACAAACAACTAAACAAAGAGAGTGAGATATGTCCAAGTCAGTCATCAGTTATGTTTGGATTGGAATGTCTGAGTGTGGTGTTGCGTGTTCAAAATCAAAGTAAGAATGGCCTCCTGAGTGGATGGGGGACGTAGCTGCTCTTTAGTGCAGAGCCCTGCCCACAGGAATAGCTCAATTAGCTGCAGATCTGGCCTCAGGTATATATATCTCCAGCAGAGAGACAGCGGAACAAGCAAAAGGCAGAGTGGTCGTAACAATAGCCTATAAATCTACAGCAGATGTAGTCTACCAGTAGCAATTGATGTGAGGATGATCTTTCAGGCTACCACACTTATGGATAGAAATGTGTTGCTCACCATATTTCACACAAACTACTTTTTACAGACATTGTTGCATAATGGGTACATTGCTCCCTTGCTTGTTAGTCCAGCCCGATGACGATGCATGGTGTGGTGCTAGGCGCTCTGCTGGAGCTGTGTGACAACCCCAAAGCGCTGCCCCACGTGCAGGCCTGGCGGGGGCCCGAGGGCGAGAGCGCCCCCCATCTGCTGCTCCAGCTGTGGAGGCAGGAGGAAGAGGAGCTGGGCGCGCAGCGCGACCGGCATGGACTAATCACAGGTGCGGCCAAACAACAGCACACAGTGAGTGCATAGAGGTGGGACATGCAAGAAAAGATTGTACTGAAATAGTATTAAGGAGAAGCATGTTTCACTGTTATGTGGTTTTATTTGCAGGCTAAACAACATGTTCCATCGTCCCCACAAATATAACTTTATCAGGTTTTAGACCTGGCATCCAGAACCCTGATTGAATTGAGCTGTTGACTGTTTCAGGGAGGATACCCCATGTGCATATCTGAAGGGCTGAGTGTGCTGCAATACTTAATCTCCATCATAGAACTGGCAATGCCAGACACAAGAGTGCTGTGCACCTTCAAAAGTCAAGTCCTCTAAAATGATTTCCTGTTACCAAATGGAGCACTTTAGATGCCCATTCGGTGTAGTCCTAGCCTTACTGTGTAGCGGTAGTTTAACAAAGTCTTTATGCATGTGTAAATAACTAGATCTTTAATGATCCATTAGCATTCTCATCTTCTCATCCAATGATGAGAAGATGATGTGGTGTTTATCTAGATGTTTTGTTCAATTCTGGGGAGGTTCTTGAATTAATTTCTGGAGCTGAGAAAAAAACTCACCTCCACTCGCTTTAGTTATAGTTGTGTGTGTCTGCTCCAACAGAATGTGTGTGTGTGTGTGTGTGCATGTGTGTCGTGTGTAACTATGTGTGCAGACCCAGCCAGGCCCCTGAAGCATGCACACCAGGAGCAGCAGGCACAGGACTCCACTCTGGCAGACACACCCAGCGCTGCTGTGGTGGACGTGGCTGAGAACCAGCGCTCCAAGATCTACAGCCTCTTCTGCAAACTAGGTGTGTTCACTCATGAATAATATCCACTTGAGATAGTGTATATGACACTAAACCTACCATGATATCACTATGCATACGACACTCACTTAGGTTGGTTGGTCAAGCAGTCTTTGCTATATTGCGACTATAAAATAATAACAGTAAAACTGGAACATAACCAGAATCCCTTTCAGGCTTTGAGGACCTGCCTGGATTGACGACGGAGGACTTCATCACTCTGAGCATTGTCAGCCGATATTTGGACTTTAAGGTAAAGCTAATGCTGCTCATTGAGAGGTGACAGGTCTCTCTTCACTGTGTGCAAGTGCATGAGCAGGATATGGGAGGACTATTTTCACATGTGTCTGCTGATGTAGCCATCCAGCAGGAGGACATTGTACAGTATTAGCTCTTCTGTGTTTATGTAGTTGTGTGTGTGTGTGTATGTATATGTGTATGTATACACTCATGCCATTGTTGGTAGACGGGCGAGGTCTGGGAGGAGATCTCACGTGAGCTGGCACTTGAGGGCGTGCGGCCAGTTACCCCGGACGCAGAGGCCTTAGAGACCATCTCCCAGGCAACAGAGGACATGGCGAAAAGGGTGGCAGAGCAGCAGAGTGCCATTCTACAGAGGCAAGAAGAGGAGGAGGCTCAGAGGGAGAGGGAGACGTACGAAGAGGTGAGGACAGGACCATAGCAAGGGTCCCTCAGATCCCCTGTTTTTCCCCTACATCTCTTTGTGCTCAAAGGAAAGTATTTTTTGATATTATGGTTTCGCTATTATGGTATTAGTTCATTCAGTATCACAGCTCTCATTGAGACTGTGGTCTAGAACTTTGAATAGGCCCTCGTTTGAAAAACCTGTGCTTCCTTCAACAGATCAAATCAAATCACAGACAGCAGGAACTCAGAGCCAAGTCATGGAAGCATTTTGTGGCAAAGACATCAGACCACAAGATTTTGAAGGTACTAAACTCATGATGATAAACAGTTATCATTAAATTTGCGAATAATGTTTGCTACTATAAAAACACACCACTGGATCACTAGTTCACACATTCAAGACTGAATTATTTATTGTTCTGATGATGAAAGTCTAATGATAACTGGCAATATAGACATTTAATTGTTCCAGACAAAGTCTAAAGTTTGTTATCTCCCTGAACAATGGGATTTTCTTTTTTGAAATTAACTTTGTATGACTGACCTTTAAAGTACGGTAGAGCCGAAAGAATCAGAATCACCGTTCCGATGCACTAATGAATGGTAACCATAACAACCAGTAAAGTATTTCCCCCCTTAACGGAAGCTATAATAGGTTATTTTCTGTAGTTCATGCGCATAATTCCTAAATATAAGCTATAGATAAAATATATCCTAAATACAAACAGGAGATAAGTGGGATAATTGCCTCTGAGGTGACCAGTCCGATAAAAATAATGACTGAGAGGCAACCTGGAGGAGTCCTTTGCCTCCACCTCGCCATTATTTCCATCAAACTCTCACTTTGTTGTCCGTTATCCCTTACCTATTGCTTGTGTTCATTTTCAGCTGACATTATACTGTTGTGGTTGTGATTCTGTCAGGAATGTAAGAGGCAGCAGGAGAAGTCCATTGAGTCCAGTGACAGCGGCACCATTTACCACCACACCCACATCCCAGGCCTGCAGACTACAGTGAGTTCAAACATAAAGCAGGCAGCCATGTGGTTGTACTATAGCGACCATAAAAGATCAGGCTATAAACAGCATAAATATAAATGAAAGGATACCACACTGGTTACATTTGTTTTCGAGACATATGAAAACAAAGCAATCAAAGCAAAGTAGAAAAACCAATCATGGGCTTTCATTCTGTCAGTCATGACTGCATGCCAGTAGGCACCTGGCATAGGCTGAAGCTTGGCATGGCTAACACAGACAGCCTTTCTCCTGGGGACAATGCTGGGATGCTAGGCTTGACTGTCTGGGAAATCTGTGGTTTCATTCAGTCATGATGGCATACAGTACTATGGTTATATGTTTCTGTGGCAGTACAGGGGTCTACACTGACAAGTACTTGTTTCTTGGTTAACCCTTTGAGACCAACGCCCACACCCATTCTTCTCTGTCAGATTACTCACCGAGTTTTTGTCACAGAGACATCACATGCACATCATGTGAAACTGACGTTGCTAAAACGCTGAAACGCTGCTAAACGCTAGTTTCTGTGATGAACGGTTCACAAGAATTAGCGTTGAATTTATATCAAAATGAATGTCACTAATACAGCTCTGTATCCATGTCATACCCATTCTTCTCTGTGTAATATCTCATGATTTCTTAACTCCCACATGCCAAACTGCTTATCAAGGTAAACAGGAGATCGTACTGGTTCCAATGATATATATATACATGATTAGCAGTTCCCAAGTAATCCGACCTTGAAATCGGATCAAATTTCTGCATCGTCTCCAACACTCCCCTACCCCAATTTCTTATCTATCATCAGAAGTTGTTCTCAGACCCCTGACTGTTGGCTGTTTTAGACCTAGTGTGGCTATATAAGTCTATTTTCCTTAAAACCTTAACTAGCAGGTTACCTGATATTGTGTGCACAACTGTGTGTGTGTGTGTGTGTGTTTGTGTGTTTGTGTTGTAGACATTCTGTGGCCGACTGCTGGCAGTAGAAAGTACTCCAGCCCAGCTGACGGGAGGGCCCCTGGCCAACACAGACCTGGCCCTGGCAAGGGTGCCCATCCAGGGGAGAGCTCTGAGGAAGCTCCCCCAAGGCACCCAGCCAGACCTGGAGCACCGCAACACTGTCTCTGTGCAATAAAGATCTCCTCGTTTTCTACCACAAAACCACTTAAACTTATTGATTGTAAATTCATCACCACTGTGGTGACAATTTCAGATACTTTCTAAGTAATGTACAAATGTTTCAGGACCTAATGACAGGCAGTTAAAGGTGTCTGATTTATTGTACCAGGGACTATAATGATGCTGTGTTTCTGTACTCATTAAATCCAGTTGCTGTGCTTGCATGTACTGTTGGTTGGTAGTTAAACATTGTTTCATGATGGATGGTGATATTTGGGGGTTAGCCTATAATGGGTTTATAATTTGTCATCAACACATTAGCATGTACTTGACAGGAATTCATCAAATGTCACGTCAACTTTATTGAAGTGGGTAAGAGGGTAATTGGGGTGACATAATATCTATCATGTCACAGATAAATTTGAAATTTATTTCACATGTTCACTAAAATTGAGAAGCTATATCTGTGAATAAACCGCTATTCTCATACCTGCACCATGAAAGCTTGGCCATTGCTCTTTACTTAAATAAGTAAAACAGAAAAAAGCCAGTGTCCGCTTCACAAAACTCTCCTTTCACTCCTCCTCTCCGCATCACTTTCCCATCCCCCCACTAGCGCGGCGTATGCATCGTTGCATGAACCGAGCGACCCCCCCCAGGTTCGCTGAGTTCATGCAACAGACAATGTATAGTCCCCATACCCTCGTGTCGATACCCCACGTATTTCCGCTAAGGAGGGATTCCCAACACGGTCTTCAGTATTTACGAGGGGAGTCTGAAGAAGCCCAAATAAATTTGTAAGTAATGTTTAGTAACCCTTCCACTATATAAACACGTTTCCAATTTATAAAGAAAGACTTTACCCCTACTGACGGAAATTACATTAAGAAAGACCAACAATGGATAGAAGTTGCGTAATTTCACGTAGCAATTGTGTGGCGACGTGCTGCTGAACCACAAGGGCATCTGTTCACCTTGACATTTAATTTACTCTCAGATAATGATGATGTATATTTTTTAATTGGTGTGAAAACATGCTGCATTATATAGTAATTTCAATGGTATTTCTATTTATCAGCAAAGACATCAAAATCTACAACCCCCCGCCCATTGATGGACTGTTGGCGTTATATATTTATTATATATTATTATACTGCATTATGCCATTGTCCTTGATTGAAGACTTTTTTGCCAGTTTTCCTCCAATTTTCTCAGTACATAAATACTGAGTATTTGCAGTAGTTCTAGTTCACTTTGTGTTCATCTGTGGCTGCCAGTTCAATTCATTTGCTCTCTGTGCCCTTGTAAACTTTTTTTATAATCTAAACTCACTGTCCAGATGCATGCTCACTGCCCTGGGTAAAGTATAAAGATTACTTTGAAATAGAAATGGTTTTATGTAAGACCAAAACAATGTCAGAATCACTAGTCAATGAGGAGCATGCCCTGTGTACATGTTCTTTTGCTATGGCCCCGTTCATTTTTTGTGGGTGTAATTAGGTCAGTGACATGACATTAGATATGGTTTCAGCGTCATACATACATGCTACATATGTAACGCTTGGCTGATGGGGCGGGGGCTTTTGTTGAGTAAGTGATAGAGATGTGTGTTGCATAACCCACTGCAGCGCATTAACACACATGTTCCTTGAAGCGTACACAGTTACTGCATAGCAAAACTTTTGCACACACTCTCCTATGCTCTTTCTCTCCCTGGCTCTCTTTCTGTCTCTCATCCCTCTGTTCACTGAGAGGCCAAATTGCTTCTGGCAGGCAGTATACGCCTAGCTTGTAAGTGTGTGTCTGTGTCCACTGGCAGAGATACGCACACACACACACACACAGTGAGGTGTTGTTAGGGGTAGGGAGTCTCAGGGTGTCCCAGCTCATAGGGTAGCGCTCTCTTGCTGGTGCTGGATGCAATCAGTCTGTCCTCCTCAGCTCACAGGTGGTGGGAGGGTGAGTGTGGCTATTGTTCTTCCACAGCTTTGGAACTACATGGGCTAGATCTTGGTTTTCTGATGGTTATAGTTCGATTCAATTTTTGTGGAGTTTTGAGGTTTGGTTTATGACCTTTCTTCTGATGCTGTGACTAGTAGTTAGAAAGCACATTTCATGAGGGCTATTTATTTTAGAGTGAGGCTGAGACCTTTAAGAGTGTTTAAGAGAATTTTTTGATTCTTTATTTTTTTCTTCATCTGGATTAGGAAGTTTTACAGAAAACTGTTTCTTTGTTTTTATAATCCTTATCTGTTGTAAAAGTTGAGGCTTTGGTACTTGACAGGATCCAGTCTTAGATTCCTTGGATTTCCCTGTGTAGGAAGTAGACTTCTAGGTGTTTTATTTTGGGCTATTAAATTAATATCATGAGGCACCATACTCAGTAGAGAAGGTCCCCTGGCCTTTGATTAAACTCAATAGAGTCTTTGTGTGTGGTCGTGAGGAGATTTGATGCTCTTTATTATGCCATGCAGTGGCTCACTGTCCTCAGCTTTTATAGTTTAGTTCGTTAGGAGGTAATTTGTTAATTCATTGTCATATAGACTATTCTTTATCCACCCCACCAACTTACTTTGAGCTTAATTTAAATTAAAAAATGTAATTATGAAAATTTTGAAATACACAAAATATTGTTTAACTGTATTTGTTAATTGTTAAAGTGTGATTTCAAACATTAGATCTTGATGCTTTCTCTAGCCGTTCTTGCAAACCCAGCACTTTTGGCTCTGTTGAAGATCATTAAAAAATATGAATATGAAGAAACACAGTACAGACCATCAACAGTGTGACAGTGACTTGTATACATGCTACATATAAATTATTATAGATTATTAATGATGATAAGATTTATGACAAATGACAAATAGAAAAGCTGGGTGATTTATGATTTATGTCCTATTCACAAATATTCATACATGATGCTGAGAGGTCAGTTCAGGTTAGAATAGTCTTGCGCCAATAACTTTTCCTGTGGGATTATGGAGACTTTGTTGTAGATTACTCCGGATTAGATTAGAACTCATTAAGCCTCATTAGAAAAGCGTGCTCAGAGCTTGGCACATCTGGTGAGAGACAGCATACAAGGTGCTGTCTTGCACAGGAGGCTTGGGAACAATATGTTGCTCATTTGAGGTGTTCATGTCATTGCTGCACCTTGATGTATCCTCTGCAGGTTGTCTGCGGAGTCAGTCTGTGAAGGTCCATCACCACCACCAGCAACAATGATCATCAGACTCGGAAGACTGACTCCAGGATACTTCCGTCTTCTGCAGGTTTGTTTACATTATTCACTTACCCTGTCCAAATTATTGCACTTTTGTTGAAAGTATTGCAATGAAAGGCCTGCAACAGACCAATTATCACTATTCCGTTAATGATGACATTGAAACTGTAAATTGTATTACATCCTATGTCTGTATTTGAAAACATCCATAAAAAAGATTTTTGTCTGTAGTGCAACTAGGTCAACACCTGGGAAGTGTCCATATTGCTAGATACATGCCAAACCTTTGATCCCCTTGAAGATGAGAACGAGAACATGCAGCACTGGGTGGTGCAGACCCAGAGCATGTGTGCCACGCCTGTACAGATGCTCCCCCTCTCAAGAGCATTAAAATTTCATGGCTAGTGTTGATTATATAAAGATGCTCTCTTACATAAATCCCCCCTGTGGTTGAACTGAAGAAGGCTCAGTGGCCTCTATTTATTTTAAACCTCTGTGAAAAAAGGATTTTTGTCATGTTTTTTTGTGAATCATGTTTTCTTGGCATTTGTGCATGTATTTGTTTATACGCATGTGTGATCTTTGTGTGTGTGTGTGTGTGTGTGTGTGTGTGTGTGTGCGTGCATGCACTGTGACCTCAGCGTCAGGTCTCTGGTGAAGTGCAGATGCAGCCCCAGACTGGCCCTGTTAATCACATCGCTATGACGATGGCCACCGTGGGATTAGGGATGTCCTGCTACAGTGCCCGGCAGATGGCTGAGCGGGTCCACCTGAAGGAGGCCGCCGCCTGAGACTGCCCCCTAGAGGCTGCAAGAGGACACCTCACTGCTTGTAAGACCATGGGATGGCATGGCATGTTCAGGACTCTGACCTGCTTCAAGACGGGTGTTTTGCAAAGTTCTGAGCAGAAAATGCCCTAAAATAACATGGATGACTGCCCTACCTGGAATTTCTTCCAAGCCAACTTCTAACCTCTACCTTTACATCTTTTCATCGTTTTATATCTTCAAAGATTAATTCTAATGGTGTGTCAAGCTATTATAGTCAGTGTTTGTTTTTAAAAGATGTGACCTCATTTATCAGTGTGGAATGTTCCTGGTAACATACAAACCTTTAAATAATTCAGCACATAATTATGATATTTAAAATGTTGTCACCACTCACAAGACACTAAATTGAACTAAAATTCTAAAACTTGATAATCTCTCTGAGTAATGTGAAGAAGTATATTTTACGATAATTATGAGGCTTGATGGACGAGGTTCTGTGGTTTTTTTTGTATGTTGGAGGTGAAATGTGTGTGTTGTGGGTATGTATGATGTGGGAATACTGAGGTGCTAAGATATGTGATGGGGTTTCTGAAAAGTGTTTTATGGGGAAAAGTGAAAGTGCTGCTCCTGTGAAAGATGTCTGCTCTACTTGTTTATCACCACCAAAACAGTCTGAGATCAGTTCTGAACTACTCGATATATGGATATCTTGTCACTACTTACTGTATCTTATCATCTAGAATGAGCATTAATGGTATCCTAGTAAAATGATACTGTAAGATTTATTACTAGTAATACTAACGACGTGTTAGTCAATACACTATAAGATTCTACACTTTTACAAACTCATCATAAGGATAGCATTTTAAACTGTGTAGACCGAATGAAACGTCATACTGTACACCAAACTGTTTTTTAAACTGTGAATAAAGTTCTTTGAAATGTACTACAATTACTGAAGCTATTTTGTCTGAAACTTTTGAGCTGAAATTTACACAAAGCAGCATGCTGATTTTCTGTTTGTAAAATTCACTGAACTTCATCATGTTTGTCAAAAACCTACTTCATTTTGTTTGTCACAATCGTGGATGAATCATGGAGAAGTTACATGATCTTATAAACCTTCTTTAATGTAAACCTTTCTTTAATGGAGGCTCTTTGAAATGCTTATATAACCCTCTATGAACACTACACTGCTTTTGTGTATAGCCAATGATGTGAGGAGATGTCACAGGGACTGATGTTGTCTCCTGAATGGGTGGCTGCACCATCTCAATGGGTTAATTCATGTGAAAATAATGTTTAAAAGCAGCACAGTTATATGTCTTCTTGGGTAACAGTTTGAGAAACACAAGAGCTGACACTCAAAAATTCATCTCTGGGTTTGCCTTTATTTTGTGTTAGTGGATCTGCAACCTGCTCGGTAGAAAAGAGGGTAGTATTAGGTTATAATACAACATATAGTTTGCTGCTTGTTCGTCAGTGGTCCAAAACTTGGATGCTCATTTTTTGTTCAGTGTTTATTTTTTCATTTTTTTATTCAATGCTGAGCTGAATCTTGAACCCTCCAATAGTTACATCTGGACATATTTATGCAATACACAAATACGATGAGAAAAGAACAAAAACATCTCTATGTCATGTCCACATGAATGTCTAATTATACAGAACAACTGAATACATACAGGACTCCATACACAAATTGACTGGTTTGATGTTCATTGTGTCTGTGGCCCTCTAAAGGAGAAATCCGGCTGGAAAACAACAGGGCTGTTGATTGATTCACACCAGATTTCCCCTTTAAGTCTCCATCCCAAGTTCACTCAACTCAAACAGGCCTTACTCAAATAATCAGCGCTGACATCATTCTTCATTTTTCATCATTTATTATCATTTGCCTTACCTAAGGTGTAGTCATCTTTACCATAATTTGGCTGGATAATTTTTATGGCATCAAAATTATTCATTAAAAAAGTTTAACTCTAGAACACATCCACCCTTTGAATTTGTCTAAAAGGCTATGAAATTGTGGGTTGTTGAAAAGATTTTTATTTGGTCTGTCAACTGCGCTAATATTTGTGATGATGACAACAGGTGGTGACTAAGTTGAGAACAGTCGCAACTGAGCTGGATGCATGGCTAAATATAAATATGTTAAAATGCACAGGGGAAGATCTGACTGGAGCTAAACTTTGAGCCACCCTTTCCTATTACACATGACTGCACTCAGATGTTAAAAAGTGCAGCTCCACAGATGTTAAAGCTCCACAGATGTTAAAAAACTTTCACAAATTTTTCAGTTTTAAAGTATACCTTTGAGAATCATCTGAGAATCATTTGTTTATTTTGCATAGAACAGGTCAGCCATGGAATGCTTCTGAGCTGCATGGGCAGTTCTGACCGTGGCCATCTTCCCACCCTTGTCATTCAATGTGTGTTCATCTGTGAAGTCCTATTACTATGTGAATGGGTCTTGTTTGGTTAGTGAGAGAATCAAACGCTTGCTGTGCATAATGAGAAGCGGAGAGCCAGAGATCAAGAAGTAGAGCTACAGGGACAAAAATCCCACCGTCCACGGCGCCAAAACGTGAGCCGTACAGGAAAGGACACAGACCCTTCGTGTTGCACTCTGCTGACTCTAGCCCCTCTGTTTGTTCAAACCACATTCCCCACCATCTGATCACTCACACATATCACATTGTCTTCACTCGCTCCACTCACTGCTATGTGTGAAATTCATTCAGATGTATACATTCACACTCATGTATTCTGCAAATGGTGCATACAGTACATGACATGGCAAGTGGACGTGAGTGATTGGCAATACCTGTAGTACAAATTGCAGTCATTTTAAGTGAGCTGGGTGATCTCTGTGAGTTTGCATTATAGGGGATACAGTATGTAGAAGAGTAGACAGCTAAGTGGCATTGAGAACTTACAGAAGTTAAAAGATAATTATTCATCAACGTAATTAGTTGAAACAATACATTAAAAAAGTTAAGCAGAAACGATTCCACAATTTATATCCCCTGTCGTGTGCCTGAGATAAGTGTACTGTGATAACTGAGCCTTTGAACTCCCTGCTCGATTTCTTTGAAGACTAAAGTTTGTAGCTCTCTCCTGATCTCTAGCGGTAATCACTGGTAATACACAGCCATCATCATCACCGTAATCATCAGTCATGCATTAAGTTGAGTTTCAAGAGTGCATTAGTCACATAGTTCACTTAGTATCTACCAGAGGCACATCCATGTCTATGATAACAACACGCTTGGATGTGAAGCAATGGTGGCATGTATTTGGTTGATGTTGATCATAACCTAAAAATAGACTCAACACAATGATGTACATAGTAGGCGTTGGCCTTGTAGCTCCTATCCAGTAGGTGGCATCACTGAATGCACCAATGCGCCATAGGGTCGCAAGTTACTTATTTTAAACCAGGTCACAAGAATGGCAGAAAGTCTAATTTGATTGATGACGTTAGTTTAAAACAATCCCCCCCTCTCTTACCATCATAAATTTGAAGTTATTTATGGTCTACCAAACACCAACACCACCAAGTCAAGAAACGCAAAAGACTGACATAATTTCATTAAAGAGTGTAAGTCTACTTAATGATAATACTTTTATTACTACTTTTAAGGACTCTGTATTATAGTTCGGCTATCCCACTACGTCAACTATAATCTTTTTTCGACATGGGGAGCGTTGACGTTTTTTGACACAGTCGTCGAGCCAACCGCCAGGCAGACTCATCTTACGTCGACTGATGTGCGTAAAACAGCGCGGCTGCACCTGTTCCAATGGCTTGGTGATTTCCGACCAGCAGCCGCGGCGTCCCCGATGCATGTCGATCGTGTCGATTAGAATGAAGAACTAACTCTAACTTCCAGAGTCACTGAGATGCCAGCGCCTTTTCGAGCTGCCGGCGGTCCACACCGTTCCCCTGGGCCGAGATGGAGTGTCCTTGTGGCGATGTTAATTCTGTCTGTCATGGCAAGCTCCGCGACTGCATCTGCCGTCCGTATCGGCCACGGAAACGGCACGTCTACTCACACGGATTCCAAAACTAACGACACAAGTCATCCCACGAAAAAGGCTTTTCCAGTTCTCTCTGTCAATTATGATTATGTTCGGATGCCCTTCGAGATATCTCTATGGATATTACTTGCTTCGTTAATGAAACTGGGTAGGGGAAGTTAAGTTTTTTTGCTCCTAGATTTTCTTGTCGTAAACGTGCAGTCATGGTAATTTTGTATTAATTTCCCTTTCGTCATGCATTGCGTCACGTCATCATGAAGGATGTATAAAGTAAGGTACACCTTATGAAGTTCCGATGAGTCTCACCACAGTGACGGCGTAGGATATGCATTTACATTTGTCACGAAACCTATCAATTATTTATTCATTGTCATGCGTAATTATTATGGCTGCGTTTAAGTTGTCATAATTCTTGGCAGTGTATGGATCTCAATACTGCTTTTACTCTTAAGTTTTTCAGAGTCAATGCTGAAGTGTCATATTTGTAATGCCAATATTTCACTACCCCTTAACTTCAGAATTACAGAGGAAGTTTATGATAAGTTTACGCCTTGTCATGAAAAGTGTCTGTCTGTGAACTGTCAAAGTTGCAGTTACCCAAAATGTATTCACTCTGGAGGGCTTATCTGGGTGGTACGTTCCCTTCAATTTTTGGCCTGATAAGATATAGTTGAGAGCTGGTTGTGCATCATTTCAGTGGCGACCCAATGCAAGTAACCCCTCTACCCAGATAAAACATCTTATCAGACTGGCAGGGTTTGCCTCTGGGGGAGGGTAGTTTGTCAGTGCCTATTCAAGTATCACCATAAAACTGTCCATCTGCATAGGTTTGCTAGACGTTTGTTGATTTTTCTGTTTGTAGCAGCCCTCCACTCCATCAAAAGTAATTTGTTATAACTCCTCGTTTTCCACACACAGCTAGCAATGGCTTTGGCCTGCTTCCATCCTTTACAGTCTTGGAGTAACCACATTTTACAATATTAAGCTGTATAACAACCCTAATTGGTTTTAATCTCCCTTCTCTTTATTGATTTAAACATTTCCTCTTTCATTACTTTCTCACACAAGTCTCACAAGTGTGAGAAAAGTCTTATGTGGTCTCCACTCATGTCAGTTAAATGTCTTCATTTAACTCTGTGATGATTCTTTGTTAGTATCCTCTCCTTCAGTGTTGTTAACTCATAGCTCAGAGTGAGTCTATATCAGCCCTGTTTTTATCTCCCTTCCCTCTCAGGGTTCCACCTGGTCCCGCGGCTGTCCGGCGTAGTGCCCGAGAGCTGCCTGCTCATCGTGGTGGGCCTTCTGGTGGGTGGCCTCATCAAGCTGATGGGCGAGAACCCGCCCGTGCTGGACTCCAAGCTCTTCTTCCTGTGCCTCCTGCCGCCCATCATCCTGGACGCCGGCTACTTCCTGCCCATCCGGCCCTTCTCAGAAAATGCCGGCACCATCCTGATGTTTGCTGTGGTGGGCACACTGTGGAACGCCTTCTTCATAGGCCTGACTCTGTACGGTGTGTGCCAGGCAGTGGGTGGCGAGCTGGGCAAGGTGGGCCTGCTGGCGTGCCTGCTCTTCGGTGCCATCGTGTCAGCAGTGGACCCTGTGGCAGTCCTGGCTGTCTTCGAGGACATTCAAATCAACGAGCTGCTGCACATCATCGTGTTTGGAGAGTCGCTCCTCAACGATGCCGTCACTGTGGTGAGTAGGTACTGATTGTGCATGTGGATGAGCAAGGGCCGAGACAAGTCAACAATAATCTACTTAAATATATACCTCAACAAGGTCCAAAGATATGCAGATTCAGAAATTATTCAGTTCTGGGTGTTGGACAGAGAGAATAGAATGTTTGCAAACTAGAACTGCCTACATAAGACTTCCTGAACATTTAATCTTAGGCTACTACCTAAAATTACTCATGGGATTAGGCATGGGATGTTGCAAGACTCCTGCCCTTCATCAGACTTCAGTCTCACATGTAGTACTTGCACTTTCTGGTAGTTGAACAGTAGTTCAAGAGTTAAGCCATTAGTCAGTGACCATTAATGTTGGGGGGGGGGCAGAGCATTTATAGTGCTGAAGTGTATGGGGGCTGTGATGGAATATTAGGAGTGGCTTCTTGCCAAGGAATGTGATAAAGGGAATAGTTGGCGGGGCATGCAACACAGGGAAAGACGAGTCAATGTGAGTGTTTGACCAAAAGATGCCAAATGACAGAGGCTAGCTCACTCACAACGCTGAAACGCAGGGAGGGACAGGTCCTCAATGGCGCCATTGTTTATCTGGCCATGTGGAAATGGACAAACAATGCCTCCATTGGTGCCCAGTTTAACCTTAATGATCATTTTTGTAACCTAGACAAGGCAACTCAGTCATCAGTAGTGGTTATCGGATATAAGGGCTTTATTTCTGCATTCAAGCATAGAAAGAGTGGGTAGCTTCACAGTGTTTTAGTGGCTCAATTCTAACTATACTAACAGTATACAACTATACTAACGCTTACTAAATGTAACCAAATCGGCATCTCTTCAAGCACCTTTTCAAAGCTTTTTTAAAAGAAGCTAACAGTGCCTTAACAGTAATGTTAGAAACGTGACGCATACGCACATTTGAGTAATAGGTCATAGGGTCCTAATAATCTAAAAATGTTATTATAGGATTTAGGAAATTAGGTTGAGCTGCTGGCCAAAGCAAATAGTCATTAGAAACCATAAAGTTGAATTGCAGGGGCCATGTGTATCCTTTTTTAATGTCCCACTAGATGAGCATATGTGTTTGTCAGCAACTGATCCTTCGTTCCAGATGTTGCAGATGGCATAATCTAATCATGTGTAATCTAACACAAACCACTTCCTTGTAATGTGGCAGAAGATCCTGCAGCCTTCCACTGCCCTTCCTCAGTGCTACGGCTGAGCAGCTACAGGCCTTATGGCCTTGTGCCCCAGTCATCACGCAATGGCATCAGGTGCTGTTGACTGAGATGACACAGTTGTTAACCTGCGTGCAAGGCCTGATGTACAAGCTGGAGCAACACCCATTCAGTGGGTTGTCGTGCTGGAGTAATGTTGCTTTGTGCTTCATTTATGGATTATTCACCCACGCACACCAGCTGGGCCACTACAACGCCAGCCGGTGTGAACCATGCTCACGGCCACAATCAATTACTCATTAAACATGACACAGCACTTGTCTGTTTCAGCAGCTAGTGGGGCCCAGTGAATGAATGCAGTGAATCCTCATAGTTGTCAATCTGAATGGTAGTGGGAGGATATCTTGGGCAAGCATCCTGGAGAAGTACATGAGTGTTTGCTCGCCTACCACCGACTGGCTGGTTACAGCCTCAGATTATAATCTGCAGTCTTGACAGTACAAAGGAGTTTTCTCTGGAGCATCTGTCCGTACCTGCCTGTTTAAATGATGGCAAATGTCACTTTGTGGTTGATGGGTTTGTGAACGTTTCATAGATGATGGAGATAAAGTAGATTAACCTTTGTGGTGAGACAAGTCACCTCAGATTTTCTTGAAGTGAAAGATGTGATTGATCATGTCTCTACTTAATTTTGGAAACCTGATTTATTATCTCCACTCAGCTCGGCAGTATAAACCAGAGAGATTTTATGCCATTGGATCGACATTTGTTTAATTCCCCTTGTGCAGCTGGAGTCCAGTGGAATGTGTCCAGACCAGAGGCCAACACAGTGAAGGAGATTTGGCAGTGAGTCTCAGAGGAATTTGCAGAGGAAGATATTGAAATCCTGCTCTAAAGGGAATAATTGTACTGTTTGATTTGTAGGACAGGAGGTCTGTAAGTCGGTATGTGGAGGAGGTATCAAGTACCAAGCATTAGGACCCAAAACAAATAGGAATGTAACCAAACCCGCTGTCATAATGTGAAATCGGTGCAGTGAACCAGAGGGATGCAGTAAGAATTCCCTGAAGGAGCATTTTGGTATTTTGATAAGCCCTGATAACTGATAAGCCTGAGTGCTTTTCACTAACTTTTCACACGTTCACTACCTTTTCACTATGTTTTTCATTTAGGTCCATTGGCCTATACTTTAGCTGCATTACTGCACCCAAAATGTTTCACAGCAATGCAATAATAGGGGTCAGAGGTCAAGGTCAGAGCTGACCGCAGGAAGTGTATGGATGACTCTTTGCACAAACATGAACATATAGTGATGTAGTCATTGGAACCATGAAGCTTTCTTACACTCTGTGTCTGGCTGCTCCAGGTCCTTTACCATCTGTTTGAGGAGTTTGCCAATGCCGGTGTGGTGACGCTGACAGACGCCTGCCTGGGTGTCGTCTGCTTCCTGGTGGTGTCGCTGGGCGGGATCCTGGTGGGCACCATCTACGGGGTGTTGGGGGCGTTCACCTCGCGCTTTACCTCCCACACGCGGGTCATCGAGCCGCTCTTCGTCTTCCTCTACAGTTACATGGCCTACCTGTCCGCTGAGGTGTTCCACCTGTCTGGCATCATGAGGCAAGTTTGCGTTGTCACTCTGAACGAGTGTGGGGGTTGCAGTCTTCTTATACACAGGAGTCATGTTACAGGTTGTTATGCTAGTGTTACAAGGAAGTAACACCAGCATAAACATAGAAACGAGCAGCTCTGCATTGAAAACCATGAGGCTCATATCTGAATACTGTATCTATAAAAACTAATGTTTCTGAAATGCTCCCTTCACCTGTAGTTTGATTGCGTGTGGGGTGGTGATGCGGCCGTACGTGGAGGCCAACATATCACACAAGTCCTACACCACCATCAAGTACTTCTTGAAGATGTGGAGCAGTGTGAGCGAGACACTCATCTTCATCTTCTTGGGTGTGTCCACGGTGGCTGGCCCACATTCGTGGAACTGGGTCTTCATTATAGTCACCATCTTCCTCTGCCTCATCGCCCGGGTGCTGGGTGAGTGCACCTCTCTGTAGAGACAGGGTCTGAAGACAGGGTCCTCTGTGTCAAAGTACTTTTGTTGGAATGGAAACTATTGCATGATTTTTATGGCCTTTCATTCATCAGCATTTATAAAATATGCAAATATACTGAATTGTGTTCTGATGTCGTTCTGTTTGCAGGAGTGATTGGCTTGACCCTCATAATCAACAGATTTCGCATCGTGAAGCTGACCGGTAAAGATCAGTTCATAGTGGCGTATGGAGGCCTGCGGGGGGCGATAGCGTTCTCTCTGGTCTTCCTGCTGCCTGATGATCACTTTGCCATGAAGAACATGTTCCTCACAGCCATCATCACTGTGGTCTTCTTCACTGTGTTTGTCCAGGTCAGTGGCACTGCTGACCTGAAACAGAAAACACATTGAATAGCATATGCTTTGAGTAGCAAAGAGCTGCTTGTAATATACCCATATTGATTTGATGGTGTTGAGAGTGGATGCTAGTGTCATGTTATCAACAGAGCTGTCAGTTTGTATGCTTAGGAGGCTAATAACAACTCCATGAAATAGTATCATACACAGCACCATAGAATGGCCAGGCTCCATATGTCAGTGCTGTGAAATGTTTTTGAAATGGGAGAGTGTTGACATGCACTCAATGGAAATGTTGAACTGGGAGACTATAATAGCCCAGGGGCTGTGGATGTGTGATACCCTCCAGTCTGAACCCCCCCCCCCCCCCCCCCCCCCCCCCGCCTTCCATTTGCCTCGGTAGGGAATGACCATCAGGCCTCTGGTGGAGCTGCTAGCTGTAAAGAGGAAGAAGGACACCAAGCACTCCATCAACGAAGAGATCCACATTCAGGTGAGCCCCCACCGCCTGCAGAGAGCCACAGGTAGGACATTCACATGACCATTGATGAGTGGAGTAGAATAACTAGTGGAATGGTGGAGAAATAGATGTGAATGACACCCGTCTCCCTGGTTGGTCTATTGTGTCCATTTTGTGTTTTAGTTCCTGGATCACTTACTCGCTGGCATCGAGGATGTGTGTGGACACTATGGACACCACCACTGGAAGGATAAGTACGTATCCTGCCCCACAATGCAACAGGTGTAAACCACACTTGGTGTAGGTCTAGCTCACTATTTAAAGGAAAACTCTGGTCTTTTTCAACCGATAGCCTTGTTGTTTTAGGTCAGCAATGTACTTGTAGGAAAAGAGAGAAATATTGGTACATCATAGACCAAATGGTGAACTAGGAGCTAAAGCTAACCAAGGAAACTCATTTTCAGTTTCAATTAACTTGCCCCCATTGGTCAGCTTTAGAAGCTGCTTCAGATGTTCATGGACTATCAAAATTAATTTAATTAATTTCATGCCCAAAATCAAGCTTCATTGGACATTAAACACCCCCCCCCTCTGGTTCCTTCAGGCTGAATCGTTTTAATAAGTCCTACGTGAAGAGATGGCTGATTGCGGGCGAGCGCTCCGAGGAGCCCCAGCTCATCTCCTTCTACCACAAGCTGGAGCTCAAGCAGGCCCTCATGTTGCTGGAGAGTGGAGGCACAGCGGCAAATGTGTCAATGCAGTACGTCTGTCTGTCTACTGGTGTGTCTGTCTGTGGGTGTGTCTGTGTTGGTCTCTCTATGTGTTTGAGACGGCAAATACGATTTCTAAACTACAGCACTACTTTGTGGTTTTATTCTATTGGTGTGTGTGTGTGTGTGTGTGTGTGTGTGTGTGTGTGTGTGTGTGTGTGTGTGTGTGTGTGTGTGTGTGAGAGAGAGAGAGTGTTAACTTTCTGCATGGTTGTAATTAGATCAACACGAAGCCTAGTCAGCATCAGAGCTGTGAGGCCATGTGTTTTTGTTGGTATTGATAGTATTTTGGTAATGAGCTAAAAACAAGAAAGGAGAAGGCTTGGATGGTCTGTGGCAGAGGTAGTTCTAGCATCAGAACCACATTTAGGTCCATCCATGTACCTAGGGAGATCTTGGTCCAGAGAACTCATCTCGCTCTGGAGGTCCTAACAAAGTCAAGTGAATTCTTTTGGCTGATATAGAAATTAATGTACAGGTACTGACAAAGAAATCAATATACTGATCAATAATAGGAATAAGATATAAAAACAAATGATTGAAATTTAATTGTGTGTGTGTGTGTGTGTGTGTCTTGTCAGGAATATCCAGCCCAGGAGGCCTTCTCCAGAGCGTCTCATTCCCCGCATGCCTAAAGGTCGTGAGGAGGAGATCAGGAAGATCCTCAAAGCCAATCTGCAGAACCAAAGACAGAGGGTGAGCTGAGAGTCCTCTCATCACTGACACATACGCACACAAATAGACAGACAGACCATTTTGTTTTGACCTTCACTCTCTGCGGTTCTTTGTCCTGCAGCTGCGTTCCTATAGCAGACACACACTATTTGAGGACCCCCTGGAGGTGGAGGAAGAGGACGACTGGAGTGAAGTGCAGATGAGGAAGAAAAGAGTTGAGATGCACAGAAGGGTAACTAACACACACACACACACACACACACACACACACACACACACACACACACACACACACACACACACACAGACACACACACACAGACACACGCACATACACACATACGCACGGACTTCCCTATTATCTTACATATCTTAAATATTTGTTTTCTGACAGATGAGTCATTACCTAACAGTTCCAGCTAAACCACAGACCCCACCTGCAAGAAGAGTGAGATTTGAGTCAGGTGAGACACTCGGAGCCCTGCCATTCTATTGAGTGTGTGAATGAGAGCAATAAACTAACAGTATTGCACGCAGTCCGATAGTTTAGAGTCTGTTTTGGAAGTAGAGCATGTATGCGTAAGGAAGCTATGTGACATGTTTACATCACCAGGAATTCAGAATATTACAAGATGGGCTATTTTTGAAATCTACCTGCAGTACCTGGAATAGCAATAATATGTCATGAACAAATATCCCGCTGTGTATTTGTGTAGGCAGTATAGATATGCGCATGTATGTATATATGTGTATTGGTATATATAGTGTATGTTTATTTTTATATATATATATATATATATATATATATATATATATATATGTGTGTGTAAGTAATGTGCAGATCAATAGATGATTTTCTTCAATTCATCTCTCCCTTTGTAGACAACCAGGTGTTTGGCTCCACCCCCACCCCCACCTCCACGCCCAGCTCCAGGTTCCAGGTGTCGATGGTCCCATCCATCCAGGTGACCCGAGCCCCAATCGCCCGCATGGAGCAGATGTCTCAGGAGTCGGTCAGCCTGGTGGACGAATCGTCCCAGCTGCAGGACTCTGGAGGCGTCTCGGGCAGTGACGGGAGCCTGGGGACAGAGCTGAGCGTGCCGTGCGGAGAGACGGACAACCTGAGGCTTCCGCGCTGCTTCAGCGACCCCGGCCCCAACAAGATTGAGGAGGAGGAGGAGGAGGAAGAGCACTTCGTGTCTTGATGCTAGGTGTGTGTGTGTGTGTGTGTGTGTGTGTGTGTGTGTGTGTGAGAGAGAGAGAGAGAGACAGACAGAGAGAGAGAGAGAGAGAGAGGGGTGTTCTTGTAGGTCTGTGTGTGTGCATGCACCTGTGGAGGAATATCCGACACACAGTCCCACAAATGCACAACAAGCACATCATTATGAACAAAACTGAGGAGCAAGGAAGAACTTATTCTCATGATTTTTTCCCATATTGTGTTTGTGTGTGTGCGAGTGAAGGTCCTCTCAGCTGCATCGATGTTTTATCTCATAACTTGTCCTTGGAGAGTCATGAGTTTATCTGTCTGTCTATAATGGTGGCTCATGTGATTGTGGTGCTCCAGAACAGTAAGTTACAGAGCCAACTGCTTCAAACTACACCTCCCATGATGCATGATTTCTCAGATAGGAACGCACTTTCTCAGGGACTGTATCAATAGAAATATATTTGTGTGTGTGTGTGTGTGTGTGTGTGTGTGTGTGTGTTATTGTTTGGTTGTGTCTCGACCTGTCTATCTGTCTGCTTTGTATGTGTCTGGTTTGTGAATGAGGATCAGAATGGGTGTGGATGTCTGTAGCCCACTGATATGCATGACAGTTATACACATACACACCACATCGGAGTTTGCATTTGCCTTTATTCGCAAAGCAGATGTGTGTGTGCGGGCGCAAAAAGTTCTCTTTGCAGAAAACGCAAAAATGCAAACGCAATGAGCCGGTTGCCACTTTGCTTTTGAATGTAGAGAAAGCGAGTGAATTCGAAGCTACTGCTGTTAGCTTATGCTAATGTTTTAGAGTACCTCTCTTGTAGCCAGCTAGCGCATCAGCGCCTGCCCCCTAAACTGTTCTTCAGATATTAAGGCGGGGAGGTTGACTTTGAGAACAAATCCACAGGGAAGTCACACACACTAAAACACCTAGCCTTGCTTGATGAAATACGCACAAACCCCCTCATGTCAAGCTAACCATTTATTTTCATCTGTATGTATTTTTGTATAAAACGTTAAGGGTGGGTTGCCAAAGACATTTTGTAAAACATGTTTTGAATTTTGAAATGCAGTTGTATTTAAAAAAAAAAAGCAACGTGTTTATTCATTTGGCTATTTGAAGACACATCTCTCTGTGACTATAAAATAAAAAAATATTCAAGCCTTCCTGGGGTTCTGTAATGATCACTGTGCATGTGTGGGGATCTGTTAAATTCACATCGTCATGTAGACATATCCACGAACACTAGAAACATTTAAGTAACAAGACATCTACAAGCTGATGCTATCTTAGCTTACCCAAGCCCTCTCATCTATGTGTTTTTAGTCATAGAAGCTAATCTCGCCTGAGCCTGACTTGTTCTGTGTGGAAAGGCTACAATGATGCATAAGGACCCAAAACTGACCAAACTACTTATGCATAGATGAGATGGGAAGCTATAACCACAATCTTCAGTTATACTTTCTAACACTAGATGTCAGTATTACATCTCAGTGTAAATAAGAGCCAGGGGACTCAGTCGTGACTGGTTTACCTATGGAGACGATGGGCATCTACATGCAAGTCACCTAAATAATGACAGAAAAAGTCAAACACAGTAGTCATGTTGTGTAAAGCTATCTGTTAAAAAGAAATGTCCACACCTTCTCTTTGGGTTTGGTTTATTTTTCACTGGAAATATAAGCCCTCAGTGGCCACATGTAATAATAGACAGCAAAACAGAATCAAACTGCAAGAGATCAGTGACTCCTCTAAAAGGTGAAATCAGTTTACATTTGTAATGTATGTGCCTGAGCCTTTGATGGCTGTATTTAGAGATATCATACAAAGATAATCTATAAGCTCTAGATAAAGATAGTCTATAAGCTCTCCTTTCTGAATAATAACGCTCTGCCTTTTATATTTCCCAGTGAAAGTACCATGGTAAAACTACACACACACACACACACACACACACACACACACACACAGCGGACCCAATAAAGATGGCAGGTCCTGGTGGATTTGCCCCAAGTGCTGTTGCTTTATTTGGCTCTGCCCACTGAGGTCTACACACACACACACACACACGCACACACACATACACACACAGGAGAAGATGAGAGAAGTACACACAGTAAACAGCATGAATAAGTTAAAAAACAAAAAGGTAACAGAATGTCTGTTGGGCATTCACTGCTCATCACTGGAAACACGAGAGAGATGCTCAGATCCACAGTTACCCAAAACTGGAGACAAAACCACAGAGTGCAGAAACATTCTACGTTTCTCCCATCTGCAGACCACACTCACATTCACACACACTCACACACACACACACCATTGTTTGGATAGCCACTGAACAGACATGTGTAACCTAAAACACACAGGTTTCCTTTGCAATGACTAATACAGTAACATTATCAGTACAGATTGTCATACTCAGATGCTATTACAGGCAAAACAAGGTTTTCTGACAAATATACAATGAAGCCACTGGGCTGGTTTCCTTTTTTGTTTTGTTTTGTTAACATAATTTGAAGAAAAACAAGCAAATGGTTTCAGTGCTTTGCCACTGGGGGAACTTTGACTATTCAATGGCTGTTAGAAAAACTATTAAAAATAAAAAGTGTTGCGAACTAACATTATCGGCCCTAACTATGAAAACAAAGAAACAAGGCAATTAAAATACTGCCGTCTGCATCACGCTGGGTGTTGTATGGGCATGTTTGAATGCCACTGCTCTCTCTCTCCCCCTCTCTCTCTTCCTCATGCTTCCAGTTCATAACATCCAAACCCATTTTAAATACAAAAATAGTTTCAGAGAGTTGTAGGGTAATGACTGGATGGAGGCGCTGCCTGTGTGTGGATTACCCCGGTTGGGGAGGGTGGTGAGAACATGCCGACTACTGTCCATTTGAGTTGAGTTGGGAGTATATATTTATATATGTATATTGCTCATCTTCAGTGTCCATCTAAAACAGTCTCTCCTTCCTGTGGCAGCAAGGGCCCTAAAACTAGTGCACTACTGAGAGGCAGCCTAGCTAGCGCTGGACACAGCTGCTGATGCTCCTCATCTGGCTGCCTATTGTCATACAGGGAGGGAGGCAGGGTCCTCTCGTGTAGAGCATAGGACAGAGAGAGAGAGAGAGATATGAAGGTAGGGAGAAGGAGAGAGAGAGCAAGAAGTGGAAGGGAAAAGAGGTGAAAGAAATGAAGTGAGAGAGATAGGGAGTAAAACAGATTGAGCGAGAGAGATAAAGACAGAGTGATTATTGAAAAAGAGCCTGAGAAATAGAGAGAGTGAGAGAGAGAAAGAGAGAGAGCATGTCAGAGAGATGGAGAGCAAAAGACAGTAGGAATTAAGCTGCACAACACAGAGGCGGAGGAGGGGCCAAGGACAGGTGGAGGATGGCGGTTGGCCAAAACTGTGTCCATCAGGATACGCGTGGCATGTAACAGAGGGGGTGGGGTCAGTTGGTGGGGTCGTACAGGTCAGCAGCAGGCAGCTGGACAGGTGTTCCTGTGACGCTGGGCAGGAGCGACAGGTCGGGCAGGCTGTTGAGACGTGAGCGGAGCTCCTTCCGAACCTGAGATACCCGTGCCAGCTTTCGCTTGTATTCCTGCAACACACACACCAAACAGAAAGAGAAAAGGCAGTAAGTTATGGTCCACTATCAGCAAGACCTAGAATTGTTTGTAAGGTTGACACAGATCATCTTGACCACAAAAAAAATATTCAGGAGGTATTTGGCTCTTTGCAGAGTGATTTAAACGGTCTCCTCAAAATTGGTTTAGATCTGTTCCCATTTAGTTAAGGGCTGTAGGTTAATGCAGCTAATCTAAACAGATCTCTCAAAGATGTTTAGGTTTAGAGGTTTCGCTATTTTAGCTGTTTGTTATGACAGTGTTGACCTAGTTGAAATAAGGGCCCAAATGAGCCTGATGACTTTCTCATGATCACTGCAGCCATCTCTCTGGTCTGTTTGCACAGAGAGCAGCCTTGTCCTTGAGCTGTCAGTTGGAGCACCAATGACCAACACACAGGTCAAGGAACAATAAGCTTTCAAGGTGATGCCTCAAAACCTTGTCCAGGTTCAGTTCTATTCAGAGTATCAAACGAGGCTTCAACAGTAAATCTTCCTCTTCTGAATAAAGAGGAGCGGTGTCTGTGGGCCACACTAAGCAGAGCACAAAATGAGTCAGGACTGACCTTGCCCGACCTCAGACCCTGCAGGTGATGTGGATTTGGAATGTTTAGCGTTGAAAGAACATTGACATGTTTGAGTAATTTTTTGAGTAGGTCTGTTCCATAACAGGGAACTAGTTAGGCCACAGCATAAGACAGATCTTATGTGTGTGTTAGCAGAAAGGATGTGTTTAAAGGCCATTTACAGGAACCAAACCACAGGTAGATGCACCATCTGCTGAACTGTAAATGCAGACCTTTCGTGGTCGTGCAATGGAGAATCTACAAAAATAAACCTCAATGTCACCTTGACATCAAGGTCTTGTTTAGCAGTTTTTAGTGAGTATACTGTTCTGGACATTAAATGAGTCTAAACCCCTGTTTCAAAACACCTAATTAAACAACTATAAATTACACTTACTAAATCACTTAAATAAACCTGAGCACTACTGGTTTTCTTTTTAATTTTTAAATTAAAAAATGCTAATAACACATAGTTCTGAGGATCCCTTCCAAACCAAAAACTTTGAGGACCTGCAGTGCAGTTCAGTGTAAACCCATGTGGTGGGAGGTTCAGGGGGATCTTAGTACTCAGTGTACTGAGTTACTGCAGCAGTTAAACATACAACTTGCCTACACGCTATACCTACTGATCGTTGAGGATGTTGGCAACAGAGGTGTCTTGGGGTATGAAATATCTTACTAAATGTCATAAAACAAAATATAATAAAAAGTACAGGCTCTAGAATGAGCCTGAATGGCATGGTGGTTGACCGGTGATTACTTAGGAAACATAAAATAAATCTTGTTTTGGTCAGCGATTCAGTAATGTTGTTTTTCCAGATGCTTGGAAAATAAATAAAAAAGAAAATGAAAACTATACTGGAAAGTGTGAACTGTTTGAAGAATGTTGTGAGATGAGTTAAATAAGAGAAGAGTCACAGTTTCATTTTTTTCTTTTATTTTTCTTTTTTTTTCGTTACAGGGCAGATCTGTGAAGACAAACATATTCACATACACCGTCACACACACACCTCTCTCTCTCTCAATCAGACACACTCACACCACACTCATACCCACACACTACTTACCAATATTATACTCACAATAACCCACACACACATGCACCCAGACATATACTTAAACACACTTCATCGTCTTCAATACCTGTGAAATAATGGCTTAAGAGTTACTGAGTTAGGTGACTCACACATACAGTACACACGACATAAAACATTTTCATAATCACACAAATACACACCCAGGGTACTGATCACTAGCGGAATCTCCTCGCCTTGAATTCTCTCTCTCTCACACACATACACATGCGCGCAGGCACACGCTTACTGACAACATCCAGACACACAGGCAGAGGCACAAACTCACACCCGAGAAAACCTGCTCCTGTGACTGTGTGCTCTTTGACATTTTACTGTTTGCACACACCAATTACTCCACTGATATTATGAGCCTGTTTGTGGACTAAACCTAGAGTCAACACAGTCAAAACCTAGAGACGTCCTCTTTTAGTCAGAGGTAAAAAAAAATCAAATGCACGAAACACAGGTGATTGCACCAAATCTTCCAGCTGACTGAGTACCTGTACTGATTGCTCTGCAAACAGCTGGAAGCTGTTAAAATAAGAAGGTTGCAGATATCTTGGATGAGCTCTTCACCACTATGGGACATTCTTGTGCCACAACTCAGTGTTAAAAACCTTAAGGTGGTCCACCAAAATGCACTAACCTGGCTGATATTGTTTAGAAGTACCTTCAAGCTACTTATAGATTACAGTTGGTTTCTTGCCATTTCTGGTTTTGGTTTACTGATTTTTCCTGATGTGTTCTGCCATTACACTTTATTACACTTAACATTAATTTGGGTGGTTAGAGTTTCTTTACATGTGTGAGGTTCATCAATGTATCAATATCAATGTCTGGTAAAATAGCAAGTCAGCAGTCTAACCGGAAATACCTTTACTGGAAAAAATGTTGATGTGTTCAACACTTATCTACCTAACTGTGGGTGGCATGGATTTACTAACTGAAGACAGACTTCTTATCTAGAACTAGGTTTAATCAATGAAGGATAAACTGGCCCGGAAGAGAGGCTATGTTATTACTAACAGTGCGGTCAACATCACCTGCAATCATTACAGTATCACCTGCATGGTAGCAAGACTCTACTGCTACTTTACTTTAACCACAGAACCAGGTTTTGAGGCATTCAACCACACACACACACACCTATGAAGACATTACCCAGAACAGCACCCTAGGCTACTGAACCAGATTCTGTTTGAACACCTGCTGGCAGACACATGGGATTTGTTGTCTGACCACACATACATGAAGACAGTGGTGTTGCTGTGGAAAGTCACTAGCAAAGAGGCTGGATCATTAACTAAGTGTATTAGGTGCCAACACCTACAACAGTTTTTTTTTTTTGCTGTTAGTGAACCTCCAGGATCTGGTTCAGTCACTTTACTTATGAAAATGAGACAGACATAAAACACCATGCTAGATACGGAGGGTAGTAGGGGGAGACAGAAGAGGAGTATAGAGAAAAGAAAAGAGGAAAAAAAGAGAGAGGATGGGATGGGGGGGGGGGGGGGGGGAGTCTACTAAGACTCTGGGCAATGTGCAAATGTAGATTAGGATAGAGATATTAGTCATGTTCAAAAGGCGTCTAGACAGAATGGAGAGAGAGGAGAAGGACAAGAGTGAGGGACTGGGGTGGCGGAAGGAGGTTTGGTACGCACTTCTAGCTTCTGTTCGTTGTGGGCCAGGCCCTCCTTCTGGCTCTGCAGATAGAGGGCAAGCGTGCGCGTCAGCTGCCGCCGGTCGTCAATTTCGGCTGCCAGGCGCCCACTGTAGTCTGCTAGCAGCATGCAGGCCTCCTCCACCGCCCGCGCCAAACGCTCGCCCGACTCCTTATCTGAACACACACACACACGCACACGCAGGTGGGCACACACACATATTTATCAATATCAAACATTCACCAAATATACCAAATATAATAAGCATGTGTGTGATGTACTACTAACGCAGTGAACCGTGTGTGTGTGTGTGTGTGTGTGTGTGTGTACCTGTAATGCGGTGCAGTAGTGAGGTGTCCTGCACCTCAGCAGGCAGAGCAGAGATTCTCTGGCGCAGGGCAGAGTCACTGGAGGCTGCGTTCTCCAGCTCCTGCAGCGCTCGGATTAAATCTGCCGTCTGAGAGAGACACAAATTAATGAGACAGTCGTACTCATTATTATGGATTCATTACTTGTTAAAAATCAATAACAAAAAAATAAACATATATCCACTTAGACTTAATGGGAATAAAAGAGGATAGACAGACAGAAAGACATTAGGGAAAAGCAAAAATGAAAAACTGTGAGAAAGACAGAGAAAGAGATGTTCTGTATTTTGTCGAGGGAATGTGTGTGTGTGTGTGTGTGTGTGAGAGAGAGAGAAAGAGAGAGAGAGAGAGAGGAGTGGCTAACCTGTGGGGGCTCCCCTGGGGAGCTCTGGCTGGCAAAGTCCTCACTTGTGGCTTTGATCTCCTCATAGGGCCTCTTCTTGGCCTTCTTCTCTCCGACTGAGCAGACAAGAGGGGCCACCACACATGGCACATTAGGAGGAAGAGGAGGAGGAGCAGAAATGTCAGCTCTCTCATTAAAGCCCAGAGACACATCACACATCGCACAGCTGGGGACTGGCCAGAAATGCTACTTTGAAACGCACCTGAAAGATACAGTATGCAACTCTTCCTGCTCTACAGCCCCCGCCCCTCAAGAATGGCCAACTGATAAAGTGCTTAACAACTTTGAGCCTGATTAAAATGAGTTCAGACCGTCTCTGAAGACTCAGTAGACGCTACAGATTAGAAATGTAAAGTGTATCACTGTACTTATTTCAAATGTGTCTTAGTGGAGTATTTGCTTCCTCCTCCCTTGATAACCCAGATACTCCATTTTAGCATTTAATAGGTCAACCTTTCAAAGCCTAGTCCTTCAAAGCAGGGAAAGTGCAACTGTCACTATTTCAGTACTTTGGCTGAGTCTGCAAAAACAATGTAGCACTAGAATAGAAGCCATACACAGGCTAAAGTAGTTTTGTTGTCATCTTGGATATGTAGTATACTTACACAGGACCTGGGAGAGCTGGTCCAGTAGGTTGTTGTCGTAGACGGCTCTCTCCTGCCAGATAGACAGTACCCGAGCCAACTGCTTCTTAAAGCTCTCTTCTCCTTCGCTACATACAAAGGCAAGAGGACGGATGAGGGGATAAAGAAAGAGGGCTTAACAAGAGACTATTCATTTTGCACTTCCCGGCCTGTGTGGCTGTGAATGGTCGCCGGCAGATGTTATTTACCTGGAGACGGGCCTGGAGGTGCTATTTAGATAGATTAGATTCGATTCAACTTTATTGTCATTATATATGTAAGAATACAGAGTAACGAAATACAGTTTAGCATCTAATCAGAAGTGAAGATAGATAAGTGCACATTATGTACAAATAAATTATGGTGGGAATAGTTATGTGCAGATTATGTAGAAATACGTTATGGGAGCAGTCATTTACAGATTATTTACCTAGAGACATGCCTGAAGGCGTCCACAATGACAGGAGCAAAGTCCTGTGTGAACTCTGGCCCCTTCCTCTTGCTGTTCTGGATCACGTCATTGGCCAGATAGATGAAGGTGAGCTTACGGGGCACCTGGGCTGAAGATATTCACACACAAACGCACACACACAAAATGGACAAGAATAGACAACTGTTCAAATCAATAGTGGCATTTTATGGTGGACAGAATCAAATAATGTTCTGCACAAAACATTTTGCAGCCACTAGCCTAGGTTAAAAAACAAAACAAAAGCCATGTGACAATAGCCATGGCCACTCAATAAAAAGCTTCATTACACCAAGAAAAATACTAAGCAAATACTAAGCATTAAGTCAACCAATTGAACCTCCCTAGATTTAGCCAACATGGCCAGGGCTGTTCTGGCTGTAGTAAAGCATCATTTCTAAGCGTGGAGAGCCCAGTTGAGTGGATAAAGCACACAATGCACACAGAGTCTCAGAGGAAGGCATCAGACAAAAAATAAGCCTCCCCTGATGGTTCTGTTTAAAGGAACAGTGTGTCCAGGGAACTGGGGCTCCCCATGGGCAAACTTACATCTAGAGGCCACTCTTTCACCATGGCAACCACACATCTCCAGAGCAGGCAAGAGCAAGCCTAACCTCTCACCTAACTCCACCTGTATGCCTAGACAGACCCATTACCTGCACTGCAATCAGTTTCTGGTTTCCACTTCTAATTTTACCCACTATTCTGCTGCGGAAATCCTCTGTTATCTGGTAGATCTGAGTCATTTCAAGGCTTTGGACTTTCTATAGGCATTGTTATTTAGTAAACTCCCAGAGTGAGAAAGAGCTTTCTGATGGTGTAATTATCACATATATTGCTGACATGAGAGGTGGAGCACTACACAGTTAGAGAGCACACAGTGGAGCACTACACAGTCACAGTTATGATGAAAGTCAGCATAATGAGTATGAGCATCCATCACTTGACTGACACATGTGAACATAACACTTGATGCATTTCCACCAGAAATGCACTCAACATCCACACACAGAATAAATCCACACTAGGGCTTAACTACCAACAACCTAAACCGGCAGTGTTTTACATCAAGATCTTGTTGCGTAGTATGGACAAACAGAAATATTATACTGTGACTAGGCAAAAGCTGTTTCAGTGACAAACTGTTTTACTTATGCTACATAACAGAGGAAAAGCATACTTGACGAGTGGCCAAGTTTTAAACAATAACCTCATATAAACCTACATTACACTTTCAGAAAAAACTGAGCTTAAACCACCAATATTCAGAGGCAGCTACTTCTAAACTGAAACTCAAAGGGGTTGTCTGTTGGGCAGGCTAATTATAGTACAAAACTCATTTGTACTGCATGCTTTATATGAATCCTAATGCAATGCCAAATACATTCTGAATACATTCTGGCAGTCACGTGTGCAATGCATTTACACAGTGTTTGGCTCAGTGTGCAAACCTTCCTCTTACGCAACTTTGACCTCGTTTTTTTCAGCAGGGGTAAATTTCAGGGCGTCCCATATGATTGATACGCATGAAAACCAGCACTACAGATACAAGCTTTGGTTGTGGGAAGAAAAGTTCAAGACTTTTTAAAATACTCTTTTCAAATTATTGGCCTGGAGCATATGAGAGGATGAATCACCCATCACAAATTCTATAGGAGAGCCTGGCTCAGATACTACACAAACCCACCAAGACATGTTTCAACTCGTAGGACTGCCATGGTCAAGCAAACACAAGTGACACTGCTAGTGTGATTATGACAAATCAACACTGTTCACATATCAACTGTTACTAACTGTTCTATTGTTAGCCTCATGAACTGTATCAGGAAGCAAATGTGTGTAAAACCTCGCTCGACACAGGCTTAATGTGATGAGGATGCCAAACTACCTTAAACAAGGCCTTCCAAGACAGAAAATCCTGTGCTGTTCTGCAAGTTCTCAATTGCAAGATATATTTGTTAAGCATATGGCCATGGTAATAGTAAGACTCACAACCACATAAAATTGGAAACAAGCAACCAACTGACAAAAGCAATCATGGACTTTTGTTTTATTTGATTACACTACTCTCTTTCATTGGATATAAAATTAGCATGAATTTCATCATTACATCAATAGATGGGTAAAGTACGTAAGGTCATCTCTTGATAAGGGTCATTATTTGTATATATTACCATCATGACATATGATCAGGATTCCCACACTAACATCAAAGAAAGAAGCAGGAGTTTGTGTACCGCCGGAGGCCCTTTGGCTTGTCTGCTATTCAGAAAGATACAGAGTTAACATCATCTTACCCCAAAACACACACTCACACACCTAACTGGTTGGACACTTAACTTAGGCCTAGAAAAAACTGTTGAACATTACTCCATCTCACCAAAGCTAACAGTCCCCCTGCAAGAACCTTAATCATTACTACTACTACTACTACTAATCTAAACTAACTAATTTCCGCGCTGGTGGAATGACCTCCCAAGTGCTACCAGATCAACTGATACCCTCTCCACCTTCAAGAAACTCGTGAAGACTAAGCTCTTCCAAGAATATCTCCTGGCGTAAACTTTGAGAATGCACTTAATAATTTAATTTCTCTACATTGTGTTACACTATTGCACTTTCAACTTAAAACAGCGCAGATTCTATGTTAGCAATATGCACTCCTTGTTAGTTCATTGTGTTGTAGCTTGAATGTTATCCTCTTTTGTAAGTCGCTTTGGATAAAAGCGTCTGCTAAATGCCTAAATGTAAATGTAAATGTAATCTATACTATTTTGATCCCGTGAGGGAGATCTGGTCTCTCTATTTACCCAATCGTGAAGTAGTGAAACACCCACAGCACAGAGTGAAGTGAAGTACACACTAACCGGGAGCAGTTGGCTACCTGCTATTGCGGCTCCCGGGGAGCAGTACTAGTTAGGTGCCTTGCTGGTCCAGTGGTCGGGGATCGAACCGGTAACAGTTCGGTTACAAGCCCGAAGCCCTAACCAATAGGCCATGGCACGAGGATCACGAGAGCGAGAATCGAAGGACCAAACAGCATAAGAAAACATTACACTTTCTGAAAATAACGGTACCATGCGCGAAAATAATGAAAATGTACTTTATCTAAATGCACTACTCACACGTGCATGTTGACAAAGCCATACAACACCTCAACACTATCCTCACGACAAAACTTTATATAATGTATATAGAAGGTCGGTGTCTGACCCCAAATAACAGACTGAGTCGTAAAACACAATAGAGATGAACATACAAACGAAAAAGGGCAGCAGCAGCAATCATGCTTGGAAGTCTGCATTCATCATTACACAACAAGCAATTTTTGATCAGATTTCAGATTTCATCCTATCAGGCAGGTAAGATCTGGGGGACCTAACGTTAAATTACATGGCCAGTTTGGCCAATGTGTGCCCAGGAGGGTAGTTCATCATTGTAAATGAAAATCATTTCATTAAAGTAGTTATGTTCAACTTAGCTAAGTTATCCACGTACAGGTGGTGTGAAATCATAAGCTAAACGTAACCACTTTCACAACTAAATGTTTTATATTAACCATGCTAAGGTTAGCTAACGTTAGCCGCGATTCTACATACAGTGCGGTACACACGGCAATCCTGACCCAAACTAAGAAAGCTATCGATCCTTGTTGTCCATGTTCTATTAACCGCCTTTAATTATAGTAATGTAACGAATTTAGTCTGTTTCGGAAATTACCAATAGTATCACTGGGTCTGTAGCAACACCGACATGTTGGCTAATATTTAGCTAAAATAAGATATCGAAGAGAAAACTATCGATAGTTTGAATATAGCAACTTTGCTAACGGTTAGCTAGTAAGGTTATAACACAACACTACCATTATTCACAGCATTAACTAGGCACACGCCAAATCAGTAATATCGATCTTCTCCAAATAACGTACTTTGACTTAGCAGACTTACCTTTTTTAAGTTCGTTGTACCAAACGCTGACGATTGCCTTCGAGTGTTTTCTGTGGTGGATTAACCATAGAGACAGCGTTTGGACGCTTTGCTGGGAGTTGCTGAGCTCGGACAGTTTCTTCTCTAAAGCCGCTTCTGAAAACACCGACATTTTAATCTTCGTTGTGTAAAACAGAAAGCTTCAGCGGGAAGAAAGTGCCTTCCTGCTTACGGCGAAGTCCCGAGTCCCACCAAAATGTCGTTCAAAACACAAGAAATGCTAGCTAACGTTATTTAGCTTGTTAGCTGCGCTAAGTCAAGTTCTGGCTGCGCTCTACTTCTTGTTTACAGATCAGAAAAGGCTGGCTGACAACCCTTCCTCTTCGGCGTATGCATGTCGTGTGTTTTCATTGGCTTACATCAAACCCGAACCAGAGTGGTAGAGAAAACAGAGCATAGACAGTAAAAGAACACAGTGGCGACACTTCCACAGTCTCCCGTTGTAAAAAATGGCGGACGAAATCAAATATGGCCCAACTTCCGGGTTACGGACCTATAGTGATCTCGACAAGAACAATTGCTGTTAAATTGATGAAATAATAGAATTTCAAACTTAAAAAGCTATAATATGTATAGTCTAAGTCATCGTCAGTTTTCTATTTTGTTTGCATGAAATGTCGATGTTGATGTTAAAAATGTAATATTGTAGGGACATAACTGAAAGCTTGGTATTGCTATGGAGGCTAATGTTAGGTAACTAATGTAACAGTTTCACTAAAGTCAAATAACTTTTTTGTAGTAACGTGGCATTATGTTTAGTTATTTTGATTGTTAGGTTTTATGACAATAATTAGTTATAGGCAACTTTTATCACTGTAATGCATTGAATGAATTTTTTTACACTCAGTAACCATATGCATGTGACAATAAACTTTCCTTGTATTCTTGCATGCTTCTTTTCCCAATCATTTGTGGAAAACATGATTTCTAAGTTATGTCTGGTAGAAATGCGATTTGAATGTTGTTTAAAGTGTGTTAACAGATAAGTGTATAACTAGAAATTGCATTCAGACACCTTACACCTGGCAGTAAGCCTACTGCATACTGTATATACTGCACTTGCTGCTCTTTGCACTTCTGATTAGATGCCAAACTGCATTTCGTTACCTGTATTTATACATGTGTAATGACAATAAAGTTGAATCTAATCTAATCTAAAAACATGGCAGTTAAAGTTACTTTATTGTGCAGTTCACACATCTCACATCAAAACTGAAATAATGACAACCATTTACTTGTGCACATTGGAAAATAGGCGTATTAACACTGGACTACTTCAGACAAGCAAATACTTTGGTACATCCCTGGAATTGATTGAACACAATCAAAATAATCTGCTCATTGGGAATCTTCAATGTATGTATGCATGTATGTATGCATGTATACTTCTGCTTATTTAGTGTTGACTATTCTTAGGCTAAATATCTAATGTGTTTATTGGGGTGCAGGTGACTTATGAAATCCAGTGTGACTGAAAATGCAATACTTGTACTGTATAACAGCAATACACATGTTGATTTGTTTATTTTTGACTCTTCTTTTGTTGTAGGTCTTGCTGTGTTGGACGTCAAAAGATCTGATGGTAGACTGCAGTCTGTCTTTTGACATGTGTAGTGCTCCTCTCTGAACCTTGGCTGTCCTCGTTGAAGTGGCAGTTGAAATGACTGAATGTGAACATGTGAATGTGCTGTCCCAGTGTATATTGAGTACTGTTTTCTTGTGTTCTGTCTACTACATTTCTACTCCACACACCAGAAAAACAGAGGACTACAGAGGAGATTGAACTTGGTTTTAGATGCAAACACTCGCCATCATGAAAGCACACACATTGTTGCTCCTTTACCATCTAGAGACTGGTCTGGCTACATTTTCTTTTTGCATGGTAAGTATGTTGATTTAATATTAAAATACAGAAAACAAATATTACCCAGATTTATATTAGATGCCTTGCCATAAACAACACACTCCATACTTACTACCTGCCAAGCTACATAACAGCAGTCTCTCTTGTAAGATATAAGGAGACCCCTCTTACCCCCTGCTTCAGTGGCCTACATTTTGCATTTAGATTATTTGCTGTCTTGAAAGTGGTCAATGTGTGAGTGTGCACATCCTGATATTGTACCTAGATAATATGCTGTCAGTGCCATATGGTCAAGAGGATGCTTATTACATAGCCTACATTCATGCTTCCCAAACTTTTAGCAGTTGTGTGCCCTCAGTGACGTTCTATGGCCAGCTGCGTACAGAGTGCACACTGAATGGCTCTCTGAAAAAATGTTAACACACAGAATATATACTGTAAATGAGTCAGGATAACCAAAGATTTAACTGCTGTGTACCCCTTAAGAGACTTTATGCCCTCCTGCATTTCCCTAGCACCATGGTCATCTTACTGTGACAGAACATTTGTGCTGTTTAATGAAATGTGACAAACACTATGATGTGTATGCCTACAGTGCATAGTAATGTAATGTGGATTGTATTGTGCGGGATACAGCTGCAGCTGGGTAGGATCTTTTTTTTCACAATCTTAGATCTATATCTCTACTTTAGAGACAATGACATTAATTTGCACAGGCTACCACCTGAATTAATCAAGTCTGAATTTGACACAGGACTGTGTGATATTGTATATGTTGTATATTTCATTGAGATGACAATAGTCAAGCTCTACTTGACTTGACTTGACTTGAGTTTTCCTGAAGCAGAACAGTTTCACAAAACTAACCTTATTTTAAATGTAGACTGTTTGATTCACTAATGTTGTTCTGGCGAGGATTTCAGTGTCAATGACGTCAGGGATGTGTGGCTGCTGTTACCAATTATGTTTAAACCTGGACATTATAATAGTTATATTGTCACTTTACTAACACTCGACATAATGTTTGGGTAGTAACATGGTACCGGTATGTGACAGCTAAGAGAAGGACTTTGGCTAAGCAGTACTATGGTAGCTAACAGCGAAGATATAAATTTAATATGACTATCAGTGGGCTAACACGTCTGGCTATCTATCTACTCAGTTCTAGCAAATGGCAATTAAATCATAAATGATCGACATTACCTTAGTGTTAGCTATCCTCAGGATACAGAATGTACGTGGATTTACGCAAAGAAATCATTTTACCTGCTCTAGGACCTGTCCTTTACTGCTATATGCTAGCCGAATGTATGGTAACGTGATGAAGAACTCTTTTACCCTTCAAGATCAAATTGCCACATACCACAAATATGAAAATCATTTCATAAAAATTACACAGCTCAATCTATGAATAATAATAAAAATAACAAGATTGAATATAACTTCAATGCATAAATTCTTCCTTATAATTGCAGACTGGTATCTTTAAGAAATATCTCAACAAGACAGGAAAACAGGCAACTCACAATATCTTCCCATAGTAGGTTATTACAGGACAGGTAGCCTTGTTCGTATGAATTTGCACTAGTATGTTTTCTTAAAAAAAAAAAAAGAAAGAAAGAAAGAATAATAAATTAAATAAATACCTAAAACTGCAAAATGAATGAAGTGACCCAATGATTATTGTATACACTGCAGATTACCTCTAGTAGCCTGAAATAAAATAACTCCCTGTGCTTTCCCTTTGCACAGCAATAGTGGGCTATATGTTTCTAACTACAGAGACTGCATTGATTACAGCTTGCAAAAGTAGCTTTATTAAATGTTGCACAAAGTATTTTATGGTTTGGCTGATGCAGGCTCAGGCCAGTGAATCACACAGTGGCGTTTTGAGGCATCTAGGTAGTCAAAGTAGTTCAGCTGTAAGTTGGATGCAATTGTTCTGCCCTGGCATTCCAGCAGCTGACTCGATAGAGAGAGGTAATGTGTAAGCTATCATGAAGTTATCCAAAACATTTAATTCACAACAAACCCTTTCTTGCCACAGGCCTACTACTTCTAATGTGTCATAATTATGATAGCCTTTTTCTTTGCTGAAGTTCATACTGTAAGAAGATTATCCATTGCAACACCACTTAGACTACACTTCTAGGTGAGAGATATCAGCCTCATGACTGTTGTCCTACAGTGTACCCAGTGGCAAGACCGCCTCCAAGCGCCGACCCCCCCCCATCCCCCAAAGACGAATTGCATTACAGTATTGCTCTATACAGTGGATCCCCGTTTGCCCCTTGGTGTTGCGAGCCCAGAGGTGCACTTTTTCCCACGCCCCCTCCCCTTTACCCTTCTCACACAAGCGCCCCCTATGTACCTAAAACCGCTACTGAATGTACCAGCGATGAAACAGAGGGTACACAGCTTCTAATGTTTACTCTGGTTGTAGAAGTTCCGACAACTTCACTGGCACTGTAGATGTGTGTAGTGTTCTCATGGTAGAATATTGATGCACTTACCCTGTATTTCTCAGAGAAGCCACAGAGTGTAAGGCAGTCAATCTTGTGTCCATTCAGAATAAGTCTGAACATGAGACTTCCATGACCTGTGGTAATATTTAACCCATAGATGAGTCAAAGATATGAAATGTCAGGAGTATTACTGATTTGAAAAAAGTCTTGCCGTTTATTAGTTTGCTATAAAAAGTTGAGAGTTCGCGCAGAAAGCTGGGCTTGTGAAACTGGGTATGTTTTTAAATACATTTGCCGGCTCAGCGGTACATCAGACTAAAGAATAATCAGGAAAAATGCCACAACTGTAATTATATCTCTGATAGATGTAGAAATGGGGCAACTAAGATCTTTCAAATGATACATGATTTAAGTGTATATGTATGTGTTATAACATATAATGACAATAAATCTCACCATTTTTTTGTGCTACGATTCGGACATAAATTTGGTTAAGGGGTCCCCTGTGCTGCAAGTGTGTGTGGAGATAAAATCGGTACTCCCTCTTGTTGTGGTCTATAACAAGGCGCCGACGGCAGGCCCCTGAACTGATGAGCCATAAAGACACCCCAATGCTGAACAAAAAGAAGTAGATGTATGAGTGGTCCACCTGCAACACCAGAGAGACATCAACATTAGCAGTAATGTTCCATTATTTTTGGCCTAACTTGAGGAATTTCAGAGGCCAAATTACACAAAATTCAGACACAATATTGTCCAAGGGTTTCCGGGTGTATTCTAGCCCTCTCTCCCATCACAACCACACTGGGGGTTATCCTGCCTACTCACTGCAAGAGCTACATTCAGGTACACAGCCATGCCAATACAGCATGCAAGCAACAGCAGTGCTCCTTCCAGTAAATGTCGATGATAGTATTCATAAACAAAGACTGAGAACAAACAAAAAATAATTCAGAAACAGTCAGTGAATAGTCCATGATTTTTTCTCATGCATGAAGGACAAACATAAAATGGAGAAGAATATATAGCAAATGTAGATGTGAATGTGATAAATAAAATGTGATAGTGTCTAACCATTGTCCTTTTTACTAAAAGGGAAGGTAGAGTTTTTCAAGATCTTTGAGGCGAGATCTTGATTGGTGACAAACATTTTGCTGAGACAATGGTAGTAAACTCTCCTGCTGAGTTAAAGAAACCATAAGAAGCAGGTCACAAACAAACAGTTTATACACATAGGACAGAATGGACTGATGAGAGTGGCATTACTCAGTAAGATTATGTTCTGTGTTGTACTAACAGCCTACTAACAGCCTAAATGAAACCTATGATAGTCTATCATATATTAAGACAGTTTGGTAGGCTACAAGCAGGCTATGGCCAACTCATAATGTTGTGTTGTAATGTAATGTTGTCATTATCCCTGTAAGTAAATAAATAAATAAATAAGACATACAAAGTTGTTTTAACACTTTTGTTTTTTACTTACCCTGTTACTCGCTTAGCAGAGATGTCATACAAAAACTGAATTCAAACAGTCACCAAAACAATAAAGATCCGGTTGACATGGTGACCTGTCATTTGTCAAGATGGGTGTCTCCTCCAACATTCCAAACTCCAAGACCAAGTGGAAGAGAAAACAAACTGTATGTAAAATTCTGCATCATTGCAGAATTATTCAGCAAACCAGTCTGTTTATTATTAGGGCAGCAGCATTAACCCTAAGCATCAACTAACTGACCCTTGGGTCAATGCAACAGAAACAAACTGAACAAGAGTAAATGAGCTGGATTTTTGCTTGGTGGAGTAGCCTGATTCATCAGCCGTTTTCCCATCGTTTCACTTTTTGCAATGTTTGAAACCTAGTAATTGACAAATGCGCTCCATGGTGGGCAGATACTTTCTGCTTCAACCAATCGCCTCTGTTTGGTCGTGGCGTATGTTACGCGCTGGAACGCGTAGTTTAAATTCAGTGTTTTCGCCTTCAGCCCTCCCTCTGTTCGCTGATTGGCCCGTCCCAGTTAAGAGACGGAATTGAGGAGCTAAATGAATTTGAGCGGAAGCATAAGGCGGTCCTAGGCTGGCTAACGGCGGAGTAGCCTGGCGCACCAAACATTTTCACATGTGATATTGAGCGGTAGCATTAGATGGCTAATGGTAGAGCCCCTAGAGTTGGTTGTCAGTCTGTCTATCTGCATTTGGTGCACTGTGGCAGGTGTAAAATGTAAAAGTGATAAACGCTACAGCCACATGGTAGGAGAATATGTCAGAAGTAACTTTCAGTCAATACCTACTTAATATTTCTAATACATTCCAACCTTCATGGAATGCCAGAATTCCTAAATTCGTAAAGCATTGGGTGAGACTAATATTCACCACAAAAGATGCTGAAGCACCACTGTTTACTACCATCCCCTTGTGGTATTATGTAAAAATACTGCCTTGTGTGCATGTAGAAGCTGTACCATACCATCCTTTTTTCGCTGTATACCTTCCCCTAAAAATTCAGCATTCAGTATGTCAGATTATCTTTCCCCAAGATTTAGGCTGTCAGTTTCATGACTAACAAATAACATGTATTAACATGTTTGGAACCAATCACTTATAGAGAGGGTGGAGATGGTGATTCACCAACAAGGCTGTTGATTACACTTTCATGCAGAGTGCAGAGTGATTTAAACGTTCTCCTCAAAATTGGTTTAGATCTGTTCCCGTTTAGTTAAGGGCTGTAGGTTAATGCAGCTAATCTAAACAGATCTCTCAAAGATGTTTAGGTTTAGAGGTTTTGCTATTTTAGCTGTTTGTTATGACAGTGTTGACCTAGTTGAAATAAGGGCATAAGTGGGCCTGATGACTTTCTCATGATCACTGCAGCCGTCTCTCTGGTCTGTTTGCAGAGAGCAGCCTTGTCCTTGAGCTGTCAGTTGGAGCACCAATGACCAACACACAGGTCAAGGAACAATAAGCTTTCAAGGTGATACCTCAAAACCTTGTCCAGGTTCAGTTCTATTCACAGAGTATCAAACCAGGCTTCAACAGTAAATCTTCCTCTTCTGAATAATGAGGAGCGGTGTCTGTGGGCCACACTAAGCAGAGCACAAAATGAGTCAGGACTGACCTTGCCCGACCCCAGACCCTGCAGGTGATGTGGATTTGGAATGTTTAGCATTGAAAGAACATTGACATGTTTGAGTAATTTTTTGAGTAGGTCTGTTCCATAACAGGGAACTAGATAAGGCCACAGCATAAGACAGATCTTATGTGTGTGTAAGCAGCAAGGATGTGTTTAAAGGGAAAAATGATAAGTCAAATCAAAACTGTGAAACATGCACACAGGTTCACACAAAGCAGAAACAGACAGGCAGACGCAAAAGCTACATCGATACTTGAGTTAGTACACACAGATTTATGTGACCCTATAGAACCAGCAGATAAAGATGGGTACAAGTATGCAATAGCATTTACTAATGATTACAGTGAGATGATTTTTCCATACTTTATCAAGGCGAAAAGCTATGCAACTCAAGCTACAGAGAAATTCATAGTAGATGTAAAAGATAAAGTGCATGCGGTCTGATAACGGTACAGACAGTGCACCCTACTCACCTCATCAGAATGGAACTGCAGAAAGAGGATGGACAACCTTATTTGAGATGTCACGATGCATGCTATTGGAGAGTAACCTCCCAAGGCAATTGTGGACATATGCTGTGCAGACAGCAGCACAAATCCACAACAGGTGTTACAATAAGCGTCTAGAGCAGACACCTTACCGTGTTTTCACAGGAAAAACACCAGACCTATGCAACTTGAAGATATTTGGCTCTGAATGCTATACATATAGGCAGGACAAAAAGAAGCTGGATTCTAGGTGTGACAAAGGGATCTTTGTCGGCTATGATAAGTATAGCCCAGCATACAACATCTATTATCCTGAAACAGGAAAAGTCCTAAAACATACGCTAGTGAAATCAATCACCAAAGGCAGCGAAGATAGCCAGACTCAGACAAATTGTGACATGGAGGATGACACTGAGACATATGGAGATGCAACACCAAAGGTAGACAACCAGGGTCAGGGACAGTCTGATGAGAGGAGAGAGTCCAATGTGGAGGAAACTACTGAGGCAGGTCCAACCCAGGCAGATAGTACACAGAAACAGCAGGGAGAAGGGAGATATCCTATGAGACAGAGAAAAGCTCCAGAGTACTTAAAAGAGCACCAGTGTAAAGCAAAGTGTAACGATGAAACTGAAAATGTAGATTATTTCTACAGAGTGACTTATGGTGTACCTAAAACATTCCAAGAGGCTATGGATTCAGAAAGATCAAAAATGTGGGCTGATGCAATGAAAGAAGAAATGAACTCTTTGACAGAGAATGAAACTTTCACTCTGACCCCACTGCCAAGGGGCAAACAAGCAGTGGGAGGTCGCTGGGTATATGCAGTGAAGGAGAGCCCAGATGGATCTGAGACTTGTAAAGCCAGATACGTGGCAAAAGGGTATGGTCAGGTGGAAGGGATTGATTATAAATAGACTTTTTCACCAACAGCCAATATGACCTCTGTCCGAGCATTGATACAGGTGGTTGTACAGGAGGTTCTTACCCTACACCAAATGGATGTTAAGACTGCTTACCTTCATGCTCCGATGGACTGTGAGGTATATATGGAGCAACCGGAAGATTTTGAGGTCAAGTCAGAAACAGGAGCACCTCTAGTTTGTAAACTCAACAAGTCATTGTATGGCTTAAAACAATCTGGTCGTAACTGGAACATGCTACTGCATGAACACCTTACAGAAAATGGTTTTGTGCAAAATGATACTGATCATTGTGTATACATCAGAGAATCTGTGAATGAGAAAGTGATTCTGTTAGTGTGGGTTGATGACTTAATCATAGCAGCGAGTAACAACACCATACTCAATGATGTGAAAGATATGCTGAAGAGAAGGTTTAAGATGAAGGATATGGGTCTACTTAAACACTTCCTAGGTACTGACTTTAGTTACAATGAGGGAGAGATCAAAATGACTCAAAAGAGACACATAGAGAAGATGTTAGCAAAATTTGGAATGTCTGAATGCAAACCAAGATCCGCCCCATCTGAACTAAAGCTACATTTTGATAGTGGAGGTGAGGTGTTTGACTCAACGGATTACAGAGAGGTAGTGGGTAGCTTGATATACATCATGACATGTACCAGACCTGACCTGAGCTGGGTAGTTAGTAAGCTGTCACAATACCTGGCAGAACCAAAGCAACAACATTGGGTTGCAGCAAAGCACCTACTAAGGTACTTAGAGGGTACTATGGATCAGGAACTACATTATCGAAAATGTGAGAAAACTCTACAGCTTGAGGGGTATAGTGACGCTGATTGGGCAGCTGACAAAAATGACAGAAAGAGCACCACTGGATATTGTTTCAGCTTAACTGAGACTGGGGCATTTATATCATGGAAGAGTAAGAAAACAACCAACAGTGGCACTCTCCAGCTGTGAAGCAGAGTACATGGCACTAACAGCTGCTACTCAAGAGAGTATGTACCTTGTACAACTACTTACAGGGATTGATGGTAGTAACCAGCATTTACTAGTCCAGATCTATGAGGACAATCAGGGGGCAATAGCTTTATCCAAGAACCCAGTATGCAGACAGAGAAGCAAACATGTGGATATAAAGTACCATTTTGTACGGTCTGCACACACAGAAGGGAAAATATCCGTAGTCTACTGCCCTACTGCAAACATGGTAGCTGATGTACTTACCAAGCCAGTGACAAAGGGTACCTCTGAGAAGTTAAAGGGGTATTTGTTTGGAGAGTAATGACAACTGGCAGATGTAATGTTTTTCTGTGATAGAAAATTAATTACCAGATGTATTGTTTTCAGGTTTTGAGAATTGCCAGTATGTAAAATGTTTTATTTTGGAGTTTTCAATTATTTTTGAATTTTTGGTTTTCGTTACCACTATAGAGAGCTATAAACATGTCTTTGAGTGGGAGTGTTGAGCATATTTTGTGATATGGGCAAAGCCATGTTAAATAGCCCACGTGGTGACATCATGTTAAACGTGAGGGCCTGCGCGTTATTTTTTGAACATGTGCATAATAAACGGCTACCTCAGGCGTTCTGACTTTTTCTTCACTAATGTTAGCTAGCTAGTGCTAGATGTTAAGCCCGAAAACATCCTGGTCCATCTAAATGACTGGTCTGTCAAACTGATTGACTTTGGTTGTGGAACTCTGGACAAAAACACCTCCTACTGTAACTTTGCTGGCGAGTTTGCGAATAAAAGAAACACAAAGAAATGAAAAAGTCAAAAGGGGAGACTAATTGCAGTTATGAAATATTCCCTGAAAATATTTCTCTTCAGGCACCTGGGACTACTGTCCTCCTGAATATTTTTTGCATGGGAGCTACCAGGCCGTCCCTTCCACCACATGGTCTCTGGGAGTGTTGCTCTTTGAGCTTGTCTGTGGAAACCGTCCATTTGAGGCCAGAGAAGATGTCATTCTCAATGAGCCAAAGTTCACTGCAAGCCTGTCCAAAGGTAGTAAGAGGAGTTGTGGAAACACCTAAAAATCAAATAGTCAATCCCTATCCATTTTCTAATACAGTTCCCTGTGTAAGGTTGTAAAACTACTGATGTTAAACTAAAGTGAAACACAGCACCCCATCCTCTGGTCTAACCCTTGTGTGCAGAATGCCATGACCTCATCAAGTGGTGTTTATGCAAAAACCCTGAAGAGAGACCAGTCCTGGAGGACATTCTATCCCACGACTGGCTGTCAGGACACCACTGGTATTAAGACACCACTGTGGGTGAGAGGATAGAAAGTAAACATTGTGTAATCAGTCATCATCAAGCTGCTGTGGCAATTTACGTTTTAATACCTAAATTTAATAATAAGCTTCCATATGAACCAAGTGCGATTTTCTGCAGCATCACAGACGGACAGGGAATGGCCAAGCCATACAGCTGCTCTTAGACACCAGCATCCACTAGACCACCGGGCCTTGAGTTTGTTTGCCTGACTCTCCTACTCCTCCTGATAGACCAATGGAGCTACACAAATAGTGCTCTTACCATCTAGCCTCTAACCATAACACCAGCCTCAGTGTGACTGGCTGATACATGCTGAGCTTTGTCGTCTGCCCTGTCATTACAACTGATGGGCGAGGATCTCCATCGATTTTAAGACGGAATGGATTTGCTACCCCTTTTGGACCTCTTCTGAGAAGTGGAGAATTTTTGCATTTGAGGGATATCTTAGTATTTGGATTATCACTACAAATGCCCTCTACTCTAACACTGGAAATAAATTTAAAAAAATTATCTACTGGAGCACTGTGCAATCACTAAGACTAATAAGACTGACATAGATTGGCTAATTGATGCCTTTTTTGTTGACTACTGAAAGTAATGCCATTCATTACAATGTGATTAATTTACATTTGTGCTTTGCCTGGTATAGATATTGACTACCATTATAAAATGCTTTCACAGGCCTGAGTTGTTCCTTTAGAATAATGCTCATTTGAAAGCCTCAGTTGGAGGAGGACCTTGGGAGTCAGCTGGAAAATGTAATAGTGTCTAAGCATCCTTCAATGCATATGGGTTATGCATATGTCAGTCTTATGTGAGTCTTAGGGGTTGGCAGCCTTTCTGACATGTAGTGCCTATTGCATATCTTCTTATTTGTGATTCTGTGATGTCTGTAAAGTGGGCTGTGGCATGCGGTATCAGATGTTTAAAAAAGACTTGAAGACCATGGTTAATGGTGGAAAGTTATTGTCCAGTGTTTTTGTTTGAAATAGAAGTGATATTAAATGCCAAGTATGGAAAATATGGTGCTTAAAGTCTAAGAGGTTAACTCATTTCTGTCAGGAGGTGGGTAAACTACGTTTACTTGTATTTAGCCTCTACCACAGTCCTGGTTAAACAGTTACCAGACTGTTGATTATCGTTGTAAATAAAATGAAACTGTTAAATCCCTTGGTGTGAATGAGATGAAAATGGTGGAGGAAAAAAAATCAGTTACTGTGTTTTGTGGATGAATTTAGTGGTCTGCAGGAATTAGATTAGATTATAATGATGATACATGATTCATATGATTGTATCAGCTTGCATATACGATGAGCCAAAAATGAATTCACAACATCACATCTAGTCTTATGAAGCTGATATATGCACATATGACACAACAACACAGATATGCACACTAACCTCTAAAAGGTAATTTGATAAATGCAGGTGTAGCAGGCTGCGTTGCTGCCTTGCCACAGGCTGTGGGCGATTAGCCTAATTCAGCCACGGTGGGTGGGTGGATCCAACTCTATATACTTTTTGGGCCACCGCTTCCTGCAAGGGTATTCCTCCCTCTGTCTTCCGTTTCCGGGAAGTTGGGCAGTGTTTGGCGTGGCATGCAGGTGGCCTTTGATGGTGGTTGTTTGCTGTGGGAATTTGGTCTAAGAGTTTACTCATCAGTTTGGCTCGAGTGTCATCTCTCTGGAAAGCTGGTGTTATACAGAGCCTCGTATTCGATTTGGTGAGTGTTTGTTTTGTGTGAATCATTTGTTTATTTTTTTGTTTAGGACGTCGTTCGTTTGTCAAACTGACTTGAGTTAGTTATTCACGTTTGTTGTGCATTTGCAGTGCTTTGTGTATTTGCAGTGTCTTGGTAGTGTTTCATTGGTGTTTTGGGTGTTAATGTGGGCCTGTGATTTGTCTGTCCTGGGAGTTCCGGTCGGTGTGTGTGTGGGTGTGCGTGCGTGTGAGTGTCCGTGTTTTGTGTCCTTCTTCTCAGCTCTGGTGGAACTCCGTGGCATAGTAGCTCCTGCGTGTCTACCACTACTGCAGTGCATAGGCCAACAAAGTTAAGTAGCTCTAGCCTAATTTACCAGTAGAAGTCAGTTATTGCTAGTGTGCAAGCTGCATATTGGTGATTAATCCTTTATCTTATTCTGTGTTGGACAGGAGCAGTTGGGCCTCCACGGGTGTGCAATCCATGGTGGGGGGGTAACCCCTTGTTTCTGATTTTTCTATTATAGTTGCACTGGGTGTTTAATTCTTGCTGTGCCTGTGTGTGTGCTCTGCGTGTGTACCTTGGACTTCCCCTTCTCCATTGTCTTCTCATCTGTGGTAAGCCCCTTTGACCTGTCTCTTATTTAGTGTGGTCTGAGATTGCTGCAGTGCCACGGTGTTCCACTTGTGGCTGAGGATAACGGTGTGATTTTTATTGTGTTTTATGGGTGTGCCCATTATTGTTTTAAGGTGTCTATTAATAAAATATTGTGTTTTTTTTAAAATCATGTCTCTGTCTGTGTTTGCGAACCTGTGTATCTGTTTGATCTTTTGGTCAGGTGGTTAATTAGTTCCTAGTGAGAAGACTCCCTAGGTGGCATAGTCAGCTACTTAATTGTTACCTTGCCCTCCTGCCACACAGCCATTTGTCCAAACCATGGGCCACACAGTAATATACTCTCATCTCAAAGATCAGTGTTGGGCAAGCTACTCAGATAATGTAGTTAACTAAGCCACCAGATGAAGCTTCACTCCACTAAAGCTACCTGAAGACAAAATGTAGCAAGCTCAGTTATAAAAAAAATGGCAGAAGCAGTTTACTACATGCAAAGCTACTTAAAGGCCTAGAAATAAGTGAAAATTATCCAACCCTCTGTTAAGATTCGATTAGTGACCAAATTAACAGGTCTCTCCAATAGACATAATAACCAACTAATAGTAAGTAATGGTACTTTCAAAGCAGTACGAGGTAAACCAGTGATTTTTTTGCCTCCAGAGATCCCTCTACAGTTCCTGATTTAAAAAAAAAATTACAATAAAAAATAGCAGCAACAACATAGTACATTCTCACCAATCCATGTGGATTTGTTTGCAAACCAAAGAATAGGAACCAGCCATGATCATTTTCAAATGTTGACTGACACAATTTAGGATTCCTTCATTCCTTCTCACCAGCTCACGTTTTCAAACTGCAAGTGCTTGTAACTGTGCTTAGCAGCAGCATCAGTGGCGGCCAAGAGAGCCTTCATTCACCGCTGTAATGCGCCATTTAATCATCAAAGTGACTATGAAGCTGGTAAATTAACCAGCAAAACAAAACAGCATAAAAAGTTGCCTAGTGTGCCTTTAAATAGGTAAAAAACTTAAAACAGTAATGGTTAGGCGTTCTTTCCGCATTCCGTGCTCAGTAGGTCAAATAGAAGAATAGTAGGCAAAAGTAGATGTGTTTTATTTGGTCCTGAAAAAAACGCCTGATTTCCCTACGGTTATACAATATTTCTTATGTTGTCTACAGCGTTTTGCACTATAGTTTTACTATACTATATGTAGTATATATTTCTAATATGATTTTACTACTTAAGTTTACTTGTGGCTATGCACAAGTTTGATTTTGACTTGGCTTAGGTGATACTGTCACCTTGTGGACATTATTGTTATTTCTGCGTAAATTACGATTCTTGTTTAGTTTTTCTACCATGTAGTCAGTGAACACCACGATTATTAACGCTGCATTTACGTTCGACATACACACTGGAGCCTTGGACATTTTTTGTCTGTAAGTAGATATTTTGTGTTAGGATATGATATGACATAAAACTACACTGAACTTGGCTAGATAAGTTGGTTTATCTGACTCTACATGTAATGTTTGTTTCTTATGTGTAGCGGCTCGTCATGCTACGTCTCGTCACGACAGTGTAGGCTAAAAATAGATTTCCACTCGGGACTGTGATTGTGGTTAGCGAAAATGTTGACTAACACATTCATTATGTGAAATGTATGTATCTTTATTTTTTTACTTTCTTGCAGTTTTGCAACAAATAAATACAAATACACATGCAAACGTGAATTTATGAGTGAGTGCCAGCCATCATTCAAGTGTTGGCTGGCTGTCTAGTTCTACAGACTAGAACGCAGTGCGAGGGCAGCATAGTAAAAAGACAACAGCGCAGCGGGCACAAGTAAGAAGACTGGTAACGAAATCACGAGCCTACAATCAAGCAGACCAAAGCTGGGTGCCTTTGAACTGGCTCAAGATGCAGCCGTTCTAGAGCTAACCGAGGGTGCTCACCAGCGAACTGAAAAAGAAGAGCCGTTCCAAGCACCGGATGACCGATCACATCATCAAAGAAATCCTATCGGCCATCACAGTGCTCCAGCTAGGGGTCAACGTCAACAGCCGCCGTCAGAGCAAGTGCTAAATCAAAAGCTGCACTGGCCCAGCTAGATTTTGCTGAAAGAGAAGCCCGCGTGATGAGACAGAAAGCCGAACTTGAAGCTAATGTGATGAGGCAGAAAGCTGAACTCAAAGCCAGTCTCCATGTCCTCAGCTGCCAAAACAACACTGCTCCTGCCGAAGGCCGAGGCCTACGAGGAAGAGGAGATTGAAAGTGGGGAGAAGCACCACGGACCATATGTTCCGCAAGAGCCTCTCAATGCAGCCGAACGAACCGATAACTATGTCGAGCAACACGCTGAGCTGTTTTGCAAAGAACCACAACCACTGAAACATATGCCAGTGGACTTCCAAAGAACACCCAGACACCAAAATGCTGGACCAGCTGTTCGCCAATGTCTGATGTTCAATGTTACAAATATTAAAAAAGAAGAACCAAGTGAGAGGCCTCCATTTAGGGCTTATCCTGAGTTTCAGCCACCCACCAACCCTCACAGAGTTTTCCCACATGAGCCACAACAAGCACAAGACCTCGCCAGGTATCTTATGCGCCGAGAACTCGTGAACTTGGGCCTCCTCTAGTTTGTTGACCGTCCTGAACATTACTGGTCATGGAAAGCATCCTTTGTGACTGCCACTCAGGATTTAGACCCGTCACCCAGAGAAGAGCTAGACTTGTTAGTCAAATGGCTTGGAGCTGACTCCGCAGAACAGGCAAAGAGAATTCGCTCAGTTTACGTCCTCAATCCTGCCGCAGGCCTTAGCATGGTGTGGCAACGTCTTGAGGACTCTTATGGCACTCCAGAAGAACATGGACTGCTCAAAAGATAGAAGATTTTCCAAAGCTAACAAACAAAAACCATGCCAAGCTCCGAGAACTGGGTGACATCCTGCTTGAATTTGAATGTGCCAAGGCAGAAGGATTCCTACCAGGCCTCACTTTTTTGGATACAGCCTGTGGGGTTAACCCCACAGAGAGGAGACCCTAGAACCCAACGGCCTCACCCTGGTGGAGCCTGAAGCGTATGCTGAGATCCGGCCTGAGCTTGCAGTTTTGACTACCAGAGCCCTGGATGCTCATCTGGGCTCACAACGATTTGAAATATTCTCTAATTGGAGAAGACACACTAACCACAAGCGAGCTGTCACACGCAAAGAGAGTTATCATCCGTGCTGTCCAGCATGATGCCTATGAAAATGAACTGAAATGCCTCAGAGAGGGCAAAACACTTTCTAAGCAGAATCCACTCAAAAGGCTGAATCCAGTGACCAATAAAAACGGCCTGCTGCGGAGTCGGAGGTCGTATATCATCCTCCTCGGACCTGTCAAGGGAAGACAAACATCCTCTGATTATCCCACGCACTCATCACATCGCTACACTTCTGGTGAGGTACTACCATGAGCAAGTAGTACGTTAGGGGCATCACATAACTGAGGGTGCAGTCAGAGTAGCAGGATACTTGATCATAGGAGGAAAGCGTCTGGTGTCTTCTGTCATTTATAAGCGTGTGAGCTGCCGCAAGCTTCGCGGGTGGACACAAGAACAGAAGATGGCGGACCTGCCTGCTGACAGGCTCACACCAGAGCTTCCATTCACTCATGTAGGCCTTGATGTCTTCATATCATGGGCCGTTATGACACACAGAACAAGAGGAGGAAGTGCAGACAGTAAGCGCTTGGCAGTGATATTTACATGTACATGTACAGGCTGTCCACTTCGAGCTCATTGAGTCAATGACCACCGACAGCTTCATCAACGCCCTGAGAAGATTTTTCGCTATCCGTAGTCTGGCCAGGCTTCTCCGCTCCGACAGAAGGACTAACTTTGTTGGAGCCTGTAAAGAGCTGGGCATTAACACGGAACACTCAACAATAACAGCTTACCTCCAAAGCAAGGGGTACTCATGGGTTTTCAACCCGCCTCACTCTTCACATATGGGGGGTTCTTGGGAAAGACTTATCCGTGTTGCCAGGCATATCCTGGACGCTATGCTGCTCCAGACTGGACACACTCTCCTGACACACAAGGTTTTGAGCACTCTTATGGCTGAAGTCATGGCTATAATGAATGCGAGACCTTTGGTGCCTGTGTCTTCTGACCCAGACATGCCCACAGTCCTTACCCCAGCAATGCTCCTCACCCAGAAGATAAGTAGTCTCAACTCCCTCTGGAAACTTCCAGATGGCAGACTTGCACGGGAAACGGTGGAAATACATCCAGTGCCTTGCAAACACCTTTTGGAAGAGATTGAGGAGAGACTGCTTATCTACTCTTCTGGGGTGACAGAAGTGTACCGACCAAAGGCCAGATGTCAAGACCGGTGACGTCGTCTTGCTCAAGGACAGTCAAGCCCACAGGAATGGATGGCCAGTGGGAGTGATTGTCAACACTCTGCCAAGCGGTGACAAGAGGATCCGGAAGGTGGAAGTGAAGATTGTAAAAGAAGGAACTGTTAAATTACTTTTGAGAGCTATCTCAGAGATTCTCTGGTTCTCCTTTCTGAGGAAAATTAGAAGAAAGTTTCAGAACCCTTTGAAATTTGAGTTTAATTTGTGTTTAAGTAAAAGGTTTATAATGGGATAATAGTAATATGCCAAGCGGGGAGTATTCTACCTTTCCATAAGAAGTCATGCATGTGGTTGATTTTGACTTAGTTAATTGGCTTAGGAAATACTGCCACCCTGTGGACACATACGAAACTGTTCTATCTACGTAAATTACGATTCATGTTTAGTTTTTCTACTTTTATTCATTGAAATAGAAGTACTCAGTGAACACCACGATTTCCAACGCAGTATTCGACATACACACTGGAGCCTTGGACATTATTTGTCTGTAAGTAGGTATTTTGTGTTAGCATATGATATGAGGTAAAATTACACTGAATTTGTCTAGTTTAATTTGGTTTATCTGGCTGTACATGTAATGTTTGTTTCTTATGTTTAGCGGCTAGTCATGCTAGGTCTCATCGTGACCGTGTAGGCTAAAAATAGATTTCCACTCCGACTGTGATTGTGGTTAGCGATTATGTTGACTGTAACATATTCATTATGTGAAATTTATGTATCTTTAGTTCTTTATTTTCTTGCAGTTTTACAAAAAAGAGATACAAATACACATGCAAAGTTGGATTTATGAATGAGTGCCAGCCATCATTCAAGTGTTAGCTAGCTGTTTAGTTCTGCAAGTAAACTGGAACGCAGTGCGAGGGCAGCATAGTGGCATTGTCACTGAGTCCAACAGTGACAGGATAGCAGGTGCTAACTGGCTTAGAAAAAATAGAAAAAAAGAAAAATTTGCATAGTCCAGGTTAACTGTTTGAATAGTCATCATTACATACCAAGAATAAAACTGAGATTTACTTTTATGTCTTTTTAGGGACAACAGTAATCTTAATGGTTAACCTTTAACTGGTTAAATGCAGAGCTGTAGAGGTAAAATAAAAGTTAGCTAGACTATGAATTATGTGATGGATGTAGCGTGACATACGGCCATGTTTGATGATGGAAAGATATTGTCTGATAGCCTATTTTGTATGTTAAAAGTTGCATTTGGTGCATAAACTCTAGTAAGAGAATGTCAAAGTCATTTCTGAGATCTGAGAGGTGGGGAAAACTGCGTTCGGCTGTAGTCAACAAGCGAACACGGCCAACCAGCGACACCGCCAATCGAATTCTGAAAATACGTTGCGTAGCAATGAACATTCATATGCTTGAGAATCTTTATGATCATACATAATTAGAACCTTTAGGTGCGCAAGGTAGGAACTTTCCTCATTACATTAGTATCGCCAAGTAGTTCACACACCTGTTTTCGTTGTTGTTTCATGAAGTTTTATAAGTTCTCATTTTGATATGCCACGTCGAAAACGTCCGAAAACTTATCCAGGTAAATAGAAAAATATTGGACACGTAATACATTTAAACCAACGTGTTTAAATTAGGTGTTTTGAAATAATTTATTGATAAATATTCTAGTATCACCAAGAGACTAGGCTAATGAATTGGTCACTTAAAACTGAACACTTCTGTCAGTGTCATTGGTACTGTCTAGATAGAGACTACCAAGTATTTAAACTAATATATAGTGTCTGTTTGCTATAGTCCAATCTCAGCTGGTAAAAGGCCCAAAGCCTGGTAATAGCCCAACAACCCCTGAGTATTACAGCTCAAAGCCAACAACCTCATCAGAGTCGGTCTGCCAGTCTGGTCACAGTAGCTGGAGGAGATCTAGTCAGGACTGCCTTCCGCCAAAGCCTGCACTGGCTGCAAAGTCAGGCACTGCTGTTCCAAAGCGGAAGAGGGAGTTCAGCTCTGGTGCTGAGGACAGACCCCCACAGAGCCCCACTCTTTGCGTGCCCGGTGATGAGGTCTCCTCTCTGGCGCCAGAGGCGAAAAAGAGATGTGGAGAACCCCACCGAGGTAAGAGATGAAGACGAACCATGCTAACAGTCCAAGTTAACAACAAAAATCAAGCATTTCACTTGTTGGTATGTTTCTGAGAATCTCATGTATTTTCTGTGCAGTGACATTTGCTTCCAGCTACTTAGTTGGGGAGCTGCTTGGTTCAGGGGGATGTGGCTCTGTCTACGCGGGAACAAGGAGGTCCGATGGAGAAGAGGTGAGACTCTTATTTCTTCTGCTCTTCCTTGGTACCATAGAGTTGATACCTTAACTAGATTATTACGTTTCTCTTTGTAGGTTGCCATAAAGTATATCCAAAAAACAAAGGCCAAGAAATATATTTTCATGGTGAGTGTAACTATGTGAAATTCAATTTGGATATTTCAAATTAGTATCTCAATATCCCCTGAAAAAAATATTTGCCTAGGTTAAGATACCTATGTAAATTGGTGTTGTTGTGGTCACCACCAGCTCTCATGTTGTCCTCTTCCTTGTACACAGCCTGGTGATGGCAGGCGCCTGCCTCAAGAGGTCGCTCTAATGACCATCGTCTCTCAGCCTTCTGCATGCTTTAATGTTCTCAAGCTTCTGGACTGGTTTGAAGAGCCCTACCGCTACATTCTGGTCCTGGAGCGCCCCAGTCCATGTTCCGACCTGTTCGATTTTTGCGAGACATTTGGCGGACGGCTGTCTGAGATGCAGGCTAAGCAGATAATGAGGCAGGTCATCGAGGCGCTGATCCACTGCCGTAATTGTGGTGTTTTCCACAGAGATGTGAAGCCTGAAAACATCCTTGTCAATCTAAATGACTGGTCTGTCAAACTGATTGACTTTGGTTGTGGAACTCTGGACAAAAACACCTCCTATTGTAACTTTGCTGGTGAGTTTGCAAATAAAAGAAACACAAAGAAATGAAAAAGTCAACAGGGGAGACTAATTGCAGTCATGAAATGTTCTCTGAAAATATTTCTCTTCAGGCACCTGGGACTACTGTCCACCTGAATATTTTTTGCATGGGAGCTACCAGGCCATCCCTTCCACCACATGGTCTCTGGGAGTCTTGCTCTTTGAACTTGTCTGTGGAGACCGTCCATTCGAGACCAGAGAAGATGTCATTCTCAATGAGCCAAAGTTAACTGCAAGCCTGTCCAAAGGTAGAGAAGTTGTGGAAACACCTAAAAATCAAATACTTAATCCCTAGCCTTTCTCTAATACAGTTCCCTGTCTAAGGTTGTAAAATTACTGATGTTAAACTGAAGTGAAACGCAAAACCCCTTCATCTGGTCTAACCCTTGTGTGTAGAATGCCATGACCTCATCAAGTGGTGTTTACGCACAAACCCTGAAGAGAGACCAGTCCTGGAGGACATTCTATCCCACGACTGGCTGTCAGGACACCACTGGTTTTAAGACACCACTGTGGGTGAGAGGATAGATAGTAAGCCTGTTGTGTAATCAGTCATCATCAAGCTGCTGTGGTCAATTTAGGTTTTAATATGGAGAAGCATCCATATGAACCAAGTGCTCTTTTCTGCAGCATCACAGATGGACAGGGAAGGGCAAAGCCATTCAACTGCTCTTGGACACCAGCATCCACTAGACCACCGGGGCCTTTAGTTTGTTTGCCTGACTCTCCTACTCCTCCTGATGGACCAATAGAGTAGCACAAATAGAACTGCAAGTGCTCTCACCATCTAGCCTCTAGCCATAACACCAGCCTCAGTGTGACTGGCTGATACATGCTGAGCTTTGTCGTCTGCCCTGTCATTGCAAATGATGGGTGAGGATCTCCATCGATTTTAAGACGGAATGGATTTGCTACCCCTTTTGGACCTCTGGAAATAAATTAAAAAATTATCTACTATTAGAGCACTGTGCAATCACTAAGACTGATAAGATTGGCTAATTGATGCCTTTTTTTGACTATTGAAAGTAATGGCATTCATTACAATGTGATTAATTTACATTTGTGCATTCCCTGGTATAGATATTGACTACCATTAGTTATTCCTTTAAAATAATGCCCATTTGAAAGCCTCAGTTGGAGGAGGACCTTGGGAGCCAGCTGGAAAATGTAATAGTGTGTAAGCATCCTTCCATCCGTGTGGGTTATGCATATGTCAGCGCACATACATGTGAGTCTTCGGCAGGGGTTGGCAGCCTTTCTGACATGTAGTGCCTATTGCATATCTTCTTATTTGTGATTCTGTGATGTCTGTAAAGTAGGCTGTGACATCCGGTATCAGATGTTTAAAAAAGACTTGACCATGGTTGATGGTGAAAAGTTATTGTCCAGTGTTTTTGTTTAAAATAGCAGTGATATTAAATGTCAAGTATGGACAATATGGTGCTTAAAACCATTTTCTGTGTTGCACATAGGGTTAAGCCAGCTATGTATATTTTTGTTCATTGGAATATTATTTTCTAGTTACTGGAAGTGTAAGAATATTATGTAATGTTTAAATGTTAAAAGAAAGAAGTTTGTTAAAAATGACTTACCTGTGACGATGATGTAGTCCGCGTCAGGGTTAGAGGTCAGCAGGAAACAGGAAGGGAGAGATCGAGGAAGGAGCAACGCGAGAGACACGTTAAGAATTGCGCTAAGACACTGATAATTAAAAAGTTGGTAGAACACTACTTTTATGCATGTATAGGTGAATGTACGGTGACAAACGGTCAGTGCGTCAAGAAAGAACATTTAGCCTGCATGTATCAGTGTTAATGTGATGATTGAAGGTGAATTTGACTACGAGTTTCAGTCAAAGAAGCTAGTCGAACCAACCAAGTGTTTAGAGCTAACTGGACAGTTGCTAGCGAGCTGCCTTCTCGGCTGTTGTACGAGGCTCAGACCAACGAACTTTAAAGCCCGAAGATATCCCTGCTTGGCTGTGACGACGTGTTCACACACAACATCGCCAACACAGCGCTACCCTGGTGAGGATGACGACGCCCAGTCTGCAGCAGTGAGTTTTGTTTAGTTCGCATTGGCGTGAAGTGGCCATTGTGTTTTGGGTCTCTCAGCTCACAAGCATCGCTACAGGCCTGCACCTACTGACTGATAACCTGGCGTGATTGTGCTTCATCACATGGTATTTGGGTATTTTGAGTAGTTAGTACTGCCGGCTTAAGTTTCATTTTGATTTTTGAGTTAATGTTATATTGAAAGGGGAACTGACTATTTTGAAACTGAAAGAGTTGAACAACTAACAACTGTGTTTGTATGTGTATATCTAAATTCTATCCTTAAGTAAACTTGTTAATTAATTTACACTCACTGTAGTTGAATGGTTATTGACACGGTTTTGCCTATTAGTTATTAGTTATGAACCTAGCGTAGCCACCTCCAGTTATTGCAAAAAGATAGCAAAGGGGCGCTACAGGTAAATCTTGCCTTTTGTACCATGTGGTAGGTTCATGGGCGGATTTGCCAGGGAAATGAGAGACATAGGCCCCTTCTCTACGGGTACCCCCAAGTATACAAAAGCGTTTGATCAACCAGCACCAATAATAAAATCGAAGCTGGCTACGGCTAAGTTTTTGTGGTCACCGGGAGTATATGGATATCTGGCTAATTAGTTCAGTTGCTATCTTCTAGTTGTTTGAATTCTGCCTGAAATCTTAAAGTCAAGTTTAAACTTATTTGTTCATGTATACAAGACTGGCGAATCATGGAACTCAGGAATCATGTCGTAGGGTGTTTGTCTGTTGTCCCACGGGTCTTCGTCTGTATGTTGTGTGTTTCTTTTTGTGTTACTGTTGAACTATATGTGCAACTAACATGAGTTTGTCTTGAGTGAATGCTTGAGTGAGAGCTGGCCAGCTGTATGAATGGGACTCAAGTGATTATTTTACAAGACAATATAATGAATCTGACCATTGACTTTGGATTTTCTTTCTTTACTTGGGATTAGCTATGTGTCTTTGTTCTCTTTGTTTTCTGGATCTCCAGTCTCTCCTCAGCTCCCGTGCCCCCATCTCCAAATCCAAACTGTTATCAATTGCAGTCATTGCCATGTTCCGTGGCTTTCATTGTTTTGGTTTCAGAGTATGTTAACTTTGCCTCTTTAAATGTTTTAAGTGTTTTTCTTGCAAACCAAGATATTGACTTTAATTTGTTATTTGCATTTTGCTTTATTTTTGATCGGGTTACTCTCCTCTGTTGCCTATTCTTTCCTTTTCAATGTAAATTTGTGACTGAAATCCATATTCTCGTTTGGCCTCTGTCAGGCCACAAAAGTCACTGTTTGCTCCTCGGTACGATGCAAAACACCATTAGAGAGACACTTTTGGGACATTTGAGGTCTTGTCATGGACATGTTTTATTTTGTTTTTGCAAAAAAATAGCATATGATTGAGTGGAATCAAAACCCACGATTTAGATTTATTACCTTTTTCTTTGAACTTACTTTCTTGTGTGCCTTTGGTCTTTTTTACTTTCTTTTCCTTCATTCATATGGGGCTCATGCAAAAACAAGCCTTCAGCTATCATATGGGGAGTGTAGGATGTTACCGTTTAAGTACTTTAAATGCTTTCTTCTCTACACGTTAGGCTCCATGAAGCAGTCTGAGCATCTACCCAGGATCAATTCTCCTGAGATCTAATTTACATGTTTTGTTTGTATTGTAATGCAAATGCTCTGTAAGAACAGGAATGGCCATGCAATTCTGTTGTAATTTTGTACATGTAACTTGGTCAAAACTGATCTATTCAGTTGTAACTTTAGGTTAAGGTATTTTTCTTTATTTTCCTTTTGTTGCTTATTTATTTTCATTTAGTTATATAATGTTTTGGTTCAACACAATTTCTTTGGTCCTGCCAAGACAACCATTGTATTAGTTTACCTTCAAGTCCTGATGTTCTGAAAAATTTATGGTTATGGACAAAGAAAAAAACGGTTTATACTAAGTTTGGCTTTTCTTAGTGATAACTGCTTTATTCTTAACTTTTATTTATGTTTATTTTTCTGGTGCCAAAATATCTTGCTATTGTCAAATATTAAATATGTTTATAGGGCTGCATGCCCAACAAGGTTATTATTTTAGACTGAAAATGTGAAAGTTGCTTTAAATATTCTGCTCTTTTCTTGTCTTTAAATGAATATTGATTAGAGGCACTGAGACTTGCTTTTCTGTGTCTTAACCAGATTAATTTCCCTGATACTTAACCAGTCACTATCCGCCATTCTTCCAAAAGTATTTGTTTGATTCCTTATTTTCAAATTGAAATCTGAAGCCTTCATCCTACAGGGAAGCAGGATGTGGAATGTCTTGCCAGAACTGATGGAATATGAGTGACAAACCTGACACTTGCTTTGTTAAAACCTGATGTTCTTCCCTATGTCTAAAGGCATACTGTTTAACTAGTACAAGTCCAGATCACGGATCTAGCGGCTTTATAATTGACGTAGTTCCGAAAGGGGGAATAATAAAAAATAACAACGTCTTCAGAGAACAAGGCAGTCTTGATTGAAAGATTGAATGGTTTTGCCCAAGTATTCTTAAGATCTGTTTCAGATTTCAAAACTCTGGATAGACCTGGACCTGTTCTCCTGGCCTCATACACTTAATGGAATGATATGCTGGAAAAAGTGTGAATGTATCAAAAGGGGGCAGCAGTAGCCTCCACAGAAGCAATGGGGCCAGGCCAGGACATGCCGCTCTAGCCACGGTTCATGGACCAGTTCATGGACCAGACATCACACCACCCTGAATGGCAAGAATGGATACAAGGCCCACCGTACATTTACCCTGCCACCAATAACCCTGGAGATCATTCTGCTATTCAGCACTTCTCATCATAACAGAAGATCAAACGGACATGAAACAGCCTGGTCCCTGTCTTGAGATGGACACATGATGTCGGTTGAATCTACAGAACCATAAAGTTGACCGGAGTTGTGACCATTAAAGCCAAAGATCCCACACTCTTCTCCTAACCTAACCATTGTTGAGATATGGTTCAGGCTCTCATCCTACAGGAAGCCACAGTTATACCTGAGCCCGAGAAATCAACCTGCCCCCACACTACAGCAAAAGGGGGCCGCAAGGAAAGGCTCCGGGCTAAAACAACAACGACCAGAACCAGTTGCAACGACATTTCGCTCAACACAAGGAAGAGAGACAAAGGGTGCGAGCCTAGCACCACCCTTCTGCACACTTTGTTTGCACACATATGCATGTACACTGAATACCCGCATACACTCGCCTCGGATTGATTCAAGGATTGATTTGTGGACTGTAACTAATGTTCAAAATGTTGATGATTGTTATGTATGTATGCTTCACAGTGACTCCAACCTCCCAAGAGTCCATGCTGTCTCCTATTGACCCTAGGGACACTGAAAATTTGGCCCTTGTAATGTCTAAAACCATAGCCCAGAAATTCAAGGTTTGCTTTCGGTGTCATGGCAACACAGGGTGGAGGAATTTCTGGACTCTCTGGGAGGATGGACTCGATATGTCTTATGATTTTAGGATCCCTCGGTATGATTCTGATCTCTGTATTTGCTCTCATCTGTTGTTGTTGCTACAGTTATCCCATGATCTCTCATGTGCTCCCACGACCTAGATGTCACACACGCCATAATCAATATGAACAAAGTTTTGAATGTAATGGAACCATTGTATGGAATTATTCCACTCCTGGCTCTAATTTTGATACTCATTCGGATTTCTGTAATGTTAAAGGTCAAGTCATTCTGACTTGAAAAGGGGGAATTGATAGCAATAATTTTAGAAGTATATTCTACCTCAGACAGCCAGGAGCCGCCACCATTTGGCATGGCACAGAAACAATAGGGATTATCCTCCCCCGGTGATCAATGTAAATTAACTGCTGGTACCCCTGTGGCTGGGGAGAACCTTTTGTTCATGTTTACATTGCAAAGACAAACTTACCTCAGATAGATTTGGAATGCATATCTGTATGTTATGAAATGTGAATCTATTCATGTTTGGTATCATCTTTATTGTCTCAGTACAAGGAGTGCAATGGTCAAAGTGTATGACTGGTCAGGACAATCCATAAGTGATATTTCTGAATCTTGGTGTATACATACAACTGGATTGCCACTTAACAATGCTAATTGCCATAGGTGTGTCCTTGGGCCATTAGACACAATGGCGCCAGGTAAAGAACCAATCACCTTTCATTGCACTTCCTTCAACTGTATGCTAACTGTATGCAACTCCCCTCAGTTAAGTGTATTTAAGTGGCACACTTTCATTGTTTAAGTTAGATTTAATGGTGGATGCTTTTGGGCTGAAACCCTTATGTCTCCCTTGACGCGCGCCGTTGTAACGATTAAACCTGTTTCCTGAAGTTCCAGAGTCTGCCACCAGTCTGCAATTCTTACTACAAACTAATTGCTTTTACCCCCCCCAACTGCATATGTTCATATCAGCCAAAACCAGCACTACAAATGGGGTTTCTGTATTTTTAAGTGGGTTAAGAAAAGAATACAGTTTTAGGAGTTTGCTTATGATTTGCAAACAGCAAAATGAATCACTGAAAGTGTTCAAAAGAATCACTGAAAGTGTTCATTGATCATCTGTTTGACACAATCCATCTCATTTATCCAGTCTGCTCAGTGTGTTTTATTAATCCAATGTGGATTGTGATTGCCAAGTGGATGCATCTATGTTACAATCACTTGTAATTTTGCACATTTCTTTCTGCAATTGTTTAATACAAATAAAGAGGAACTTTATGTGTGAACACATACTCTGTGCGTACTGTGTGGCCTACTGTACACCCCAAATAATATTTTATTCAGGACATAGATAGATATTTATGCAGTTAGTTTGCTAGTTTGCTGTATTAGTAAATAGATAGATATTTATGCACAGATATAGATATTTAGTTTGCTAGTTTAATGTATCTCATTTGTTACAAAACAATTTTGACAGCTGTGCTTGACCCTGAGAGATTCAAGAGAGATATCTGTCACAAACACACAGTTATAATGTCACTGGTGGTCTTTTTAGATGAGCAATTAGGGCCTTACTGTGTGCAGTGCATTACATGTGATTTACTCTGTGTGAATATATTGTAGTAGTTCTTTACTGTGTGCTTTTGTCACTTTTGTCGAGGATTTTATTTGTTGCCATTACCTTTTGCCCTACTTGACTCTTTAGATTCTTATGGACAAACCTGGCAACCCATTTCCTGTCTCATCCCCATGCCCATATTTGTCCTGTGCCTCCTTCCTTGCTAGTGTGGTTCAATTGCTTCATTAGAACTCGTCTTGCTCCACCCCTTTGCCCATATTTGGACAAGAATTCCTGTCACAGACAGATGAATAGTCAAGAACAGATGATTGCCTTAGCATCTTTGCTTATAATTAACAACTAATGGTTTAACAACTGGCCACGCCCTGGTTGAGGGGTAGAAAATCCAGTTTGCGCAAGGAGATGGGAAGCGCTACTTGTCTGACTGCTGTCGCCCTGCTGCCTTTACGAGTTCAGCGCACGCTACTACTCTGCAAAGGACCGTAATTGTTTTACCGCCTGGTGTGAGTGCCGTTATTGGCACTTGTGTTGTCCTACTGTGCGTAGGTGTTTGTGCTTGTGTTCACCTCTGCATCCAGAAGCCCAGGCTCCCAGACCGCCCTTGTTGAAATGCTGGTGTACTGCAGCTGAATCTCACTCTACGTTCGCTACCACTGCTTAAAGGGCCGTAACTATATTTTCCCGCACTAAAGTGTTCCTGTTGTCTGTGGTGCCAGTGGGCGTTATGGTGCTCTCTTCTAGCTTCTGACATCTTTGTCTTGTGCTCCTCATGTCTGGCGCTGTCTGGACGACTGTGGCTGCACTTGAACCTCCCTCAACGGTCGTTATTGCTATTTGAAGGGCTGTAATTATATTTTACTGTGTTATAGTGTCCATGTCTTTTTTGCTACTTGTGATGATGGGTGTCAACAAGTGGATTTTCTGTTGGCAGCTCTAGATGGGGAGGCGAGGCGACAGGCATGGTTATTCAAGTCAGAGGAAAAGGCCAACACAAAGCTACTGCTTCATGCCCTAGAAAAGAAGTACGGTGATGGAAGAAGTCGAGCCCAGTGGCAATCTAGGTTTTTTAGCTGCAGACAAGGTCAGGATGAGGGAGTGGAGTCCTTTATCTTGAAGTTGAGGGAACTCTACTTTGACTGGCAGGGACCTCAGCTGACCAAAGAAGAGGAGGGTGAGTACCTGTTAGATCAGTTCACCTTGAATTAAAGACCAGGCCCAATCCAACAAGAGATCCATCGTGAAGTCCGCCGCAATCCACAGCTGATGTTTGCCGCTGTCTGCACAGTGGCTATGGCACTTGAGCAAGAGCAGCAACACAGAGAAGACCATGCCTGGGTCAGACGGGCCGTGATGCCCACAGCAGTGTCACGGCCCTTCCAGCTGTCTACTGATGCCAGCGTGGAGGGCTTGGGAGCAGGTTTGGCCCAAGAACAGGATGGACAAGAGAAAGTCATAGCTTTTGCCAGTCGGAGTCTGCACCCTGCGGAAAGAAATTATCAAAATTACAGCTCATTCAAACTTGAGCTTTTGGCTCTGAAATGAGCCATAACGGAGAAATTCAAGGACTATCTATGGGGGGGCACTAGAGGTTTTTACAGACAATAGTCCACTTGTACATCTAGCCACTGCCAACCTGGGAGCTGTGGAGTAACGTTGGGTGAACCAGCTGGCCAACTACCAGTATACCATCAAGTTTCGCCCTGGCAGAATGACTAAAAATGCAGATGCCCTTTCTAGATTGCCGGGTGAGCATGTCAACGCTGTGGTAGGGGCGGTCGCAGAAACGGCGGGTGCGGCCCAGCCGGCAGAGGACATCTGTCATACTCTGGACCGGTGGCATACTTGCCAGGTTCAGGACCCAAGGTTGCAGGTCCTCTGGACTTGGAAGGCTAGGGATACACTTCCACCACTCCAGGAATGGCGAGAGGCTCCACAACAGGTAAATCGACTCCTACTCGAGTGGGAACGTATTGCATTTCGTGGCAACCAACTGCAACGGCAGTGCACTGACCCAAGGACTGGTGAGATATATTGGCAAGTGCTGATCCCAGAGCAACAGATGCAAGGGCTATAGCGACAGTATAATGAAAGCTTGGGCCATCAAGGAGCAGAGAAGGTCTGGTCAGTTTTGAGGAGACGGTTCTTTTGGCCCAGCATGCTGAAGAGCGTGGAGTCCTGGACAGCAGCCTGTCCTCGTTGCCTGCAGCAGAATCCTGGACAAGAGGTGAGAGCCCCCTAGCACCTATTTCCACATCCTACCCCTTTGAGGTTTTGGGAATAGACTACTTGTCCCTTGGAAGGCCAAGAGACCCTTTTCCTTACATATCAGTAATGACTGACCTCTTTTCCAAGTATGCCTTTGCAGTGCCAACAAAGGACCAGTCCGCAACCACCACAGCCAGAGCCGTGATCCAGGTGGTGGGGTGCCCAGAAAGGATCCTTTCTGACCATGGTGGAGCCTTCCAGTCAGCAGTAATGGAGCAACTGTGCTAGCTGTATGGCTGTAGACAGTCTCAAACCACCCCTTACCACCCCCAAGGTAATGGTGTATGCGAGAGATTTAATCAAACTCTGCTGTCTCTCCTTAGTTCTCTCTGAGGCTGATCAGAACTGCTGGCCACAGAAACTCCCTGAGCTACTACAGGCTTATAATAATATGGCCCATGGCTCCACTGGTATGACCCCACACGTCATTGTTTTTGGTCAGCATGCACGCCTCCCAGTGGCTTATTCCCTGGTGTACCAAGGTGTGAGAAGCAACACCATAGAGCTCTGGTTCAAGCCTACACCGTGATGAAGACAAATGCCCAAAGGCATCAACAGAAGGACCAGCAGCGATATGATCGATGAGCCAAGATAGTTTTGCTTCTGCCAGGAGAACGAGTCCTCCTGAGGAACTTCCGCAGACGCGCAAAGGGCAAGCTGGCACCACTCTGGGGCCTGAATGCCTGGGTGATAGTAGCCCAACCTCGATCAGAACGACCGGTCTACGTAATCCGCCTAGAAGGCCACGAAGGCCCCAGGGAAACCATCCACCGCAATAACCTGCGCTGTTGCCCTGTGGACGTTTTAGGAGAGGAGTTGTTAGAGGGGGAACCATCTACTAGCCAACCACAGACCATGTCCTGGTATCCCGTCACAGTCGCCCCACCCGTTCAACAGCATCAGCCCACTGGCCATAATCGGGCCACTATTCCAGTCATCCCAATCTCCGAGATGACCGCAGCTACAGGAGCAGCTTCAAAGGCACAGCCCTCAAGTCTGACCGAAGAGCTGGTGGATGAACCAGAGCACTGTACACTTCCTGCAACCGTGTCCTGTCTGCTAAGCACCCCTATGATGAGACCAACAGGTAAGACAGTAAGATGATCACAAAGATCCACCAGGGGGCAGCCTTCAGCAAGGTACGGATACGCAATAACTTAAACTGAAACGTATACTGGTCAACTTTAGGACTAAACAAAATAAAAACACAGAATCCATGCTATAATATTAGGTTTATGATAGAGGAAGTATCTGCTCGTGAGAGACAGCTGATCTGACAGCTGATTATGGCATCCCTGCAACCAGAGGTCAAGGTAACTGCGAGTCTCACCAGGGTTCTGGAAGGATCTGCAGATGAGTGTTCTAACAGCTGTCTGACACAGTAAGACTCCCGGCCATCTCCTCGCACACTTCCAACACGCACTGCTTTCTTTGTTCATCTCACACGCAAACACACACGCGGACACATACATTCACACATTTGTACTTAAACCGGCTTACACAAACTGTACAGCATCACTTGCATGTATTTCAAACTGTTACTATACCATACTGGGAGACAGACACATGCACTCTTTTTTTAAGGGGTAATGTAAGTGTGTGGTTTGTTGTTGTTGTTTTTTTTTTCTTTGATGTCCTTTTGATGGTGTGTCTTTGGAGGGCACCCGATTGTGGTATGTCTTTTTGTTTTTTGTTTATGTTGTCTTTTTGACTTTGCACTTCAAATAGGTGGCGTTGGTGCCTTTTTGAACTGAGCCACAACCCCACCTTCCTTTGTTGGACTAGAAGTTTGGAAAGGGTCACCAATGCCACAAAATGCTGTACTGCTTCATTCTCACTGGCTGATATCAGAACTTTTGTGAGTGGGGCTCTTGGGTGGGGGTGGAGTCAGCTGGAAGAGACTGCTGAAGTCTCAAGGGGAGAGGGAGGGGGTGGGATTTTACATGCACTGAGACATTTGTTACATTTTCTCTGTCATCTGCTTTCGTTTTTTTTAGAAAAGACAAAAAAGACACTTGAAAATTAAATGTTGTGTACAAGCTGTGAAGTTGGCATTGTTTTGTGTTGAAGCTGGCATGGGACGTATAGAGGCATTGATGTGAACGGAGAGTGATCACTCCAAAACACCAGGGTATTAGAGGCAGATGTGACAGCTTAGTCTCTCGTATTGTCTCACACATACACACACCGATATTATAGCAGGGCCTTGTGTGATTCCCCCCCCCCCCCCCGATTATACAAAGCAAGCAGTTACTTTCCATAAATTGACAAGCTTGCTCATTCAGTTTGTGTATCTTGTTCACCTCAGCGCTTGACACAAAGGCATATTTGATTTCTCAGTGAGAAACAGAAGCTCCAGATTTAAACTGACGTGTGAAGAATGACTAATTGAGACATGCTGATATGCTTTCTGAAAGGGACAGCCTGTATTCAGATGAGTGTCTTAATCATGTTGCCAAGTATTGTATCTAATCCAGTCTGGTGCACAAGTTCATGAAGTTGATTTTTCATTTTTGACGTGATTGAATTTGAGCAAGAAAAACAATTACGTTACATTATGTATAATGTATTTATCATACAACCTAGACACCCTGTTGTTTGGTTTAGTATTTCCATTATTAATAGTCATTGCTTTTGCCTAAATGAATATATGTCTGTCAAGCAAGGAATGTTTGATTGACATCACATTTGATATGTGTATTGCTGAGGATACCGCTGATTGCAGTGCAAAGTATGACATTGTTCCATGTGAAATTTGAGGGATAAAAATAAACATATTTGACCTCAACAGGACGGCACTTTGACTATTGCTAGTCAGTAAAAGATTGTTGTGTGGCTGAAGTCGAGACAATTTGATTTGATCACCCAAAATTCCACATAGCTGTTTAAATTTACACTTGACCTTTGTTTTCTTAGAAAGGCAGCCTATTTCCATAGTAGGTGAAAATAAAATGTCTTTAGTAATTGTCTCTTGTTCAACAAAATAATATATAGAAAGACTAAGATACATTTTATAATGGATTTTTAATCAATTTATTTAGAAAAATAATTAATCAAAATGTTACTATAACTTTATATTGCACTAAAAAAATCTTTCAATTATTTGCCTCGCAGGCAGTCAGGAAGCCCATCTGTACGGCCAAATCCCAGATGCCAGGAATTGCCTCAAGTTTCTCCATCTGCGTCATTGTTGTTTCTTTCACTAATGGTGGTGATAGGAGTTTACATTAATCGGGAGGTTAAAACTTAACGCTGCCTGGAAAATACGCGGCACGGGACCTGTTTACGGTGCCCGCGACTCCAACAAGAGGGACGCGCGGGACAAGTTTGCTGCGGTCTTTCGTGAGACACTACCCTACGGAGTGGGTGAGATCCATACTTTTTTTTTTATTTTTGGCATGGAATACCACTGAGATAAGCCATCGCTTTTTTGTGTTTTTTGGGTGCTGGATCATTGTTTTTTCCTTTCGTGGCGTTTCCGAACTGTGGATTACTCACGCGGCCTACACGCTTCCTGGAATCTAAAGACTGTAGCGCGCCACTCACGAACTGGTGCTTCTTCGGGGAGTTTATTCACTGGAATCAACGTTTTCATTTAGTTTGGACACGTAGTTTAAATTGTGTGGACTGAGATACGGGGGGGGGGGATTGGTGCTGTCACGGGTATACACAGTGTTTATAATAGTCTAGAGGTCTAAGGTTAAGGTTAACTCATTTCTGTCAGGAGGTGGGTAAACTACGTTTACTTGTATTTAGCCTCTACCACAGCCCTGGTTAAACAGTTACCAGACTGTTGATTAGTGCTGTAAATAAAATCTCTGTTAAATCCCTTGGTGTGGATGAGATGAAAATGGTGGAGGGAAAAAAATCAGTAACTGTGTTTTGTGGATTAATGTAGTGGCCTGTAGTGATTGGATTAGATTAGATTAGCTTAATTATAATGAGCATAATGATGATACATGATTCATATGAGTGTATCAGCTTGCATATATGATGAGCCAAAAATGAATTTACAAGATCACATCTAGTCTTATGAAGCTCCCAATCTGATATTATTGTTGAAATAATGTCCTAATTCAGGAATCTTTTGAAGACTGCAAAACTGATTTTAAATTGTTGAAAACAATTGAACAATTAAAACAATTAAAATTAAAAGCAATTAGTTTGTAGTAAGAATCGCAGACTGGTGGCAGACTCCGGAACTTCAGGAAACAGGTTTAATCGTTACAATGGCGCACGTCAAGGGAGACATAAGGGTTTCAGCCCGAAAGCATCCACCATTAAATCTAACTTAAACAATGAAAGTGTTCTACTTACGTACACTTAACTGAGGGGAGTTGCATACAGTAAGCATACAGCTGAAGTACAATAGAATCCGAATGAGTATCAAAATTAGACCAGGAGTGGAATAAATTTCATACAATGGTTCCATTACATTCAAAACTCTGTTCATATTGATTATGGCGTGTGTGACGTCTAGGTCGTGAGAGCACACGAGAGATCATGGGATAACTGTAGCAACAACAACAGATGAGAGCAAATACAGAGATCAGAATCATACCCAGGGATCCTAAAATCATAAGAACATATCGAGTCCATCCTGCCAGAGAGTCCAGGAACTCCTCCACCCTGTGTTGCCATGACACCGAAAGCAAACCCTTTAGTTGACTGTATGTCTTTGTTAAATTGGATTAACAGTCAGATTTGTTTAATTTCTAGGTTATGGTTTTAGAAATTACTACGGCCAAATTCTTAGTGTCCCTGGGGTCAATAGGAGGCAGCATGGACTCTTGGGAGGTTGGAGTCACTGTGAAACATACATACATAACAATCATCAACATTTTGAACATTAGTTACAGTCCACAAATCAATCCTTGAATCAATCCGAGGCGAGTGTATGCAGATATTCAGTGTACATGCATATGTGTGCAATCAAAGTGTGCAGAAGGGCGGCGCTAGGCTGTATTAATAGGAGGCGTCCTTCCACACCTGTGATTCTCCTCTTCTTGTGGTCGTTTCTTGTCCACCTAAACTGAAGGTCCGGGTGGACTACCTGACCTCCGGATCCTAGCTGCTTTGGGGTTATTCTGCCCTACAGCAGGTCCACTAAAGTAAATTTGAGGTGTGAAGTTGAGTAAAATAATCCAGTATCAGTTTCCAGAGATCCTTTGTGAGGTGAAGTTCTGCTCCGGCAGCACAGCAGCTCTCCTGTGATCGTAGCAGGATGTTTGGAAGGTCTCTGATGGAGTTGTGTTCAGAGTTTCTCTCGACCCCCTTTTGACGTTGTAGCGGTCGTTCTCTCACAGAAGCGGATTGATCTCACCATCTACACCAAACGGGAGCTTGTGGCTCTGGTCGTTCCTCAGGCTCAGGCGTAACCATGGATACCTGTAAGATTAGAGCTCAACACATATCTCAATACTAGGTTATGAAAATGGCTTTATCTGGGATAGGTGAGCCCATCGATTTCCCTTTTCCTAAAGAGAGGAAGCAAGATGTTTCAGTTAACATGATTATTTCATAAGGTCCCTTGTATGCAGATTCCAGCGGCCCTTGGCTACCAAATTTCTTTAGCATGACTTTCTGTCCTTCTTGAAATGTTCTATGTCCTGTAGCAACTTCAGTTGCATCTTTTTTGTCTTGTCTGATGTATGCTAACAGTTGCTTATCACGAAGCAATTTTGACAGATCTGACGTGAGATCAGGCGTGAGACGTGTTAATTGTTCTGGCCTGTTGCCTCATTGTTAATCACTGTCAATATTACTCTCCCCCTTTTGATCTGCAGATGCCTTTGCGGCCTAGTCTGCAAGATCATTTAACACAGCCTCCTAATCCTTCAAAAGCGTTGGTCTTATTCATAGTCGGTAAATCTAAATCAGTAATTGAGACAGATGCTCCAGTGTCTATTAACATAATGGCACTATTGTTCAGTCAGATTGGCGTTGGCTAAAGTTCTTAGAAGTGTTAACATCTCAACAGTGATGTCTGAGCTTTTGTTATTCTCACAAGCTATCTTAGAGGTGTGAAAGCCGTTATCAGCCTTTGCACCTCTGCAGTGTCTTGCCCAATGACCAGGCTTACCACACTTGCGACAACTTTGTGAATCAAAAGTTGCTCTATCAGAAAATTGTATCATATAATTTTCTTTTCTCTGTCCCCAACTCAAAAATGCACACCAGTCCTCAATCACTGGAAGGCCAACAGCCCATGTCTGACGGTATTTCTCATTTAGATTTTTAGCTGCAGTGTCAATTATGAAGCTGGAATCAATGTGTGGTGTATCAGGACGACATGCAGACAGAACTCTGTGTTTCTCTTCAAATCGTGCAGCAAAGGTTGTGAAGGATTCTTTTGGTCCCTGAATACAAGTAGTCAACAAGGTAAATGAATGGTGTCCTCTACCCAAAATCTCCTGTGTGATATTCTGACACTTAGTCAAGTACATCTCCCACGCTAAGTCACTATCTGGCATCACTCTAGGCCATACAGCAACATTCAAACGTGTAATGAAAACAATCGGCGCTTTGGATTTGATAACAGTCACAACCTCAGTATATTCCATGGCAAATGTGATCACAGCATCCTTCAACTTTATCCAAAAATCAACATTCGGATCTTGCGCATTCAAAGTTGGCAAAGATTGTAAGATGTGACTGAGGGCGCTAGGGGTCATTGGGACGCCGATGCCTAAGCTTCCTTGCACTATGGTGCCTTTGTATGTTAGATTTACGTTATGCACGCATTCCACGTCGCGTGTATCGTATGGGGTTATGGGCCTAATCTGTGCCATTTGTGGCATCGGCCAATGAGCCTCCGAGGTGCTGGATGCGCCTGCTGAGGAGCGGAGGAATACATTATCGTGTGCACACAAGGGAGGGGCTGTAGGGACAGAAACCGTACGGGCCGAGGCCTGAGACACAGCAGCTATCTGTCCAATATTCTCAAATTGCGTTGTCGCAACGTCAATCTTTGTCACTAATTCAGACACAGCCCGCGTGTAATCCACTATGCCTTTTGGATCTTTCAACTCAAGAGTTGGGACCGATCCCATCACATTTTCTGCAACGTTCGACAATTTATCAGTAACAGCTTTCAATGTATCCTGTAATTTGAACAATGATGCAGGCTGACCATCTGACTCAGTCAAAATTCCCTGTGACCGCTTAATCCATGTAAACACAAGATATCGTGAGTAATGTCTTCTCTTTTTGTCAGATTTCAGTTGCAAAACCCACTCGCTAGCCTTTCTGACTCCCCAGACACTTTGAAAACCATCACGAATCATATCAGTTTTAATCTTAAAATACTCTTTATCATCACCAATCATAGCCATAGCAATCTGCACACTTAAAGGGATCTTACGACATGAATCCTGAGGTTCCATTGTTACTGATCAGTCTTTACTAATTAACAAATAAGTTTAAACTTAAATTTAAGATCTCAGGTCGAATTCAAACAAGTAAAACATACAGCAACTGAACTAATTTGGCCAGATATTCATGCACTCCCGGTGACCACAAACACTTAGCAGTAGCAAGCTCCGAGTTTATTATTGGTTCTGGTTAAAGAAAACGCTTTTGTATACTTGCAGGCACTCCGTAACGTTACACATAGAGAGGGGGCCTATGTCTCTCATTTCCCTGGCAAATCCGCCCATGAACCTACCACATGGTACAAAATGCAAGATTTACCTATTCTGAAGAAACACAGCCTCAGAACCACATTAGTAGACTCATAGAGCCGATGCATACTCGTCAGTCGATGCTAGAGCCATTTCCAGGACAAAATCTTGCCCTAATCTTGCCAATCGAACTAAAACAGCAGTCCGACTAATATCCTAGCGGTAGTTCTAGGACTACTCACCCCCGTCGAGGTGAAAATCTTCCGCTTTCTACAGTTTTTCTCAACCAGAACCAATAATAGCCGAAATGAAATTCAGCTTACCTTTTAGGAGCGCTCTGTCAACAGAATGATGAATATCAGGCTCGAATCACAATAAATCCGATTTTTTTTTTGGGACCTCCACTGAAAGCAATTAGTTTGTAGTAAGAATTGCAGACTGGTGGCAGACTCCGGAACTTCAGGAAACAGGTTTAATCGTTACAATGGCGCACGTCAAGGGAGACATAAGGGTTTCAGCCCAAAAGTATCCACCATTAAATCTAACTTAAACAATGAAAGTGTTCTACTTAAATACACTTAAGTGAGGGGAGTTGCATACAGTAAGCATATAGTTGAAGTACAATAGAATGAAAGGTGATTGGTTCTTTACCTGGCGCTATTGTGTCTAATGGCCCAAGGACACTCCTACGGCAATTAGCATTCTGTAAGTGGCTGTCCAGTTGTATGTGTACACCAAGATTCAGAAATATTACTTATGGATTGTCCTGACCAGTCATACACTTTGACTATTGCACTCCTTGTACTGAGACAATAAAGATGATACCAAACATGAATAGATTCACATTTCCTAACATACAGATATACATTCCAAATCTATCTGAGGTAAGTTTGTCTTTGCAATGTAAATATGAACAAAAAGTTCCCCCCAGCCACAGGGGTACCAGCAGTTAATTTACATTGATCACCGGGGGAGGATGATCCCTATTGTTTCTGTGCCATGCCAAATGGTGGCGGCTTCCTGGCTGTCTGAGGCAGAATACACTTCTAAAATTATTGCTATCAGCACACACACACTTACCCTTTGCACACACACACTCCTTACACTAGCACACACGCAAACACTCCACCTTTTCACATGCTCATCCCCATCCTCAGTGTACTGGGACATGTAATTCCAAATAAGAGTCTAACTGGAATTCAAAGTATTTGACTGGACTGTGTTCTCACCCAACACCCCCACTGGTCTCAAGCCATTTACCTTCCCTGTCGAACTCCTGCCTGGCCCTCTCTCACCCAAGCCAAATCTCCTGTACTCAAATACACATGCAAACATGAATTTATGAGTGAGTGCCAGCCATCATTCAAGTGTTGGCTGGCTGTCTAGTTCTGCAGACTAGAACGCAGTGCGAGGGCAGCATAGTAAAAAGACAACAGCGCAGTGGGCTCAAGTAAGAAGACTGGTTACGAAATCACAAGCCTACAATCAAGCAGACCAAAGCTGGGTGCCTTTGAACTGGCTCAAGGTGCAGCCGTTCTAGAGCTAACCGAGGATGCTCACCAGCGAACGAAAAAGAAGAGCCGTTCCAAGCACCGGATGACCGGTCACAATCATAAAAGAAACCTATCGGCCATCACAGTGCTCCAGCTAGGGGTCAACGTCAACAGCCGCCGTCAGAGCACGTGCCAAATTAAAAGCTGCACTGGCCCAGCTAGATTTTGCTGAAAGAGAAGCCCGCGTGATGAGACAGAAATCCGAACTTGAAGCTAATGTGATGAGGCAGAAAGCTGAACTCAAAGCCAGTCTCCATGTCCTCAGCTGCCAAAACAACACTGCTCCTGCCGAAGGCCGAGGCCTACGAGGAAGAGGAGATTGAAAGTGGGGAGAAGCACCACGGACCATATGTTCCGCAAGAGCCTCTCAATGCAGCCGAACGAACCGATAACTATGTCGAGCAACACGCTGAGCTGTTTTGCAAAGAACCACAACCACTGAAACATATGCCAGTGGACTTCCAAAGAACACCCAGACACCAAAATGCTGGACCAGCTGTTCGCCAATGTCTGATGTTCAATGTTACAAATATTAAAAAAGAAGAACCAAGTGAGAGGCCTCCATTTAGGGCTTATCCTGAGTTTCAGCCACCCACCAACCCTCACAGAGTTTTCCCACATGAGCCACAACAAGCACAAGACCTCGCCAGGTATCTTATGCGCCGAGAACTCGTGAACTTGGGCCTCCTCTAGTTTGTTGACCGTCCTGAACATTACTGGTCATGGAAAGCATCCTTTGTGACTGCCACTCAGGATTTAGACCCGTCACTCAGAGAAGAGCTAGACTTGTTAGTCAAATGGCTTGGAGCTGACTCCGCAGAACAGGCAAAGAGAATTCGCTCAGTTTACGTCCTCAATCCTGCCGCAGGCCTTAGCATGGTGTGGCAACGCCTTGAGGACTCCTATGGCACTCCAGAAGTCATTGAACATGCACTGCTCAAAAAGATAGAAGATTTTCCAAAGCTAACAAACAAAAACCATGCCAAGCTCCGAGAACTGGGTGACATCCTGCTTGAATTGGAATGTGCCAAGGCAGAAGGATTCCTACCAGGCCTCACTTTTCTGGATACAGCCTGTGGGGTTAACCCCACAGAGAGGAGACCCTAGAACCCAACGGCCTCACCCTGGTGGAGCCTGAAGCGGATGCTGAGATCCGGCCTGAGCTTGCGGTTTTGGCTACCAGAGCCCTGGATGCTCATCTGGGCTCACAACAATTTGAAAGATTCTCTAATTGGAGAAACGTCTGCAAAGCTACAGCCAAGCTAATCCATGTTGCAGCATCGTTTAAAGAAAATCCAGCCAGCTTGGAGCGCAGCAGGTGGGGCTTTTTGAAAGACACACTAACCACAAGCGAGCTGTCACACGCAAAGAGAGTTATCATCCGTGCTGTCCAGCATGATGCCTATGAAAATGAACTGAAATGCCTCAGAGAGGGCAAAACACTTTCTAAGCAGAATCCACTCAAAAGGCTGAATCCAGTGACCGATAAAAACGGCCTGCTGCGGGGTCGGAGGTCGCATATCATCCGCCTCGGACCTGTCAAGGGAAGACAAACATCCTCTGATTATCCCACGCACTCATCACATCGCTACACTTCTAGTGAGGTACTACCATGACCAAATAGTACATTAGGGGCATCACATAACTGAGGGTGCAGTCAGAGTAGCAGGATACTTGATCATAGGAGGAAAGCGTCTGGTGTCTTCTGTCAATTATAAGCGTGTGAGCTGCCGCAAGCTTCGCGGGTGGACACAAGAACAGAAGATGGCGGATCTGCCTGCTGACAGGCTCACACCAGAGCTTCCATTCACTTATGTAGGCCTTGATGTCTTCAGATCATGGGCTGTTATGACACACAGAACAAGAGGAGGAAGTGCAGACAGTAAGCGCTTGGCAGTGATATTTACATCTACATGTACAGGCTGTCCACTTCGAGCTCATTGAGTCAATGACCACCGACAGCTTCATCAATGCCCTGAGAAGATTTTTCGCTATCCGTAGTCTGGCCAGGCTTCTCCGCTCTGACAGAAGGACTAACTTTGTTGGAGCCTGTAAAGAGCTGGGCATTAACACGGAACACTCAACAATAACAGCTTACCTCCAAAGCAAGGGGTACTCATGGGTTTTCAACCCGCCTGACTCTTCACATATGGGGGGCTCTTGGGAAAGACTTATCCGTGTTGCCAGGCATATCCTGGACGCTATGCTGCTCCAGACTGGACACACTCTCCTGACACACAAGGTTTTGAGGACTCTTATGGCTGAAGTCATGGCTATAATGAATGCGAGACCTTTGGTGCCTGTGTCTTCTGACCCAGACATGCCCACAGTCCTTACCCCAGCAATGCTCCTCACCCAGAAGATAAGTAGTCTCCCTCTGGAAACTTCCAGATGGCAGACTTGTATGGCAAACGGTGGAAATACATCCGGTGCCTTGCAAACACCTTTTGGAAGAGATTGAGGAGAGACTACTTATCTACTCCTCTGGGGTGAAAGAAGTGTACCGACCAAAGGCCAAATGTCAAGACCGGTGACGTCGTCTTGCTCAAATACAGTCAAGCCCACAGGAATGAATGGCCAGTGGGAGTGATTGTCAACACTCTGCCAAGCGGTGACAAGAGGATCCAGAAGGTGGAAGTGAAGATTGTAAAAGAAGGAACTGTTAAATTACTTTTGAGAGCTATCTCAGAGACTGTGATTCTCCTTTCTGAGGAAAATTAGAAGAAAGTTTCAGAACCCTTTGAAATTTGAGTTTAATTTGTGTTTAAGTAAAAGGTTTATAATGGGATAATAGTAATATACCAAGCGGGGAGTATTCTGCCTTTCCATAAGAAGTCATGCATATGGTTGATTTTGACTTAGTTAATTGGCTTAGGAAATACTGCCACCTTGTGGACACATACGAAACTATCTGTTCTATCTGCGTAAATTACGGTTCATGTTTAGTTTTTCTACTTTAATTCATTGAAGTAGAAGTATTCAGTGAACACCACGATTTCCAACGCAGTATTCGACATACACACTGGAGCCTTGGACATTATTTGTCTGTAAGTAGGTATTTTGTGTTAGCATATGATATGAGGTAAAACTACACTGAATTTGGCTAGTTTAGTTTGGTTTATCTGGCTGTACATGTAATGTTTGTTTCTTATGTTTAGCGGCTAGTCATGCTAGGTCTCGTCATGACAGTGTAGGCTAAACATAGATTTCCACTCCGACTGTGATTGTGGTTAGTGATTATGTTGACTGTAACATATTCATTGTGTGAAATTTATGTATCTTTATTTCTTTATTTTCTTGCAGTTTTACAAAAAAAAAAATACAAATACACATGCAAAGTTGGATTTATGAATGAGTGCCAGCCATCATTCAAGTGTTAGCTAGCTGTCTAGTTCTGCAAGTAGACTGGAAGGCAGTGCGAGGGCAGTATAGTGGCATTGTCACTGAGTCCAACAGTGACAGGATAGCAGTGAGGTGCTAACTGGCTTAGAAAAAATAGACAAGAAGAATTTGCATAGTTCAGGTTAACTGTTTGAATAGTCATCAGTACATACAAGAATAAAACTAAGATTTACTCTTATGTCTTTTTAGGGATAACAGTAATCTTAATGGATTTTAAGTTAACCTTTAACTGGTTAAATGCAGAGCTGTAGAGGTAAAATAAAAGGTAGCTAGACTATGAATTATGTGATGGATGTAGCGTGACATACGGTGTGGTGTTTAAAAAAGGGCATGTTTGATGATGGAAAGATATTGTCTGATAGCCTATTTTGTATGTTAAAAGTTGCATTTGGTGCATACACTCTAGTAAGAGGAAGTCAAAGTCATTTCTGAGATCTGAGAGGTGGGGAAAACTGCGTTCGGCTGTAGCCAACAAGCGAACACGGCCAAGTAGCGACACCGCCAATCGAATTCTGAAAATACGTTGCGTAGCGATGAGCATTCATATGCTTGATAATCTTTATGATCATACATAATTAGAACCTTTAGGTGAGCAAGGTAGGAACTTCCCTCATTACATTAGTATGGCCAACTAGTTCACACACCTGTTTTCGTTGTTGTTTCATGAAGTTTTATAAGTTCTCATTTTGATATGCCACGTCGAAAACGTCCGAAAACTTATCCAGGTAAATAGAAAAATAATGGACACGTAATACATTGAAACCAATGTGTTTAAATTAGGTGTTTTGAAAGAATTTATTGATAAATAGTTTAGTATCACCAAGAGACTAGGCTAATGAATTGGTCACTTAAAAACTGAACACTTCTGTCAGTGTCATTGGTACTGTCTAGATAGAGACTACCAAGTATTTAAACTAATATATAGTGTCTGTTTGCTATAGTCCAATCTCAGCTGGTAAAAGGCCCAAAGCCTGGTAATAGCCCAACAACCCCTGAGTATTACAGCTCAAAGCCAACAACCTCATCAGAGTCGGTCTGCCAGTCTGGTCACAGTAGCTGGAGGAGATCTAGTCAGGACTGCCTTCCGCCAAAGCCTGCACTGGCTGCAAAGTCAGGCACTGCTGTTTCAAAGCGGAAGAGGGAGTTCAGCTCTGGTGCTGAGGACAGACCCCCACAGAGCCCCACTCTTTGCGTGCCCGGTGATGAGGTCTCCTCTGTGGCCCCAGAGGCGAAAAAGAGATGTGGAGAACCCCACCGAGGTAAGAGATGAAGACGAAACATGTTGACAGTCCAAGTTAAAAACAAAAATCAAGATTTCACTTGTTGGTATGTTTCTGAGAATCTCATGTATTTTCTGTGCAGTGACATTTGCTTCCAGCTACTTAGTTGGGCAGCTGCTTGGTTCAGGGGGATGTGGCTCTGTCTACGCGGGAACAAGGAGGTCCGATGGAGAAGAGGTGAGACTCTTTTTATTTCTTCTGCTCTTCCTTGGTACCATAGAGTTGATACCTTAACTAGATTATTATGTTTCTCTTTGTAGGTTGCCATAAAGTATATCCCAAAAACAAAGGCCAAGAAATATATTTTCATGGTGAGTGTAACTAAGTGAAATTGAATTTGGATATTTCAAATTAGTATCTCGATATCCCCTGAAAAAAATATTTGCCTAGGTTAAGATACCTATGTAAATTGGTCTTGTTGTGGTCACCACCATCGCTCATGTTGTCCTCTTCCTTGTACCCAGCCTGGTGATGGCAGGCGCCTGCCTCAAGAGGTCGCTCTAATGACCATCGTCTCTCAGCCTTCTGCATGCTTGAATGTTCTCAAGCTTCTGGACTGGTTTGAAGAGCCCTTCCGCTACATTCTGGTCCTGGAGCGCCCCAGTCCATGTTCCGACCTGTTCGATTTTTGCGAGACATTTGGCGGACGGCTGTCTGAGATGCAGGCTAGGCAGATAATGAGGCAGCTCATCGAGGCGCTGATCCACTGCCGTAATTGTGGTGTTTTCCACAGAGATGTGAAGCCCGAAAACATCCTGGTGAATCTAAATGACTGGTCTGTCAAACTGATTGACTTTGGTTGTGGAACTCTGGACAAAAACACCTCCTACTGTAACTTTGCTGGTGAGTTTGCAAATAAAAGAAACACAAAGAAATGAAAAAGTCAGGGGAGACTAATTGCAGTCATGAAATGTTCTCTGAAAATGTTTCTCTTCAGGCACCTGGGACTACTGTCCACCTGAATATTTTTTGCATGGGAGCTACCAGGCCATCCCTTCCACCACATGGTCTCTGGGAGTCTTGCTCTTTGAACTTGTCTGTGGAGACCGTCCATTCGAGACCAGAGAAGATGTCATTCTCAATGAGCCAAAGTTAACTGCAAGCCTGTCCAAAGGTACAGGAGTTGTGGAAACACCTAAAAATCAAATACTTAATCCCTAGCCTTTCTCTAATACAGTTCCCTGTCTAAGGTTGTAAACCTACTGATGTTAAACTGAAGTGAAACACAAAACCCCTTCATCTGGTCTAACCCTTGTGTGTAGAATGCCATGACCTCATCAAGTGGTGTTTACGCACAAACCCTGAAGAGAGACCAGTCCTGGAGGACATTCTATCCCACGACTGGCTGTCAGGACACCACTGGTTTTAAGACACCACTGTGGGTGAGAGGATAGATAGTAAACCTGTTGTGTAATCAGTAATCATCAAGCTGCTGTGGTCAGTTGAGGTTTTAATATGGAGAAGCATCCATATGAACCAAGTGCTCTTTTCTGCAGCATCACAGATGGACAGGGAAGGGCAAAGCCATTCAACTGCTCTTGGACACCAGCATCCACTAGACCACCGGGGCCTTGAGTTTGTTTGCCTGACTCTCCTACTCCTCCTGATGGACCAATGGAGTAGCACAAATAGAACTGCAAGTGCTCTCACCGTCTAGCCTCCAGCCATAACACCACCCTCAGTGTGACTGGCTGATACATGCTGAGCTTTGTCATCTGCCCTGTCATTACAACTGATAGGCGAGGATCTCCATCAATTTTAAGACGGAATGGATTTGCTACCCCTTTTGGACCTCTGGAAATAAATTAAAAAATGATCTACTATTGGAGCACTGTGCAATCACTAAGACTGATAAGATTGGCTAATTGATGCCTTTTTTTGACTTTTGAAAGTAATGGCATTCATTACAATGTGATTAATTTACATTTGTGCATTCCCTGGTATAGATATTGAGTACCATTATAAAATGCTTTCACAAGCCTGAGTTGTTCCTTTAAAATGATGCCCATTTGAAAGCCTCAGTTGGAGGAGGACCTTGGGAGCCAGCTGGAAAATGTAATAGTGTGTAAGCATCCTTCCATCCGTGTGGGTTATGCATATGTCAGCGCACATACATGTGAGTCTTCTGCAGGGGTTGGCAGCCTTTCTGACATGTAGTGCCTATTGCATATCTTCTTATTTGTGATTCTGTGATGTCTGTAAAGTAGGCTGTGACATCCGGTATCAGATGTTTAAAAAAGACTTGACCATGGTTGATGGTGAAAAGTTATTGTCCAGTGTTTTTGTTTAAAATAGCAGTGATATTAAATGGCAAGTATGGACAATATGGTGCTTAAAACCATTTTCTGTGTTGCACATAGGGTCAAGCCAGCTATGTATATTTTTGTTCATTGGAATATTATTTTCTAGTTACTGGAAGTGTAAGAATATTATGTAATGTTTGAATGTTAAAAGAAAGAATTTTGTTAAAAATGACTTACCTGTGACGATGATGTAGTCTGCGTCAGGGTAAGAGGTCAGCAGGAAACAGGAAGAGAGAGATCGAGGAAGGAGCAACGCGAGAGACACGTTAAGAATTGCGCTACGACACTGATAATTAAAAAGTTGGTAGAACACTACTTTTATGCATGTATAGGTGAATGTACGGTGACAAACGGTCAGTGCGAAGATATCCCTGCTTGGCTGTGACGACGTGTTCACACACAACATCGCCAACACAGCGCTGCCCTGGTGAGGACGACGACGCCCAGTCTGCAGTGAGTTTTGTTTAGTGCGCATTGGCGTGAAGTGGCCATTGTGTTTTGGTTCTGTCCGCTCACAAGCATCGCTACAGGCCTGCACCTACTGACTGATAACCTGGCGTGATTGTGGTTCATCACATGGTATTTGGGTATTTTGAGTAGTTAGTACTGCCGGCTTAAGTTTCATTTTGATTTTTGAGTTAATGTTATATTGAAAGGGGAACTGACTATTTTGAAACTGACAGAGTTGAGCAACTAACAACTGTGTTTGTATGTGTATATCTAAATTCTATCCTTAAGTAAACTTATTAATTAGTTTACACTCACTATAGTTGAATGGTTATTGACACGGTTTTGCCTATTAGTTATTAGTTATGAAGAACCTAGGGTAGCCACCTCCAGTTATTGCAAAAAGATGGCAAAGGGGCGCTACAGGTAAATCTTGCATTTTGTACCATGTGGTAGGTTCATGGGCGGATTTGCCAGGGAAATGAGAGCCATAGGCCCCCTCTCTATATGTAACGTTACGGGTACCTGCAAGTATACAAAAGCGTTTTATCAACCAGCACCAATAATAAATTTTATTTTAATTGAATTTTTTTTGTTTGTGTTGTGGAAAAAATAAAAGTTGGGTTTAAAGGGGGGGGGGATTAGGTTTGGGGGAGGGGGGCGTCTTAAATTTGGAAAAAGGGAGGGGGGGAGAACCTAAGAGGACCCTAGAGCTACCTGGGACAATAAGGAAACCCCATCTAGCGTAAAATAAATTCCCACCGATGAGATCCTCATCTCCTAACTGGATAAAACCACAAAGACAAGAATGACCAGAGATCCAATCAACAGGTTACTTTATTCATAATAAGACATAGAAATTGGCAGAAGATGGCATATTACCATTTTTCATTCAAACCCCAAGGTTCCAAAGTATTCAGTTTTAAAATCCAGTGTCTCACACTTTTGTCTCTCCTTAACATCCCACCTTAAGTTTGATTGGAGTCCAATGACCCTAAGCTGTTCCATAGGATGCATCTGAAAATGGTTATACAGAATCTTTCTGTCGTCTAATGTAATAGAGATGTTGTTTAACTCTGACTCGCATGGAGTATGTAGACTCTCCAATATATAAAGCACCACATGTTAAACACTTAATAGCATACACCACATTATTACTATCCGGACCCACCGTCTGATAAATGGGCAGTCCCTTGCCTGACACCGAATTGTGGAGATATGCTAAAGTAAGAAAAGGAAACCCTTCTCTCTGGGGTTTGTTAAGACGGGTATGTACCAGGATGTTCTGCAGGTTCCGGCCCCTGCGATAGGCTGAAATCAGCCTATATCCCTTGAAACCAGGAACCCGATCCTGCAGGACACCAAAATTCCCCCTAAGCTGTCTGTTGAGCCCTCGCAGAAGTATATTATATGTCTGTACAAAGGGGATCAAATTCTCTCCACCCTCCTCCCCTCCACCCACACCCCTATACTGATCAAAGGAAAGTTTACCCTCCACCTTAATATGTCTGAGAAAGCGGCGTGAATACCCTCTAGGTCTTAGGTGTGTTTGGGGTGATAGGAAGATTTTTGCAATAGGGCATGAGTGTCCATGTTCTTAAAATACACTCGAGTGGCCAACTCACCCATTCCCGCCTCCCGCCCGTTCGCCATAAACACTTTTGTATCTAGAAATTCCAGACTATGTGTCTGCAAGTTACTAGTAATGGAAATTGTTGTATGATGTGTATTTAAAGTATGTGCAAACTCCTCAAAGGCCTCCACCCCGTGCTCCCAAAGCCCAAAGATATCATCAAGGAAGCGTAGATACAAGCAAGGCAATTTAATTTTATTAAATAAAATCGAAGCTGGCTGCGGCTAAGTTTTTGTGGTCACCGGGAGTATATGAATATCTGGCTAATTAGTTCAGTTGCTATCTTCTAGTTGTTTGAATTCGACCAGAGATCTTAAATTCAAGTTTAAACTTATTTGTTCATGTATACAAGACTGGCGAATCATGGAACTCAGGAATCATGTCGTAGGGTGTTTGTCTGTCTTGTACCACGGGTCTTGGTCTGTATGTTGTGTGTTTCTTTATGTGTTACTGTTGAACTATATGTGCAACTAACATGAGTTTGTCTTGAGTGAATGGGACTCAAGTGATTATTTTACAAGACAATATAATGAATCTGACCATTGACTTTGGATTTTCTTTCTTTACTTGGGATTAGCTATGTGTCTTTGTTCTCTTTGTTTTCTGGATCTCCAGTCTCTCCTCAGCTCCCGTGCCCCCATCTCCAAATCCAAACTGTTATCAATTGCAGTCATTGCCATGTTCCGTGGCTTTAATTGTTTTGGTTTCAGAGTATGTTAACTTTGCCTCTTTAAATGTTCTTTTTTTATTTAAGTGTTTTTCTTGCAAACCAAGATATTGACTTTAATTTGTTATTTGCATTTTTTTTTTATTTTTGATCGGGTTACTCCCCTCTGTTGCCTATTCTTTCCTTTTCAATGTAAATTTGTGACTGAAATCCATATTCTCGTTTGGCCTCTGTCAGGCCACAAAAGTCACTGTTTGCTCCTCGGTAGGATGCAAAACACCATTAGGGAGACACTTTTGGGACATTTGAGGTCTTGTCATGGACACGTTTTATTTTGTTTTTGCAAAAAAAATAGCATATGATTGAGTGGAATCAAAACCCACGATTTAGATTTATTACCTTTTTCTTTGAACTTACTTTCTTGTGTGCCTTTGGTCTTTTGTATTTTCTTTTCCTTCATTCATATGGATGCAAAAACAAGCCTTCAGCTATCATATGGGGAGTGTAGGATGTTACCGTTTAAGTACTTTAAATGCTTTCTTCTCTACACGTTAGGCTCCATGAAGCAGTCTGAGCATCTATCCAGGATCAATTCTCCTGAGATCTAATTTACATGTTTTGTTTGTATTGTAATGCAAATGCTCTGTAAGAACAGGAATGGCCATGCAATTCTGTTGTAATTTTGTACATGTAACTTGGTCAAAACTGACCAAATCTATTCAGTTGTAACTTTAGGTTAAGGTATTTTTCTTTATTTTCATTTAGTTATATAATGTTTTGGTTCAACACAATTTCTTTGGTCCTGCCAAGACAACCATTGTATTAGTTTACCTTCAAGTCCTGATGTTCTGAAAAATGTATGGTTATGGACAAAGAAAAAAAGGTTTATACTAAGTTTGGCTTTTCTTAGTGATAACTGCTTTATTCTTAACTTTTATTTATGTTTATTTTTCTGGTGCCAAAATATCTTGCTATTGTCAAATATTAAATATGTTTATAGGGCTGCATGCCTAACAAGGTTATTGTTTTAGACTGAAAATGTGAAAGTTGCTTTAAATAATCTGCTCTTTTCTTGTCTTTAAATGAATATTGATTAGAGGCACTGAGACTTGCTTTTCTGTGTCTTAACCAGATTAATTTCCCTGATACTTAACCAGTCACTATCTGCCATTCTTCCAAAAGTATTTGTTTGATTCCTTATTTTCAAATTGAAATCTGATGCCTTCATCCTACAGGGAAGCAGGACGTGGAATGTCTTGCCAGAACTGATGGAATGTGAGTGACAAACCTGACACTTGCTTTGTTAAAACCTGATGTTCTTCCCTATGTCTAAAGGCATACTGTTTAACTAGTACAAGTCCAGATCACGGATCTAGCGGCTTCATAATTGCCGTAGTTCCGAAAGGGGGAATAATAAAAAATAACAACGTCTTCAGAGAACAAGGCAGTCTTGATTGAAAGATTGAATGGTTTTGCCCAAGTATTCTTAAGATCTGTTTCAGATTTCAAGACTCTGGATAGACCTGGACCTGTTCTCCTGGCCTCATACACTTAATGGAATGATATGCTGGAAAAAGTGTGAATGTATCAAAAGGGGGCAGCAGTAGCCTCCACAGAAGCAATGGGGCCAGGCCAGGACATGCCGCTCTAGCCACGGTTCATGGACCAGACATCACCACCCTGAATGGCAAGAATGGGGTGCGAGCCTAGCGCCGCCCTTCTGCACACTTTGTTTGCACACATATGCATGTACACTGAATACCCGCATACACTCGCCTCGGATTGATTCAAGGATTGATTTGTGGACTGTAACTAATGTTCAAAATGGTGTTGATTGTTATGTATGTATGCTTCACAGTGACTCCAACCTCCCAAGAGTCCATGCTGTCTCCTATTGACCCTAGGGACACTCAAAATTTGGCCCTTGTAATGTCTAAACCATAGCCCAGAAATTCAAGGTTTGCTTTCGGTGTCATGGCAACACAGGGTGGAGGAATTTCTGGACTCTCTGGGAGGATGGACTCGATATGTTCTTATGATTTTAGGATCCCTGGGTATGATTCTGATCTCTGTATTTGCTCTCATCTGTTGTTGTTGCTACAGTTATCCCATGATCTCTCGTGTGCTCCCACGACCTAGACATCACACACGCCATAATCAACATGAACAGAGTTTTAAATGTAATGGAACCATTGAATGGAATTATTCCACTCCTGGCTCTAATTTTGATACTCATTCGGATTTCTGTAATGTTAAAGGTCAAGTCATTCTGACTTGAAAAGGCGGAATTGATAGCAATAATTTTAGAAGTATATTCTACCTCAGACAGCCAGGAGCCGCCACCATTTGGCATGGCACAGAAACAACAGGGATCATCCTCCCCTGGTGATCAATCTAAATTAACTGCTGGTACCCCTGTGGCTGGGGAGAACCTTTTGTTCATGTTTACATTGCAAAGACAAACTTACCTCAGATAGATTTGGAATGCATATCTGTATGTTATGAAATGTGAATCTATTCATGTTTGGTATCATCTTTATTGTCTCAGTACAAGGAGTGCAATGGTCAAAGTGTATGACTGGTCAGGACAATCCATAAGTGATATCTCTGAATCTTGGTGTATACATACAACTGGATAGCCACTTAACAATGCTAATTGCCATAGGTGTGTCCTTGGGCCATTAGACACAATGGCGCCAGGTAAAGAACCAATCACCTTCCATTGCACTTCCTTCAACTGTATACTAACTGCATGCAACTCCCCTCAGTTAAGTGTATTTAAGTGGAACACTTTCATTGTTTAAGTTAGATTTAATGGTGGATGCTTTCGGGCCGAAACCCTTATGTCTCCCTTGACGCGCGCCATTGTAACGGTTAAACCTGTTTCCTGAAGTTCCGGAGTCTGCCACCAGTCTGCAATTCTTACTACAAACTAATTGCTTTTACCCCCCCAACTGCATTTGTTCATATCAGCCAAAACCAGCACTACAAATGGGGTTTCTGAATTTTTGAGTGGGTTAAGAAAGGAATAGTTTTAGGAGTTTGCTTATGATTTTCAAACAGCAAAAAGAATCACTTAAAGTGTTTAAAAGAATCACTGAAAGTGTTCATTGATCATCTGTTTGACACAATCCATCTGATTTATCCAGTCTTCTCAGGGTGTTTTATTAGTCCAATGTCTTGATTGGCAAGTGGATGCATCTATGTTACAATCACTTGTAATTTTGCACATTTCTTTCTGCAGTTGTTTAATACAAATAAAAAGGAACTTTATGTGTGAACACATACTCTGTGCGTACTGTGTGGCCTACTGTACTCCCCAAATAATATTTTATTCAGGACATAGATAGATATTTAAGCAGTTAGTTTGCTAGTTTAATGTATCTCATTTGTTACAAAACAATTTTGTCAGCTGTGCTTGACCCTGAGAGATTCAAGAGAGATATTTGTCACAAACACACAGTTATAATGTCACCGGTGGTCTTTCTAGATGAGCAATTAGGGCCTTACTGTGTGCAGTGCATTACATGTGATTTACTCTGTGTGAATATATTATAGTGGTTCTTTACTGTGTGTATCTGTCACTTTTGTCGAGGATTTTATTTGTTGCCATTACCTTTTGCCCTACTTGACTCTTTAGATTCGTACGGACAAACCTGGCAACCCATTTCCTGTCTCATCCCCATGCCCATATTTGTCCTGTGCCTCCTTCCTTGCTAGTGTGGTTCAATTGCTTCATTAGAACTCGTTGTCTTGCTCCACCCCTTTGCCCATAATTGGAGAAGACTTCCTGTCACAGACAGATGAATAGTCAAGAACAGACGATTGCCTTAGCATCTTTGCTTATAATTAACAACTAATTGCTTAACGACTGGCCACGCCCTGGTTGAGGGGTAGAAAATCCAGTTTGCGCAAGGAGATGGGAAGCACTACTTGTCTGACTGCTGTCGCCCTGCTGCCTTTACGAGTTCAGCGCACGTTACTACTCTGCAAAGGACCGTAATTGTTTTACCGCCTGGTGTGAGTGCCATTATTGGCACTTGTGTTGTCCTACTGTGCCTAGGTGTTTGTGCTTGTGTTTACCTCTGCATCCAGAAGCCCAGGCTCCCAGACCGCCCTTGTTGAAATGCTGGTGTACTGCAGCTGAATCTCACTCTACGTTCGCTACCACTGCTTAAAGCGCCGTAACTATATTTTCCCGCACTAAAGTGTGAATGTGTTTCCTGTTGTCTGTGGTGCCAGTGGGCGTTATGGTGCTCTCTTCTAGCTTCTGACATCTTTGTCTTGTGCTCCTGATGTCTGGCGCTGTCTGGAAGACTGTGGCTGCACTTGAACCTCCCTCAACGCTCGTTATTGCTATTTGAAAGGCCGTAATTATATTTTACTGTGTTATAGTGTGCATGTCTTTCCTGCTACTTGTGATGCTGGGTGTTAACAAGGGGTGGATTTTCTGTTGGCAGCTCTAGATGGGGAGGCGAGGCGACAGGCATGGTTATTCAAGTCAGAGGAAAAGGCCAACACAAAGCTACTGCTTGATGCCCTACAAAAGAAGTATGGTGATGGAAGAGGTCGAGCCCAGCGGCAGTCTAGGTTTTTTAGCTGCAGACAAGGTCAGGATGAGGGAGTGGAGTCCTTTATCTTGAAGTTGAGGGAACTCTACTTTGACTGGCAGGGACGTCAGCCGACCCAAGAAGAGGAGGCCAGGCCCAATCCAACAAGAGATCCATCGTGAAGTGCGCCGCAATCCACAGCTGATGTTTGCCGCTGTCTGCACAGTGGCTATGGCACTTGAGCAAGAGCAGCAACACAGAGAAGACCATGCCTGGGTCAGACGGGCCGTGACGCCCACAGCAGTGTCACGGCCCTTCCAGCTGTCTACTGATGCCAGTGTGGAGGGCTTGGGAGCAGTATTGGCCCAAGAACAGGATGGACAAGAGAAAGTCATAGCTTTTGCCAGTCGGAGTCTGCACCTTGCGGAAAGAAATGATAAAAGTTACAGCTCATTCAAACTTGAACTTTCGGCTCTGAAATGAGCCATAACGGAGAAATTCAAGGACTATCTGTGGGGGGGGGGGCACTAGAGGTTTTTACAGACAATAGTCCGCTTGTACATCTAGCCACTGCCAACCTGGGAGCTGTAGAGCAACGTTGGGTGAACCAGCTGGCCAACTACCAGTATACCATCAAGTTCCGCCCTGGCAGAATGAATAAAAATGCAGATGCACTTTCTAGATTGCTGGGTGAGCATATCAACGCTGTGGTAGGGGCGGTCGCAGAAACGGCGGGTGCGGCCCAGCCTGCAGAGGACATCTGTCACACTCTGGACCGGTGGCATACTTGCCAGGTTCAGGACCCAAGGTTGCAGGTCCTCTGGACTTGTAAGTCTAGGGATACACTTCCACCACTCCAGGAACGGCGAGAGGCTCCACAACAGGTAAATCGACTCCTACTCGACTGGGAACGTATTGTAATTCGTGGCAACCAACTGCAACGGCAGTGCACTGACCCAAGGACTGGTGAGATATATTGGCAAGTGCTGATCCCAGAGCAAGAGATGCAAAGGCTATGTCGACAGTATCATGAAAGCTTGGGCCATCAAGAGAAGGTCTGGTCAGTTTTGAGGAGACGGTTCTTTTGGCCCAGCATGCTGAATAGCGTGGAGTCCTGGACGGCAGCCTGTCCTCGTTGCCTCCGGCAGAATCCTGGACAAGAGGTGAGAGCCCCTAGCACCTATTTCCACATCTATATACTAGAGATACTGGACAAACTATAGTGCAAAAATGCTGTAGGCAACAGAAGAAATACTGTATAACCGTAGAGAAATCAGCCGTTTTTTCAGGACCCAATTAAGCACACACATATACAGAGGCCCACTATTCTTCCATTTGACCTACTGGGCACGAACCTAACGATTACTATTTTATTTTATTTTTTTACCTAGGCACACTAGGCAACATTTTATGCTGTTTTGTTTTGCTGGTTAATTTACCATCTTCATAGTCACTTTGATGATTAAATGGCTCATTACAGCGGTGAATGAAGGCTCTCTTGGCCGCCACTGCTGCTGCTGCTAAGCATAGTTACAAGCACTTGCAGTTTGAAAACGTGAGCTGATGAGAAGGAATGAAGGAATCCTAAAGGAGTTTGTCACTATGCCTGGCCGCTGCTACATTGTCCAGCCATAATTCCTGATAACCACCTATAGACTGATTACCATGTAATGTAAAAGTGGGATAATACTCTATTATGAACTATTATGAACCTTAGCTAAACCATAGGCAACTTATAGTCTGTCATGGTTACTACTGATTGTAATTTTTCTCCATGACCCCTGGCAGTTGGGTTAGCCCTTGAGTCGTGGATCTGCCCAAGGTTTCTTCCTAGATTAACTGAACATAAGGGAGTTTTTCCTTGCCCCTGTTGCTCTTGGGTGCTCCTTCTGTGAAGCGCCATGAGACAATACTATTGTAAAAGGCGCTGTATAAATAAAACTGAATTGAATTGAATTGAATCCTAAATTGTGTCAGTCAGCAAATCCACATGGATTGGTGAGAATGTACAATGTTGCTGTTATTTTTATTTTTTTTAAATTTTTTCTAAATTGGTAGAGGGATCTCCAGAGGCAAAAAAATCACTGGTTTAACTCATACTGCTTTAAAAGTACTAGTCGGCTACTTAATATTACTTAGTTACTATGTCTGTTGGAAAGACCTGTTAGTTTGGTCACTAATAGAATCTTAGCAGAGGGTTGGATAATTTTAGTTAATTTCTAGGCCTTTAAGTAGCTTTGCATGTAGTAAACTGCTTCTGCCATTTTTTGTTGCTACATTTTGTCTTCAGGTAGCTTTAGTGTAGTGAAGCTTCATCTGGTGGCTTAGTTAACTGCTTTATCTGAGTAGCTTGACCAACACTGGTCTTTGCGTCAAAGGTGCCTCTGGAACACATATCTCCCTACGTCTCCATCAGCCTCTTCTTACAGGGCCCAGTGAAAATGTAACACTCCTTTGTAACTTGCCATCCATACAGAACAAACCAGTTAAGGTGTCATGGTTTTGCCAGGATGGCTGTAAGCTGACAGCACCACTGGACATAGAAATGTCAAACATTACAAGGTCTATAACAATTTATGAAGAAACTGTGCAAATTTTGCTGTACCAATGCTTTCCTGAGTTTAGTGATCTTTGGGTTGAAAAAGTCAAAGTTGGGAGTATATTACTGTGTGGCCCATGGTTTGGACAAATACCTGTATTTAGGGAAAAGCATCAAATTACCTTTTAAAGCTTAGTGTGCATATCTGTGTATATACTGTATGTGTGTGTGAGAGAGAAAGAGAGTGAGAGAGATGCATTTTTTACTACTCATGACTTGCCTCCTTGCCTCCTTGCCTCCTTGTCAAGTGGAAACTCAGTTCGTGAGAGGGCTCTGATGTTCTCCGGAAGCATCTTGGCTGCTCTTGCCTTTGTTCTGGCCACCACCCAGCACACTTGCAGAAAGGACTGTGGTTTTACTAAGCACCTGTGCTTTGCAAAAAACACAGCAGACCTGCTTGAAAATTCTATCTGCAATGCATGCAGCAAGATAGCTTTTTCAGCTTTGAATGACATTTCTACACAAACTACTGAAAGCTATTAGCAAATCTTTCTCTAGCACAACTCCAGTTCAAAATCGCACTCCGGTTGATTCTACTACTGATTGATAGGACGGTGGTGGCGCAGTGGATAAGTAATCTGGCTAGCATGCTAGTAGCCTGGAATTTGTGGGTTTGAGTCCCGGCTGCCGTTGTGCCCTTCAGCAAGACACTCAACCCTAAGTTTCTCTCTGGGAGACTGGCCCTGATGTAATTAACAGTTGAAAAATGTACTAAATGTATAAAAATGTAAAAATTACTGGCTGAATAAAGGCTCCCTCTGTGCCCTATCGTCTCTTCGCACAGTTAGAGCACATTGAAGATGTGACCGGAATCTGATGAACCCGAGACCAAATTAAACTAAAATTGAGTTTTTTTATATTTCTGTTTATGTATCACATCACTGTCGAAAGGCACCTGATGTGAAGAAAGCCAGATGATCGATCCACAAATGTTAACATTGTTCAGGTATGTTCAAAATAATGTAAAGCAATTTTACTTGATTTCAATTGTTTAGTGATTATTCTTAGTCATTTTATTTTGTAGGGAGCCATGAATGAAAGTAACTACAATAGTGTGCCCTCCTGAGGACACAATAACACAGATAGGAAGAAGTCTAAAGGATTTCAGAACATAACTTCTGTTGAAACACTTTAACAGTGTTTTTAGGTGAATATCTTTTGTCTAATTACATTAAATGTAACCCACTTCGATGTGTACTTAAGCCTGCAATACAGTTAAAGTTTGAATCGTAACTGTTGACTCAAGGGTCTTATGAAGCATAAACCCACAAACAAGGGTGACTTTCCATTCTGTGCGGCCTCTCTGGGAAAGCTACCTCTCTTTTACGGATTTCCTGGTGTTGATTTCTCCACACTAACTAAAAGAGTATGCAGTTAATACTGTTTTTGTTTTTCCTGTCATATAAGAACCTCTGCATTGCTTGTGGTAAGTTAATGACTTTTAAAACCAGTTTTGTAGTCTTCAAAAACTTCCACAATTCCACAAAAACATTCTTTCAACAATAATATGTTCACGGCACATTCAGATTGGGAGCTTCATAAGACTAGATGTGATCTTGTGAATTCAATTTTGACTAATCATATATGTAAGCTGATATACTGATATGAATCACAGCGTTTCTGAATCATGTACCAACATTATGCTCATTATAATCTAACAATCACTACAGACCACTGAGTTAATCCACAAAACACAGTAACTGATTTTTTTTCCATCATTTTCATCTTATCCTCACCGAGGGATTTAACAGTTTCAGTTTATTTACAACGCTAATCAACAGTCTGGTAACTGTTTAACCAGGGCTTGGTAGAGGCTAAATATAAGTAAACGTGGTTTACCCACCTCCTGAAAGAAATTAGTTCATCCACCTCCTAGACTTTAAACACCATATTGTCCACACATAGCTTTTCATACCACTACTATTTTAAACAGAAACACTGGACAATAACTTTCCACCATCAAACATGGTCAAGTCTTTTTCAAACATCTGATACCGTATGCCACAGCCCACTTTACAGACATCACAGAATCACAAATAAGAAGATATGCAATAGGCACTACATGTCAGAAAGGCTGCCAACCCCTGCCTAAGACTCACATGTATGTGTGCTGACATATGCATAACCCACACGGATGGAAGGATGCTTAGACACTATTACATTTTCCAGCTGGCTCCCAAGGTCTCCTCCAACTGAGGATTTCAAATGAGCATTATTCTAAAGGAACAACTCAGGCTTGTGAAAGCATTTTATAATGGTAGTCAATATCTATACCAGGGAATGCACAAATGTAAATGAATCACACTGTAATGAATGGCATTACTTTCAATATTCAAAAAAGGTCCAGTAGTAGATCATTTTTTAATTTATTTCCAGAGGTCCAAAAGGGGTAGCAAATCCATTCCGTCTTAAAATTGATGGAGATCCTCGCCTATCAGTTGTAATGACAGGGCAGATGACAAAACTCAGCATGTATCAGCCAGTCACACTGAGGCTGGTGTTATGGCTGGAGGCTAGATGGTGAGAGCACTTGCGGTTCTATTTGTGCTACTCCATTGGTCCATCAGGAGGAGTAGGAGAGTTAGGCAAACAAACTCAAGGCCCCGGTGGTCTAGTGGATGCTGGTGTCCAAGAGCAGTTGAATGGCTTTGCCCTTCCCTGTCCATCTGTGATGCTGCAGAAAAGAGCACTTGGTTCATATGGATGCTTCTCCATATTAAAACCTCAACTGACCACAGCAGCTTGATGATTACTGATTACACAACAGGCTTACTATCTATCCTCTCACCCACAGTGGTGTCTTAAAACCAGTGGTGTCCTGACAGCCAGTCGTGGGATAGAATGTCCTCCAGGATTGGTCTCTCTTCAGGGTTTGTGCGTAAACACCACTTGATGAGGTCATGGCATTCTACACACAAGGGTTAGACCAGATGAAGGGGTTTTGTGTTTCACTTCAGTTTAACATCAGTAGTTTTACAACCTTAGACAGGGAACTGTATTAGAGAAAGGCTACCTTTGGACAGGCTTGCAGTTAACTTTGGCTCATTGAGAATGACATCTTCTCTGGTCTCGAATGGACGGTCTCCACAGACAAGTTCAAAGAGCAAGACTCCCAGAGACCATGTGGTGGAAGGGATGGCCTGGTAGCTCCCATGCAAAAAATATTCAGGTGGACAGTAGTCCCAGGTGCCTGAAGAGAAACATTTTCAGAGAACATTTCATGACTGCAATTAGTCTCCCCTGTTGACTTTTTCATTTCTTTGTGTTTCTTTTATTTGCAAACTCACCAGCAAAGTTACAATAGGAGGTGTTTTTGTCCAGAGTTCCACAACCAAAGTCAATCAGTTTGACAGACCAGTCATTTAGATTGACCAGGATGTTTTCGGGCTTCACATCTCTGTGGAAAACACCACAATTACGGCAGTGGATCAGCGCCTCGATGACCTGCCTCATTATCTGCTTAGCCTGCATCTCAGACAGCCGTCCACCAAATGTCTCGCAAAAATCGAACAGGTCGGAACATGGACTGGGGCGCTCCAGGACCAGAATGTAGCGGAAGGGCTCTTCAAACCAGTCCAGAAGCTTGAGAACATTCAGGCAAGCAAAAGGCTGAGAGACGATGGTCATTAGAGCGACCTCTTGAGGCAGGCGCCTGCCATCACCAGGCTGTGTACAAGGAAGAGGACAACATGAGAGATGGTGGTGACCACAACAACACCAATTTACATAGGTATCTTAACCTAGGCAAATATTTTTTTCAGGGGATATCGAGATACTAATTTGAAACATCCAAATTCAATTTCACATAGTTACACTCACCATGAAAATATATTTCTTGGCCTTTGTTTTTTGGATATACTTTATGGCAACCTACAAAGAGAAACGTAATAATCTAGTTAAGGTATCAACTCTATGGTACCAAGGAAGAGCAGAATAAATAAGAGTCTCACCTCTTCTCCATCTGACCTCCTTGTTCCCGCGTAGACAGAGCCACATCCCCTGAACCAAGCAGCTCCCCAACTAAGTAACTGGAAGCAAATGTCGCTGCACAGAAAATACATGAGATTCTCAAAAACATACCAACAGCTGAAATGCTTGATTTTTGTTGTTAACTTGGACTGTCAACATGGTTCGTCTTCATCTCTTACCTCGGTGGGGTTCTCCACATCTCTTTTTCGCCTCTGGGGCCACAGAGGAGACCTCATCACCGGGCACGCAAAGAGTGGGGCTCTGTGGGGGTCTGTCCTCAGCACCAGAGCTGAACTCCCTCTTCCGCTTTGGAACAGCAGGGCCTGACTTTGCAGCCAGTGCAGGCTTTGGCGGAAGGCAGTCCTGACTAGATCTCCTCCAGCTACTGTGACCAGACTGGCAGACCGACTCTGATGAGGTTGTTGGCTTTGAGCTGTAATACTCAGGGGTTGTAGGGCTATTACCAAGCTTTGGGCCTTTTACCAGCTGAGATTGGACTAAAGCAAATAGACACTATACATTACTTGAAATACTTGGTAGTTTCTATCTAGATAGTACCAATGACACTGACAGAAGCGTTCAGTCTTTAAGTGACCAATTCATTAGCCTAGTCTCTTGGTGATACCAGACTCTTGGTGATACTAGACTATTTATCAATAAATTATTCAAAACACCTAATTTAAACACATTGGTTTAAATGTATTACATGTCCATTATTTTTCTATTTACCTGGATAAGTTTTCGGACGTTTTCGACGTGGCATATCAATACGAGACCTTATAAAACTTTATGAAACAACTATGAAAACAGGTGTGTGAACTAGTTGGCGATACTAATGTAATGAGGGAAGTTCTTACCTTGCTCACCTAAAAGTTCTTATTATGTATGATCATAAAGATTCTCAAGCATATGAATGCTCATCGCTACGCAACGTATTTTCAAAATTCGATTGGCGGTGTCACTGGTCGGCCGTGTTCACTTGTTGACTACAGCCCAACGCAGTTTTCCCACCTCTCAGATCTCAGAAATGACTCTGACATCCTCTTACTAGAGTTTATGCACCAAATGCAACTTTTAACATACAAAATAGGCTATCAGACAATATCTTTCCATCATCAAACATGGTCTTTCTTTAAACACCACACCATATGTCACGCTACATCCATCACATAATTCATAGTCTAGCTAACTTTTATTTTACCTCTACAGTTCTGCATTTACGCAGTTAAAGGTTAACTATTAAGATTACTGTTGTCCTTAATAAGACATAAAAGTAAATCTCAGTTTTATTTTTGTATGTACTGATGACTATTCAAACAGTTAACCTGAACTATGCGAGTTCTTCTTGTCTATTTTTTCTAAGCCAGTTAGCACCTCTCTGCTATCCTGTCATTGTTCGACTCAATGCCACTATGCTGCCCTCGCACTGCCTTCCAGTCTACTTGCAGAACTAAACAGCTAGCCAACACTTGAATGATGGCTGGCACTCATTCATAAATCCACGTTTGCATGTGTATTTGTATTTATTTTTTGTAAAACTGCAAGAAAATAAAGAAATAAAGATACATAAATTTCACATAATGAATATATTACAGTCAACATAATTGCTAACCACAATCACAGTCCGAGTGGAAATCTATGTTTAGCCTACACTGTCGTGACGAGACCTAGCATGACTAGCCGCTAAACATAAGAAACAAACATTATATGTACAACCAGATAAACCAAATTAAACTAGCCAAATTCAGTGTAGTTTTACGTCATATCATATGCTAACACAAAATATCTACTTACAGACAAATAATGTCCAAGGCTCCAGTGTGTATGTCGAACGTAAATACAGCGTTAGAAATCGTGGCGTTCACTGAATACATGGTAGAAAAACTAAACAAGAAACGTAATTTAAGCAGAAAGAACAGTTTCGTATATGTCCACAAGGTGACAGTATCACCTAAGCCAAGTTAAAATCAATCTTGAGCATAGCCACACTGTTATGCAACATCGCAGAAAGACTGTATGGATTTGATACAATCGCGTGGATTGTGCATAAGAACGAGTTGATTTCACTGATGGACATAGAAATGTCAAGGATAGGGGAGGTTGCCATGTTGACTCATAATGAGGACCCAGTACATTTTCTTCCTGTATTGGAAAACACAACTATTCAATTTGGTAATAACAGAGGTAAAGGAGTCTAATTCACAGTATCACTACATCATACATGGAATGCACAAAACGGCATTTTGGGCAAGGCATCAGACTAGCCATTAAAGGTTAGTACTACAGCCACAAACACATCTGTCAGAATTGTACAGGAATGTCTTTCTCCATCTCTTATACTGTTAATGCCTCTGCCAGTGTTGGGCAGTAGTTTCACAATATGTAACGAAGCTACTAGTTTAACTACATTTCTGAGTAGCGTGGCTGTAGCTCAGCCATTGTTTGAATCTGAATCTGGTTTTCATTAGTTTCGTTATTTTTTGTCCATGTAGTGTGGTAGCTTCCCCATAAGCTATACATTTTCAGTTCATCAGCTTACAGCAGGAAATTCTTCCATGTAGTCTAAAAAGATCAGGTTTTTGCAATAATGTGATGCATTTGCTGCATGAGAGGTGCCATAACTTAAAACATTTCCACAATGTACAAAATCAATCTCTATCACTCATGTGTGCGAATTAAAGTAAACTTAAGTAGTAAAATCATATTAGAAATATATACTACATATACTAGAAAAACTATAGTGCAAAACGCTGTAGACAACATAAGAAATACTGTATAACCGTAGGGAAATCAGGCGTTTTTTCGGGACCAAATTAAGCACACACATATACAGACTACATACCTACTATTCTTCTATTTGACCTACTGAGCACGGAATGTGGAAATAACGCCTACTGATTACTGTTTTAAGTTTTTTACCTATTTAAAGGCACACTAGGCAACTTTTTATGCTGTTTTGTTTTGCTGGTTAATTTACCAGCTTCATAGTCACTTTGATGATTAAATGGCGCATTACAGCGGTGAATGAAGGCTCTCCTGGCCGCCACTGGTGCTGCTGCTAAGCACAGTTACAAGCACTTGCAGTTTGAAAACGTGAGCTGGTGAGAAGGAATGAAGGAATCCTAAATTGTGTCAGTCAACATTTGAAAATGATCATCGCTGGTTCCTATTCTTTGGTTTGCAACCAAATCCACATGGATTGGTGAGAATGTACTATGTTGTTGCTGCTATTTTTTAATGTAATTTTTTAAAAAAATCAGGACCTGTAGAGGGATCTCCAGAGGCAAAAGATCACTGGTTTGCCTCGTACTGCTTTAAAAGTACTGTTACTTACTATTAGTTTATTATTATGTCTATTGGAGAGACCTGTTAATTTGGTCACTAATAGAATCTTAGGAAATCAGTCAAAGCACGCACATCCCAAATACACACTGGGAGCAGGACCAAAAGACAGTCAACATAGGTAAAAATGGAAAAGTCCGCTCAACCAGAATTCATGCTCCCAAATTTATTAGTTAAAACACAGTGACGTTTCGGGCTCTCACCCTTCCTCAGATGTGACGATAGTGAAAACAGACACCCATATATACAATTATCAGGTGGTCACATGACCACACCTGATTGAAGGTGTTAACCTTTTTTGATTGATAAATTTACAACACGTTGCACCAGTAGACATCACAAGTTCAATCATTAGAAATGATTCGTGTTTCGTTTACATCTCTTTATTTTACGTTTTTGTGCTTTTCTTTCTAATGATTGAACTTTTGATGTCTACTGGTGCAACGTGTTGTGAATTTATCAATCAAAAAAGGTTAACACCTTCAATCAGGTGTGGTCATGTGACCACCTGAATATTGTATATATGGGTGTCTCTTTTCACTATCGTCACGTCTGAGGAAGGGTGAGAGCCTGAAACATCACTAATAGAATCTTAACAGAGGGTTGGATAATTTCTATGCCTTTAAGTAGCTTTGCATGTAGTAAACTGCTTCTGCCATTTTTTCTATAACTTAGCTTGCTACATTTTGTCTTCAGGTAGCTTTAGTGGAGTGAAGCTTCATCTGGTGGCTTAGTTAACTACATTATCTGAGTAGCTTGCCCAACACTGGTCTTTGCTTCAAAGGTGCCTCTGGAACACATATCTCCTTGCCAATGCTTTCTTGAGTTTAGTGATCTTTGTAGTGAAAAGGTCAGAGATGGGAGTATATTACTGTGTGGCCCATGGTTTGGACAAATGCCTGCATTAATCAAATTACCTTTTAGAGGTTAGTGTGCATATCTGTGCATGTGTGTGTGTGTGTGTGTATGAGAGAGAGATGCATTTTTTTCTCCTACTACTCATGATTTATCTCCTTGTCTCCAGAGTCCTGTGGAAACTCAGTTCGTGAGAGGGCTCTGATGTTCGTGAGAAGGCTCTGATGTTCTCCGGAAGCATCTTGGCTGCTCTTGCCTTTGTCCTGGCCACCACCCAACACACTTGCAGAAAGGACTGTGGTTTTACTAAGCACCTGTGTTTTGCACAAACACAGCAGACCTGCTTGAAAATGATTTCTGCAGTGCATGCAGCAAGATGGTTTTTCCAGTTTTGAATAAAATTGAATAAGACTACTAAAAGCTATTAGCAAATCTTTCTCTAGCACAGCTCCAGTTCAAAATCACACTCCGGTTGCTTCTAATACTGATTAATAGGACGGTGGTGGTGTAGTGGTTCAGTAATCTGGCTAGCATGCTAGTAGCCTGGAATTTGTGGGTTTGAGTCCCTGCTTCCACCGTTGTGCCCTTGAGCAAGACACTCAACCCTAAGTTGCTCAAGGGGAGACTGCCCCTGATATAATTAACGGTTGAAAAATTTAAGTAATTTTAGATAAAAGCATCTGCTAAATATATAAAAATATAAATGTAAAAATTACTGGCTGAATAAAGTCTCCCTCTGTGCCCTATCGCCTCTTTGCACAGTTAGAGCACACTGAAGATGAAAACAGAGTCCCATGAAACCGAGACCAAATTAAACCAAAATTGAGGTTTTTTTCATACTTCTGTTTATGTATCACATCACTGTCTAAAGGCACAGGATGTGAAGATGTGAAGCCAGATGGTAAGTCTACAAATGTCAACATTGCTCAGGTATGTTCAAAATGATCTAAAGCAATTTCACTTAATTTTAATTGTTTCATTCATTCATTTTATTTTGTAGGGAGCCATGCATGAAAGTAACGACAGTAGTGTGTCCTCCTGAGGACACCGTAAGACAGAAAAAAAGGAGAGCAAGCTACTTCTCTTTCATGGATTTCCCGGTGTTGACTTCTCCACACTACGAAAAGAGTATGCAATTAACACTGTTTTTGTTTTTCCTGTCATGTAAGAACCTCTGCATTGCTTGTGGTAAGTTACTTTTAAATCCAGTTTTGTAGTCTTCAAAAAATTCCACAATTTGGACATTCTTTCAACAAAAATATGCACATTCAGATTGGCAGCTTCATAAGACTAGATCTGATGTTGTGAATTCATTTTTGGCTCATCGTATGCAAGCTGATACACTCATATGAATCATGTATCATCATTATAATCTAATCTAATCTAATTACTACAGACCACTAAATTCATCCACAAAACACAGTAACTGATTTTTTTTCCTCCACCATTTTCATCTCATTCACACCAAGGGATTTAACAGTTTCATTTTATTTACAACGATAATCAACAGTCTGGTAACTGTTTAACCAGGGCTGTGGTAGAGGCTAAATACAAGTAAATGTAGTTTACCCACCTCCTGACAGAAATGAGTTAACCTCTTAGACTTTAAGCACCATATTGTCCATACTTGGCATTTAATATCACTACTATTTTAAACAAAAATACTGGACAATAACTTTTCACCATCAACCATGGTCTTCAAGTCTTTTTTAAATATCTGATACCGCATGCCACAGCCCACTTTACAGACATCACAGAATCACAAATAAGAAGATATACAATAGGCACTACATGTGAGAGAGGCTGCCAACCCCTGCCTAAGACTCACATGTATGTGTGCTGACATATGCATAACCCACACGGATGGAAGGATGCTTAGACACTATTACATTTTCCAGCTGACTCCCAAGGTCCTCCTCCAACTGAGGCTTTCAAATGAGCATTATTCTAAAGGAACAACTCAGGCCTGTGAAAGCAATTTATAATGGTAGTCATTATCTATACCAGGCAAAGCACAAATGTAAATTAATCATATTGTAATGAATGGCATTACTTTCAGTAGTCAACAAAAAAGGCATCAATTAGCCAATCTATGTCAGTCTTATTAGTCTTAGTGATTGCACAGCGCTCCAGTGGATCATTTTTTAAATTTTATTTCTAGTGTTAGAGTAGAGGGCATTTGTAGTGATAATCCAAATACTAAGATCCCCCTCCAATGCAAAAATTCTCCACTTCTCAGCAGAGGTCCAAAAGGGGTAGCAAATCCATTCCGTCTTAAAATCGATGGAGATCCTCGCCCATCAGTTGTAATGACAGGGCAGACAACAAAGCTCAGCATGTATCAGCCAGTCACACTGGGGCTGGTGTTATGGCTAGAGGCTAGATGGTGACAGCACTATTTGTGTTACTCCATTGGTGCATCAGGAGGAGTAGGAGAGTCAGGCAAACAAACTCAAGGCCCCGGCAGTCTAGTGGATGCTGGTGTCCAAGAGCAGAGTGTTCATTGATCATCTGTTTGACACAATCCATCTGATTTATCCAGTCTTCTCAGGGTGTTTTATTAGTCCAATGTCTTGATTGCCAAGCGGATGCATCTATGTTACAATCACTTGTAATTTTGCACATTTCTTTCTGTAATTGTTTAATACAAATAAAGAGGAACTTTATGTGTGAACACATACTCTGTGCGTACTGTGTGGCCTACTGTACACCCCAAATAATATTTTATTCAGGACATAGATAGATATTTATGCAGTTAGTTTGCTAGTTTACTGTATTAGTAAATAGATAGATATTTATGCAGTTAGTTTGCTAGTTTAATGTATCTCATTTGTTGCAAAACAATTTTGTCTGCTGTGCTTGACCCTGAGAGATTCAAGAGAGATATTTGTCACAAACACACAGTTATAATGTCACTGGTGGTCTTTTTAGATGAGCAATTAGGGCCTTACTGTGTGCAGTGCATTACATGTGATTTACTCTGTGTGAATATATTGTAGTGGTTCTTTACTGTGTGCTTGTGTCACTTTTGTCGAGGATTTTATTTGTTGCCATTACCTTTTGCCCTACTTGACTCTTTAGATTCTTACGGACAAACCTGGCAACCCATTTCCTGTCTCATCCCCATGCCCATATTTGTCCTGTGCCTCCTTCCTTGCTAGTGTGGTTCAATTGCTTCATTAGAACTCGTTGTCTTGCTCCACCCCTTTGCCCATATTTGGACAAGACTTCCTGTCACAGACAGATGAATAGTCAAGAACAGACGATTGCCTTAGCATCTTTGCTTATAATTAACAACTAATGGCTTAACGACTGGCCACGCCCTGGTTGAGGGGTAGAAAATCCAGTTTGCGCAAGGAGATGGGAAGCACTACTTGTCTGACTGCTGTCGCCCTGCTGCCTTTACGAGTTCAGCGCATGCTACTACTCTGCAAAGGACCGTAATTGTTTTACCGCCTGGTGTGAGTGCCGTTATTGGCACTTGTGTTGTCCTACTGTGCATAGGTGTTTGTGCTTGTGTTCACCTCTGCATCCAGAAGCCCAGGCTCCCAGACCGCCCTTGTTGAAATATTGGTGTACTGCAGCTGAATCTCACTCTACGTTCGCTACCACTGCTTAAAGGGCCGTAACTATATTTTCCCGCACTAAAGTGTGAATGTGTTTCCTGTTGTCTGTGGTGCCAGTGGGCTTTATGGTGCTCTCTTCTAGCTTCTGACATCTTTGTCTTGTGCTCCTGATGTCTGGCGCTGTCTGGAAGACTGTGGCTGCACTTGAACCTCCCTCAACGCTCGTTATTGCTATTTGAAAGGCCGTAATTATATTTTACTGTGTTATAGTGTGCATGTCTTTCCTGCTACTTGTGATGCTGGGTGTCAACAAGGGGTGGATTTTCTGTTGGCAGCTCTAGATGGGGAGGCGAGGCGACAGGCATGGTTATTCAAGTCAGAGGAAAAGGCCAACACAAAGCTACTGCTTGATGCCCTACAAAAGAAGTATGGTGATGGAAGAGGTCGAGCCCAGCGGCAGTCTAGCTTTTTAGCTGCAGACAAGGTCAGGATGAGGGAGTGGAGTCCTTTATCTTGAAGTTGAGGGAACTCTACATTGGGCTCTATTTTGACGATCATATGCGCAATGTCTAAAGTCAGTTGCGCAAGTTGCTTTGGGGGCGTGCCCGACACAATTTGGTACTTTGACGGCGGGAAAAGCGAACATTGCGCCAGGCGCATGGTTCAAAAGGGTTGGTCTTAAAGTACTTCATTAGTCATGGGTGTGTTTTAGGCGTAACATACAATTAACCAATCAGGATTTATACCCTCATTCCCTTTAAGAGCCAGCGGCTCATTTTCCATGGTGTGTTGCTATTATGATGGCGAATTTACCCAGAAGATCGGAGCATTTTTCGATGGAGGAGACCGATCTGCTAGTGCGTGAGATAAAAGCGCGTGAACAGGTTATCTTCGGGGATGGATAGAATCCCCCCAAACCTCCACGGGTCAAGGAAGTATGGGAGGAAATATCCTCAGTTATGTCCTCCGCCTTTGGCAAAAAAAGAACATCCGAACAGTGCCGAAAGCGGTACAATGATGTTAGAAGACGGGGGAAACAAAAGCTTTCAACAGCAATAATATTGTGATATATGTGATGTACATGAAAAACTTTTGTATAAACTCTGCTACGCGCTCCTGCTGATGAGAGAAGCATGGTGTTCGCGCATTGTGCACGCTTTCATATCCCAAAGCGCTGTGCGCCCCTAAAATAGCTTTTCAGCAATGCGCAACTGACGACAGACCAGGGTTTTGTTGGTCACTGGCGAATTTCATTTTTGCGTCCTTATAATAGCATCTGGCACGCTTTGCGCCAGACCACACCTCTTCTTTTCGCTGACACACCCATGAGGGCGCAGTGTCATCTGCTATCTAGACAACGTGATTTTGCACAGTGCGCCGCAGCATGACAGGGCCCTTTGACTGGCAGGGACGTCAGCCGACCCAAGAAGAGGAGGCCAGGCCCAATCCAACAAGAGATCCATCGTGAAGTGCGCCGCAATCCACAGCTGACGTTTGCCACTGTCTGCACAGTGGCTATGGCACTTGAGCAAGAGCAGCAACACAGAGAAGACCATGCCTGGGTCAGACGGGCCGTGGCGCCCACAGCAGTGTCACGGCCCTTCCAGCTGTCTACTGATGCCAGCGTGGAGGGCTTGGGAGCAGTATTGGCCCAAGAACAGGATGGACAAGAGAAAGTCATAGCTTTTGCCAGTCGGAGTCTGCACACTGCGGAAAGAAATGATGAAAATTACAGCTCATTCAAACTTGAACTTTTGGCTCTGAAATGAGCCATAACGGAGAAATTCAAAGACTATCTGTGGAGGGGCACAAGAGGTTTTTACAGACAATAGTCCGCTTGTACATCTAGCCACTGCCAACCTGGGAGCTGTGGAGCAACGTTGGGTGAACCACCTGGCCAACTACCAGTATACCATCAAGTTCCGCCCTGGCAGAATGAATAAAAATGCAGATGCACTTTCTAGATTGCCGGGTGAGCATGTCAACGCTGTGGTAGGGGCGGTCGCAGAAACAGCCGGCAGAGGACATCTGTCACACTCTGGACCAGTGGCATGCTTGCCAGGTTCAGGACCCAAGGTTGCAGGTCCTCTGGAATTGGAAGGCTAGGGATACACTTCCACCACTCCAGGAACGGCGAGAGGCTCCACAACAGGTAAATCGACTCCTACTCGACTGGGAGCGTATTGTAATTCGTGGCAACCAACTGCAACGGCAGTGCACTGACCCAAGGACTGGTGAGATATATTGGCAAGTGCTGATCCCAGAGCAACAGATGCAAGGGCTATGGCGACAGTATCATGAAAGCTTGGGCCATTAAGGAGCAGAGAAGGTCTGGTCAGTTTTGAGGAGACGGTTCTTTTGGCCCAGCATGCTGAAGAGCGTGGAGTCCTGGACGGCAGCCTGTCCTCGTTGCCTCCGGCAGAATGTCCCTTCCCTTGGAAGGGCAGGAGACCCCTTTCCTTACATATTAGTAATGACTGACCTCTTTTCCAAGTATGCTTTTGCATCACATTTGATATGTGTATTGCTGAGGATACCGCTGATTGCAGTGCAAAGTATGACATTGTTCCATGTGAAATTTGAGGGATAAAATTAAACATATTTGACCTCAACGGGATGGCACTTTGAATATTGCCAGTCAGTAAAAGATTGTTGTGTGGCTGGAGTCAAGACAATTTGATTTGATCACCCAAAATTCCACATAGCTGTTTAAATTTAAACTTGACCTTTGTTTTCTTAGAAAGGCAGCCTATTTCCATAGTAGGTGAAAATAAAATGTCTTTAGTAATTGTCTCTTGTTCAACAAAATAATATATAGAAAGAGTAAGATACATTTTATAATGGATTTTTCATTCATCAATGATTCATTATAGCAACATTTTGATTCATTAGAAAAATAATGAATCAAAATGTTGCTATAACTTTATATTGCACTAAAAAAATCTTTCAATTATCTGCCTCGCAGGCAGTCAGGAAGCCCATCTGTGCGGCCAAATCCCAGATGCCAGGAATGGCCTCAAGTTTCTCCACTGCCTCATCTGGGAGAATGATGCCATCTGCGTCTTCCCACCACGTATCCCAGGCTCTGCCATGGATGCCCCCTGTGTTTCCTGGAAGCTCTTTGGGGCACACTGACCCTTCCATCTTTAGGACAGGCTCAGCCCTTGAGCTCCCTGTAGTATGAGGCCACGGCATGGTGGTACTCCATCAGCTCCTCTGGGTTGTAGTGAGCTGCACTCCAGGATGGAGTTAGGATTTCACTGCAGGCCCTAGTGGGGAGACCAGCAGGAGCCGATGAGGTGGACCAAGTATTGGTTTTAAAATGAAATGATGAGAGACGGAGTCTTGTGGTGACTAGAAGCTCTTTACTTAAAAACAAATGTGCATACTGTACAAAGCCTAACCGAAGAAGAACGGTTAGCTTAATTAGACATTCCAAATTCAAACTGAAAATTCTGACGCCGATGACGTCATGCCTAATATAACAGTAAATCCACAAAAACTATTTTACACTACCATTCTACTAAAAAGTGTTTTCTTTTCCAACACTCCTTCTCACTTGGAGGTAGAATGTTCAGCTAGACCTAATATAGACTAATGGTTTCAGTCCAGCCATTTCCCTCAGCTTTGTGAACTTTGCTTGAGTTAGGCCTTTAGTCAGCATGTCGGCAATCATGTCATCAGTTCCGCAGTACTTCAAATCCACGGCTCCACTCGCAACTTGTTCACGAATGAAATGATGCTTTATGTCGATGTGCTTCGCACGACCATGGAATTGTGGATTCTTAGCCATGCAGATAGCTGACTGGTTATCTTCATAGATCACTGTTGCTCCTTTAGGACAGTTCTTCAGATCTGTCAGTAACTGTCGCATCCAGACGGCTTCTTGAGCAGCACTAGCCAGTGCTATGTACTCAGCCTCTGCTGTAGACAGGGCAACACACGCTTGTTTCTTACTCCTCCAGCTTACTGCTGCTCCACTCATCTTGAACATGTAGCCTGACACAGACTTACGATCGTCTAGGTCTCCAGCCCAATCCGCATCAGAGTAGCCAATGCACTCCTTCTCTGTGTTCTCGCTGTAGAGTAGTCCTAGTGTCTGTGTTCCATTAAGGTATCTGAAGATTCGTTTCACAGCTGTCCAGTGCTGCTTGGTCGGGTCAGAACAGAACCTAGCAACATTGCTCACAGCAAACGCTATGTCAGGTCTTGTTCTTGTTGAAAGGTAGAGCAGGCTACCCACAGCACTCTGGTACAGCGCTTTCTCAACTCTTTCAGAATCCTCACTAGCTTTAACAAGCTTTGCACTCATGTCAGTTGGTGTAGTGACTGCCTTTGCATTCTCCATTCCAAATTTCTCCAGAATGTTCTTGGTGTATAAGGTTTGACCCATCCATATGTTTCCACTTGGATGTTGCACGATCTTCACTCCTAGAAAGTGTTTGAGCTCTCCCATGTCTTTCACATCAAAGTACGTTGTCAGCTCCTTCTTCACCTCATGAATGCGTTTGTCACTTTCTCCACCTAAGTTAAGGTCATCAACATATACTGCAACTAAAAACATCTCGCCCTCAGTTGCTGTGTATATGCAGGGGTCACTCTTTGTTTGCACGAATCCCATCTTCCTGAGTTTTTCATCTAGAACAATGTTCCAGCACCTAGGAGACTGCTTTAAGCCATACAGGCTTCGCTTCAGTTTGCAAACAAGATCTTCCTTTCCTTTCACAACGAATCCTTCAGGCTGTTTCATGTACACTTCTTCTTTTAATTCACCATTCAGGAAGGCAGTTTTGACATCCATTTGATGTAGCTTCAGTCCATGTTGAGCAGCAAGTGCAGCAACTGTGCGGATAGACTCAAACCTGACGACAGGACTGAATGTCTCATCATAATCAGATCCAAATCTCTGTGAATAACCTTGAGCTACCAGGTGAGCTTTGTGTCTTTCAATTTCTCCATCAGCGTCAACCTTGACCTTGAAGACCCACTTGCTCCCCACGGTTTTCTTGCTCTTTGGTAATTCCACAAGGTCCCACACTTCATTTGCACACAGAGACTCCATCTCCTTTCGCATTGCTTCTTTCCACTTTGCTTTCTCAGGACTGGCAAGTGCATCACGCACTGTTTCGGGCTCGTGCAGGTCACTTTCAGCAATGGCTGCCCACTCTCCATAGCGATCTGGTGGTTGTCGAGCTCTTACTGGCCTCTGAAACTCAGCCTCTGGCTCTGCTGTCTCAGCAATGACTGGTTCTTCACTGTTTACACAGTCGAACTCCACCAAACTGCGCTCAGGGTGATCTTCTGATGTCTCATCACCACAGACTGATTCATTGAATACCACGTCTCGGCTGTAGAACACTTTGGCTTGTTTTGTGTCATACAGTCTGTATCCTTTTGTTTCTGTCCCATAGCCTAGCAGTATGCTCTTCCTTGCCTTTGGGTCCAACTTTTTCCTTTCATCCTTTGGTATGTGGGCATAGGCGTCACATCCAAACACACGCAGATGACTGACAGTTGGTTTCTCTCCAGTCCAGGCTTCATAAGGAGTCATGTCTGCTACGGCTTTTGTAGGGCTTCTGTTTCTCAGATACACTGCTGTTGCTAGTGCTTCAGCCCAGAACTTCTGCGGCAGCTTTGCATCAGCCAGCATTGACCTCACTGTCTCAACCAGTGTTCTGTTCATCCTCTCTGCAACACCGTTTTGTTCAGGTGTCTTGGGTACAGTGAGTTCGTGTCGCACTCCTTTTGTCTTCAGGAACACTTCAAACTCTTTTGAAGTGTATTCTCCTCCATTGTCTGTGCGAAGAACTTTCAACTTCTGCTTTCCACTGAACAAACTTGTTGAAAACTTCATCTTTGTGTTTCAGGACATACATCCACACATAATGAGTGTTGTCATCGATGAACGTCAGAAAATATTCTGCTCCACTCAGTGATTTTTCGTTGATTTTTCCACACACATCACTGTGCACTAAGCCAAGTGGTTCAGTAGCTCTTTTTCTGCCATCAGATGGAAATTTGGCACGATGATGTTTACCTTCAACACATGACTCGCAAAAGTCAGTGTCCTTCAGGACATCATAGTCCAGTCCATCCACTAACTGCTTTTTCATCAGCCTCTTCAGATTTTGCACTCCAAGGTGACCGAAACGCCGGTGCCACACGGTTTCTTTTGTCTCCTTGTGCACATTCTCTGTTGCAGCTGAATGAGCTTCTTTGAGTTCTTGGCAGTGAACATAGTACAGGCTATCCACCTTCTTTGCAACTGCAATTGGCTTTCCATTAGCATCCTCTAAGCTACACTCATTAGCACTGAACTTCACAGTTATCCCAGACTGCGTTGCCATGGACACACTGAGCAGGTTGTAGGACAGGCGTGGTACATACAGCACATTGCTCAGCTTGCATTTTTGTATTTTGTCATCAGCAAGTATCATGTTGAGCATAACGGAACCACTCCCTGTTGCCTCAACGGAATATCCATCACCAAGAGTTACTTCTTGAATTGGCTGTAACCTCTCAAATTCAATGAACATCTTCTTGTTATTGCACATGTGACATGTAGCTCCAGAGTCCACAATCCAGCTATTCCTTTTTTCAGATTTCACTGATAATGCCTGACTCACTACTAGACCGACACATTCTTCATTGACATTTTTTCTTTTCACTTCAGCCTTGTTTGATTTTTGTTTTGATGCTTTTTGGCTTTGCCTTTCCTCATATTGGTCATTCTTAAGCAAGTTTCTGCAATTTCGTTTGATGTGGCCAAACTTTCCACAGTGGTGACATTTAGGACCTTTCCCTTTACATTTCTGTTTACCGATCATTGCTTTCGCTTCATCATTTGCATCTGAATCACGTTGCTTCAGCTTACGTTCTTCATGCAACAAACGCTCAGTCACCGTTTCCATTTTCGGCACATCAACACTTGCTTCTAATGCTGTCACTATCATGTTGAATGACTCGGGCAGACTCGTGAGCAGATAAACTACGCGGTCATCTTCATCAATCGGATCTCCAATTACTGACAGTGCATCAAACGTTTCAATCATTTGCTTAATGTGATCTTGAACAGACTCACCATCTTTCAGGGTTAAACCGTGAAGTTTGCGCCTCAAAGCCAGTCTGTTGGCCCACGTTCTTGCTTGGAATGGAAGAACGGTTAGCTTAATTGGACATTCCAAATTCAAACTGAAAATTCTGACGCCGATGACGTCATGCCTAATATAACAGAAAATCCACAAAAACTATTTTACACTACCATTCTACTAAAAAGTGTTTTCTTTTCCAACACCAAGTGGGTCCGACTTTTAGGGAATTCACTCCCTCCTGGGCCACGCTGCAAGGCACCTGGGCTTGAAGTGCTCCGGCAGGGAGAGTGAAGTTCCCCACAAATCTGAGGGGTCCAGCCTGCTGCTGCAAAGCAGTTGTACCATCAGGTCTGTAGATGAAGCTCATCTCACTCTCGGCAGATGACATAGGCCTAGTGGATGAGTTGAATGTGCCCATGTGGGTCAAATCACCAGGCACCTGCTGATGAGCAGCGACAGAGTAGAGTTCCTGCCCTTTCGTTGACCTCTGTAAATCAACAGCTGAAAAAAGACATACATATTAGCTACTGCTACTGTAATGCCTAGAGGCAGTATTTATGTAACCCACATTTAAAGTTAAATTAAAATTAGTAAAAAAAAAAGTAAAAAAGTTTAAAAAAAGTAAAATTGCGACAAGTGAAGGGGCGGACCGGAGAGAGTTCCAGCAAGTTTGGGTGTGCTGTGTGTGTACGTGGCGCCAGCGTCCTGAGCTGCAGCCACTATAATTACAGATACAGGCCTCCTTTAAATTGTTGTTTCTTCCACTAATGTTGGTGATAGGAGTTTACATTAATCGGGAGGTTAAAACTTAACGCTGCTTGGAAAATGAGCGGCACGGGACCTGTTTATGATGCCTGCGACTCCAACAAGAGGACGCGCGGGACAAGTTTGCTGCGGTCTTTCATGAGACACTACCCTATGGGAGTGGGTGAGATCCATACTTTTTTTTTATTTTTGGCGTGGAATACCACTGAGATAATCCATCGCTTTTTTGTGTTTTTTGGGTGCTGGATCATTGTTTTTTCCTTTCGTGGCGTTTCCGAACTGTGGATTACTCGGGCGGCCTACGCGCTTCCTGGAATCTAAAGACTGTAGCGCGCCACTCACGAACTGGTGCTTCTTTGGGGAGTTTATTCACTGGAATCAACGTTTTCATTTAGTTTGTACACATAGTTTAAATTGTGTGGACTGAGATACGGGGGGGATTGGTGCTGTCACGGGTATACACAGTGTTTATAATAGTCTAAGAGGTCTATGGTTAAGGTTAACTCATTTCTGTCAGGAGGTGGGTAAACTACGTTTACTTGTATTTAGCCTCTACCACAGCCCTGGTTAAACAGTTCCCAGACTGTTGATTAGTGCTGTAAATAAAATCCCTGTTAAATCCCTTGGTGTGGATGAGATGAAAATGGTGGAGGGAAAAAAATCAGTTACTGTGTTTTGTGGATTAATGTAGTGGCCTGTAGTGATTGGATTAGATTAGATTAGATTAATTATAATGAGCATAATGATGATACATGATTCATATGAGTGTATCAGCTTGCATATATGATGAGCCAAAAATGAATTTACAAGATCACATCTAGTCTTATGAAGCTCCCAATCTGAATGTGCATATTATTGTTGAAATAATGTCCTAATTCAGGAATCTTTTGAAGACTGCAAAACTGATTTTAAATTGTTGAAAACAATTGAACAATTAAAACAATGGAAATGAAAAACAATTAGTTTGTAGTAAGAATCGCAGACTGGTGGCAGACTCCGGAACTTCAGGAAACAGGTTTAATCGTTACAATGGCGCGCGTCAAGGGAGACATAAGGGTTTCAGCCCGAAAGCATCCACCATTAAATCTAACTTAAATAATGAAAGTGTTCTACTTAAATACACTTAACTGAGGGGAGTTGCATACAGTAAGCATACAGTTGAAGTACAATAGAATGAAAGGTGATTGGTTCTTTACCTGGCGCCATTGTGTGTAATGGCCCAAGGACACTCCTACGGCAATTAGCATTCTTTAAGTGGCTATCCAGTTGTATGTGTACACCAAGATTCAGAAATATTACTTATGGATTGTCCTGACCAGTCATACACTTTGACTATTGCACTCCTTGTACTGAGACAATAAAGATGATACCAAACATGAATAGATTCACATTTCATAACATACAGATATACATTCCAAATCTATCTGAGGTAAGGTTGTCTTTGCAATGTAAATATGAACAAAAGGTTCCCCCCAGCCACAGGGGTACCAGCAGTCAATTTACATTGATCACCGGGGGAGGATGATCCCTATTGTTTCTGGTGGTGGCGGCTTCCTGGCTGTCTGAGGCAGAATACACTTCTAAAATTATTGCTATCAGCACACACACACTCCTTACACTAGCACACACGCAAACACTCCACCTTTTCACATGCTCATCCCCATCCTCAGTGTACTGGGACATGTAATTCCAAATAAGAGTCTAACTGGAATTCAAAGTATTTGACTGGACTGTGTTCTCACCCGACACCCCCACTGGTCTCAAGCCAGTTACCTTCCCTGTCGAACTCCTGCCTGGCCCTCTCTCACCCAAGCCAAATCTCCCGTACTCAAATACACATGCAAACATGAATTTATGAGTGAGTGCCAGCCATCATTCAAGTGTTGGCTGGCTGTCTAGTTCTGCAGACTAGAACGCAGTGCGAGGGCAGCATAGTAAAAAGACAACAGCGCAGTGGGCTCAAGTAAGAAGACTGGTTAGGAAATCACAAGCCTACAATCAAGCAGACCAAAGCTGGGTGCCTTTGAACTGGCTCAAGGTGCAGCCGTTCTAGAGCTAACCGAAGATGCTCACCAGCGAACTGAAAAAGAAGAGCCGCTCCAAGCACCGGATGACCGGTCACAATCATCAAAGAAATCCTATCGGCCATCACAGTGCTCCATCAACGTCAACAGCCGCCGTCAGAGCACATGCCAAATCAAAAGCTGCACTGGCCCAGCTAGATCTTGCTGAAAGAGAAGCCGGCGTGATGAGACAGAAAGCCGAACTTGAAGCTAATGTGATGAGGCAGAACTCGAAGCCAGTCTCCATGTCCTCAGCTGCCAAAACAATGCTGCTCCTGCCGAAGGCCGAGGCCTATGAGGAAGAGGAGATTGAAAGTGGGGAGAAGCACCACGGACCATATGTTCCGCAAGAGCCTCTCAATGCAGCCGAACGAACCGATAACTATGTCGAGCAACACGCTGAGCTGTTTTGCAAAGAGCCACAACCACTGAAACATATGCCAGTGGACTTCCAAAGAACACCCAGACACCAAAATACTGGACCAGCTGTTCGGCAATGTCTGATGTTCAATGTTACAAATATTAAAAAAGAAGAACTAAGTGAGAGGCCTCCATTTACGGCTAATCCTGAGTTTCAGCCACACACCAACCCTCACAGAGTTTTCCCACATGAGCCACAACAAGCACAAGACCTCGCCAGGTATCTTATGCGCCGAGAACTTGTGAACTTGGGCCTCCTCTAGTTTGATGACCGTCCTGAACATTACTGGTCATGGAAAGCATCCTTTGTGACTGCCACTCAGGATTTAGACCTGTCACCCAGAGAAGAGCTAAATTTGTTAGTCAAATGGCTTGAGAATTCGCTCAGTTTACGTCCTCAATCCTGCCGCAGGCCTTAGCATGGTGTGGCAACGCCTCGAGGACTCTTATGGCACTCCAGAAGTCATTGAACATGGACTGCTCAAAAAGATAGAAGATTTTCCAAAGCTAACAAACAAAAACCATGCCAAGCTCTGAGAACTGGGTGACATCCTGCTTGAATTGGAATGTGCCAAGGCAGAAGGATTCCTACCAGGCCTCACTTTTCTGGATACAGCCTGTGGGGTTAACCCCACAGAGAGGAGACCGTAGAACCCAACGCCCTCACCCTGGTGGAGCCTGAAGCGTATGCTGAGATCCGGCCTGAGCTTGCGGTTTTGGCTACTAGAGCCCTGGATGCTCATCTGGGCTCACAACGATTTGAAAGATTCTCTAATTGGAGAAACGTCTGCAAAGCTACAGCCAAGCTAATCCATGTTGCAGCATCGTTTAAAGAAAATCCAGCCAGCTTGGAGCGCAGCAGGTGGGGCTTTTTCAAAGACACACTAACCACAAGCGAGCTGTCACACGCAAAGAGAGTTATCAACCGTGCTGTCCAGCATGATGCCTATGAAAATGAACTGAAATGCCTCAGAGAGGGCAAAACACTTTCTAAGCAGAATCCACTCAAAAGGCTGAATCCAGTGACCGATAAAAACGGCCTGCTGCGGGGTCGGAGGTCGCATATCATCCGCCTCGGACCTGTCAAGGGAAGACAAACATTCTCTGATTATCCCACGCACTCATCACATCGCTACACTTCTGGTGAGGTGCTACCATGAGCAAGTAGTACATTAGGGGCATCACATAACTGAGGGTGCAGTCAGAGTAGCAGGATACTTGATCATAGGAGGAAAGCGTCTGGTGTCTTCTGTCATTTATAAGCGTGTGAGCTCCCGCAAGCTTCGCGGGTGGACACAAGAACAGAAAATGGCGGACATGCCTGCTGACGGGCTCACACCAGAGCTTCCATTCACTCATGTAAGCCTTGATGTCTTCAGATCATGGGCCATTATGACACACAGAACAAGAGGAGGAAGTGTAGACAGTAAGCGCTTGGCAGTGATATTTACATGTACATGTACAGGCTGTCCACTTCGAGCTCATTGAGTCAATGACCACCGACAGCTTCATCAACGCCCTGAGAAGATTTTTCGCTATCCGTAGTCTGGCCAGGGTTCTCCGCTCCGACAGAAGGACTAACTTTGTTGGAGCCTGTAAAGAGCTGGGCATTAACACGGAACACTCAACAATAACAGCTTACCTCCAAAGCAAGGGGTACTCATGGGTTTTCAACCCGCCTCACTCTTCACATATGGGGGGTTCTTGGGAAAGACTTATCCGTGTTGCCAGGCATATCCTGGACGCTATGCTGCTCCAGACTGGACACACTCTCCTGACACACAAGGTTTTGAGGACTCTTATGGCTGAAGTCATGGCTATAATGAATGCGAGACCTTTGGTGCCTGTGTCTTTTGACCCAGACATGCCCACAGTCCTTACCCCAGCAATGCTCCTCACCCAGAAGATAAGTAGTCTCAACTCCCTCTGGAAACTTCCAGAAGGCAGACTTGCACGGCAAACGGTGGAAATACATCCAGTGCCTTGCAAGCACCTTTTGGAAGAGATTGAGGAGAGACTACTTATCTACTCTTCTGGGGTGACAGAAGTGTACCGACCAAAGGCGAAATGTCAAGACCGGTGACGTCGTCTTGCTCAAGGACAGTCAAGCCCACAGGAATGAATGGCCAGTGGGAGTGATTGTCAACACTCTGCCAAGCGGTGACAAGAGGATCCGGAAGGTGGAAGTGAAAATTGAGAGCTATCTCAGAGATTGTGGTTCTCCTTTCTCAGGAAAATTAGAAGAAAGTTTCAGAACCCTTTGAAATTTAAGTTTAATTTGTGTTTAAGTAAAAGGTTTATAATGGGATAATAGTAATATGCCAAGCGGGGAGTATTCTGCCTTTCCATAAGAAGTTATGCATATGGTTGATTTTGACTTAGTTAATTGGCTTAGGAAATACTGCCACCTTGTGGACACATACGAAACAGTTCTATCTGCGTAAATTACGGTACATGTTTAGTTTTTCTACTTTTATTCATTGAAGTAGAAGTATTCAGTGAACACCACGATTTCCAACGCAGTATTCGACATACACACTGGAGCCTTGGACATTATATGTCTGTAAGTAGGTATTTTGTGTTAGCATATGATATAAGGTAAAACTACACTGAATTTGGCTAGTTTAATTTGGTTTATCTGGCTGTACATGTAATGTTTGTTTCTTATGTTTAGCGGCTAGTCATGCTAGGTCTTGTCATGACTGTGTAGGCTAAAAATAGGTTTCCACTGGTGATTGTGGTTAGCGATTATGTTGACTGTTACATATTCATTATGTGAAATTTATGTATCTTTATTTCTTTATTTTCTTGCAGTTTTACAAAAAATAAATACAAATACACATGCAAAGTTCATTTATGGAATGAGTGCCAGCCATAATTCAAGTGTTAGCTAGCTGTCTAGTTCTGCAAGTAGACTGGAACGCAGTGCGAGGGCAGTATAGTGGCATTATCACTGAGTCCAACAGTGACAGGATAGCAGTGAGGTGCTAACTGGCTTAGAAAAAATAGACAAGAAGAATTTCCATAGTTCAGGTTAACTGTTTGAATAGTCATCAGTACATACAAGAATAAAACTGAGATTTACTCTTATGTCTTTTTAGGGACAACAGTAATCTTAATGGATTTTAAGTGAACCTTTAACTGGTTAAATGCAGAGCTGTAGAGGTAAAATAAAAGGTAGCTAGACTATGAATTATGTGATGGATGTAGCGTGACATACGGTGTGGTTTTTAAAAAAGGCCATGTTTGATGATGGAAAGATATTGTCTGATAGCCTATTTTGTATGTTAAAAGTTGCATTTGATGCATAAACTCAATGACAAAGTCATTTCTGAGATCTGAGAGGTGGGAAAACTGCGTTCGGCTGTAGTCAACAAGCGAACACGGCCGACCAGCGACACCGCCAATCGAATTCTGAAAATACGTTGCGTAGCGATTAGCATTCATATGCTTGAGAATCTTTATGATCATACATAATTAGAACCTTTAGGTGCGCAAGGTAGGAACTTCCCTCATTACATTAGTATCGCCAACTAGTTCACACACCTGTTTTCGTTGTTGTTTCATGAAGTTTTATAAGTTCTCATTTTGATATGCCACGTCGAAAACGTCCGAAAACTTATCCAGGTAAATAGAAACATAATGGACTCGTAATACATTTAAACCAATGTGTTTAAATGAGGTGTTTTGAAATAATTTATTGATAAATAGTCTAGTATCACCAAGAGACTAGGCTAATGAATTGGTCACTTAAAAACTGAACGCTTCTGTCAGTGTCATTGGTACTGTCTAGATAGAGACTACCAAGTATTTAAACTAATATATAGTGTCTGTTTGCTATAGTCCAATCTCAGCTGGTAAAAGGCCCAAAGCCTGGTAATAGCCCTACAACCCCTGAGTATTACAGCTCAAAGCCAACAACCTCATCAGAGTCGGTCTGCCAGTCTGGTCACAGTAGCTGGAGATCTAGTCAGGACTGCCTTCCGCCAAATCCTGCACTGGCTGCAAAGGCAGGCACTGCTGTTCCAAAGCGGAAGAGGGAGTTCAGCTCTGGTGCTGAGGACAGACCCCCACAGAGCCCCACTCTTTGCGTGCCCGGTGATGAGGTCTCCTCTCTGGCGCCAGAGGCGAAAAAGAGATGTGGAGAACCCCACCGAGGTAAGAGATAAAGATGAACAATGTTGACAGTCCAAGGTAACAACAAAAATCAAGCATTTCACCTGTTGGTATGTTTCTGAGAATCTCATGTATTTTCTGTGCAGCGACATTTGCTTCAAGTTACTTAGTTGGGGAGCTGCTTGGTTCAGGGGGATGTGGCTCTGTCTATGCGGGAACAAGGAGGTCCGATGGAGAAGAGGTGAGACTCTTTTATTTCTTCTGCTCTACCTTGGTACCATAGAGTTGATACCTTAACTAGATTATTACGTTTCTCTTTGTAGGTTGCCATAAAGTATATCCCAAAAACAAAGGCCAAGAAATATATTTTCATGGTGAGTATAACTATGTGAAATTGAATTTGGATATTTCAAATTAGTATCTCGATATCCCCTGAAAAAAATATTTGCCTAGGTTAAGATACCTATGTAAATTGGTCTTGTTGTGGTCACCACCATCTCTCATGTTGTCCTCTTCCTTGTACCCAGCCTGGTGATGGCAGGCGCCTGCCTCAAGAGGTCGCTCTAATGACCATCGTCTCTCAGCCCTCTGCATGCTTTAATGTTCTCAAGCTTCTGGACTGGTTTGAAGAGCCCTTCCGCTACATTCTGGTCCTGGAGCGCCCCAGTCCATGTTCCGACCTGTTCGATTTTTGCGAGACATTTGGCGGACGGCTGTCTGAGATGCAGGCTAAGCAGATAATGAGGCAGGTCATCGAGGCGCTGATCCACTGCCGTAATTGTGGTGTTTTCCACAGAGATGTGAAGCCCGAAAACATCCTGGTCAATCTAAATGACTGGTCTGTCAAACTGATTGACTTTGGTTGTGGAACTCTGGACAAAAACACCTCCTATTGTAATTTTGCTGGTGAGTTTGCAAATAAAAGAAACTCAAAGAAATGAAAAAGTCAACAGGGGAGACTAATTGCAGTCATGAAATGTTCTCTGAAAATGTTTCTCTTCAGGCACCTGGGACTACTGTCCACCTGAATATTTTTTGCATGGGAGCTACCAGGCCATCCCTTCCACCACATGGTCTCTGGGAGTCTTGCTCTTTGAACTTGTCTGTGGAGACCGTCCATTCGAGACCAGAGAAGATGTCATTCTCAATGAGCCAAAGTTAACTGCAAGCCTGTCCAAAGGTAGAGAAGTTGTGGAAACACCTAAAAATCAAATACTTAATCCCTAGCCTTTCTCTAATACAGTTCCCTGTCTAAGGTTGTAAAATTACTGATGTTAAACTGAAGTGAAACACAAAACCCCTTCATCTGGTCTAACCCTTGTGTGTAGAATGCCATGACCTCATCAAGTGGTGTTTACGCACAAACCCTGACGAGAGACCAGTCCTGGAGGACATTCTATCCCACGACTGGCTGTCAGGACACCACTGGTTTTAAGACACCACTGTGGGTGAGAGGATAGATAGTAAGCCTGTTGTGTAATCAGTCATCATCAAGCTGCTGTGGTCAATTTAGGTTTTAATATGGAGAAGCATCCATATGAACCAAGTGCTCTTTTCTGCAGCATCACAGATGGACAGGGAAGGGCAAAGCCATTCAACTGCTCTTGGACACCAGCATCCACTAGACCACCGGGGCCTTTAGTTTGTTTGCCTGACTCTCCTACTCCTCCTGATGGACCAATAGAGTAGCACAAATAGAACTGCTGATGACTGATGACTGGCTGATACATGCTGAGCTTTGTCGTCTGCCCTGTCATTGCAAATGATGGGTGAGGATCTCCATCGATTTTAAGACGGAATGGATTTGCTACCCATTTTGGACCTCTGGAAATAAATTTAAAAATGATCTACTATTTGAGCACTGTGCAATCACTAAGACTGATAAGATTGCCTAATTGATGCCTTTTTTGACTATTGAAAGTAATGGCATTCATTACAATGTGATTAATTTACATTTGTGCATTCCATGGTATAGATATTGACTACCATTATAAAATGCTTTCACAAGCCTGAGTTGTTCCTTTAAAATAATGCCCATTTGAAAGCCTCAGTTGGAGGAGGACCTTGGGAGCCAGCTGGAAAATGTAATAGTGTGTAAGCATCCTTCCATCCGTGTGGGTTATGCATATGTCAGCGCACATACATGTGAGTCTTCGGCAGGGGTTGGCAGCCTTTCTGACATGTAGTGCCTATTGCATATCTTCTTATTTGTGATTCTGTGATGTCTGTAAAGTAGGCTGTGACATCCGGTATCAGATGTTTAAAAAAGACTTGACCATGGTTGATGGTGAAAAGTTATTGTCCAGTGTTTTTGTTTAAAATAGCAGTGATATTAAATGCCAAGTATGGACAATATGGTGCTTAAAACCATTTTCTGTGTTGCACATAGGGTTAAGCCAGCTATGTATATTTTTGTTCATTGGAATATTATTTTCTAGTTACTGGAAGTGTAAGAATATTATGTAATGTTTGAATGTTAAAAGAAAGAAGTTTGTTAAAAATGACTTACCTGTGACGATGATGTAGTCCGCGTCAGGGTAAGAGGTCAGCAGGAAACAGGAAGGGAGAGATCGAGGAAGGAGCAACGCGAGAGACACGTTAAGAATTACGCTACGACACTGATAATTAAAAAGTTGGTAGAACACTACTTTTATGCATGTATAGGTGAATGTACGGTGACAAACGGTCAGTGCGTCAAGAAAGAACATTTAGCCTGCATGTATCAGTGTTAATGTGATGATTGAAGGTGAATTTGACTACGAGTTTCAGTCAAGGAAGCTAGTCGAACCAACCAAGTGTTTAGAGCTAACTGGACTGTTGCTAGCGAGCTGCCTTCTCGGCTGTTGTACGAGGCTCAGACCAACGAACTCTAAAGCCCGAAGATATCCCTGCTTGGCTGTGACGACGTGTTCACACACAACATCGCCAACACAGCGCTGCCCTGGTGAAGACGACGACGCCCAGTCTGCAGCAATGAGTTTTGTTTAGTGCGCATTGGCGTGAAGTGGCCATTGTGTTTTGGTTCTGTCCGCTCACAAGCATCGCTACAGGCCTGCACCTACTGACTGATAACCTGGCGTGATTGTGCTTCATCACATGGTATTTGGGTATTTTGAGTAGTTAGTACTGCCGGCTTAAGTTTCATTTTGATTTTTGAGTTAATGTTATATTGAAAGGGGAACTGACTATTTTGAAACTGACAGAGTTGAACAACTAACAACTGTGTTTGTATGTGTATATTTAAATTCTATCCTTAAGTAAACTTATTAATTAGTTTACACTCACTATAGTTGAATGGTTATTGACACGGTTTTGCCTATTAGTTATTAGTTATGAAGAACCTAGGGTAGCCACCTCCAGTTATTGCAAAAAAGATAGCAAAGGGGCGCTACAGGTAAATCTTGCATTTTGTACCATGTGGTAGGTTCATGGGCGGATTTGCCAGGGAAATGAGAGACATATGTAACGTTAACGCTTTATTTATTTTAATTGAAATTTTTTTTTGTGTGTGTGTGTTGTGGAAAAAATAAAAGTTGGGTTTAAAGGGAGGGGGGGGGGGTCTTAAATTTGGGAAAAGGGAGGGGGGGTGGGGGGGAGAACCTAAGAGGACCCTAGAGCTACCTGGGACAATAAGGAAACCCCATCTAGCGTAAAATAAATTCCCACCGATGAGATCCTCATCTCCTAACTGGATAAAACCACAAAGACAAGAATGACCAGAGATCCAATCAACAGGTTACTTTATTCATAATATGCACAAGACATAGAAATTGGCAGAAGATGGCATATTACCATTTTTCATTCAAACCCCAAGGTTCCAAAGTATTGAGTTTAAAATCCAGTGTCTCTCACACTTTTGTCTCTCCTTAACATCCCACCTTAAGTTTGATTGGAGTCCAATGACCCTAAGCTGTTCCATAGGATGCATCTGAAAATGGTTATACAGAAGCCTATCTTTCTGTCGTCTAATGTAATAGAGATGTTGTTTAACTCTGACTCGCATGGAGTATCTAGACTCTCCAATGTATAAAGCACCACATGTTAAACACTTAATAGCATACACCACATTATTACTATCCGGACCCACCGTCTGATAAATGGGCAGTCCCTTGCCTGACACCGAATTGTGGAGATATGCTAAAGTAAGAAAAGGAAACCCTTCTCTCTGGGGTTTGTTAAGACGGGTATGTACCAGGATGTTCTGCAGGTTCCGGCCCCTGCGATAGGCTGAAATCAGCCTATATCCCTTGAAACCAGGAACCCGATCCTGCAGGACACCAAAATTCCCCCTAAGCTGTCTGTTGAGCCCTCACAGAAGTATATTATATGTCTGTACAAAGGGGATCAAATTCTCTCCACCCTCCTCCCCTCCACCCACACCCCTATACTGATCAAAGGAAGGTTTAACCTCCGCCTTAATATGTCTGAGAAAGCGGCGTGAATACCCTCTAGGTCTTAGGTGTGTTTGGGGTGATAGGAAGATTTTTGCAATAGGGCATGAGTGTCCGTGTTCTTAAAATACACTTGAGTGGCCAACTCACCCATTCCCGCCTCCCGCCCGTTCGCCATAAACACTTCTGTATCTAGAAATTCCAGACTATGTGTCTGCAAGTTACTAGTAATGGAAATTGTTGTATGATGTGTATTTAAAGTATGTGCAAACTCCTCAAAGGCCTCCACCCTGTGCTCCCAAAGCCCAAAGATATCATCAAGGAAGCGTAGATACAAGCAAGGCAATTTAATTTTATTAAATAAAATCGAAGCTGGCTACGGCTAAGTTTTTGTGGTCACCGGGAGTATATGAATATCTGGCTAATTAGTTCAGTTGCTATCTTCTAGTTGTTTGAATTCGACCTGAGATCTTAAATTCAAGTTTAAACTTATTTGTTCATGTATACAAGACTGGCGAATCATGGAACTCAGGAATCATGTCGTAGGGTGTTTGTCTGTCTTGTCCCACGGGTCTTGGTCTGTATGTTGTGTGTTTCTTTATGTGTTACTGTTGAACTATATGTGCAACTAACATGAGTTTGTCTTGAGTGAATGCTTGAGTGAGAGCTGGCCAGCTGTATGAATGGGACTCAAGTGATTATTTTACAAGACAATATAATGAATCTGACCATTGACTTTGGATTTTCTTTCTTTACTTGGGATTAGCTATGTGTCTTTGTTCTCTTTGTTTTCTGGATCTCCAGTCTCTCCTCAGCTCCCGTGCCCCCATCTCCAAATCCAAACTGTTATCAATTGCATTCATTGCCATGTTCCGTGGCTTTCATTGTTTTGGTTTCAGAGTATGTTAACTTTGCCTTTTTAAATGTTCTTTTTTTATTTAAGTGTTTTTCTTGCAAACCAAGATATTGACTTTAATTTGTTATTTGCATTTTGCTTTATTTTTGATCGGGTTACTCCCCTCTGTTGACTATTCTTTCCTTTTCAATGTAAATTTGTGACTGAAATCCATATTCTCGTTTGGCCTCTGTCAGGCCACAAAAGTCACTGTTTGCTCCTCGGTAGGATGCAAAACACCATTAGGGAGACACTTTTGGGACATTTGAGGTCTTGTTATGGACACGTTTTATTTTGTTTTTGCAAAAAAAATAGCATATGATTGAGTGGAATCAAAACCCACGATTTAGATTTATTACCTTTTTCTTTGAACTTACTTTCTTGTGTGCCTTTGGTCTTTTGTATTTTCTTTTCCTTCATTCATATGGGGCTCATGCAAAAACAAGCCTTCAGCTATCATATGGGAAGTGTAGGATGTTACCGTTTAAGTACTTTAAATGCTTTCTTCTCTACACGTTAGGCTCCATGAAGCAGTCTGAGCATCTATCCAGGATCAATTCTCCTGAGATCTAATTTACATGTTTTGTTTGTATTGTAATGCAAATGCTCTGTAAGAACAGGAATGGCCATGCAATTCTGTTGTAATTTTGTACATGTAACTTGGTCAAAACTGATCTATTCAGTTGTAACTTTAGGTTAAGGTATTTTTCTTTATTTTCATTTAGTTATATAATGTTTTGGTTCAACACAATTTCTTTGGTCCTGCCAAGACAACCATTGTATTAGTTTACCTTCAAGTCCTGATGTTCTGAAAAATGTATGGTTATGGACAAAGAAAAAAAGGTTTATACTAAGTTTGGCTTTTCTTAGTGATAACTGCTTTATTCTTAACTTTTATTTATGTTTATTTTTCTGGTGCCAAAATATCTTGCTATTGTCAAATATTAAATATGTTTATAGGGCTGCATGCCTAACAAGGTTATTGTTTTAGACTGAAAATGTGAAAGTTGCTTTAAATAATCTGCTCTTTTCTTGTCTTTAAATGAATATTGATTAGAGGCACTGAGACTTGCTTTTCTGTGTCTTAACCAGATTAATTTCCCTGATACTTAACCAGTCACTATCTGCCATTCTTCCAAAAGTATTTGTTTGATTCCTTATTTTCAAATTGAAATCTGAAGCCTTTATCCTACAGGGAAGCAGGACGTGGAATGTCTTGCCAGAACTGTTGGAATATGAGTGACAAACCTGACACTTGCTTTGTTAAAACCTGATGTTCTTCCCTATGTCTAAAGGCATACTGTTTAACTAGTACAAGTCCAGATCACGGATCTAGCGTCTTCATAATTGCCGTAGTTCCGAAAGGGGGAATAATAAAAAATAACAACGTCTTCAGAGAACAAGGCAGTCTTGATTGAAAGATTGAATGGTTTTGCCCAAGTATTCTTAAGATCTGTTTCAGATTTCAAAACTCTGGATAGACCTGGACCTGTTCTCCTGGCCTCATACACTTAATGGAATGATTTGCTGGAAAAAGTGTGAATGTATCAAAAGGGGGCAGCAGTAGCCTCCACAGAAGCAATGGGGCCAGGCCAGGACATGCCGCTCTAGCCACGGTTCATGGACCAGACATCACCACCCTGAATGGCAAGAATGGATACAAGGCCCATCGTACATTTACCCTGCCACCAATAACCCTGGAGATCATTCTGCTATTCAGCACTTCTCATCATAACAGAAGATCAAACGGACATGAAACAGCCTGGTCCCTGTCCTTGAGATGGACACATGATGTCGGTTGAATCTACAGAACCATAAAGTTGACCGGAGTTGTGACCATTAAAGCCAAAGATCCCACACTCTTCTCCTAACCTAACCATTGTTGAGATATGGTTCAGGCTCTCATCCTACAGGAAGCCACAGTTATACCTGAGCCCGAGAAATCAACCTGCCCCCACACTACAGCAAAAGGGGGCCGCAAGGAAAGGCTCCGGGCTAAAACAACAACGACCAGAACCAGTTGCAACGACATTTCGCTCAACACAAGGAAGAGAGACAAAGGGTGCGAGCCTAGCACCACCCTTCTGCACACTTTGTTTGCACACATATGCATGTACACTGAATACCCGCATACACTCGCCTCGGATTGATTCAAGGATTGATTTGTGGACTGTAACTAATGTTCAAAATGTTGATGATTGTTATGTATGTATGCTTCACAGTGACTCCAACCTCCCAAGAGTCTATGCTGTCTCCTATTGACCCTAGGGACACTGAAAATTTGGCCCTTGTAATGTCTAAAACCATAGCCCAGAAATTCAAGGTTTGCTTTCGGTGTCATGGCAACACAGGGTGGAGAAATTTCTGGACTCTCTGGGAGGATGGACTCGATATGTCCTTATGATTTTAGGATCCCTCGGTATGATTCTGATCTCTGTATTTGCTCTCATCTGTTGTTGTTGCTACAGTTATCCCATGATCTCTAGTGTGCTCCCACGACCTAGACGTCATACACGCCATAATCAATATGAACAGAGTTTTGAATGTAATGGAACCATTGTATGGAATTGTTCCACTCCTGGCTCTAATTTTGATACTCATTCGGATTTCTGTAATGTTAAAGGTCAAGTCATTCTGACTTGAAAAGGGGGAATTGATAGCAATAATTTTAGAAGTATATTCTACCTCAGACAGCCAGGAGCCGCCACCATTTGGCATGGCACAGAAACAATAGGGATTATCCTCCCCCGGTGATCAATGTAAATTAACTGCTGGTACCCCTGTGGCTGGGGAGAACCTTTTGTTCATGTTTACATTGCAAAGACAAACTTACCTCAGATAGATTTGGAATGCATATCTGTATGTTATGAAATGTGAATCTATTCATATTTGGTATCATCTTTATTGTCTCAGTACAAGGAGTGCAATGGTCAAAGTGTATGACTGGTCAGGACAATCCATAAGTGATATTTCTGAATCTTGGTGTATACATACAACTGGATTGCCACTTAACAATGCTAATTGCCATAGGTGTGTCCTTGGGCCATTAGACACAATGGCGCCAGCTAAAGAACCAATCACCTTCCATTGCACTTCCTTCAACTGTATGCTAACTGTATGCAACTCCCCTCAGTTAAGTGTATTTAAGTGGCACACTTTCATTGTTTAAGTTAGATTTAATGGTGGATGCTTTTGGGCTGAAACCCTTATGTCTCCCTTGACGCGCGCCATTGTAACGATTAAACCTGTTTCCTGAAGTTCCGGAGTCTGCCACCAGTCTGCAATTCTTACTACAAACTAATTGCTTTTACCCCCCCAACTGCATATGTTCATATCAGCCAAAACCAGCACTACAAATGGGGTTTCTGAATTTTTAAGTGGGTAAAGAAAGGAATACAGTTTTAGGAGTTTGCTTATGATTTGCAAACAGAAAAAAGAATGACTGAAAGTGTTCAAAAGAATCACTGAAAGTGTTCATTGATCATCTGTTTGACACAATCCATCTGATTTATCCAGTCTTCTCAGTGTGTTTTATTAATCCAATGTGGATTGTGATTGCCAAGTGGATGCATGTATGTTACAATCACTTGTAATTTTGCACATTTCTTTCTGCAATTGTTTAATACAAATAAAGAGGAACTTTACGTGTGAACACATACTCTGTGCGTACTGTGTGGCCTACTGTACTCCCCAAATAATATTTTATTCAGGACATAGATAGATATTTATGCAGTTAGTTTGCTGTATTAGTAAATAGATAGATATTTATGCACAGATAGATAGATATTTAGTTTGCTAGTTTAATGTATCTCATTTGTTACAAAACAATTTTGACAGCTGTGCTTGACCCTGAGAGATTCAAGAGAGATATTTGTCACAAACAAAGTTATAATGTCACTGGTGGTCTTTTTAGATGAGCAATTAGGGCCTTACTGTGTGCAGTGCATTACATGTGATTTACTCTGTGTGAATATATTGTAGTAGTTCTTTACTGTGTGCTTGTGTCACTTTTGTCGAGGATTTTATTTGTTGCCATTACCTTTTGCCCTATTTGACTCTTTAGATTCTTATGGACAAACCTGGCAACCCATTTCCTGTCTCATCCCCATGCCCATATTTGTCCTGTGCCTCCTTCCTTGCTAGTGTGGTTCAATTGCTTCATTAGAACTCGTCTTGCTCCACCCCTTTGCCCATATTTGGACAAGACTTCCTGTCACAGACAGATGAATAGTCAAGAACAGATGATTGCCTTAGCATCTTTGCTTATAATTAACAACTAATGGTTTAACAACTGGCCACGCCCTGGTTGAGGGGTAGAAAATCCAGTTTGCGCAAGGAGATGGGAAGCACTACTTGTCTGACTGCTGTCGCCCTGCTGCCTTTACGAGTTCAGCGCACGCTACTACTCTGCAAAGGACCGTAATTGTTTTACCGCCTGGTGTGAGTGCCGTTATTGGCACTTGTGTTGTCCTACTGTGCGTAGGTGTTTGTGCTTGTGTTCACCTCTGCATCCAGAAGCCCAGGCTCCCAGACCGCCCTTGTTGAAATGCTGGTGTACTGCAGCTGAATCTCACTCTACATTTGCTACCACTGCTTAAAGGGCCGTAACTATATTTTCCCGCACTAAAGTGTTCCTGTTGTCTGTGGTGCCAGTGGGCGTTATGGTGCTCTCTTCTAGCTTCTGACATCTTTGTCTTGTGCTCCTGATGTCTGGCGCTGTCTGGACGACTGTGGCTGCACTTGAACCTCCCTCAACGCTCGTTATTGCTATTTGAAGGGCTGTAATTATATTTTACTGTGTTATAGTGTGCATGTCTTTTTTGCTACTTGTGATGATGGGTGTCAACAAGTGGATTTTCTGTTGGCAGCTCTAGATGGGGAGGCGAGGCGACAGGCATGGTTATTCAAGTCAGAGGAAAAGGCCAACACAAAGCTACTGCTTCATGCCCTAGAAAAGAAGTACGGTGATGGAAGAAGTCGAGCCCAGTGGCAATCTAGGTTTTTTAGCTGCAGACAAGGTCAGGATGAGGGAGTGGAGTCCTTTATCTTGAAGTTGAGGGAACTCTACTTTGACTGGCAGGGACCTAAGCCGACCCAAGAAGAGGAGGGTGAGTACCTGTTAGATCAGTTCACCATGAATTTAAGACCAGGCCCAATCCAACAAGAGATCCATCGTGAAGTGCGCCGCAATCCACAGCTGACGTTTGCCGCTGTCTGCACAGTGGCTATGGCACTTGAGCAAGAGCAGCAACACAGAGAAGACCATGCCTGGGTCAGACTTCCAGCTGTCTACTGATGCCAGCGTGGAGGGCTTGGGAGCAGGTTTGGCCCAAGAACAGGATGGACAAGAGAAAGTCATAGCTTTTGCCAGTCGGAGTCTGCACCCTGCGGAAAGAAATTATCAAAATTACAGCTCATTCAAACTTGAACTTTTGGCTCTGAAATGAGCCGTAACGGAGAAATTCAAGGACTATCTATGGGGGGGCACTAGAGGTTTTTACAGACAATAGTCCACTTGTACATCTAGCCACTGTCAACCTGGGAGCTGTGGAGTAACGTTGGGTGAACTAGCTGGCCAACTACCAGTATACCATCAAGTTACGCCCTGGCAGAATGACTAAAAATGCAGATGCCCTTTCTAGATTGCCGGGTGAGCATGTCAACGCTGTGGTAGGGGCGGTCGCAGAAACGGCGGGTGCGGCCCAGCCGGCAGAGGACATCTGTCACACTCTGGACCGGTGGCATACTTGCCAGGTTCAGGACCCAAGGTTGCAGGTCCTCTGGACTTGGAAGGCTAGGGATACACTTCCACCACTCCAGGAATGGCGAGAGGCTCCACAACAGGTAAATCGCCTCATACTCGAGTGGGAACGTATTGCATTTCGTGGCAACCAACTGCAACGGCAGTGCACTGACCCAAGGACTGGTGAGATATATTGGCAAGTGCTGATCCCAGAGCAAGAGATGCAAGGGCTATAGCAATAGTATAATGAAAGCTTGGGCCATCAAGGAGCAGAGAAGGTCTGGTCAGTTTTGAGGAGACGGTTCTTTTGGCCCAGCATGCTGAAGAGCGTGGAGTCCTGGACAGCAGCCTGTCCTCGTTGCCTGCAGCAGAATCCTGGACAAGAGGTGAGAGCCCCCTAGCACCTATTTCCACATCCTACCCCTTTGAGGTTTTGGGAATAGACTACTTGTCCCTTGGAAGGCCAAGAGACCCTTTTCCTTACATATTAGTAATGACTGACCTCTTTTCCAAGTATGCCTTTGCAGTGCCAACAAAGGACCAGTCCGCAACCACCACAGCCAGAGCACTATACACTTCCTGCAACCGTGTCCTGTCTGCCAAGCCCCCCTATGATGAGACCAACAGGTAAGATAGTAAAACGATCACAAAGATCCACCAGGGGGCAGCCTCCAGCAAGGTACGGATACACAATAACTTCTGAAACGTATACTGGTCAACTTTAGGACTAAACAAAATAAAAACACAGAATCCATAATATAATATTAGGTTTATAATAGAGGAAGTATCTGCTCGTGAGAGACAGCTGATCTGGCAGCTGATTATGGCATCCCTGCAACCCGAGGTCAAGGTAAATGCTAGTCTCGCCAGGGTTCTGGAAGGATCTTCAGATGAGTGTTCTAACAGCTGTCTGACACAGTAAGACTCCCGGCCATCTCCTCGCACACTTCCAACATGCACTGCTTTCTTTGTTCATCTCACACACAAACACACACGCGCACACATACATTCACACATTTGTACTTAAACCGGCTTACACAAACCGTACAGCATCACTTGCTTGTATTTCAAACTGTTACTATACCATACTGGGAGACTGACACATGCACTCTTTTTTTAAGGGGTAATGTAAGAGTGTTTTTTTTTTTTTTTTTTTTTTTTTTCTTTGATGTCCTTTTGATGGTGTGTCTCTTTGGAGGGCACCCGATTGTGGTATGTCTTTTTGTTTTTTGTTTATGTTGTCTTTTTGACTTTGCACTTCAAATAGGTGGCGTTGGTGCCTTTTTGAACTGAGCCACAACCCCACCTTCCTTTGTTGGACTAGAGGTTTGAAAAGGGTCACCAATGCCACAAAATGCTGTACTGCTTCATTCTCACTGGCTGATATCAGAACTTTTGTGAGTGGGGCTCTTGGGTGGGGGTGGGGGTGGGGGCAGCTGGAAAAGACTGCTGAAGTCTCAAGGGGAGAGGGAGGGGGTGGGATTTTACATGCACTGAGACACTTGTTACATTTTCTCTGTAATCTGCTTTCTTTTTTTTTAGAAAAGACAAAAAAGACACTTGAATATGAAATGTTGTGTACAAGCTGTGATGTTGGCATTGTTTTGTGTTGAAGCTGGCATGGGACATATAGAGGCATTGATGTGAACAGAGAGTGATCACTCCAAAACACCAGGGTCTTAGATGCAGATGTGACAGCTTAGTCTCTCGTATTGTCTCACACATACACACATATACACACCGATATTATAGCAGGGCCTTGTGTGATTCCCCCCCACTTATACAAAGCAAGCAGTTACTTTCCATAAATTGACAAGCTTGCTCATTCAATTTGTGTATCTTGTTCACCTCAGCACTTGACACAAAGGCATATTTGATGTCTCATTTCTCAGTGGGAAACAGAAGCTCCAGATTTAAACTGACGTGTGTAGAATGACTAATTGAGACATGCTGATATGCTTTCTGAAAAGGACAGCATGTATTCAGATGAGTGTCTTAATCATGTTGCCAAGTATTGTATCTAATCCAGTCTGGTGCACAAGTTCATGAAGTTGATTTTTCATTTTTGACGTGATTGAATTCGAGCAAGAAAAACAATTACGTTACATTATGTATAATGTATTTATCATACAACCTAGACACCCTGTTGTTTGGTTTAGTATTTCCATTATTAATAATCATTGCTTTTGCCTAAATGAATATATGTCTGTCAAGCAGGGAACGTTTGATTGACATCACATTTGATATGTGTATTGCTGAGGATACCGCTGATTGCAGTGCAAAGTATGACATTGTTCCATGTGAAATTTGAGGGATAAAAATAAACATATTTGACCTCAACGAGATGGCACTTTGAATATTGCCAGTCAGTAAAAGATTGTTGTGTGGCTGGAGTCAAGACAATTTGTTTTGATCACCCAAAATTCCATATAGCTGTTTAAATTTAAACTTGACCTTTGTTTTCTTAGAAAGGCAGCCTATTTCCATAGTAGGTGAAAATAAAATGTCTTTAGTAATTTTGTCTCTTGTTCAACAAAATAATATATATAGAGAGTAAGATACGTTTTATAATGGATTTTTAATCAATTTATTAAGAAAAATAATTAATCAAAATGTTGCTATAACTTTATATTGCACTAAAAAAATCTTTCAATTATCTGCCTCGCAGGCAGTCAGGAAGCCCATCTGTACGGCCAAATCCCAGATGCCAGGAATGGCCTCAAGTTTCTCCACTGCGTCATCTGGGAGAATGATGCCATCTGCGTCTTCCCACCACGTATCCCAGGCTCTGCCATGGATGCCCCCTGTGTTTCCTGGAAGCTCTTTGGGGCACACTGACCCTTCCACCTTTGGGACAGGCTCAGCCCTAACCTTGAGCTCCCTGTAGTAGGAGGCCATGGCACGGTGGTACTTCATCAGCTCCTCTGGGTTGTAGTGGGCTGCACTCCAGGATGGAGTTGGGATTTCACTGCAGGCCCCAGTGGGGAGACCAGCAGGAGCTGATGAGGTGGACAAAGTGGGTCCGACTTTTAGGGAATTCACTCCCTCCTGGGTCACCCTGCAAGGCACCTGGGCTTGAAGTGCTCCGGCAGGGAGAGTGAAGTTCCCCACAAATCTGAGGGATCCAGCCTGCTGCTGCAAAGCAGTTGTACCATCAGGTCTGTAGACTTTCGGCAGATGACATACGCCTAGTGGATGAGTTGAATGTGCCCACGTGGGTCAAATCACCAGGCACCTGCTGATGAGCAGCGACAGAGTAGAGTTCCTGCCCTTTCGTTGACCTCTGTAAATCAACAGCTGAAAAAAGACATACATATTAGCTACTGCTACTGTAATGCCTAGAGGCAGTATTTATGTAACCCACATTTAAAGAACATAAACTTTCTTACTTGTAGATGGGTGGGCATGTTTCATGACCCCACTGTTGCTACTGCAGAGCCATGTGGGATTGAGTGGTGCCTTCTGGGTGGATGACACACCATGGGTTACCGCCCTGTCATTCATAGAGGCCTTTTGGTAATTAAGTAGGGCAATTATCTGGTCCTGGGTGACATTTGAGGTGTGAGTGATGTTCCCCACAAATGTCAGGTTCTCCTCATTCCTCACTGGAGCCATTGCCATAGCTCTAGTGGGAGCCACCTGGCTACTCTTGACAGTGGTAGGCTGAGGATGGTTAAAGTTGCCCACAAAAGTGAGGGTCTCCATTTTCTCTTGAGTTTTTGACATGGGCATCTTGACCACACCACTGAGCTGCCCTTGGGCCACAAACTCCCTCCAAAACTTACCTATGAATATTTTAAAATTATATAACAATTACAATCAATTTATTAAACAAATCGGCTAAATATTCAGAGTTACAAGTAAATAATACAAATACAAGTAAAAGGTTATATTCTTACTTGCAGAAAACCGTGTAGATCGCACATATTGGTATTGCTGGTTTGATGGAGGGGTCCTGCAAAGTGATGCTCTGTTTCTCTCAGCAGTATTGAGACAGGCCAGGTTTTACTGAGACACAGACTGGTGTTCAGTCCCGATCCAGGATCCTGCTGGGTTGAATGTCCTTGGATTGAAAGCCATTGAAGAAGTTCGCTTTTAAATCACAGAGGTTAATCACAAGTGACTTGCCTTCAGCTTGTTCAGGTAAGAAGTGTTTAGTTTTGCCAACATTCTACTTTGACGAACATTCTACCTAGCCAACATTCTAAATCTGAACATTCTACTGTAAACATCTTGGTTGCTTAGCAATTATAATGCCATCAATGTTTCTAGCAGGAAGAACAGCTCATGACAGTTGAACAAATGACCAAACCTTACACATTTACAACACCCTTACACTTTGCAAAAATATTCAGTTCATACATGGAATTTCAATATTCTTAAGTCAAGTTGTGACACCGTCACATTAATTTAGTGTTTTTTTAATTACACGTTACACTCTAGTGCACATACATACATTACATATAATGGTTATGTATCATGAATAGTAGGGGCGGACCGGAGAGAGTTCCAGCAAGTGCGGGTGTGCTGTGTGTGTACGTGGCGCCAGTGTCCTGAGCTGCAGCCACTATAATTACAGATACAGCCCTCCTTTAAATTGATGTTTCTTCCACTAATGGTGGTGATAGGAGTTTACATTAATCGGGAGGTTAAAACTTAACGCTGCCTGGAAAATAAGCGGCACGGGACCTGTTTACGGTGCCCGCGACTCCAACAAGAGGACGCGTGGGACAAGTTTGCTGCGGTCTTTCGTGAGACACTACCCTACGGATTGGATGAGATCCCTCCTTTTTTTTTTTTTGGCGTGGAATACCACTGAGACAAGCGATTGCTTTTTGTGTTTTTTGGGTGCTGGATCATTATTTTTCCTTTCGTGGCGTTTCCAAACTGTGGATTACTTGCGCGGCCTAAACGCTTCCTGGAATCTAAAGACTGTAGCGCGCCACTCACGAACTGGTGCTTCTTCGGGGAGTTTATTCACTGGAATCAACGCTTTCATTTAGTTTGGACACGTAGTTTAAATTGTGTGGACTGAGATACGGGGGGGGGGGGGATTGGTGCTGTCACGGGTATACACAGTGTTTATAATAGTCTAAGAGGTCTAAGGTTAAGGTTAACTAATTTCTGTCAGGAGGTGGGTAAACTACGTTTACTTGTATTTAGCCTCTACCACAGCCCTGGTTAAACAGTTACCAGACTGTTGATTAGTGCTGTAAATAAAATCCCCGTTAAATCCCTTGGTGTGGATGAGATGAAAATGGTGGAAGAAAAAAAAATCAGTTACTGTGTTTTGTGGATTAATGTAGTGGCCTGTAGTGATTAGATTAGATTAGATTAATTATAATGAGCATAATGATGATACATGATTCATATGAGTGTATTAGCTTGCATATATGATGAGCCAAAAATGAATTTACAAGATCACATCTAGTCTTATGAAGCTCTCAATCTGAATGTGCATATTATTGTTGAAATAATGTCCTAATTGTGGAATCTTTTGAAGACTGCAAAACTGATTTTAAATTGTTGAAAACATTAGAACAATTAAAACAATTGAAATTAAAAGCAATTAGTTTGTAGTAAGAATTGCAGACTGGTGGCAGACTCCGGAACTTCAGGAATCAGGTTTAATCGTTACAATGGCGCGCGTCAAGGGAGACATAAGGGTTTCAGCCCCAAAGCATCCACCATTAAATCTAACTTTAACAATGAAAGTGTTCTACTTAAATACATTTAACTGAGGGGAGTTGCATACAGTTAGCATACAGTTGAAGTACAATACAATGAAAGGTGATTGGTTCTTTACCTGGCGCCATTGTGTCTAATGGCCCAAGGACACACCTATGGCAATTAGCATTATCAAGTGGCTGTCCAGTTGTATGTATACACCAAGATTCAGAAATATTACTTATGGATTGTTCTGACCAGTCATACACTTTGACTATTGCACTCCTTGTACTGAGACAATAAAGATGATACCAAACATGAATAGATTCACATTTCATAACATACAGATACACATTCCAAATCTATCTGAGGTAAGTTTGTCTTTGCAGTGTAAATATGAACAAAAGGTTCTACCCAGCCACAGGGGTACCAGCAGATAATTTACATTGATCACCGAGGGAGGATGATCCCTATTGTTTCTGTGCCATGCCAAATGGTGGCGGCTTCCTGGCTGTCTGAAGCAGAATACACTTCTAAACTTATTGCTATCAAAGCAAGTGAAATTGCTTTAGATCGTTTTGAACATACCAGAGCAATGTTTACATTTGTATATTTATCATCTGGCTTTCTTCACATCCTGTGCCTTTAGACAGTGATGTGATATATAGATACGCAATTTTGGTTTAATTTGGTCTCGGTTTAATTGGACTCCGTTCTCATCTTCAATGTGCTCTAACTATGCGAAGAAGCGATAGGGTGTAGAGGAAGCCTTTATTCAGCCAGTAACTTTAACATTTGCAATTTTATACATTTAGCAGGTGCTTTTTTCCAAAACTGCTTACATTTTTCAATCATTAATTACATCAGGGCCAGTCTCCCCTTGAGCAACTAGGTGAGCGGGATGGCCAAAATGAGGGGAGACGCTGAGGTCTACTTGCTGGACAGCGAGGGACGACGAGTGAAAACTAGACTCAAGCAGGCGCTCTACATCCCAGCATTCCCACAGAACATCTTTTCAGTCAAAGCAGCGACAGCCAAGCAGAGATCCGCTTCAAGGACGGCGATGGCTGGCTTGTCCACAAGGATGGTATAAAATTCAAAATGGACGTGTATGGTAGGCTGTATTAACTTAGCACAGTTGAACATGAAAAAGTTGATGAAGTATATGGTTGTCATGACATGCAAACATGGCACAGAATGCTAGGCTGTTGTAATTTTGATGACATTGCGAAACAGAAGGTGGTCAAAGGGATGTTCATTAAAAAGAAAAATGATAAGTCAAATCAAAACTGTGAAACATGCACACAGGTTCACACAAAGCAGAAACAGACAGGCAGACGCAAAAGCTACATCGATACTTGAATTACTACACACAGACTTATAAGTATTCAATAGCATTTACTGATGATTACAGTGGGATGATTTTTCCATACTTTATCAAGGCGAAAAGCTATGCAACTCAAGCTACAGAGAAATTCATAGCAGATGTAGGCCCTTATGAAAAGATAAAGTGCAAACGGTCTGATAACGGTACAGACAGTGCACCCTACTCACCTCATCAGAACGGAACTGCAGAAAGAGGATGGAGAACCTTATTTGAGATGTCACAATGCATGCTATTGAAGAGTAACCTCCCAAGGCAATTGTGGACATATGCTGTGCAGACAGCAGCTCAAATCCGCAACAGGTGTTACAATAAGCGTCTAGAGCAGACACCTTACCGTGTTTTCACAGGAAAAACACCAGACCTATGCAACTTGAAGATATTTGGCTCTGAATGCTATACATATAGGCAGGACAAAAAGAAACTGGATTCTAGGTGTGACAAAGGGATCTTTGTCGGCTATGATAAGTATAGCCCAGCATACACCATCTATTATCCTGAAACAGGAAAAGTCCTAAAACATGGGCTAGTGAAATCAATCACCAAAGGCAACGCAGATAGCCAGACTCAGACAAATTGTGACATGGAGGATGACACTGAGACGTATGGAGATGCAACACCAAAGGTAGTCAACCAGGGTCAGGGACAGTCTGATGAGAGTAGAGAGTCCAATGTGGAGGAAACTACTGAGGCAGGTCCAACCCAGGCAGATAGTACACAGAAACAGCAGGGAGAAGGGAGATATCCTATGAGACTCCAGAGTACTTAAAAGAGTATCAGTGTAAAGCAAAGTGTAACGATGAAACTGAAAATGTAGATTATTTCTACAGAGTGACGTATGGTGTACCTAAAACATTCCAAGAGGCTATGGATGCAGAAAGATCAAAAATGTGGGCTGATGCAATGAAAGAAGAAATTAACTCTTTGACAGAGAATGAAACTTTCACTCTGACCCCACTGCCATGGGGCAAACAAGCAGTGGGAGGTCGCTGGGTAAATGCAGTGAAGAAGAGCCCAGATGGATCTGAGACTTGCAAAGCCAGATACGTGGCAAAAGGGTATAGTCAGGTGGAAGGGACTGACTATAAAGAGACTTTTTCTCCAACAGCCAATGTGACCTCTGTCCGAGCATTGATGCAGGTGGCTGTACAGGAGGATCTTACCCTACACCAAATGGATGTTAAGACTGCCTACCTCCATGCTGCGATGGACTGTGAGGTATATATGGAGCAACCGGAAGGTTTTGAGGTCAAGTCAGCAACAGGAGCACCTCTAGTGTGAAAACTCAACAAGTAATTGTATGGCTTAAAACAATCTGGTCGTACCTGGAACATGCTACTGCATGAACACCTTACAGAAAATGGTTTTGTGCAAAATGATGCTGATCATTGTGTATACATCAGAGAATCTGTGAATGAGAAAGTGATTCTGTTTGTGTGGGTTGATGACTTAATCATAGCAGCGAGTAACAACACCATACTCAGTGATGTGGAAGACATGCTGAAGAGAAGGTTTAAGATGAAGGATACGGGTCTAATTAAACACTTCCTGGGTATTGACTTTAGTCTATAGTTTATGTCTGAATGCAAACCAAGATCCACCACATCTGAACTAAAGCTATATTTTGATAGTGAAGCTGAGGTAATTGACTCAATGGATTACAGAGAGGTAGTGGGTAGCTTGATATATATCATGACATGTACCAGACATGTACGGACTTTTCTTAAAGTGTACAATTCTGACAGATGTGTTTCCGGCTGTAGTAGTAACCTTTAATGACTAGTCTGACGCCTTGCACAAAATGCCACGTTTTGCGCAGTCCCTGTATGATGCGGTGATACTCATCTGATTCAGACTCCTTCACCTCTGTTATTACCAATATAATTACATAATACAATTGTCGAATATGAGAACAAAATGTACTGGGCCTTCATTATAAATCCATATGGCAACCTCCCTTGTCCTTGAAATTTCGATGGTCATCACTGCAATCAACTCGTTCTTGTGCACAGTCCACGAGATTTTATCAAATCTATGCAGTCTTTCTGAGATGTTGCAGAACAGTGTGGCATTGTCACCTAGTCTAGCAGTGACATAGGGTAGCAGTGAGGTGCTAACTGGCCTAGAAAAAATAGACAAAAGAAGAATTCGCATAGTTCAGGTTAATTGTTTGAATAGTCATCAGTACATAAAAGAATAAAACTGAGATTTACTCTTATGTTGTTTTAGGGACAACAGTGATCTTAATAGATCGTAAGTTAAAATTTAACTGGCTAAACGCAGCGCTGTAGTGGCTAAACTATGAAATTATGTGATGGCTATAGCGTGACGTACGGTGTGGTGTTTAAAAAAGACCGCGTTTGATGATGGAAAGATATTGTCCGATATTTCTGTTTAGAATAGTAGTGGCATTTAATGCTAATATGGATGATGGAGTGGGATTGTGGAATGTTAAAACTTGCATTTGGTGCATAAACTCTAGGAAGAGGATGTTAAAGTCATTTCTGAGATGTGAGAGGTGGGAAAACTGTGTTCGGCTGTAGTCAACAAGCGCACATGGCCGACCAGCGACACCGCCAATCGAATTCTGAAAATACGTTGCGTAGCGATTAGCATTCACACACCTGAGAATCTTTATGATCATACACAATAAAAACTCTTAGGTGAGCAAGGTAAGAACTTCCCTCATTACATTAGTATCGCCAACTAGTTCACACACCTGTTTTCATAGTTGTTTCACAAGGTTTTATAAGGTCTTGTATTGGTATGCTACGTCGAAAACGTCCGAAAACTCATCCAGGTAAATAGAAAAATAATGGACACGTAATACATTTGAACCAATGTGTTTAAGTTAGGACTTTTAAAATAATTGGATAGTTCTTAGTAAGTTTCTTAGTAAGTTTTATTTTGCAGAGCAGTTGCCTTTCCCAGCCAAATGGCTAATTTTTCCACAGTGGTAAAGTCTAGTATCACCAAGAGACTAGTCCAATGAATTGTTCACTTGAAGACTGAACTCTTCTGTCAGTGTCCAGTGTCATTGGTACCATCTAGATATAGTCTACCAAATATTTAAACTAATATATAGTGTCTGTTTGCTATAGTACAATCTCAGCTGGTAAAAGGCCCAAAGCCTGGTAATAGCCCAACAACCCCTGAGCATTAGAGCTCAAAGCCAGCAGCCTCATCAGTGTCGGTCTGCCTTCCGCCAAAGCCTGCACTGGCTGCAAAGTCAGGCACTGCTGTTCCAAAGCGGAAGAGGGAGTCCAGCTCTGGTGCTGAGGACAGACCCCCACAGAGCCCCACTCTTTGCGTGTCCGGTGATGAGGTCTCCTCTGTGGCCCCAAAGGCGAAAAAGAGATGTGGAGAACCCCACCGAGGTAAGAGATGAAGATGAACCATGTTGACAGTCCAAGTTAACAACAAAAATCAAGCATTTCACTTGTTGGTATGTTTCTGAGAATCTCATGTATTTTCTGTGCAGCGACGTTTACTTTCAGCTACTTAGTTGGAGAGCTGCTTGGTTCACGGGGATGTGGCTCTGTCTACGTGGGAACAAGGAGGTCAGATGGAGAAGAGGTGAGACTCTTTTATTTTTTCCGCTTTTCCTTGGTACCATAGAGTTGGTACCTCAACTAGATTATTACGTTTCTCTTTGTAGGTTGCCATAAAGTATATCCCGAAAACAAAGGCCAAGAAATATATTATCATGGTGAGTGTAACTATGTAAAGTTGAATATTGGATATTGGATATTTTATTGGATATTGGATATCTCGATATCCCCTGAAAAAAATATTTGCCTGGGTTAAGATACCTATGTAAATTGGTCTTGTTGTTTTCCCCATCATCTCTCATGTCCCACTAAATGTTGTCCTCCTCCTTGTATCCAGCCAGGTGATGGCAGGTGCCTGCCAAGAGGTCGCTCTAATGACCATCGTCTCTCAGTCTTCTGCATGCGTGAATGTTCTCAAGCTTCTGGACTGATTTGAAGAGCCCTTCCGCTACATTTTGGTCCTAGAGCGCCCCAGTCCATGTTCTGACCTCTTCGAGTTTTGTGAGACATTTGGCGGACGGCTGTCTGAGATGCAGGCTAAGCAGATAATGAGGCAGGTCATCGAGGCGCTGATCCACTGCCGTAATGGTGGTGTTTTCCAAAGAGATGTTAAACCCGAAAACATCCTGGTCAATCTAAATGACTGGTCTGTCAAACTGATTGACTTTGGTTGTGGAACTCTGGACAAAAACACCTCCTATTGTAACTTTGCTGGTGAGTTTGCAAATAAAAGAAACACAAAGTAATGAAAAAGTCAAAAGGGGAGACTAATTGCAGTTATGAAATGTTCTCTGAAAATATTTCTCTTCAGGCACCTGGGACTATTTGGTGCATGGTGAATTCTGCTAATATGGGGCGATTAACTTCCCAAACTATAAAGACCGAAATAAGAATCAGAATTGGGACATGTTTTACTGATGTAATTTTAACCTTTATCCGTCTAATAAGGGTCACTCACAAGCCTTGGCAAGTGACATAGGGCTACTGGGCTAATTCTGAAGTAGCCAGTAGTCAGTTTTCTATGGTGCTACATTGCATTACAACTACATTATCCTATATCGAACATAACTCAAACATCTGAATTAATCAAACATCAATCAGTACCAAGAATGTACTCACCCAAGTCAATTTGTAGATGGATCCCTGGAAAAAAGCAGCATTCCTCCAGAGTGACTAGAGCGTCTTCTGACTTCTTCAACTTAGAGCGCGCCAGCATGCAAGAGAAAGGCTACTGCGCATGACCAAGTGGTGTGCTAGTGTTTTCTTCGTGATCTCAACTTAAAATGTCTATGTTGGTTTGCATTTTCGATCTCATATTACTGGTAACTTATATTAAGTTATATTACAGTAAGTTATATTACAGTAAGTGTTGTTGAAATATTGATCAAAATTAAGTTACAGTCACTAACTTATTCTGATTAAATTGAATGTTAGTATTTACAGTGTACATCTACACACAGATATGTAACCGAGTTACAGGAAAACATGCTATGAAGTGATGAAGTAGGCCGATGGACCAGGCTCACTTCTTCTTAAAAGTGTGAACATTCCATATATATATATATATATATATATATATATATGTTTACTTCGAGGATGATGCATACTTTGAGTAAACTTTAAAAGTATTGGTTCTGCCTTCAGTCTCTTGGCTAACTGGATGCTATAGAAAATGTTGTTGGGGAATCCGAGGCCTTTGGAGACTTTCCTGATTGTAGCAGAGCACAGTATAGAACGTAAGTAGCCTACTGTGGCGGAGCTAGTCTGTAGCCCTGGATCTAGTCTGCAGTATTATTTGCGAGTGATTAAAGCAGAAAAGAATGAGGAAAGTGAAAGATCCCTCAGACATGCGCGTGACCGAAATGCTCGTGCAAGCACACACGTTTTTGAGGTAAACATGCACCGCTCAGTCAGGTGCTCTCATTTATCAGTATCTCAGAGAATAACCAAGTATTTTCTTTTTATTTAGCCTGCATGTAGGCTACTTCTATCATACTTAAGTTAAATTAAGAAAATCAGACAGCAGACAGGCCAGGCTATAACCCATACCCCAAATTTTAACTGATTTATTTCACCTGTTTGTGAAAAAGCCAAAAAATGCATATGCATACTGTAACATCAACATATTATGTATTATAAGATGAATTTTTAAAAAAATAATATGCCTTGTTACAGAAACAAGAAATCGTTGTCGTCTATAACCTTTACCCAAAATGCCTCTGTTTAATCTCAAACAGTGTATTGAGGGTTTGGACGTGATGTAGTGAACTGTGTTTACTGGCTGCAGTATTACCACTTAATCCAAAATTCAGAAATGAATCTAGTCACCTTTTCCAATTCTCTTTCCATTTGGTATTTTCTCAGGTGCGGAGTCTTGTGTCTGTGTTGTCCCAGACAATGACAAACCATCCACCTTATCTGGCTCATCTAAGAAGAAGTGCTCTCTCTTCACCATCTCTTTCTTTAAGAGAAGGGCCTCAACTGTGTCTTCAGAGCAGCTCACTTAGAAGCACAAACTAAAAAACATTGGCTATTCTTTTACCCAAACTTTGTTACCCAAACATAAATTTACAGTTCTCCAGAGGAACCCCATCTGAAGAATAAAATTAAATAAAAGGGTTTAACTCCTAACCCCCTAACCCTAAACTTTGTTGCATTCAGACGTCATGGTTCGTCAACAACTTCAAGTTCAAGAGCAACTTCATGTTTTAAGTAAAATGCTGATGAAGAAATTTAATTTCAAAAGAGATTTTTCAGAAAATGTTGAATGAACAGTATATATATTTTGCAAGAAATAATCAGTGTGAAATAAATTGTCTGAATATGAGTAGGCTGTATGAATATAAGCAGGCAGTGAGTGGTCTAGAATCATGGTCTGTCAGATCATATCAACTGTAGATTTTCTCCAATGTTTAAGGGGCAGATTAAGGGTCCCTACTAGGCTACATTGTCTGTAAGTCACTAGATCAGCTGAAGTGTATAAACATGAGTATGGTGTGCAGCCTATGTGAAAACTATGTTTGCACTCATAAAGGCTGCCATTTCTATCAGTGTTGTTGACTATTTTTTTGTGGAGCAGTACAATTTAAGTATTAATCTCTCATGTTAATTTTAATAAATAAATATTTTTTACTGTCCAAGGACCACCTGGCAGGCTAGCACATATGGGGGCCCCTAGGGCCAAGCCATATCAGTATTTGTCATTGTTGCCTCTTGCACATGTAAGTGTGTTACATTTGTAATTTAGAAGACCATTCAGGCTTTTCTCAGTGCTGTTACTTATATACCTCAACAGGAGTTCTTGAATGGGATTGATACAGAGGAGGGTTAACTGGCAAACTCAGTACAGGTTATAAGACAAGGACATATGTAATTGGACAAGCCTTTGGTAACAATCCTATGACTCACTGTTAGGGCTGCCTCCTTGACCACCCCAACCACCAGTTCTGGTCTGTTGTCATCAATAATTTGTTTGTGTTGTAAAGATGTCCATTCATGTCATGAGCCTGCTCGCTGTCTCACCGGTCTAGGTCTTTTTCCACCACACCTGATCATGATCACCGGCCACACTCACTCTGTCAGTCACCGCCCCTGTTTCACCATGCCTATTGTTCTGTCTATTTAAACTCCAGGACGTCTCTCTTTCTCGGTCTCCAGTGCCGCCAACGCTCATCCTGGTGTCTCGCCTGCCTGCTGCATTCCCCGCCTGTGGTGGATTATTCCATACCTCCGCTCCTGCCTCTGCTCACCCTAACCGCGTTGCGCTCCTGCGCAGCTCTCTGCCGGAACGCGCCGATGCCTGCCTCCTGTGCTACGGAGTAGCACTTTCTCCAACTCCCGAGTGCCTGTTGCTCTCATCCAGGACTAACTGTTCTCCTGTCCCTGTTTTCAATAAGTTTCCTTGTGAGTGAGAAATCGTGCTGCGCTTGGGTCCTCATTTTGTACAGCCTGACAATTAATCCCCCCTCCCATGTTGAAACACTGTTTGCTTGACAAGCGAATCATTTAAGCATATAGGGAAGAACCTATAGCATCCCTCTAAAAAGTCCTTGTGACCTGAAGATGTTGTTTGACCCCCTGCCCCCTCCAACCCCAACCTCACTGCAAGTGTTAGACTACTGTGTCCACTACGGGCAGGCATCTCTGACATGCCCAATGACTTGCACCTCCAGCAAAAATATACAAGGTATATTAGCATCTTATAGAAGCTTTGATATTGAATGTATTAAACATGTGTTCTTTTCTATGGATCTGAAAGTTTTATACGCTGACAAAGATCTAGTCCTTTGGTCTGAGAGGTAAAAGCGCACTTGTTCATGCCCTCTCCTTCTGTCTTCCCCCCACTCTTTGGTTTCTTGTGATTGGTTGTTCATCTGAAGCGTGCTATAGTACGCCACAAAGACAAACATTCAAGGCTGTATGTATATCTTTGTATATATGGAAACCATGATACAAAGCAGCTTATTATGTTTTTTCTTAGGATGGCACTCCAGTTACTTATCAGTAGGTGCTGATATTAAGCTTGCTCTCATTCTCACTCTTCAGTAACAGAAAAAAAGACTTCTTCTCCATGAATATTTGGACTCATTGGAAAAACTGAAATCACGGTTCAGTACTAATACCACCCTAACTTGTTTAATCCATGTAGCAGTAACCAGTATCAAATCCCAGCATGTACACAAACATGCAAGAGTAGGTGACAAGTGATGGCATTTTTTAAGACTGTAATCAGATGTTCTTGTGTTCTGACAGTTGTCAAAGTGTTGTGTTTTTTTAAGTTTTTGTAAGTGTTTTTTTTGGTTGTTTGTTTTGCTGGATAGGAAAAACAGATGGAGGAATTGCCATTTATTTTTGCAGACTCAGCGCTGCCTTTAAAGCTCCTGTTTAGATCCTGTGCTGACAGTTGCCCAGAGCAGTGGCATGATTGTGTAAATAGTCTATGAATATGCTACAAATATGTTATGTTTAAGTAACAGAGCATACATTTGTATCCATACAATGCTTCTAAGTATGCAGTATCCAAAAAAATATAAATAAAACTACAGCTGCATTTCTCAAAACTAACATTGGCTACCTTCCTTCTTATGAATGCGTGACAATGCAAATCAATGGTTGTAATGTCTATAGCTGAAAATTATGTCTATAGCTGAAATGATGTGCTTATGCTTTGTGCATATTTGAACAACGTAACGAAGGCACACCCGCAGTTTTGCACACTTGAGTGGACAGGATGAGTTACCTCACTCACTAGCGTTCTTGCCAGCTGAAGATGTCCAGGGTGAAGGTGACAAAGAACCAAATGTTGATAACCAGCTGCCCCTTCACCAATGTCATTTAACAACGGCAAGTTGAGTACAGATGCATTCATCAGGACCTGCTTGCTGCCATGCATACCCGCAAACAGTTTTAGATACAACTTCAGCTACAGCCATCATTTCGCCAACTCACCACTACCCCCCATTCAGATAGACAACGTTGTCCTCTAGGTGAGCCTCTAGTTCGAGTCTGAGCTTGAATTTGTCATTTTCTTGCGTGGCTGTAATTTCAGTCTTCATAAAGTAGCCAGTTATAGCCTAGTTGCCTCGATGTTTGCAATGTTGCAAGAAACTTTACATGAAAGTTAGCAGGCAAGGAAAGCAGTCATTCAACCGCCTCTGTAGGCTACGTAGGCTACCAGCTGATGGTGTCACAGTCGCGCATGTTGTCGGGTAAAATATCTCATTGAGATAGGTTGAAATTGCTGCCAAAAGTGGAGCTCTCAGATAAGGTCAGCGACAAGAGTTGGTTGGACAAGTGTGATTGGGATGAAGTTTATTTATTTCGAAGAAATGACAGATTTCTTATTAGTGAATTAGGTCCTTCCTTTGCCAGAGGACACGTTCAACAGGGCGGTATACGCGGCCTTACATTGCTGTCTGAACATGGTTTAAAACAACTCTCAGGTCCTTTTGCGTCAGTTTAATATAGGCTACATGGTCTCGAAGCAGTCTGATAAGTCGTGGCCATATGAAAATTAGGCTATAAATGGCCTAATAGTGTCAAACATGATATACCCATGTGTTATTGTGGGCTAACCCAGCTTATCAGAATGGCGCCTTTTCTGTATCAGGTCGTACTTCATGAATGGATGGTGTTGTTGTGATCAAAAAAGGTTCGTTAGTTCGGTCTATCGTTGTCAAGTGCCGCATCCAAAGATTCTATCCCGTGTTGGCTTTTGTAAAATCACCGTTTCCCAAATGCAATGTAACGGACTGAAAATCCATCTCGGTCACAAATTACAATGTTGCTATGCTATGAACGTCGGTCAGGCCGCTACATTGTTTCTGTGTTAACGCAACAGGTCACACATAGCTATATAGTGAGTTAAGCAGTGTGACGACAAACAACGACTCCTCAACGTCATAATAAAGAGGGGCGTAGTTAGAGTAATGTTACGTTCGGAGAAAAATCAGTCTCAAAATTGGTTTAATTATCACACACCGAATGCTATTTTGTCTACTTGGAAAGCATAATTTCTGAGTGGTTTCGCTCAGTATGGACAAACTATCGGCTGGAAGTAAGATAAATATAACTGTGATATTTGAATTGAGCGAAGAGATTAAGTCATTTATCTTCCCGTTTTGTAACGGGATTTCGTCATGTGTAAATGATTTTTTGCCCATAGATGAGCCACATGGCGAACTTCCATGCCAAAACTCCACACCACCTTTGTGGGGAAGACCTGCAGATGAGGCCAGTAGTCCCGAATCAGCTTTGGCAGGAATGGTTAATACCATGAGGAATGTAAGTTATATGGCGATAACTCGGGTAAAATATTAAAAAATGATGTAGTGCTATTAAATGATTATCCTGCCATCTGGTGGTGTCAGCTAGAGGGAACGCTTGGGTTGTTGGTGTTGGCTTGGTAGAGAATTTGATATAGGCCTATTTAGGCTAGCCTGTTTCACATTAGGCTACATAGACCTGTTAATGGAATGGCCAAATACCATCAACATGGACTTATATGCAGATTTATTATGTTTAGAATTAATACCAACAGGCATTTCGATAACTGATGCTTGGTCATATAGTGCAAAAAATTGGGTCCTGTACATAGGCTCAGCAGTGTCTGCAGGTACCCCTTCCTTTTTCAACTAAACCAAACACTTTACTGTAAGTTTTCCAAGGGTACTCCTGCATTGGAGCCCTGGTAAGAACTGCTTAGAATTTAGGAAAGGTTTCCTATAGACAGCTTGTATTAACAGCACACCTATGTTATTTTTAAAGTTTTATTTTAAAGGTTGACAGGCAGTCAGAAAACATGGAATTTTAGGAACATTAGATCATTCACATGTCAGAAATGTCATTATAGTAACAGTTATCTTTATAGTTATCGTTCCAGGTGTGAATGGCCCTTTAATCAGAATCAGATCATGTTGTAATGACAAAGTAGAGGGAGAAAAAGAAATGCATCGACCATGTCTAGCCTTCCACTGTGTGCTAACCTCATAGACATTTAGCAAAATCAATGTGTCAACCTTATCTTGGAAAATGACAGTTGTCTGCAACAAATATTTACACTGAATGCAACATCAATTTTTTTACCAGTTGCTACATTTGATATGTACTGTTCTATTAATTATATCTCTTAATCGTGTTGTAGCTAAATGTATCTTTTAACTTGTACGTACAACTTGTCCATATGATTCACACTCACAACATGCTTTACTTGAGACACTGCTTCACACATTTCACAGCATACTCAGTAGCAATATATATATATAGTGTCTTTTTGTTGTATCAGGTCCCGGAGGAATTAACTGAATTGAATGTGGCACCATGTCAGCAGTCCTCCAACCTAACTACCAAATCTGAGGTGATGGATGCAAGTGCTTGTACTCTTCCTTCCACTGATGCCCAACTGATACCTGCAGCCACACTGGTAGGCATGCACTTTCTGCAGCTGTCTCACTCTTAGTGGAAAACTGCTTCATGAATCTGTCTAGAAAGATATGATGTAATGGCTATGAAAACACAAATGTTGTTATAACCTGTTAAAGTAACTTTTATAAGTAACAGGAATTGTTTTTGCAGCCACTCATTGATCTGATGGGGACAAACCCACTAAAGTCTCCAGCTCTTCTGGAGGCCAATGAAGAAGAAACATCAGAGGTTCTACGTCTTTGGCAAGACCCTGATGATTTCATGTCCCTTGAGGGAACTGTAAGACACTCTTCACTCTAAGACACTATGATCTTTTAACTTTTGCATGAACTTCAGCTAGACAGTGTTTTTTGCAAGCTTGAAAACAAAACTGTACCCATGTATTAGCTATAGTTTATTAAACATGATTTGCAGGCCGTTCACACCAAGAACGATAACTATAACTATAATGACAAATAAATATCGCTCTCGACGTGCAATGATATTGTGAGGATGATTTTCAGAGCGTTTTTTTGAATGATAAAAGGTTGACAGGCAGTCAGAAAACATGGAATTTTAGGAACATTAGATCATTCACATGAGGACAGACTTGTGGACAGAAATGTCATTATAGTAACAGTTATCTTTATAGTTATCGTTCCAGGTGTGAATGGCCCTTTAATCAGAATCAGATCATTTTGTAATGACAAAGTAGAGGGAGAAAAAGAAATGCATCGACCATGTCTAGCCTTCCACTGTGTGCTAACCTCATAGACATTTTGCAAAATCAATGTGTCAACCTTACCTTGGAAAATGACAGTCGTCTGCGACAAATATTTACACTGAATGCAACATCAATTTTTTTACCAGTTGCTACATTTGATATGTACTGTTCTATTAATTATATCTCTTAATCGTGTTGTAGCTAAATGTATCTTTTAACTTGTACATACAACTTGTCCATATGATTCACTCTTGTATGCTTCATTTGCTACAAGTTCAGTGTTCTGATAATGGAGTCTTTTCTAAATGGTTTTGAAAACAGGTGATTGAGCGCCACCATAATGAGGCCCTGCAACTTAATTTGTGCAGTCCTGAAGACGGTTTGCCAACTGCGGGAGTGGTAAGACACTCACATGATCTTTCAACTTGTGCATGAGCCTGTTTTTATTGGCAGTGACAGTTAAATAGTGTCATCAGACCATCAGAAGCTGTACAGGTGCAGCAGCGTAAGGCACCAATGGTAAGATGATCATCTATGATCACCGCTTATCATTTGGTGACATTGCCTCTGCTCCAACATGCCCACAACTTTTGACTGTCTGTAGTTTTCACTCTAGAGGAACCACAGAAGTTTTCCCCTTTTGTTTCAACAGGCTACAGGCGTGGGCTCTAAAAGGAGTGCTAAGGCTAAAGCTCAGAAGCTGAAAGTTAACAGACAGACCTCAAAGCCAGCTCCTGCCCATCATCCGTTCAAAGAGACGGTTATCAGCTATTACGGCGATGAGTTTTCTGCTGATGAGCTCATCCATAAGATGGAGGAAGGGCTGCTGCCGAGGTCTGAACTGTGTCCTCCAGCTGTTCCGGTATGAAGACTTCTTTCAATAAGTATCAGTGATTCTCATGTCTGCATGAGAAGAGAGTTTATTAACCTTAAGACAGTAGGGAACAAGACCACTGTGTGCAAAGCCGATACATACCACACCATCACAAGGAATTACAAATAAAGGAAGCAGTTAATGTTTCTTCCACAAATATCCTCGACTCTCCCTTCCACTAATTAAAAAAAAAAAAACATTTGTTAACAGATCTGGGAGGAGGAACGTGAATTTATAAGAGAAGTGCCTTATCATGTTGAAGTGCAGCTGCTGGTCCACTCCGTAGTGGAAGAATTATGGGAGATGTACAACCTTGGAGAAGGCCCAAAGGATTTATCAGGCCTGCCCAAACCATGTCCTCCTGCACACTTTCTAGACAGCTTACGTTACGGGCACGATCTGAGCTTAGACACCAGGCAAAGTTATTGTAAGGTGAGGAATCAAAGACCATCTAACACAACTAATGAAGATAATCCTTTCCGTTAAATTAGTAAAATACATTAAGAATGACTTTAAACACTAATTTTGTGTTCTATGAAGGAAACTTTTAAGCTTTGCTGGAGGATTGTTAAGGGCATCTATTCCAAAAAGGCTGATACAAAATCTGCTTGGAATAAATCTCCAGATATCAGCAAGATCAAATCCCTCTGTGATCTTCAGGTAAAATTCAGTTGCAACATAGATTATAATGGATTATGTCAAGCACATGCATTTCACTTTACTCCATCAAGATAACTAACACTAACCACTCTAGGTTATGTTTTGTATTAGTTGAACCGTCTTATCCATTTTAACCATATTGCATTGTTTTGTTTTTTTTGTTTGTTTTTTTTTCTTACAGGAGTATACGACCAGAAAGATTTTCAAACTATGTGGAATACCAGCTCCAAAACATATGGAAAAGACACAGTTTCACCTTGTGAATGAAAAAACTGGGGTTATTACATTATTTTGGCAAGTATTTTCTCAAATTATTCTTTTAGTTCCTAACAGAATAAAATGATCCAGCTTTTTTCTAAGCAGTAAGGGGCGACGGGCAGATTATTTCCTCAATTAGTTCGATGGTATTCATCTCTTGTAACTCACAGCATTTAGTCAATAGTCAACAATTCATTGACTGAGTATTTTATTCCTTCAGATCATTTATTGAGGAATGTGAAAGAGGACTTCATTTTTTGGATCCAGTTGGCAACCAACTTCTAGTCTATATTTTTTGTCTTCAAATACATTTTTTTACCATCTATCTGTCCTTTTTCTACAACCATGTGACACAAACAAATTTCAGAAAGACTTTATTCAAAATTTTATTGAACATATTTCTTTTGAACAACTTTATTACCGTATACGGTATAAAATATTAGCTCTTTTAAAAGAACATTTAGAATTTTCTTTGGAACATCAGACCACAAAACTTGAAGTGGTAGACGTCCCTGAGAGAACAGATGAGGAAAAAATGTATACAGATAAGGTTATTAAAGCCCTTAAGGCTTTGAATGTCATAGGTCTGTCCCTTTTTGATATGTGCCACACAAACTGACAAATGGTTTATCAGACTACACACTAAATGAGCCACTATATTGAAACTTGTACATTTTTTTCCTCACTCAGTGGTACTGAGAGGGTCTGTACATATTGCAGGTGCAAGTGGGTCTTAATAGTGTGTGCAAATGTGTATATGTATGCGTGAGCATATGTGATAACTGTGTATTTGTGTGTGTGTGTGCGTGCGTGTGTGTGCGCACACTCACCGGTGTCTTAGTGCAGCAATTTCTGGGTCTTCAGTACCTCTGCATGTTTCCTACTTATACCTAAAATAAAGAAAAAAACTCCAGCATAAAAGATTAAAACCTTTGCCACATTTGAACTGAAAACCACCTTAAGGTGGTGTAAGTGATAACAAAAAATGACTTGTTTGAGTAGCGTATCTTTCAGAGGCTAGCATTTTCACCACATACTTAATAGCAATAACATTGACTGAAATATGACTGTATACTTTTCTTTTAGCAAAAACTAGATCCAGCACTGCCATCTTAGCATGAGAAATGTTATACTGGACTCCCCGTGACTCCCCTTTTTCAAGTATAGTGTGTATCTGGAGTGTGTCGTGTGGCCTACCTGAAGACCAAGTTTGACTGTATGAATGCTGGATAAAGCTTCATAGCAATCAGTCAGCCTCACTTGGCCTACAATTTTTTTGTGGAACAACACAATGTAAGTTTTATTCACTTATGTAAGTCATGTAGTAGTAATAAATTCACACGATGTACTAGCCAATGGGAGGCCCCCTGGCAGGCTGGCACACTGCGCATTTAAAATTTAAGTACTAGTACTTTTAAAGCAGTATGAGGTAAACCAGTGATTTTTTTTGCCTCTGGAGATCCCCCTACCAATTTAGAAAAAATTACAATAAAAAAAAAAGTAGCAGCAACAACATTGTACATTCTCACCAATCCATGTGGATTTGCTGACTGACACAATTTAGGATTTCTTCATTCCTTCTCATCAGCTCACGTTTTCAAACTGCAAGTGCTTGTAACTATGCTTAGCAGCAGCAGCAGTGGCAGCCAAGAGGCCTTCATTCACCGCTGTAATGAGCCATTTAATCATCAAAGTGACTATGAAGATGGTAAATTAACCAGCAAAACAAAACAGCATAACATGTTGCCTAGTGTGCCTTTAAAAAGGTAAAAAAATAAAATAAAATAGGAATCGTTAGGTTTGTGCCCAGTAGGTCAAATGGAAGAATAGTGGGCCTCCAAATATGTGTGTGCTTAATTGGGTCCTGAAAAAACTCGAGTTCTCTACGGTTATACAGTATTTCTTATGTTGCCTACAGCATTTTTGCACTATAGTTTTTCTAGTATCTATAGTATATATTTCTAATATGGCTTTACTACTTAAATTTAGTTTAATTTGCACACATGAGTGATAGAGATTGATTTTGTACATTGTGGAGATTTTTCAAGTTATGGCACCTCTCATGCAGGAAATGCATTACATTGCAAAGAGTTGATCTTTTTCGTCCTCGTGGGAGATCTGCTGCTGTAAGCTGATGCTCTGAAAATGTAGCTTATGGGGTAGATACCACACTACATGGCCAAAAAAATAACTAAACTAATGAAAACCTGTCAGATTCAAAAAATGGCTGAGCTACAGCTACGCTACTCAGAAATGTAGATAAACTAGTAGCTTCGCTACATATTGAGAAGCTACTGCCCAACACTGGCAAAGACATTAACAGTATAAGAGATGGAGGAAGACATTCCTGTACACTGTAAGAAAAAAATCTGTAAAAAAAACGGATAAAGTCCTGACAGAAAATTCCCATTAACTTATCCGTTTCTGTTACGGACACTTCTGTTTATTCTAAAACGGATAATTCCATAGATTTACAGTAAATTCTCTGTTCATTCACAGGCACTTCTGTTGATTAGAAAAAAGATAATTCTGTAGATTTACAGTAAATTCTGTTCTGTCACAGACACTTCTGTTAATCGAAAACCGATAATTCCATAGATTTAACATTGATTTCCTTCTACACTAGAAAGTAATGTATTCAACACTAAAAATCTGTACAATTTCTATATAAATTTAACATGTTTATTTTCCATGAAGACATTTAGACATGCATACATGTTTTTGTGGTTCTGTTTGCTGTAAAACAAGTCGTTTCAGAATATTTTTAACAATATGCAATACACTATTAAAAAGACATTTCGCTCTGAAACAGTAACAGAGTAACATTCAAATTAAAAATATTCATAAAGTACATTATAGTGAAAGCCTCATCCGATATGGCTTACTGATGAAAAATAGAAAAGTGTATCACTAGTTCATTTCATGTTTTTTGTTAGCTATAAACACAAAGACTAAAACAAGACAAATGAAGACAAAGTCTAAACTGTCTTTTAAAGTGCAAAGCACCATTAAAAAGATCTCATTTTGTAAACAATGAGTAAACAATACACAAAGTTTTAAACAACTGTATTTTTGGGTAAGAGTAATGTTTTTTCTTTATTGCATAATTTTTAACGTCAATTTGTGGACCAAACAAACGAGTCAATTATTCAAGATTCTGATTCATTGTAATGAAAGTAACTGCTTACAACAAAACACTGAACAACATTGTTCAAAATCAAACTGAGCAACAATGATTGAAACGTGTTTGTGTGTGTGTGAGTATACACATACTCAGTTTTGGGATAGTAATCCATCCACTGGACTTGTGTGGGTTGCCAGCCTGGAGCAGTTCTTTGTGGGAGATACCAAGAATTGAGTATGGTGGTGATAGTGTTGGGTAGTCTGAGGGAGTGAACAGGGTTGAAGGAGGGACGAAAGTTTGCTGGTGTGTGTCTGTCTTCTCTGTATGCTTGTGTCACGGGGCGACGGGATAAACTTTGGTTCCTAGGCTGCTTCCGAGGGGACGGCTTTTAGAGGTGGACATTGTTTACCTCCCGGCTACTGGGGGCAGCCATCTTGATTGGTAGGTTGGTAGTCAGTAGTTGCAGGTGAGGGCGATAATTGTTTTGGGGCTGTGATTGGTGCACTTGTCTGTTTGGCATGGCTTTTTACCCCCAGGAAACCAGAGACGGGGGGGGGGTCGGGAGAAGACTGGGAGAAGCAGCCTTGATACGCGGGGAAGAACAAAGAAGGGGTGCCACTCGTTCCACTATTATCACTGGAGGAAGCAGTCCTGCGAGCGCTTGGTGCAAGGATTGTATATCGCGGACTGGGAGCTAAGTAGTCTTTGTTTATGGTTGATCGCTTGTGGTGTTACCGGCTGTTCGACGCTTAGGTTGTGGACTACTCTCTTTCCCCTCCCCTTTTTGTTGTCCTTAATAAAGATATTTAATTTTGACTTTTAAACTGTGTCGTGCCATACTTTGGGTGGTTGGTTGGCTCCGCAATGCAGTATTCTATACCGGCGAGCCGGGCGTCCCCGCCGGGTGACACTTGTGTGTGTTACTGAATTCAGTCTCCATTTTGAACTTCAGCTCAAACTGCCATCCATGGATTTTCAAAGTTGTTTAGTTCACACAGGAACTAAAGCAGTCTTGGAGGAATGTGTTGGTGTTTTGTTCCCTTCTTTTCACCCCTTGACCCTTTCTCAGGATTTATTCCCAGGAAAACTCTAAAAGAAGGGTGCTCTGAAATGTGCTCTATACCAGGAGTTCACAACCTTTTTCAAGCTGGGCCCCCCAAAGCTGGTTCAATGCAGCTGCCCCCCCCCACTCCCAGTACTACCCTGCAACAACAACACCCCCCCCAACCCACAGTGTCTGCGCCCCCCCTGGTTGAGAACCACTGCTCTATACATAACATTTCAAAACATAAACAAAGAGTTGCTCACCTTTGTATAAATTCCAGGGTGAGTGCCATGTCCTTAAGGTATTTTATGTTTAATACATAAAACAAAGAGAAAGTGTAGCTCAGGGCCACAATGAGCGAGTTGATGTGGTCATTGACAATTTCCTGGTCAACAGCAATCTTGAATCGTCCATCACCTTAAACATATAGACGTTATAAGATAATATATTAACAAAAAAGAAAAACAATGCACATCCACCTCATCTTGACCAGGCATGTTTACAGTGGTTTTCTGATTACTGAATACAATAATTTCTCCAACAGCAGAGTGAGCTTCTGCAAACAGAACAACAGACAGGAAGAGAGGAAGAGGAGGAGGGAACAGAAAGAGACAAAGAAGGGAAAGAGGAGCAGGAGAAAATGACAAGAGAAAAAGATTAAAACAAAGAAGGAGAACAGCTGGGAGTAGGGAGGATGTGAAAGATAAAGAAAAGGTCAGGAGGTTAAAGAGGAGAGAGAAAGAACCAGGTGAATAATGAGAGGAGTAAAATTAGACATATGAAGATGGTTAGCAGGAGATGAAACATGATGGAGGAAGAAGAGAAAGATGGAAACACAGGAAAGGAGAAAGAAGCAGGAAAATAAGATGAGGAAAATAAAGACAGGGACGATGTAAGAGGTGATGATATTCTAGCGACTCGTGTGACTGAAAGATGTTGAGTTGACGAGTAAGAGTAAAGAGTAAGAATAAAAGTGAAATCCATAACATACATGCTGTAATATTATACAGACTACATACCCATGATAAGGATGCAAGGGGTGCTTGGGATGCTCAGTCCAGCAGCAGTAGACTCCTGTTGTTGGAAAATAAAATCAAACTAGATGTACCGCATAGCGATACATGGTATGACCCCGCAATGTATTGAAATGTGAGAACTGTTGGCATGACAAGTGTGTGGTAGAACAGTGTTGTGAGGTGGGAATTAGATTGGAAATTATGTCTTGGAAGTGGGTATGGATGTGTTTTTTGAATGAATGAGATTGTGTGTGATTTTGTAGTGTGTAGGAGTGATTTATGAAAGGGTAGGTGTTGTCATAGTATGTATGTAGCCTACATGTTTAATTTGAACTCTTGCCACTTGGTGTTTGTGTAGAGATGGTAGTCATAAGATTGTCTTGTATGGAGTATTATATAAAAAAAAAAAAAAAAAAAAAAAAAAATATATATATATATATATATATAGGTCTTTTGACACCTATATATGGCGATAAACAGCGCCCCCTATGACGAAATGTCACAAAATTTAGTACACATGACAAAAAAGCTGTTTAGAGATGGCATGCCAAGTTTGACCAAATTTGAGCAATTAAAAGCCAAGATATGTACTTTTAAAGAATTTTAAGCTACGTGTTAAATGTTCATTGACGTGTAACTTCGAAACAATTTATCTCAAGATAAATCCTTTGATAACTTTTTGTCAGCATTGTCTGTAGATGACGTATACCAAATTTGGTGAGATTCACATTAACGGCCTATGACGAGTTCGTTATTCGTTAATAGGCAAAATGACATTTTCTACAATTACAGCGCCCCCTATGGACCAAATTTTATGGCATGTGCTGTGGTTTCAGAGGTCTTTGTGGTGATCGTGCATGACATATTTCGTGCAGTTCCCGCCTTCTCGGTCCAAGATATTGGCAACTCAAAATCCCAATTTTTGCATTTACCCTTATCATTAGGTGGCGCTATGCTTCACGTGAGCATTTATGGGCTGGGTCGATACGTCTCTGTAACACCAACATACTAACACAAAATCGTTATCATGGGCAAAAATGTTAACGAGTTATTTAACAAAAACTGTTTTTTGACACCTAGCTTCGGCGATAAACAGCGCCCCCTATGACGAAATGTCACAAAATTTAGTACACATGACAAAAGAGCTGTTTAGAGATGGCATGCCAAGTGTGACCAAATTTGAGCAATTAAAAGCCAAGATATGTACTTTTAAAGAATTTTAAGCTACGTGTTAAATGTTCATTGACGTGTAACTTCGAAACAATTTATCTCAAGATAAATCCTTTGATAACTTTTTGTCAGCATTGTCTGTAGATGACGTATACCAAATTTGGTGAGATTCACATTAACGGCCTATGACGAGTTCGTTCAGATTCGTTTTGGCAATGTTAAAATTTCACGTAAACCGTTTTCGTTGGAAGTGGGCGTCGACCAGTGTTTTCAATGCGTGAGGGTCAGTAGTTTTCACAATAAAAAGAAAATTGCTGTAAACATTAGCATTCTCTAGATAATAGGCAAAATGACATTTTCTGCAATTACAGCGCCCCCTATGGTCCAAATTTCATGGCTTGTGCTGTGGTTTTAGAAGTCTTTAGGGTGATCGTGCATGACATATTTTGCGCAGTTCCCAGCTTCTCGGTCCAAGTTATTGCCAACTCAAAATCCCAATTTTTGCATTTACCCATATCAGTAGGTGGCGCTATGCTTCAAGTGAGTGTTTATGGGCTGGGTCGATACGTCTCTGTAACACCGACATATTACAAAAATTTCGTGTTGTTGGGTGAAAGGTTCATCGAGTTATTCAGCGAAAACTTTTGCCGGTCTCCCCCTCTTTGACGGACACTGGCACAGTGGGGGGGGGGGGGGCCCTTGGGGGCCAAAAGCTCATATTCGCTCACACACTTCTAGGGCTACATGCCTACAAACATTCATCTCCCCCTGAGTTTCAGTGTCCCGGGAATCGTTGACGGAAAATCGGTGAAAAAAAAAAAAAAAAAAAAAAGGGAAAAAACGTGCAGCAACAACAATATGACCGCTAGCGGCGGTCATAATAAACACTGAATGTCATTAACTATGTTTCCTATATATACAGTATTTCTCATAGAAATAGTTGCATCATAAATGACATAGGTCTAATATCTGGGGAAGAAAAACGAAATTGTCGCCATCCCGCCACTAGATTGCAGTGTATCTGCATCAATGATATTTTTGATTGATAAATTAGTTTGATCGGCGCTTCTCTGACTTTATAGCGCAGCACTCTGACTTTGCCATCTTTGCCGATCCTTTCACCACCGACGTCTGCACTGCACCGCACCCCAGCACCTTCAGATGGAGTTAATCGAGCTTCAAAGCAATCATAGCCTGAGAACACAGTTCAAGGATGTTGCGATCCAGGACTTTTACCGTAAAATGCCCCCTGGTTCAATGCCACAGCTTTGACGTCAAACAGCCTGTGTTCTGTCTATGTTTAGGAGCACTTATCTGCGCGAACAGATATTTTCAATGATGAATCTAAACAAAAACAAACACAGTTCACGCATCACTGATGAGAACCTCCACGCTGTGTGTTCCAAGACAGGCATCTTCTCATGAACTTCACCTAAAAACTTGAGACAATATAGTTTTGAATTGAGACAACCCTGATTTTGTTATTTTGAGTTATTTACAAATATAACTTTATATGTGGAGTAATGCATTTAGTGTTTACAGGTTTATATGTTTATGCAGACAAATCTGCAAGGCTGCATGCAGCCATTTCTTTTTGTTCTTTTGCTACATCTGTCACAGATGTTCAAACAATGGCTGAGCTACAGCCACGCTACTCTGAAATGTAGTAGCTAGTAGCTTCGTTACATATTGTGAAGCTAGTCTGATGCCTTGCCCAAATGCCGTTTTGTGCATTCCATGTATGATGTGATACTGTGAATTAGACTCCTTCACCTCTGTCATTACCAAATTGAATAGTTGTGTTTTCCAATACAGGAAGAAAATGTACTGGGTCCTCATTATGAGTCAACATGGCAACCTCCCCTATCCTTGACATCTCTATGGCCATCAGTAAAATCAGCTCGTTCTTATCAAATCCATACACAGTCTTTCTGCGATGTTGCATAACAGTGTGGCACAAGATTGATTTTAACTTGGCTTAGGTGATACTGTCACCTTGTGGACATATACGAAACTGTTCTTTCTGCGTAAATTACGATTCTTGTTCAGTTTTTCTACCATGTATTCAGTAAACGCCATGATTTCTAAGGCTGTATTTACGTTCGACATACACACTGGAGCCTTGGACATTATTTGTCTGTAAGTAGATATTTTGTGTTAGCATATGATATAACGTAAAACTAAACAAAATTTGGCTAGTTTAATTTGGTTTATTTGGCTGTACATGTAATGTTTGTTTCTTATGTTTAGCTGCTAGTCATGCTAGGTCTCGTCACGACAGTGTAGGCTAAACATAGATTTCCACTCGGACTGTGATTGTGGTTAGCAATTATGTTGACTGTAATATATTCATTATGTGAAATTTATGTATCTTTAATTATTTATTTTCTTGCAGTTTTACAAAAAATATATAAATACACATGCAAACGTGGATTTATGAATGAGTGCCAGCTATCATTCAAGTGTTGGCTAGCTGTTTAGTTCTGCAAGTAGACTGGAACGCAGTGCGAGGGCAGCATAGTGGCATTGAGTCAAACAGTGACAGGATAGCAGGGAGATGCTAACTGGCTTAGAAAAAATAGACAAGAAGAATTTGCATAGTTCAGGTTAACTGTTTGAATAGTCATCAGTACATACAAGAATAAAACTGAGATTTACTCTTATGTCTTATTAAGGACAACAGTAATCTTAGTGGATTTTCAGTTAACCTTGAACTGCTTAAATGCAGAGCTGTAGAGGTAAAATAAACATACGGTGTGTTGTTTAAAGAATGACCATGTTTGATGATGGAAAGATATTGTCTGATAGCCTATTTTGTATGTTAAAAGTTGCATTTGGTGCATAAACTCGAGTAAGAGGATGTCAAAGTCATTTTTGAGATCTGAGAGGTGGGAAAACTGCGTTCAGCTGTAGTCAACAAGCGAACACGGCCGACCAGCGACACCGCCAATCGAATTTTGAAAATACGTTGCATAGCGATGAGCATTCATACGTTTGCGAATCTTTGTGATCATACATAATAAGAACTCTTAGGTGAGCAAGGTAAGAACTTCCCTCATTACATTAGTATCGCCAAGTAGTTCATACACCTGTTTTCATAGTTGTTTCATGAAGTTTTATAGGGTCTCATATTGATATGCCACGTCGAAAACGTCCGAAAACTTATCCAGGTAAATAGAAAAATAATGGACACGTAATACATTTAAACCAATGTGTTTAAATTAGGTGTTTTGAAATAATTTATTGATAAATAGTCTAGTATCACCAAGAGACTAGGCTAATGAATTGGTCACTTAAAGACTGAACTCTTCTGTCAGTGTCATTGGTACTATCTAGATAGAGACTACCAAGTATTTAAAGTAATATATAGTGTCTGTTTGCTTTAGTCCAATCTCAGCTGGTAAAAGACCCAAAGCTGGTAATAGCCAAACGACCCCTGAGCATTACAGCTCAAAGCCAGCAGCTACATCAGACTCGGTCTGCCAGCCTGGTCACGGTAGCTGGAGGAGATCTACTCAGGACTGCCCTCCGCCAAAGCCTGCACAGACCTCAAGGTCAGGCACTGCTGTACCAAAGCGGAAGAGGGAGTTCAGCTCTGGTGCTGAGGATGAACCCCCACGGAGCCCCACTCTTTGCGTGCCCGATGATGAGGTCTCCTCTGTGGCCCCAGAGGCAAAAAAGAGATGTGGAGAACCCCACCGAGGTAAGAGATGAAGACGAACCATGTTGACAGTCCAAATTAACAACCAAAATAAAGCATTTCACCATTTTGGTATGTGTCTGAGAATCTCATGTATTTTCTGTGCAGCGACATTTGCTTCCAGCTACTTAGTTGGAGAGCTGCTTGGTTCAGGGGGATGTGGCTCTGTCTACGTGGGAACAAGGAAGTCAGATGGAGAAGAGGTGAGACTCTTTATTTTTTCCACTTTTCCTTGGTACCATAGAGTTGATACCTCAACTAGATTATTACGTTTCTCTTTGTAGGTTGCCATAAAGTACATCCTGAAAACAAAGGCAAAGAAATATATTATCATGGTGAGTGTAACTATGTGAAAATCGAATTTAGATATTTCAAATACTATCTCGATATCCTCTGAAAAAAATATTTGCCTGGGTTAAGATGCCTATGTAAATTGGTCTTGTTGTGGTCACCACCATCTCATGTTGTCCTCTTCCTTGTACCCAGCCTGGTGATGGCAGGCGCCTGCCTCAAGAGGTCGCTCTAATGACCATCGTCTCTCAGCCTTCTGCTTGCCTGAATGTTCTCAAGCTTCTGGACTGGTTTGAAGAGCCCTTCCACTACATTCTGGTCCTGGAGCGCCCCAGTCCATGTTCTGACCTCTTCGATTTTTGCAAGACATTTGGCGGACGGCTGTCTGAGATGCAGGCTAAGCAGATAATGAGGCAGGTCATCGAGGCGCTGATCCACTGCCGTAATTGTGGTGTTTTCCACAGAGATCTTAAACCTGAAAACATCCTGGTCAATCTAAATGACTGGTCTGTCAAACTGATTGACTTTGGTTGTGGAACTCTGGACAAAAACGCCTCCTATTGTAACTTTGCTGGTGAGTTTGCAAATAAAAGAAACACACAAAGAAATGAAAATGTCAGAAGGGGAGACTAATTGCAGTTATGAAATATTCTCTGAAAATATTTCTCTTCAGGCACCTGGGACTACTGTCCACCTGAATATTTTTTGCATGGGAGCTACCAGGCCATACCTTCCACCACATGGTCTCTGGGAGTCTTGCTCTTTGAGCTTGTCTGTGGAGACCGTCCATTTGAGGCCAGAGAAGATGTCATTCTCAATGAGCCAAAGTTAACTGCAAGCCTGTCCAAAGGTAGAGGAGTTGTGTAAACACCTAAAAATCAAATACTTAATCCCTATCCTTTCTCTAATACAGTTCCCTGTCTAAGGTTGTAAAACTACTGATGTTAAACTGAAGTGAAACATAAAACTCCTTCATCTGGTCTAACCCTTGTGTGCAGAATGCCACAACCTCATCAAGTGGTGTTTACGCACAAACCCTGAAGAGAGACCAGTCCTGGAAGACATTCTATCCCACGACTGGCTGTCAGGACACCACTGGTTTTAAGACACCACTGTGGGAGAGAGGATAGAAAGTAAGCATTGTGTAATCAGTCATCATCAAGCTGCTGTGGTCAATTTAGGTTTTAATATGGAGAAGCATCCATATGAACCAAGTGCTCTTTTCTGCAGCATCACAGATGGACAGGGAAGGGCAAAGCCATTCAACTGCTCTTGGACACCAGCATCCACTAGACCACCGGGGCCTTGAGTTTGTTTGCCTGACTCTCCTACTCCTCCTGATGGACCAATGGAGTAGCACAAATAGAACTGCAAGTGCTCTCACCATGTAGCCTCTAGCCATAACACCAGCCTCAGTGTGACTGGCTGATACATGCTGAGCTTTGTCATCTGCCCTGTCATTGCAACTGATGGGTGAGGATCTCCATCGATTTTAAGACGGAATGGATTTGCTACCTCTTTTGGACCTCTGGAAATAAATTAAAAAATGATCTACTTTTGGAGCACTGTGCAATCACTAAGACTAAAAAGATTGGCTAATTGATGCCTTTTTTTGACTATTGAAAGTAAAGCCATTCCTTACAATGTGATTAATTTACATGTGTGCATTCCCTGGTATAGATATTGACTACCATTATAAAATGCTTTCACAAGCCTGAGTTGTTCCTTTAGAATAATGCCCATCTGAAAGCCTCAGTTGGAGGAGGACCTTGGGAGCCAGCTGGAAAATGTAATAGTGTCTAAGCATCCTTCCATCCGTGTGGGTTATGCATATGTCAGCACACATACATGTGAGTCTTAGGCAGGGGTTGGCAGCCTTTCTGACATGTAGTGCCTATTGCATATCTTCTTATTTGTGATTCTGTGATGATATTAAATGCCAAGTATGGACAATATGGTGCTTAAAACCATTTCCTGTGTTGTACACAGGGTTAAGCCAGCTATGTATATTTTTGTTTATCGGAATATTATTTTCTAGTTACTGAAAGTGTAAGAAGATTATGTAATGTTTGAATGTTAAAAGAAAGAAGTTTGTTAAAAATGACTTACCTGTGACGATGATGTAGTCCGCGTCAGGGTTAGAGGTCAGGAGGAAACAGGAAGGGAGAGAACGAGGAAGGAGCAACGCGAGAGACACGTTAAGAATTGCGCTACGCCACTGATAATTTAAAAGTTGGTAGAACACTACTCTTATACATGTATAGATGAATGTACGGTGACAAACGGTCAGTGCATCAAGAAAGAACGTTTAGCCTGCGTGTATCAGTGTTAATGTGATGATTGAAGGTGAATTTGACTACGAGTTTCAGTCAAGGAAGCTAGTCGAACCAACCAAGTTTTTAGAGCTAACTGGACTGTTGCTAGCGAGCTGCCTTCTCGGCTGTTGGACGAGGCTCAGACCAACGAACTCTATAGCCCGAAGATATCCCTGCTTGGCTGTGACGACGTGTCCAGACACAACATCGCCAACACAGCGCTGCCATGGTGAGGACGACGATGCTCAGTCTGCAGCAGTGAGCTTTGTTTAGTGCGCATTGGCGTGAAGTGGCCATTGTGTTTTGGGTCTCGCTGCTCACAAGCATCGCTATAGGCCTGCACCTACTGACTGATAACCTGGCGTGATTGTGCTTCATCACATGGTATTTGGGTTTTTTAGTAGTTAGTACTGCCGGCTTAAGTTTTATTTTGATTTTTGAGTTAATGTTATATTGAAAGGAGAACTGAGTATTTTGAAACTGACAGAGTTGAACAACTAACAACTGTGTTTGTATGTGTATATCTAAATTCTATCAAGTAAACTTATTAATTAATTTACACTCACTATAGTTGAATGGTTATTGACACGGTTTTTCTATTAGTTATTAGTTATTAAGAACCTAGGGTAGCCACCTCCAGTTATTGCAAAAAGATAGCAATGGGGCCAGGCCCGGATCTAGAATGCACAGACAGGGGGGGCATTTGGAAAGTCGGGGGGGGGGGGGGGCACAGTGTTGAGAGTACATTTTTCTTTTAATGTATGACTAGCGTTGCAATCAAATAATATTACATTATATATATATATATATATATATATAATATAATATATATATATATATATAGTAAATATTTATGCAGAAAATGGGCAGAGTTGAGTAGTGACGTAGTGACAGCTACTGCAATATGCTGCTAACCAATTATTATTATGCCTAGCTTTCTATGTGACACCAGTAAGATTACAAATAAAACATAACCTTAAGCAATGCATTGGCACATGAATATACTAGGCATAAAGTCAAATTTGCAACTTATGTTTGGCAAAAGCATGGACAGAAACAATCAAACAGAGTATATGCACACTGTGAACAGATATATTTGAAAATTGTCTCTGCTCTGTCAGACCAAATGGTAAATATTGGTAGGCCTAAGTTGACTAGTTTGGTTCATACCACTCACTGCTACTCAATGTCACCATGGAACATCCTCTGAAAAGTTATTTGTATAAGTTTGCAAAAATGAACAACTTTCTGTTGTTGTATAGATTTGTAAAAATCAAGACTTCAAGACTTTAAGACTTTTATTGTCATTGAACAGTGTCAAGTCATTGTCAAAGTGTCAAGTACGAAGGTGCAAAGTATCAAATACAAAATGTGCAAAGTACAAAGTGTCAGTTACAAAAATAGAGCAAGAGAACAAGGCGGCGGGGGGTATATATACACGGGCATAATAAATAATAAAAATACAACATTATCAAGTCAACCAATTATGTCTGTGTGTCAGACCAGTGTTGCATTACAGTGCAAGTCTTCTGGATCTTTTGGCAAACTCTCGAACAAATTCATCCATATCTATGCCTTTTGTTATGGATTCTTCGTGAGCCAAAAAGCTCTTAAATTGTACACTGTAATGACACACAGGCCTACTGCTACACCACCTAAGCAGCACATTACTGGAAACAAATGCTCCCCAAATGAAAGTACATGGAGAATAAGCCATTACTACTACTATACACATAAGGACGGTACATCTAACAAATTGGATGAAACAACAGACAAACAATCAGTGCAGACACTGGCGCTACAACGCTACCAACGAGCATACACGTGACATAACACAGTAAAGGCATGATAGTAGCACTTACTCTCTCGTGGACAACCAGACTGTTTGTAGATGGCACAAAAGATGGGTGTTGGGATCCGGACACGTCCAAGGCAGAAATAAAGTCCAACGACAGCAAAAGAGAGGTCCGCGGTGTCAGCGCCAGAGGAGGGTCTGCTGATAGCTATGCTAATCGGGCAGGACAATAGAATGGCAACGCGTCACAGATTTGATTGCCGCTGTCCTAAACACGCCTAGTGATTGGTGGATCTCCCTGAAAGAGTTTGTAGGTCGATAGCCCGCTAATGGGGGTTTGATGGTTCTCCCCAGGGTGAAGTGTAGAGAAAACCTGTTCCGCAGGTTGAAATTGCACCAAAGAACTGGGGGGGCAGAAGAAAATTCTGGGGGGGGCTTTGCCCTCCCCTGCCCCCCCGTAGATCCGGCCCCGAATGGGGTGCTACAGGTAAATCTTGGATTTTGTACAATGCGGGAGGTTCATGGGTGGATTTGCCAGGGAAATGAGAGACATAGGCCCCCTCTCTATATGTAACGTTACGGGTACCTGCAAGTATACAAAAGCATTTTATCAACCAGTACCTATAATAAAATCGGAGATTGCTACGGCTAAGTTTTTGTGGTCACCGGGAGTGTATGAATATCTGGCTAATTAGTTCAGTTGCTATATGTTCTAGTTGTTTGAATTCGACCTGAGATCTTAAATTCAAGTTTAAACTTATTTGTTCATGTATACAGGACTGGCGAATGATGGAACTCAGGAATCATGTCGTAGGATGTTTGTCTGTCTTGTCCCACGGGTGTTCGTCGTATGTTGTGTGTTTCTTTAGGTGTTACTGTTGAACTATATGTGCAACTAACATGAGTTTGTCTTGAGTGAGAGCTGGCCAGCTGTATGAATGGAACTCAAGTGATTTATTTTACAAGACAATTTAATTAATCTTACCATTGACTTTTCTTTCTGATTTTCTTTCTTTACTTGGGATTAGCTATGTGTCTTTGTTCTCTTTGTTTTCTGGATCTCCAGTCTCTCCTCAGCTCCCGTGCCCCCATCTCCAAATCCAAACTGTTATCAATTGCAGTCTTTGCCACGTTCGGTGGCTCTCATTGTTTTGGTTTCAGAGTATGTTAACTTTGCCTCTTTAAATGTTCTTATTTCATTTAAGTGTTTTTCTTGCAAACCAAGATATTGACTTTAATTTGTTATTTGCATTTTGCTCTATTATTCAGCTATCATATGGGGAGTGTAGGATGTTACTGTTTAAGTACTTTAAATGCTTTCTTCTCTACACGTTAGGCTCCATGAAGCAGTCTGAGCATCTACCCAGGATCAATTCTCCTGAGATCTAATTTACATGTTTTGTTTGTATTGTAATGCAAATGCTCTGTCAGAACAGAAATGGCCATGCAATTCTGTTGTAATTTTGTACATGTAACTTGGTCAAAACTGATCTATTCAGTTGTAACTTTAGGTTAAGGTATTTTTCTTTATTTTCCTTTTGTTCTTTATGTATTTTCATTTAGTTATATGTTTTGCTTCAACACAATTTCTTTGGTCCTGCCAAGACAACCATTGTATTAGTTTACCTTCAAGTCCTGATGTTATGAAAAATGTATGGTTATGGACAAAGAAAAAAAGGTTTATACTAAGTTTGGCTTTTCTTAGTGATAACTGCTTTATTCTTCACTTTTATTTATGTTTATTTTTCTGGTGCCAAAATATCTTGCTAGTGTCAGATATTAAATATGTTTATAGGGCTGCGTGCCTAACAAGGTTATTATTTTAGACTGAAAATGTGAAAGTTGCTTCAAATATTCTGCTCTTTTCTTGTCTTTAAATGAATATTGATCAGAAGCACCGAGACTTTCTTTTCTGTGTCTTAACCAGATTAATTTCCCTGATACTTAACCAGTCACTATCTGCCATTCTTCCAAAAGTATTTGTTTGATTCCTTATTTTCAAATTGAAATCTGAAGCTTTCATCCTACAGGGAAGCAGAAAGTGGAATGTCTTGCCAGAGCTGATGGAATGTGAGTGACAAACCTGACACTTGCTTTGGTGAAACCTTGCTTTGTTAAAACTTGATGTTCTTCCCTATGTCTAAAGGCATAATGTTTAACTAGTACAAGTCCAGATCACGGATCTAGCGGCTTTATAATTGCTGTAGTTCCGAAAGGGGGAATAATAAAAAATAACGTCTTCAGAGAACAAGGCAGTCTTGATTGAAAGATTGAATGGTTTTGCCCAAGTATTTTTAAGATCTGTTTCAGATTTCAAGACTCTGGATAGACCTGGACCTGTTCTCCTGGCCTCATAAACTTAATGGAATGATTTGCTGGAAAAAGTGTGAATGTATCAAAAGGGGGACCTCAGCAGTATCCTCCACAGAAGCAATGGGGCCAGGCCAGGACATGCCGCTCTAGCCACGGTTCATGGACCAGACATCACCACTCTGAATGGCAAGAATGGATACAAGGCCTATCGTACATTTGTCCTGCCACCAATAACCCTGGAGATCATTCTGCTATTCAGCACTTCTCATCATAACAGAAGATCAAACGGACATGAAACAGCCTGGTCCCTGTCCTTGAGATGGACACATGATGTCGGTTGAATCTACAGAATCATAAAGTTGACTGGAGTTGTGACCATTAAACCCAAAGATCCCACACTCTTCTCCTAACCTAACCATTGTTGAGATATGGTTCAGGCTCTCATCCTACAGGAAGCCACAGTTATATCCGAGCCTGAGAAATCAACCTGCCCCCACACTACAGCAAAAGGGGGCCACAAGGAAAGGCTCCGAGCTAAAACAACAACGACCAGAACCAGTTGCAACGACATTTCGCTCAACACGAAGAGGATCGAAATGCCTCTTCCAAGGAAGAGAGACAAAGGATGCGAGCCTAGCGCCGCCCTTCTGCACATTTTGTTTGCACACATGCATGTACACTGAATACCCGCATACACTCGCCTTGGATTGATTTGTGGACTGTAACTAATGTTCAAAATGGTGATGATTGTTATGTATGTATGTTTCACAGTGACTCCAACCTCCCAAGAGTCCATGCTGTCTCCTGTTGACCCCAGGGACACTGAAAATTTGGCCCTTGTAATGTCTAAAACCATATCCCAGAAATTCAAGGTTTGCTTTCGGTGTCATGGCAACACAGGGTGGAGGAATTTCTGGACTCTCTGGGAGGATGGACTCGATATGTTCTTATGATTTTAGGATCCCTCGGTATGATTCTGATTTCTGTATTTGCTCTCATCTGTTGTTGTTGCTACAGTTATCCCATGATCTCTCGTGTGCTCCCACGACCTAGACGTCACACACGCCATAATCAATATGAACAGAGTTTTGAATGTAATGGAACCATTGAATGGAATTATTCCACTCCTGGCTCTAATTTTGATACTCATTCGGATTTCTGTAATGTTAAAGGTCAAGTCATTCTGACTTGAAAAGGGGGAATTGATAGCAATAATTTTAGAAGTATATTCTACCTCAGACAGCCAGGAGCCGCCACCATTTGGCATGGCACAGAAACAATAGGGATCATCCTCCCCCGGTGATCAATGTAAATTAACTGCTGTTACCCCTGTGGCTGGGGAGAACCTTTTGTTCATGTTTACATTGCAAAGACAAACTTACCTCAGACAGATTTGGAATGTATATCTGTATGTTATGAAATGTGATTTTATTCATGTTTGGTATCATCTTTATTGTCTCAGTACAAGGAGTGCAATGGTCAAAGTGTATGACTGGTCAGGACAATCCATAAGTGATATTTCTGAATCTTGGTGTATACATACAACTGGATAGCCACTTAACAATGCTAATTGCCATAGGTGTATCCTTGGGCCATTAGACACAATGGCGCCAGGTAAAGAACCAATCACCTTCCATTGCACTTCCTTCAACTGTATGCTAACTGTATGCAACTCCCCTCAGTTAAGTGTATTTAAGTGGCACACTTTCATTGTTTAAGTTAGATTTAATGGTGGATGCTTTCGGGCTGAAACCCTTATGTCTCCCTTGACGCGCGCCATTGTAATGATTAAACCTGTTTCCTGAAGTTCCGGAGTCTGCCACCAGTCTGCAATTCTTACTACAAACGAATTGCTTTTACCCCCCCAACTGCATATGTTCATATCAGCCAAAACCAGTACTACAAATGGGGTTTCTGAATTTTTAAGTGGGTTAAGAAAGGAATACAGTTTTAGGAGTTTGCTTATGATTTCCAAACAGCAAAAAGAATCACTGAAAGTGTTCAAAAGAATCACTGAAAATGTTCATTGATCATTGCTCCTTCCTCGTTCTCTCCCTTCCTGTTTCCTGCTGACCTCTAACCCTGACGCGGACTACATCATCGTCACAGGTAAGTCATTTTTAACAAACTTCTTTCTTTTAACATTCAAACATTACATAATATTCTTACACTTTCCGTAACTAGAAAATAATATTCCGATGAACAAAAACATACATAGCTGGCTTAACCCTATGTGCAACACAGAAAATGGTTTTAAGCACCATATTGTCCATACTTGGCATTTAATATCACTGCTATTTTAAACAAAAACACTGGACAATAACTTTTCACCATCAACCATGGTCTTCAAGTCTTTTTTAAACATCTGATACCGGATGTCACAGCCCACTTTACAGACATCACAGAATCACAAATAAGAAGATATGCAATAGGCACTACATGTCAGAAAGGCTGCCAACCCCTGCCTAAGACTCACATGTATGTGTGCTGACATATGCATAACCCACACGGCTGGAAGGATGCTTAGACACTATTACATTTTCCAGCTCCCAAGGTCCTCCTCCAACTGAGGCTTTCAAATGAGTATTATTCTAAAGGAACAACTCAGGCTTGTGAAAGCATTTTATAATGGTAGTCAATATCTATACCAGGGAATACACAAATGTAAATTAATCACATTGTAATGAATGGCATTACTTTTCAATAGTCAAGAAAGGCATCAATTAGCCAATCTTAGTCAGTCTTATTAGTCTTAGTGATTGCACAGTGCTCCAATAGTAGATCATTTTTAAATTTATTTCCAGAGGTCCAAAAGGGGTAGCAAATCCATTCCGTCTTAAAATCGATGGAGATCCTCACCCATCACTTGCAATGACAGGGCAGATGACAAAGCTCAGCATGTATCAGCCAGTCACACTGAGGCTGGTGTTATGGCTAGAGGCTACATGGTGAGAGCACTTGCAGTTCTATTTGTGCTACTCCATTGGTCCATCAGGAGGAGTAGGAGAGTCAGGCAAACAAACTAAAGGCCCCGGTGGTCTAGTGGATGCTGGTGGTATCTTAAAACCAGTGGTGTCCTGACAGCCAGTCGTGGGATAGAATGTCTTCCAGGACTGGTCTCTCTTCAGGGTTTGTGCGTAAACACCACTTGATGAGGTCGTGGCATTCTGCACACAAGGGTTAGACCAGATGAAGGAGTTTTGTGTTTCACTTTAGTTTAACATCAGTAGTTTTACAATCTTAGACAGGGAACTGTATTAGAGAAAGGATAGGGATTAAGTATTTGATTTTTAGGTGTTTACACAACTCCTCTACCTTTGGACAGGCTTGCAGTAAACTTTGGCTCATTGAGAATGACATCTTCTCTGGCCTCAAATGGACGGTCTCCACAGACAAGCTCAAAGAGCAAGACTCCCAGAGACCATGTGGTGGAAGGTATGGCCTGGTAGCTCCCATGCAAAAAATATTCAGGTGGGCAGTAGTCCCAGGTGCCTGAAGAGAAATGTTTTCAGAGAATATTTCATAACAGCAATTAGTCTCCCCTTTTGACGTTGTCATTTTTTTGTGTGTTTCTTTTATTTGCAAACTCACCAGCAAAGTTACAATAGGAGGTGTTTTTGTCCAGAGTTCCACAACCAAAGTCAATCAGTTTGACAGACCAGTCATTTAGATTGACCAGGATGTTTTCAGGTTTAACATCTCTGTGGAAAACACCACAATTACGGCAGTGGATCAGCGCCTCGATGACCTGCCTCATTATCTGCTTAGCCTGCATCTTAGACAGCCGTCCGCCAAATGTCTCGCAAAAATCGAAGAGATCAGAACATGGACTGGGGCGCTTCAGGACCAGAATGTAGTGGAAGGGCTCTTCAAACCAGTCCAGAAGCTTGAGAACATTCAGGTGAGCAGAAGGCTGAGAGACGATGGTCATTAGAGCGACCTCTTGAGGCAGGCGCCTGCCATCACCAGGCTGGGTACAAGGAAGAGGACAACATGAGAGATGGTGGTGACCACAACAAGACCAATTTACATAGGCAGCTTAATCCAGGCAAATATTTTTTTCAGAGGATATCGAGATAGTAATCTGAAATATCTAAATTCAATTTTCACATAGTTACACTCACCATGATAATATATTTCTTTGCCTTTGTTTTCAGGATGTACTTTATGGCAACCTACAAAGAGAAACGTAATAACATAGTTGAGGTATAAACTCTATGGTACCAAGGAAAAGCGGAAAAAATAAGAGTCTCACCTCTTCTCCATCTGACTTCCTTGTTCCCGCATAGACAGAGCCACATCCCCCTGAACCAAGCAGCTCTCCAACTAAGTAGCTGGAAGCAAATGTCGCTGCACAGAAAATACATGAGATTCTCAGAAACATACCAAAATGGTGAAATGCTTTATTTTGGTTGTTAATTTGGACTGTCAACATGGTTCGTCTTCATCTCTTACCTTGGTGGGGTTCTCCACATCTCTTTTTTGCCTCTGGGGCCACAGAGGAGACCTCATAACTGGGCACGCAAAGAGTGGGGCTCTGTGGGGGTCCGTCCTCAGCACCAGAGCTGAACTCCCTCTTCCGCTTTGGTACAGCAGTGCCTAACTTTGAGGTCAGTGCAGGCTTTGGCAGAGGGCAGTCCTGACTAGATCTCCCCCAGCTACCGTGACCAGGCTGGCAGACCGAGTCTGATGTAGCTGCTGGCTTTGAGCTGTAATGCTCAGGGGTCGTCTGGCTATTACCAAGCTTTGGGTCTTTTACCAGCTTAGATTGGACTAAAGCAAACAGACACTATATATTACTTTAAATACTTGGTAGTCTCTATCTAGATAGTACCAATGACACCGACAGAAGAGTCTTTAAGTGACCAATTCATTAGCCTAGTCTCTTGGTGATACCAGACTCTTGGTGATACTAGACTATTTATCAATAAATTATTCAAAACACCTAATTTAAACACATTGGTTTAAATGTATTACGTGTCCATTATTTTTCTATTTACGTTTTCGACGTGGCATATCAATATGAGACCTTATAAAACTTTATGAAACAACTATGAAAACAGGTGTGTGAACTAGTTGGCGATACTAATGTAATGAGGGAAGTTCTTACCTTGCTCACCTAAAAGTTCTTATTATGTATGATCATAAAGATTCTCAAGCATATGAATGCTCATCGCTACGCAACGTATTTTCAAAATTCGATTGGCGGTGTCGCTGGTCGGCCGTGTTCACTTGTTGACTACCTCTCAGATCTCAGAAATGACTCTGACATCCTCTTACTAGAGTGTATGCACCAAATGCAACTTTTAACATACAAAATAGGCTATCAGACAATATCTTTCCATCATCAAACATGGTCTTTCTTTAAACACCACACCATATGTCACGCTACATCCATCACATAATTCATAGTCTAGCTAACTTTTATTTTACCTCTACAGTTCTGCATTTACGCAGTTAAAGGTTAACCATTAAGATTACTGTTGTCCTTAGTAAGACATAAAAGTAAATCTCAGTTTTATTTTTGTATGTACTGATGACTATTCAAATAGTTAACCTGAACTATGCGAGTTCTTCTTGTCTATTTTTTCTAAGCCAGTTAGCACCTCTCTGCTATCCTGTCATTGTTCGACTCAATGCCACTATGCTGCCCTCGCACTGCCTTCCAGTCTACTTGCAGAACTAAACAGCTAGCCAACACTTGAATGATGGCTGGCACTCATTCATAAATCCACGTTTGCATGTGTTTTTGTATTTATTTTTTGTAAAACTGCAAGAAAATAAAGAAATAAAGATACCTAATTTCTCATAATGAATATATTACAGTCAACATAATTGCTAACCACAATCACAGTCCGAGTGGAAATCTATGTTTAGCCTACACTGTCGTGACGAGACCTAGCATGACTAGCCGCTAAACAAAAGAAACAAACATTACATGTACAACCAGATAAACCAAATTAAACTAGCCAAATTCAGTGTAGTTTTACGTCATATCATATGCTAACACAAAATATCTACTTACAGACAAATAATGTCCAAGTCTCCAGTGTGTATGTCGAACGTAGATACAGCGTTAGAAATCGTGGCGTTCACTGAATACATGGTAGAAAAACTAAACAAGAAACGTAATTTACGCAGAAAGAACAGTTTCGTATATGTCCACAGGGTGACAGTATCACCTAAGCCAAGTTAAAATCAATCTTGTGCATAGCCACACTGTTATGCAACATCGCAGAAAGACTGTATGGATTTGATACAATCGCGTGGATTGTGCATAAGAACGAGTTGATTTCACTGATGGCCATAGAAATGTCAAGGATAGGGGAGGTTGCCGTGTTGACTCATAATGAGGACCCAGTACGTTTTCTTCCTGTATTGGAAAACACAACTATTCAATTTGGTAATAACAGAGGTGAAGGAGTCTAATTCACAGTATCACTACATCATACATGGAATGCACAAAACGGCATTTTGGGCAAGGCATCAGACTAGCCATTAAAGGTTAGTACTACAGCCACAAACACATCTGTCAGAATTGTACAGGAATGTCTTTCTCCATCTCTTATACTGTTAATGCCTCTGCCAGTGTTGGGCAGTAGTTTCACAATATGTAACGAAGCTACTAGTTTAACTACATTTCTGAGTAGCGTGGCTGTAGCTCAGCCATTGTTTGAATCTGAATCTGGTTTTCATTAGTTTCGTTATTTTTTGTCCATGTAGTGTGGTAGCTTCCCCATAAGCTATACATTTTCAGTTCATCAGCTTACAGCAGGAAATTCTTCCATGTAGTCTAAAAAGATCAGGTTTTTGCAATAATGTGATGCATTTGCTGCATGAGAGGTGCCATAACTTAAAACATTTCCACAATGTACAAAATCAATCTCTATCACTCGTGTGCGAATTAAAGTAAACTTAAGTAGTAAAATCATATTAGAAATATATACTACATATACTAGAAAAACTATAGTGCAAAACGCTGTAGACAACACAAGAAATACTGTATAACCGTAGGGAAATCAGGCGTTTTTTCGGGACCAAATTAAGCACACACATGTACAGACTACATACCTACTATTCTTCTATTTGACCTACTGAGCACGGAATGTGGAAATAACGCCTACTGATTACTGTTTTAAGTTTTTTACCTATTTAAAGGCACACTAAGCAACTTTTTATGCTGTTTTGTTTTGCTGGTTAATTTACCAGCTTCATAGTCACTTTGATGATTAAATGGCTCATTACAGTGGTGAATGAAGGCTCTCCTGGCCGCCACTGGTGCTGCTGCTAAGCACAGTTACAAGCACTTGCAGTTTGAAAACGTGAGCTGGTGAGAAGGAATGAAGGAATCCTAAATTGTGTCAGTCAACATTTGAAAATGATCATCGCTGGTTCCTATTCTTTGGTTTGCATCCAAATCCACATGGATTGGTGAGAATGTACTATGTTGTTGCTGCTATTTTTTAATGTAATTTTTTTAAAAAAATCAGGACCTGTAGAGGGATCTCCAGAGGCAAAAGATCACTGGTTTGCCTCGTACTGCTTTAAAAGTACTATTACTTACTATTAGTTTATTATTATGTCTATTGGAGAGACCTGTTAATTTGGTCACTAATAGAATCTTAACAGAGGGTTGCATAATTTCTATGCCTTTAAGTAGCTTTGCATGTAGTAAACTGCTTCTGCCATTTTTTTTATAACTTAGCTTGCTACATTTTGTCTTCAGGTAGCTTTAGTGGACTGAAGCTTCATCTGGTGGCTTAGTTAACTACATTATCTGAGTAGCTTGCCCAACACTGGTCTTTGCTTCAAAGGTGCTTCTGGAACACATATCTCCTTGCCAATGCTTTCTTGTGTTTAGTGATCTTTGGAGTGAAAAGGTCAGAGATGGGAGTATATTACTGTGTGGCCCATGGTTTGGACAAATGCCTGCATTAATCAAATTACCTTTTAGAGGTTAGTGTGCATATCTGTGTATGTGTGTGTGTGTGTGTATGAGAGAGAGATGCATTTTTTTCTCCTACTACTCATGATTTATCTCCTTGTCTCCAGAGTCCTGTGGAAACTCAGTTCGTGAGAGGGCTCTGATGTTCGTGAGAAGGCTCTGATGTTCTCCGGAAGCATCTTGGCTGCTCTTGCCTTTGTCCTGGCCACCACCCAACACACTTGCAGAAAGGACTGTGGTTTTACTAAGCACCTGTGTTTTGCACAAACACAGCAGACCTGCTTGAAAATGATTTCTGCAGTGCATGCAGCAAGATGGTTTTTCCAGCTTTGAATAAAATTTGTACAACAACTAAAAGCTATTAGCAAATCTTTCTCTAGCACAGCTCCAGTTCAAAATCACACTCCGGTTGCTTCTAATACTGATTAATAGGACGGTGGTGGTGTAGTGGTTCAGTAATCTGGCTAGCATGCTAGTAGCCTGGAATTTGTGGGTTGGAGTCCCTGCTGCCACCGTTGTGCCCTTGAGCAAGACACTCAACCCTAAGTTGCTCAAGGGGAGACTGCCCCTGATATAATTAACGGTTGAAAAATTTAAGTAATTTTAGATAAAAGCATCTGCTAAATGTATAAAAATATAAATGTAAAAATTACTGGCTGAATAAAGTCTCCCTCTGTGCCCTATCGCCTCTTTGCACAGTTAGAGCACACTGAAGATGAAAACAGAGTCCCATGAAACCGAGACCAAATTTAACCAAAATTTAGTTTTTTTTCATACTTCTGTTTATGTATCACATCACTGTCTAAAGGCACAGGATGTGAAGATGTGAAGCCAGATGGTAAGTCTACAAATGTCAACATTGCTCAGGTATGTTCAAAATGATCTAAAGCAATTTCACTTAATTTCAATTGTTTAGTGATTATTCTTATTCATTTTATTTTGTAGGGAGCCATGCATGAAAGTAACGACAGTAGTGACAGAAAAAAAGGAGAGCAAGCTTCTTCTCTTTTATGGATTTCCCGGTGTTGATTTCTCCACACTACGAAAAGAGTATGCAATTAACACTGTTTTTGTTTTTCCTGTCATGTAAGAACCTCTGCATTGCTTGTGGTAAGTTACTTTTAAATCCAGTTTTGTAGTCTTCAAAAAATTCCACAATTTGGACATTCTTTCAACAAAAATATGCACATTCAGATTGGCAGCTTCATAAGACTAGATCTGATGTTGTGAATTCATTTTTGGCTCATCGTATATGCAAGCTGATACTCATATGAATCATGTATCATCATTATAATCTAATCTAATCTAATTACTCCAGACCACTAAATTCATCCACAAAACACAGTAACTGATTTTTTTTTCCTCCACCATTTTCATCTCATTCACACCAAGGGATTTAACAGTTTCATTTTATTTACAACGATAATCAACAGTCTGGTAACTGTTTAACCAGGGCTGTGGTAGAGGCTAAATACAAGTAAATGTAGTTTACCCACCTCCTGACAGAAATGAGTTAACCTCTTAGACTTTAAGCACCATATTGTCCATACTTGGCATTTAATATCACGGCATTTAATACTATTTTAAACAAAAACACTGGACAATAACTTTCCACCATCAACCATGGTCTTCAAGTCTTTTTTAAATATCTGATACCGCATGCCACAGCCCACTTTACAGACATCACAGAATCACAAATGAGAAGATATGCAATAGGCACTACATGTGAGAAAGGCTGCCAACCCCTGCCTAAGACTCACATGTATGTGTGCCGACATATGCATAACCCACACGGATGGAAGGATGCTTAGACACTATTACATTTTCCAGCTGACTCCCAAGGTCCTCCTCCAACTGAGGCTTTCAAATGAGCATTATTCTAAAGGAACAACTCAGGCCTGTGGAAGAAATTTATAATGGTAGTCATTATCTATACCAGGCAAAGCACAAATGTAAATTATTCATATTGTAATGAATGGCATTACTTTCAGTAGTCAACAAAAAGGCATCAATTAGCCAATCTATGTCAGTCTTATTAGTCTTAATGATTGCACAGTGCTCCAGTGGATCATTTTTTTATTTTATTTCTAGTGTTAGAGTAGAGGGCATTTGTAGTGATAATCCAAATACTAAGATCCCCCTCCAATGCAAAAATTCTCCACTTCTCAGCAGAGGTCCAAAAGGGGTAGCAAATCCATTCCGTCTTAAAATCAATGGAGATCCTCGCCCATCAGTTGTAATGACAGGGCAGATGACAAAGCTCAGCATGTATCAGCCAGTCACACTGGGGCTGGTGTTATGGCTAGAGGCTAGATGGTGAGAGCACTATTTGTGTTACTCCATTGGTGCATCAGGAGGAGTAGGAGAGTCAGGCAAACAAACTCAAGGCCCCGACGGTCTAGTGGATGCTGGTGTCCAAGAGCAGAGTGTTCATTGATCATCTGTTTGACACAATCCATCTGATTTATCCAGTCTTCTCAGGGTGTTTTATTAGTCCAATGTCTTGATTGCCAAGCGGATGCATCTATGTTACAATCACTTGTAATTTTGCACATTTCTTTCTGCAATTGTATAATACAAATAAAGAGGAACTGTATGTGTGAACACATACTCTGTGCGTACTGTGTGGCCTACTGTACACCCCAAATAATATTTTATTCAGGACATAGATAGATATTTATGCAGTTAGTTTGCTAGTTTACTGTATTAGTAAATAGATAGATATTCATGCAGTTAGTTTGCTAGTTTAATGTATCTCATTTGTTACAAAACAATTTTGTCAGCTGTGCTTGACCCTGAGAGATTCAAGAAAGATATTTGTCACAAATACACAGTTATAATGTCACTGGTGGTCTTTTTAGATGAGCAATTAGGGCCTTACTGTGTGCAGTGCATTACATGTGATTTACTCTGTGTGAATATATTGTAGTGGTTCTTTACTGTGTGCTTGTGTCACTTTTGTCGAGGATTTTATTTGTTGCCATTACCTTTTGCCCTACTTGACTCTTTAGATTCTTACGGACAAACCTGGCAACCCATTTCCTGTCTCATCCCCATGCCCATATTTGTCCTCCTTCCTTGCTAGTGTGGTTCAATTGCTTCATTAGAACTCGTCTTGCTCCACCCCTTTGCCCATATTTGGACAAGACTTCCTGTCACAGACAGATGAATAGTCAAGAACAGACGATTGCCTTAGCATTTTTGCTTATAATTAACAACTAATGGCTTAACGACTGGCCACGCCCTGGTTGAGGGGTAGAAAGTCCAGTTTGCGCAAGGAGATGGGAAGCACTACTTGTCTGACTGCTGTCGCCCTGCTGCCTTTACGAGTTCAGCGCACGCTACTACTCTGCAAAGGACCGTAATTGTTTCACCGCCTGGTGTGAGTGCCGTTATTGGCACTTGTGTTGTCCTACTGTGCCTAGGTGTTTGTGCTTGTGTTCACCTCTGCATACAGAAGCCCAGGCTCCCGGACCGCCCTTGTTGAAATGCTGGTGTACTGCAGCTGAATCTCACTCTACGTTTGCTACCACTGCTTAAAGGGCCGTAACTATATTTTCCCGCACTAAAGTGTGAATGTGTTTCCTGTTGTCTGTGGTGCCAGTGGGCGTTATGGTGCTCTCTTCTAGCTTCTGACATCTTTGTCTTGTGCTCCTGATGCGTGGCGCTGTCTGGAAGACTGTGGCTGCACTTGAACCTCCCTCAACGCTCGTTATTGCTATTTGAAAGGCCGTAATTATATTTTACTGTGTTATAGTGTGCATGTCTTTCCTGCTACTTGTGATGCTGGGTGTCAACAAGGGGTGGATTTTCTGTTGGCAGCTCTAGATGGGGAGGCGAGGCGACAGGCATGGTTATTCAAGTCAGAGGAAAAGGCCAACACAAAGCTACTGCTTGATGCCCTACAAAAGAAGTATGGTGATGGAAGAGGTCGAGCCCAGCGGCAGTCTAGCTTTTTAGCTGCAGACAAGGTCAGGATGAGGGAGTGGAGTCCTTTATCTTGAAGTTGAGGGAACTCTACATTGGGCTCTATTTTGACGATCATATGCGCAATGTCTAAAGTCAGTCGCGCAAGTTGCTTTGGGGGCGTGCCCGACACAATTTGGTACTTTGACGGCGGGAAAAGCGAACATTGCGCCAGGCGCATGGTTCAAAAGGGTTGGTCTTAAAGTACTTCATTAGTCATGGGTGTGTTTTAGGCGTAACATACAATTAACCAATCAGGATTTATACCCTCATTCCCTTTAAGAGCCAGCGGCTCATTTTCCATGGTGTGTTGCTATTATGATGGCGAATTTACCCGGAAGATCGGAGCATTTTTCGATGGAGGAGACCGATCTGCTAGTGCGTGAGATAAAAGCGCGTGAACAGGTTATCTTCGGGGATGGATAGAATCCCCCCAAACCTCCACGGGTCAAGGAAGTATGGGAGGAAATATCCTCAGTTATGTCCTCCGCCTTTGGCAAAAAAAGAACATCCGAACAGTGCTGAAAGCGGTACAATGATGTTAGAAGACGGGGGAAACAAAAGCTTTCAACAGCAATAATATTGTGATATATGTGATGTACATGAAAAACTTTTGTATAAACTCTGCTGCGCGCTCCTGCTGATGAGAGAAGCATGGTGTTCGCGCATTGTGCACGCTTTCATATCCCAAAGCGCTGTGCGCCCCTAAAATAGCTTTTCAGCAATGCGCAGCTGACGACAGACCAGGGTTTTGTTGGTCACTGGCGAATTTCATTTTTGCGTCCTTATAATAGCATCTGGCACGCTTTGCGCCAGACCACACCTCTTCTTTTCGCTGACACACCCATGAGGGCGCAGTGTCATCTGCTATCTAGACAACGTGATTTTGCACAGTGCGCCGCAGCATGACAGGGCCCTTTGACTGGCAGGGACGTCAGCCGACCCAAGAAGAGGAGGCCAGGCCCAATCCAACAAGAGATCCATCGTGAAGTGCGCCGCAATCCACAGCTGACATTTGCCGCTGTCTGCACAGTGGCTATGGCACTTGAGCAAGAGCAGCAACACAGAGAAGACCATGCCTGGGTCAGACGGGCCGTGACGCCCACAGCAGTGTCACGGCCCTTCCAGCTGTCTACTGATGCCAGCGTGGAGGGCTTGGGAGCAGTATTGACCCAAGAACAGGATGGACAAGAGAAAGTCATAGCTTTTGCCAGTCGGAGTCTGCACACTACGGAAAGAAATGATCAAAATTACAGCTCATTCAAACTTGAACTTTTGGCTCTGAAATGAGCCATAACGGAGAAATTCTAGGACTATCTGTGGAGGCGCACAAGAGGTTTTTACAGACAATAGTCCGCTTGTACATCTAGCCACTGCCAACCTGGGAGCTGTGGAGCAACGTTGGGTGAACCAGCTGGCCAACTACCAGTATACCATCAAGTTCCGCCCTGGCAGAATCAATAAAAATGCAGATGCACTTTCTAGATTGCCGGGTGAGCATGTCAACGCTGTGGTAGGGGCGGTCGCAGAAACGGCGGATGCGGCCCAGCCGGCAGAGGACATCTGTCACACTCTGGACCGGTGGCATACTTGCCAGGTTCAGGACCCAAGGTTGCAGGTCCTCTGGACTTGGAAGGCTAGGGATACCCTTCCACCACTCCAGGAACGGCGAGAGGCTCCACAACAGGTAAATCGGCTCCTACTCGACTGGGAACGTATTGTAATTCGTGGCAACCAACTGCAACGGCAGTGCACTGACCCACGGACTGGTGAGATATATTGGCAAGTGCTGATCCCAGAGCAAGAGATGCAAGGGCTATAGCGACAGTATAATGAAAGCTTGGGCCATCAAGGAGCAGAGAAGGTCTGGTCAGTTTTAAGGAGACGGTTCTTTTGGCCCAGCATGCTGAAGAGCGTGGAGTCCTGGACAGCAGCCTGTCCTCGTTGCCTGCAGCAGAATCCTGGACAAGAGGTGAGAGCCCCCTAGCACCTATTTCCACATCCTACCCCTTTGAGGTTTTGGGAATAGACTACTTGTCCCTTGGAAGGCCAAGAGACCCTTTTCCTTACATATTAGTAATGACTGACCTCTTTTCCAAGTATGCCTTTGCAGTGCCAACAAAGGACCAGTCCGCAACCACCACAGCCAGAGCCGTGATCCAGGTGGTGGGGTGCCCAGAAAGGATCCTTTCTGACCATGGTGGAGCCTTCCAGTCAGCAGTAATGGAGCAACTGTGCTAGCTGTATGGCTGTAGACAGTGTCAAACCACCCCTTACCACCCCCAAGGTAATGGTGTATGCGAGAGATTTAATCAAACTCTGCTGTCTCTCCTTAGTTCTCTCTGAGGCTGATCAGAACTGCTGGCCACAGAAACTCCCTGAGCTACTACAGGCTTATAATAATATGGCCCATGGCTCCACTGGTATGACCCCACACGTCATTGTTTTTGGTCAGCATGCACGCCTCCCAGTGGCTTATTCCCTGGTGTACCAAGGTGTGAGAAGCAACACCATAGAGCTCTGGTTCAAGCCTACACCGTGATGAAGACAAATGCCCAAAGGCATCAACAGAAGGACCAGCAGCGATATGATCGATGAGCCAAGATAGTTTTGCTTCTGCCAGGAGAACGAGTCCTCCTGAGGAACTTCCGCAGACGCGCAAAGGGCAAGCTGGCACCACTCTGGGGCCTGAATGCCTGGGTGATAGTAGCCCAACCTCAATCAGAACGACCGGTCTACGTAATCCGCCTAGAAGGCCACAAAGGCCCCAGGGAAACCATCCACCGCAATAACCTGCGCTGTTGCCCTGTGGACATTTTAGGAGAGGAGTTGTTAGAGGGGGAACCATCTACTAGCCAACCACAGACTATGTCCTGGTATCCCGTCACAGTCGCCCCACCCGTTCAACAGCATCAGCCCACTGGCCATAATCGGGCCACTATTCCAGTCGTCCCAACCTCCGAGATGACCGCAGCTACAGGAGCAGCTTCAAAGGCACAGCCCTCAAGTCTGACCGAAGAGCTGGTGGATGAACCAGAGCACTGTACACTTCCTGCAACCGTGTCCTGTCTGCTAAGCACCCCTATGATGAGACCAACAGGTAAGACAGTAAGACGATCACAAAGATCCACCAGGGGGCAGCCTTCAGCAAGGTACGGATACACAATAACTTAAACTGAAACGTATACTGGTCAACTTTAGGACTAAACAAAATAAAAACACAGAATCCATGCTATAATATTAGGTTTATGATAGAGGAAGTATCTGCTCGTGAGAGACAGCTGATCTGGCAGCTGATTATGGCATCCCTGCAACCAGAGGTCAAGGTAACTGTCTCGCCAGGGTTCTGGAAGGATCTGCAGATGAGTGTTCTAGCAGCTGTCTGACACAGTAAGACTCCCGGCCATCTTCTCGCACACTTCCAACATGCACTGCTTTCTTTGTTCATCTCACACGCAAACACACACGCACACACATACATTCACACATTTGTACTTAAACCGGCTTACACAAACTGTACAGCATCACTTGCATGTATTTCAAACTGTTACTATACCATACTGGGAGACAGACACATGCACTCTTTTTTTAAGGGGTAATGTAAGTGTGTGGTTTGTGGTTGTTTTTTTTTTTTTTTTTTTTTTCTTTGATGTCCTTTTGATGGTGTGTCTCTTTGGAGGGCACCCGATTGTGGTATGTCTTTTTGTTTTTTGTTTATGTTGTCTTTTTGACTTTGCACTTCAAATAGGTGGCGTTGGTGCCTTTTTGAACTGAGCCACAACCCCACCTTCCTTTGTTGGACTAGAAGTTTGGAAAGGGTCACCAATGCCACAAATTGCTGTACTGCTTCATTCTCACTGGCTGATATCAGAACTTTTGTGAGTGGGGCTCTTGGGTGGGGGTGGAGTCAGCTGGAAGAGACTGCTGAAGTCTCAAGGGGAGAGGGAGGGGGTGGGATTTTACATGCACTGAGACATTTGTTACATTTTCTCTGTCATCTGCTTTCTTTTTTTTTTTAGAAAAGACAAAAAAGACACTTGAAAATAAAATGTTGTGTACAAGCTGTGAAGTTGGCATTGTTTTGTGTTGAAGCTGGCATGGGACGTATAGAGGCATTGATGTGAACGGAGAGTGATCACTCCAAAACACCAGGGTATTAGAGGCAGATGTGACAGCTTAGTCTCTCGTATTGTCTCACACATACACACACCGATATTATAGCAGGGCCTTGTGTGAGTCCCCCCCCCCGCTTATACAAAGCAAGCAGTTACTTTCCATAAATTGACAAGCTTGCTCATTCAATTTGTGTATCTTGTTCACCTCAGCGCTTGACACAAAGGCATATTTGATCTCTCATTTCTCAGTGGGAAACAGAAGCTCCAGATTTAAACTGAAGTGTGAAGAATGACTAATTGAGACATGCTGATATGCTTTCTGAAAGGGACAGGGACATACATTATGTATAATGTATTTATCATACAACCTAGACACCCTGTTGTTTGGTTTAGTATTTCCATTATTAATAGTCATTGCTTTTGCCTAAATCACAGGTGTCAAACTCAAGGCCCGCGGGCCAAATGTGGCCCGCCACGTCATTTTATGTGGCCCGCAAGAGCTGCAAAGTTCCGCTCGTCTTTAAAAAAATAAAGCAAAGCGTGCATTGACTATAAACTACATTTCCCACAATACATGACAATTATGTTACCCGCGAATTGTCGCCATCCCGCCACTAGATTGCAGTGTATCTGCATCAATGCTATTTTTGATAAATTAGTTTGATCGGCGCTTCTCTGACTTTAAAGCGCAGCACTCGGACTTTGCCATCTTTGCCGATCCTTTCACCACCGACGTCTGCACTGCACCGCACCCCAGCACCTTCAGATAGAGTTAATCGAGCTTCAGAGCAATCATAGCCTGAGAACAAAGTTCAAGGATGTTGCGATCCAGGACTTACCGTAAAATGCCCCCTGGTTAAATGCCACAGCTTCGACGTCAAACAGCCTGTGTTCTGTCTATGTTTGGGAGCACTTATCTGGGCGAACAAATATTTTCAATGATGAATCGAAACAAAAACAAACACAGATCACGCATCACTGATGAGAACCTCCACGCTGTGTGTTCCAGGACAGGCATCTTCTCATGAACTTCACCTAAAAACTTGAGACAATATAGTTTTGAATTGAGACAACCCTGATTTTGTTATTTTGAGTTATTTACAAATATAACTTTATATGTGGAGTAATGCATTTAGTGTGTACAGGTTTATATGTTTATGCAGACAAATCTGCAAGGCTGCATGCAGCCATTTGTTTTTGTAAAATGCTACATCTGTCACATATGTTCTTAACAGCTCACAATTGTTGGTTGTACTTATTCTGTTATTCTGCCCCTCTTAGCTGTGACAAAAAGGATTTGAACAAAGTTATCATAACTGATGTTGGATGATGTTTTTCTATTATTATTCACTTAGATGGTTTGATCATTGATTGATGGAGTAATGTGGGTTTCTTTACCTGACAGTAATTTTTTATGTCATATTAACAGAGCTACTAGCAACCTTTGTTTACATCTATGCAAATGCATATGCATTGTGATTTGAATAAGTAATAAATTCAGAGTTATTTAACATTTAGGAGTAGTTACATTTGGTTACATTTATACTCTTAGTTGCATTTACACATATGAGAAAGCTGTCATTTCTTGCTTTGGCTGACTACTCTTAGTATAAATGTAGTCGTACAGTTACATGTGGCCCTTTGAGGGCAACCATTACGCTGATGTGGCCCTTGGTGAAAATGAGTTTGACACCCCTGGCCTAAATGAATATATGTCTGTCAAGCAAGGAATGTTTGATCGACATCACATTTGATATGTGTATTGCTGAGGATACCGCTGTTGCAGTGCAAAGTATGACATTGTTCCATGTGAAATTTGAGGGATAAAAATAAACATATTTGACCTCAACAGGATGGCACTTTGACTATTGCTAGTCAGTAAAAAATTGTTGTGTGGCTGAAGTCGAGACAATTTGATTTGATCACCCAAAATTCCACATAGCTGTTTAAATTTACACTTGACCTTTGTTTTCTTAGAAAGGCAGCCTATTTCCATAATAGGTGAAAATAAAATGTCTTTAGTAATTGTCTCTTGTTCAACAAAATAATATATAGAAAGACTAAGATACATTTTATAATGGATTTTTAATAAATTTATTTAGAAAAATAATTAATCAAAATGTTACTATAACTTTATATTGCACTAAAAAAATCTTTCAATTATTTGCCTTGCAGGCAGTCAGGAAGCCCATCTGTACGGCCAAATCCCAGATGCCAGGAATTGCCTCAAGTTTCTCCACTGCGTCATCTGGGAGAATGATGCCATCTGCGTCTTCCCACCACGTATCCCAGGCTTTGCCATGGATGCCCCCTGTGTTTCCTGGAAGCTCTTTGGGGCACACTGACCCTTCCATCTTTGGGACGGGCTCAGCCCTAACCTTGAGCTCCCTGTAGTAGGAGGCCATGGCACGGTGGTACTTCATCAGCTCCTCTGGGTTGTAGTGGGCTGCACTCCAGGATGGAGTTGGGATTTCACTGCAGACCCCAGTGGGGAGACCAGCAGGAGCCGATGAGGTGGACCAAGTCGGTCCGACTTTTAGGGAATTCACTCCCTCCTGGGACACGCTGCAAGGCACCTGGGCTTGAAGTGCTCCGGCAGGGAGAGTGAAGTTTCCCACAAATCTGAGGGGTCCAGCCTGCTGCTGCAAAGCAGTTGTACCATCAGGTCTGTAGATGAAGCTCATCTCACTCTCGGCAGATGACATAGGCCTAGTGGATGAGTTGAATGTGCCCATGTGGGTCAAATCACCAGGCACCTGCTGATGAGCAGCGACAGAGGAGAGTTCCTGCCCTTTCGTTGACCTCTGTAAATCAACAGCTGAAAAAAGACATACAGATTAGCTACTGCTACTGTAATGCCTAGAGTATTTATGTAACCCACATTTAAAGAACATAAACTTTCTTACTTGTAGATGGGTGGGCATGTTTCATGACCCCACTGTTGCTACTGCAGAGCCATGTGGGATTGAGTGGTGCCTTCTGGGTGGATGACGCACCATGGGTTACCGCCCTGTCATTCATAGAGGCCTTTTGGTAATTAAGTAGGGCAATTATCTGGTCCTGGGTGACATTTGAGGTGTGAGTGATGTTCCCCACAAATGTCAGGTTCTCCTCATTCCTCACTGGAGCCATTGCCATAGATCTAGTGGGAGCCACCTGGCTCCTCTTGACAGTGGTAGGCTGAGGATGGTTAAAGTTGCCCACAAAAGTGAGGGTCTCCATTTTCTCTTGAGTTTTTGACATGGGCATCTTGACCACACCACTGAGCTGCCCTTGGGCCACAAACTCCAAAACTTACCTACGAATATTTTAAAATTATATAACAATTACAATCAATTTAATAAACAAATCAGCTAAATATTCAGAGTAATACAAGTAAAAGGTTATATTCTTACTTGCAGAAAACCGTGTAGATCGCACATATTGGTATTGCTAGTTTGATGGAGGGGTCCTGCAAAGTGATGCTCTGTTTCTCTCAGCAGTATTGAGACAGGCCAGGTTTTGCTGAGACACAGACTGGTGTTCAGTCCCGATCCAGGATCCTGCTGGGTTGAATGTTCTTGGGTTGAAAGCCATTGAAGAAGTTTGCTTTGAAATCGCAGAGGTTAATCACAAGTGACTTGCCTTCAGCTTGTTCAAGTAAGAAGTGTTTAGTTTTGCCAACATTCTACTTTGACGAAAATTCTACCTAGCCAACATTCGAAATCTGAACATTCTACTGTAAACATCTTGGTTGCTTAGCAATTATAATGTCATCAATGTTTCTAGCAGGAAGAACAGCTCATGACAGTTGAACAAATTAACAAACCTTACACATTTACAACACCCTTACACTTTCCAAAAATATTCAGTTCATACATGGAATTTCAATATTCTTAAGTCAAGTTGTGACACCGTCACATTAATTTAGTGTTTTTTTAATTACACGTTACACTCTAGTGCACATTCATACATTACATATAATGGTTATGTATCATGAATAGTATGCAAATGTACTTACCTGTGTAATGATATGTATGGTATGTGTATGGGATGTTTCATGATGGCCTCGTCCGCCCGCGAGTTCTTCACCGCGCGGGACAAGTTTGCTGCGGCCTTTCGTGAGACACTACATGACCCTTCCACTTCATGGAAAATAAACATGTTCAATTTATATAGAAATTGTACAGATTTTTAGTGCTGAATACATTATTTTCTAGTGTTGAAGGAAATCAATGTTAAATCTATGGAATTATCGGTTTTCGATTAACAGAAGTGTCTGTGAAAGAACAGAGAATTTACTGTAAATCTACAGAATTATCTTTTTTCTAATCAAGAGAAGTGCCTGTGAATGAACAGAGAATTTTCTGTAAATCTATGGAATTATCCGTTTTAGAATAAACAGAAGTGTCCCTAACAGAAACGGATAAGTTAATGGTAATTTTCTGCCAGGACTTTATCCGTTTTTTTACAGATTTTTTTCTTACAGTGTACAGGAATGTCTTCCTCCATCTCTTATACTGTTAATGTCTTTGCCAGTGTTGGGCAGTAGCTTCTCAATATGTAGCGAAGCTACTAGTTTATCTACATTTCTGAGTAGCGTAGCTGTAGCTCAGCCATTTTTTGAATCTGACAGGTTTTCATTAGTTTAGTTATTTTTTTGGCCATGTAGTGTGGTAGCTCCCCCATAAGCTACATTTTCAGAGCATCAGCTTACAGCAGCATATCTCCCACGAGGACGAAAAAGATCAGATCTTTGCAATGTAATGCATTTCCTGCATGAGAGGTACCATAATTTGAAAAATCTCCACAATGTACAAAATCAATCTCTATCACTCATGTGTGCAAATTAAACTAAATTTAAGTAGTAAAGCCATATTAGAAATATATACTAGAGATACTGGACAAACTATAGTGCAAAAATGCTGTAGGCAACAGAAGAAATACTGTATAACCGTAGAGAAATCAGCCGTTTTTTCAGGACCCAATTAAGCACACACATATACAGAGGCCCACTATTCTTCCATTTGACCTACTGGGCACGAACCTAACGATTACTATTTTATTTTATTTTTTTACCTAGGCACACTAGGCAACATTTTATGCTGTTTTGTTTTGCTGGTTAATTTACCATCTTCATAGTCACTTTGATGATTAAATGGCTCATTACAGCGGTGAATGAAGTCTCTCTTGGCCGCCACTGCTGCTGCTGCTAAGCATAGTTACAAACACTTTCTAGTTTGAAAACGTGAGCTGATGAGAAGGAATGAAGGAATCCTAAATTGTGAGTCAGTCAGCAAATCCACATGGATTGGTGAGAATGTACAATGTTGTTGCTGCTATTTTTTTTTTTTTTTTTCTAAATTGGTAGGGGGATCTCCAGAGGCAAAAAAATCACTGGTTTACCTCATACTGCTTTAAAAGTACTAGTACTTAATATTACTTAGTTACTATGTCTGTTGGAAAGACCTGTTAGTTTGGTCACTAATAGAATCTTAGCAGAGGATAATTTTAATTAATTTCTAGGCCTTTAAGTAGCTTTGCTTGTAGTAAACTACTTCTGCCATTTTTTTGTTGCTACATTTTGTCTTCAGGTAGCTTTAGTGTAGTGAAGCTTCATCTGGTGGCTTAGTTAACTGCTTTATTTGAGTAGCTTGACCAACACTGGTCTTTGCGTCAAAGGTGCCTCTGGAACACATATCTCCCTACGTCTCCATCAGCCTCTTGTTACAGGGCCCAGTGAAAATGTAACACTCCTTTGTGATTTCCCATCCATACAGAACAAACCAGTTAAGGTGTCATGGTTCTGCCAGGATGGCTGTAAGCTGACAGCACCGCTGGACATAGAAATGTCAAACATTACAAGGTCTGTAACAATTATGAAGAAACTGTGCAAATTTTGCTGTACCAATGTTTTCTTGAGTTTAGTGATCTTTGGGGTGAAAAAGTCAGAGTTGGGAGTATATTATTGTGTGGCCCATGGTTTGGACAAATACCTGTATTTAGGGAAAAGCATCAAATTACCTTTTAAAGCTTAGTGTGCATATCTGTGTATATACTGTATGTGTGTGAGAGAGAAAGAGAGAGCGAGAGAGATGCATTTTTTACTACTCATGACTTGCCTCCTTGCCTCCTTGTCAAGTGGAAACTCAGTTTGTGAGAGGGCTCTGATGTTCTCCGGAAGCATCTTGGCTGCTCTTGCCTTTGTTCTGGCCACCACCCAGCACACTTGCAGAAAGGACTGTGGTTTTACTAAGCACCTGTGCTTTGCAAAAAACACAGCAGACCTGCTTGAAAATTCTATCTGCAGTGCATGCAGCAAGATAGTTTTTTCAGTTTTGAATGAAATTTCTACATAAACTACTGAGAGCTATTAGCAAATCTTTCTCTAGCACAGCTCCAGTTCAAAATCGCACTCCGGTTGATTCTACTACTGATTGATAGGATGGTGGTGGCGCAGTGGATAAGTAATCTGGCTAGCATGCTAGTAGCCTGGAATTTGTGGGTTTGAGTCCCGGGTGCCACCGTTGTTCACACTCAACCCTAAGTTGCTCTACGGGAGACTGGCCCTGATGCAATTAACAGTTGAAAAATGTACTAAATGTATAAAAATAAAAATTACTGGCCGAATAAAGGCTCCCTCTGTGCCCTATCGTCTCTTAGCGCAGTTAGAGCACATTGAAGATGTGACTGAAATCCAATGAAACCGAGACCAAATTAAACCAAAATTGAGTTTTTTTATATTTCTGTTTATGTATCACATCACTGTCGAAAGGCACTTGATGTGAAGAAAGCCAGATGATCGATCCACAAATGTCAACATTGCTCAGGTATGTTCAAAATGATCTAAAGCAATTTTACTTGATTTCAATTGTTTAGTGATTATTCTTAGTCATTTTATTTTGTAGGGAGCCATGAATGAAAGTAACTACAATAGTGTGCCCTCCTGAGGACACAATAAGACAGATAGGAAGGAGTCTAAAGGATTTCATACAACATAACTTCTGTTGAAACACTTTAACAGTGTTTTTAGGTGAATATCTTTTGTCTAATTACATGAATTGTAACCCACTTCGATGTGTACTTAAGCCTGCAATACAGTTAAAGTTTGAATCCTAACTGTTGACTCAAGGGTCTTCTGAAGCATAAACCCACAAACAAGGGTTACTTTCCATTCTGTGCGGCCCTTACAGGAAATGACAAAAGTGTTCAGTTGTCAAGGTGGGAAAGCTACCTGTCTTTTACGGATTTCCTGGTGTTGATTTCTCCACACTAACAAAAGAGTATGCAGTTAATACTGTTTTTGTTTTTCCTGTCGTATAAGAACCTCTGCATTGCTTGTGGTAAGTTAATGACTTTTAAAACCAGTTTTGTAGTCTTCAAAAACTTATATAACAATATGTTCACGGCACATTCAGATTGGGAGCTTCATAAGACTAGATGTGATCTTGTGAATTCAATTTTGACTTATCATATATGTAAGCTGATATACTGATATGAATCACAGCGTTTCTGAATCATGTACCAACATTATGCTCATTATAATCTAACAATCACTACAGACCACTGAGTTAATCCACAAAACACAGTAACTGATTTTTTTTTCCTCCACCATTTTCATCTTATCCTCACAGAGGGATTTAACAGTTTCAGTTTATTTACAACGCTAATCAACAGTCTGGTAACTGTTTAACCAGGGCTGTGGTAGAGGCTAAATACAAGTAAACGTGGTTTACCCACCTCCTGAAAAAAATGAGTTCATCCACCTCCTAGACTTTAAGCACCATATTGTCCACACATAGCTTTTCATACCACTACTATTTTAAACAGAAACACTGAACAATAACTTTCCACCATCAAACATGGTCAAGTGTTTTTCAAACATCTAACACCGCATGCCACAGCCCACTTTACAGACATCACAGAATCACAACTAAGAAGATATGCAATAGGCACTACATGCCAGAAAGGCTGCCAACCTATGCATAACCCACACGGATGGAAGGATGCTTAGACACTATTGCATTTTCCAGCTGGCTCTCAAGGTCCTCCACCAACTGAGGATTTCAAATGAGCATTATTCTAAAGGAACAACTCAGGCTTGTGAAAGCATTTTATAATGGTAGTCAATATCTATAACAGGGAATGTGTCACGGAACAGAGCGAGTCGGACCCAAAAGCGTCACGTAAATGTCAGTTTATTTAGGGAGAAGGGGGAAAGGGAGTGTGTGGATGCTCTTCGAAGGATGAGCCGTGTAACCGGGACTGAGGAGCGGAGCGTAGGTCGTGGGCGGGCAACGGGTTGGTAGCCGGGGCAGGAGAGCGGGGCGTAGGTCGTGGACAGGCAGAGGTCGGTAGCCGGGGCAGGAGAGCGGAGCGTAGGTCGTGAGCAGGCAGAGGTCGGTAACCAGGGCTGGAGAGCAGAGCGTAGGTCGTGGACAGGCAGAGGTCGGTAACCGGGGCTGGAGAGCAGAGCGTGGGTCGTGGACAGGCAGAGGTCGGAACAGGGGCTGGAGAGCAGGGCGATGGTCGAGTCGGTCCGGGATCGTCAGCGGGGAGGCAACCGGGCAGGAACGGAGAACAGAGAACAAGGGCAGGCAGGAGAACAGGACAGAGACACGGGAACAGGCAGATGACAAAGACACAGGAGAATTCAGGTAACAGGCTTGGGAAACAGGAACAAGAGTCAGGGTCTTGATGCTTGCCGAGCGTGAAGAGCTGTAGGTTCGCAGACGGTCTGACAGAGAACACTGGGAGACATGGGAATAAATGCACGGCAAGACAACAAACAACAAGCAACAGGTGGAGATGTAATTAAGTGAACAGGGGTGCATGAGTCAGTGGGAGGGGCAAGTGATCGGGAGTTACTGTGCGATACTGGCAGGAAGGCATGACAGAATGCACAAATGTAAATTAAGCACATTGTAATGAATGGCATTACTTTCAACATTCAAAAAAGGTCCAGTAGTAGATCATTTTTTAATTTATTTCCAGAGGTCCAAAAGGGGTAGCAAATCCATTCCGTCTTAAAATTAATGGAGATCCTCGCCTATCAGTTGCAATGACAGGGCAGATGACAAAGCTCAGCATGTATCAGCCCGTCACACTGAGGCTGGTGTTATGGCTGGAGGCTAGATGGTGAGAGCACTTGCAGTTCTATTTGTGCTACTTCATTGGTCCATCAGGAGGAGTAGGAGAGTCAGGCAAACAAACTCAAGGCCCCAGTGGTCTAGTGGATGCTGGTGTCCAAGAGCAACCTGTCCATCTGTGATGCTGCAGAAAAGAGCACTTGGTTCATATGGATGCTTCTCCATATTAAAACCTAAATTGACCACAGCAGCTTGATGATGACTGATTACACAAGGCTTACTTTCTATCCTCTCACCCACAGTGGTGTCTTAAAACCAGTGGTGTCCTGACAGCCAGTCGTGGGATAGAATGTCCTCCAGGACTGGTCTCTCTTTAGGGTTAGTGCTTAAACACCACTTGATGAGGTCATGGCATTCTGCACACAAGGGTTAGACCAGAGGATGGGGTGCTGTGTTTCATTTTAGTTTAACATCAGTAGTTTTACAACCTTACACAGGGAACTGTATTAGAAAATGGATAGGGATTGACTATTTGATTTTTAGGTGTTTCCACAACTCCTCTTACTACCTTTGGACAGGCTTGCAGTGAACTTTGGCTCATTGAGAATGACATCTTCTCTGGCCTCAAATGGACGGTCTCCACAGACGAGCTCAAAGAGCAAGACTCCCAGAGACCATGTGGTGGAAGGGACGGCCTGGTAGCTCCCATGCAAAAAATATTCAGGTGGACAGTAGTCCCAGGTGCCTGAAGAGAAATATTTTCAGAGAATATTTCATAACTGCAATTAGTCTCCCCTTTTGACGTTTTCATTTCTTTGTTTCTTTTATTCGCAAACTCACCAGCAAAGTTACAGTAGGAGGTGTTTTTGTCCAGAGTTCCACAACCAAAGTCAATCAGTTTGATAGACCAGTCATTTAGATTGACCAGGATGTTTTCGGGCTTAACATCTCTGTGGAAAACACCACAATTACGGCAGTGGATCAGCGCCTCGATGACCTGCCTCATTATCTGCTTAGCCTGCATCTCAGACAGCCGTCCGCCAAATATCTCGCAAAAATCAAAGAGGTCAGAGCATGGACTGGGGCGCTCCAGGACCAGAATGTAGCGGAAGGGCTCTTCAAACCAGTCCAGAAGCTTGAGAACATTCAGGCATGCAGAAGGCTGAGAGACGATGGTCATTAGAGCGACCTCTTGAGGCAGGCGCCTGCCATCACCAGGCTGGGTACAAGGAAGAGGACAACTTGAGAGATGGTGGTGACCACAACAAGACCAATTCACATAGGTATCTTAACCCACGCAAATATTTTTTTCAGAGGATATTGAGATAGTAATTTGAAATATCTAAATTCGATTTTCACATAGTTACACTCACCATGAAAATATATTTGTTTGCCTTTGTTTTCGGGATGTACTTTATGGCAACCTACAAAGAGAAACGTAATAATCTAGTTGAGGTATCAACTCTATGGTACCAAGGAAAAGTGGAAAAAATAAAAGGGTCTCACCTCTTCTCCATCTGACCTCCTTCTTCCCGCGTAGACAGAGCCACATCCCCCTGAACCAAGCAGCTCTCCAACTAAGTAGCTGGAAGCAAATGTCGCTGCACAGAAAATACATGAGATTCTCAGAAACATACCAACAGGTGAAATGCTTGATTTTTGTTGTTAACTTGGACTGTCAACATTGTTCATCTTTATCTCTTACCTCGGTGGGGTTCTCCACATTTCTTTTTTGCCTCTGGGGCCACAGAAGAGACCTCATCACCGGGCATGCAAAGAGTGGGGCTCCGTGGGGGTCCATCCTCAGCACCAGAGCTAAACTCCCTCTTCCGCTTTGGTACAGCAGTGCCTGACCTTGAGGTCTGTGCAGGCTTTGGCGGAGGGCAGTCCTGACTAGATCTCCTCCAGCTACTGTGACCAGGCTGGCAGACCGAGTCTGATGTAGCTGCTGGCTTTGAGCTGTAATGCTCAGGGGTCGTTTGGCTATTACCAGGCTTTTGGTCTTTTACCAGCTGAGATTGGACTAAAGCAAACGGACACCATATATTACTTTAAATACTTGGTAGTCTTTATCTAGATAGTACCAATGACACTGACAGAAGAGTTCAGTCTTTAAGTGACCAATTCATTAGCCTAGTCTCTTGGTGATACTAGACTATTTATCAATAAATTATTTCAAAACACCTGATTTAAACACATTGGTTTAAATGTGTCCATTATTTTTCTATTTACCTGGGTAAGTTTTCGGACGTTTTCGACGTGGCATATCAATATGAGACCTTATAAAACTTTATGAAACAACTATGAAAACATGTGTGTGAACTAGTTGGTGATACTAATGTAATGAGGGAAGTTCTTACCTTGCTCACCTAAAAGTTCTTATTATGTATGATCATAAAGATTCTCAGGTGTATGAATGCTCATCGCTACGCAACGTATTTTCAGAATTCGATTGGCGGTGTCGCTGGTCGGCCATGTGCGCTTGTTGACTACAGCCGAACACAGTTTTCCCACCTCTCACATCTCTGAAATGATTTTGACATCCTCTTACTAGAGTGTATGCACCAAATGCAAGTTTTAATATTCCAAAATCCCACTCCTAAACAGAAATATCGGACAATATCTTTCTATCATCAAATATGGTCTATGGTCCGCATGTAACGCTACATCCATCACATAATTTTTAGTGTAGCCACCTACTATTTTACCACTACTGCCCTGCATTTAACCAGTTAAAGGTTAACTTCAGATCTATTAAGATTACCGTTGTCTATAAAACGACATAAGAGTAAATCTCACTTTTATTCTTTTATGTACTGATTACTATTCAAACAGTTTTTTATCTATTTTTTCTAAGCCAGTTAGCACCTCACTGCTATCCTATGTCACTGTTAGACTCAGTGACAATGCCACACTGTTCTGCAACATCTCAGAAAGACTATGGATTTGATACAATCTCGTGGAATGTGTATAAGAACAAGTTGATTGCAGTTATGACCATTGGAATTTCAAGGATAGGGGAGGTTGCCATGTCGATTTATAATGAAGATCCGGTACATCTTGTTCCTCTATCGGACAACACGACGGCAGGCCCGGCGCCAGCAGTACATGACTCGGGTGCGAAAGTAGTGCCGAGAGGGGGCGGGGGCGTCGCCTAAAAATAAATAAATAAAAAATTACGTACTCGCAACTCACAACTAGCGCCCTTTATTATATAACCATTATATTACCATATAGGCTATATTTTACAAGAACACATTTAACTAGCATCAACTTTGATGGTGAACCACGATTCTCCTATATCCCTCACAACCTCCTCCGTTATTATCGTAGCCATCAGTTCAATTATTTCATTTTGTATGTCATGTCAGGTATATGTTGCATTTCTTGGGATGGTGCTAAATGCCTGAGCGAATCTTTATTCTGCCTCAAAGTGTAATCAAATAGGGACAGAAAAAGTCCACATCCACTTTCGTTTCTGCAATCAATTGAATCTATAGACCCCCTCAAGGGCAGTTCATTCAATCATGTCTACAATTCCACATATATGTGTGTGTGTGTGTGTGTGTGTGTGTGGTTTCGGGACAACTGAGCACAACTGACCAGAGTCGAAATTTTGTTCCCTGTTGAACTTCGCATAATTTTCTCTCTCCACGCAACCACACGTCAGATGCTCTTAGCTATTAGCTGAACCCTTTAGCCTTGTCAGAGGCATGTTTCCAATTGCTAAAGCCTGAAGTTGTGAATGCGGAATGCGGAATCGCTGCCTCCAAATTTTCTACATGGAAAGCAAAATGCAGTGTCAGTCTCAATTGAATATTCGAGCCACTCTCTCTCTCTCGATACCAAGAGGCTGAAAATGACCGATAATCATTTCTGCTCCACTGCCTCTTTGGGAACGGTTTACGCCATGGCTGGGAAGGACACTCTTAACCCAGGTCACCAGGTGGAAGCCTAAAGTTACTAGGATTCTCTGATCCTCTCACCTGCCTGCCTGTGTCATCCTGGTCTCTTGAGGTGGCGGATATGCCGGGCCCTACGTTCGTACGTGTGTGACTATCCATTTTCTTAGATCCATTTTAAAACCATGCACGAATACTAGTTATAGAGTACCAGCTAAAACTCTATCGGAAAAAAACGTTAGCCTGTACAGTAATGTAATGTAACACAACAATCTTAACAACCAATCAGATTTTGTAGGCTCACTATACCATGCTGATTTTACTAGTAATGAATTATGTAGAGCTGTAGCAACCTGTTAATAATTCAAATTCGCTATATATTATTTTGATTTAGTAAATATTAAAGTGATCATTGAATCTCAGTTGAGGGGGCGGAGATGTTGTCCCGAGGGGGCGACGCCCCCCTTCGCTCCCCCGTCGCGCCGGGCCTGCACGATGGGACTATTCAATTTGGTAACAACAGAGGTGAAGGAGTCTGATTCAGGAGAGTATCACTGCATCATACAGGGACTGCACAAAAAGTGGCATTTTGGTCAAGGCATCAGACTAGCCATTAAAGGTTAGTACTACAGCCACAAACACATCTGTCAGAATTGTACAGAAATCCGCATATTATTCCTCACTTATACACAGTAATAGCCTAAAAATAATACGAAATTTCTTTTTAACACTATATCCCATCTAACACAAAGCAGGAATGAGGTGACCCATTCCATTCCAATAACTCAAAGCAGCAATGACTTCATGGACTATTTTATTGACAAAATTGAATCTATTAGACTTAAAATAAACAACTCCCTTGTAACCTCAAATCGAGTTGGACCACATGGAATGGTTATAGCTAGCTATCTAGTCAAACTGTAGCTTACCTTGATTCATTCACACCCACCAGTATATCAGAAATTACGTCCTTGATGATCTTGATGATCTTTATGATCTCCTCAGCTAAAGCCTCAAGCTTATTGGATACTATCCCAACTGATCTTCTTAAGGCTGCTCTCCCGCTATTGGCTGAAACGATTCTTAAAATTATAAATGACTCACTCATAGCTGGGCATGTACCCAGATCTTTCAAGACATCTGTCATTAAACTATCTATTAAAAAACCTAACCTTAATCCTGATGTCCTTGCTAATTACAGACCCATATCTAACCTCCAATTTGTATCAAAAATACGTGGAAAAAATTGTGTCTAAGCAAATCTGTAGCTTCTTAAATGAAAATAATATTCAGAAAACCTTCCAGACAGGCTTTAGAGCTAATCATAGTACAGAATCAGCCCTAGTTAAAGTCTTCAGTGATCTCCTTATCGCATCTGATAATGGATATATATTAATATTAATCCTATTGGATCTTAGTGCTGCCTTTGACACTACTGACCATGGTATCCTACTACACAGGCTTGAACACATGATAGGCATCAAAGACTCTGCATTAGCCTGGTTCTAATCGTACCTCTCTGGTCGCTATCAGTTCGTACATGCTCAAAATGAGTCAATGAGTGTACCCCAATGCTCAGTGCTAGGTCCCCTGTTACTCTCCCTGTACATGTTACCTTTAGGAAACATGGCATTACTTTTCACTCCTATGCTGATGATACTCAGCTTTACCTTTCTATGAAGCCTAATGGCTATATGCCAATGACTAAACCTGATGCCTTTCTCCTAGACATAAAAACCTGGATGACTAATAATTTCCTATGTTTAAACTCTGATAAAACTGAAGTTATGATGATTGGCTCTAAACAGCTGACCAACATTCTAACTGCAGGGATACTTGCCATAACTACAGCAGTCTTGCGTGATTTCAGTTACCACCGTGGTACTATCTAGCACTAGCTAGCTAACATTAGTGAAGGAAAAGTCAGAACGCCATCCTCTCTTTGGCTTGGGAAAGCACAACTGAAGTAGCCGTTTATTATGCGCATGTTCAAAAAATAACTCAGTGCGCGCAGGCCCTCACATGGCTTAATATATATCACAAAATATGCTCAACACTCCCACTCAAAGACATGTTTATAGCTCTCTATAGTGGTAAACAAAACCAAAAATACATAACTCCAAAATAAAACATTTTACATACTGGCAATTCTCAAAACCTGAAAACAATACATCTGGTAATTAATTTTCTATCAAAGAAAAACATTACATCTGCCAGTTGTCATTACTCCAAACAAATACCCCTTTAACTTCTCAGAGGTACCCTTTGTCACTGGCTTGGTAAGTACATCAGCTACCATGTTTGCAGTAGGGCAGTAAACTACGGATATTTTACCTTCCGTGTGTGCAGACCGTACAAAATGACACTTTATATCCACATGTTTGCTTCTCTGTCTGCATACTGGGTTCTTGGATAAAGCTATTGCCTCCTGATTGTCCTCATAGATCTAGACTGGTAAATGCTGGTTACTACCATCAATCCCTTTAAGTAGTTGTACAAGGTACATACTCTCTTGAGTAGCAGCTGTTAGTGCCATGTACTCTGCTTCACAGCTGGAGAGTGCCACTGTAGGTTGTTTCCTACTCTTCCATGATATAACTGCCCCAGTCTCAGTTAAGCTGAAACAATATCCAGTGGTGCTCTTTCTATCATTTTTGTCAGCTGCCCAATCAGCGTCACTATACCCCTCAAGCTGTAGAGTTTTCTCACATTTTCGATAATGTAGTTCCTGATCCATAGTACCCTTTAAGTACCTTAGTAGGTGCTTTGCTGCAACCCAATGTTGTTGCTTTGGTACTGCCAGGTATTGTGATAGCTTACTAACTACTCAGCTCAGGTCAGGTCTGGTACATGTCAAGATGTATATCAAGCTACCCACTAACTCTCTGTAATCCGTTGAGTCAATTACCTCACCTTCACTATCAAAATGTAGCTTTAGTTCAGATGAGGCGGATCTTGGTTTGCATTCAGACATTCCGAATTTTGCTAACATCTTCTCTATGTGCCTCTTTTGAGTCATTTTGACCTCTCCCTCATTGTAACTAAAGTCAGTACCTAGGAAGTGTTTAAGTAGAACCATATCCTTCATCTTAAACCTTCTCTTCAGCATATCTTTCACATCATTGAGTATGGTGTTGTTACTCGCTGCTATGATTAAGTCATCAACCCACACTAACAGAATCACTTTCTCACTCACAGATTCTCTGATTCAATTCAATTCAATTCAGTTTTATTTATACAGCGCCTTTTACAATGGTATTGTCTCGTGGCACTTCATAGAAGGAGCACCCAAGAGCAACAGGGGCAAGGAAAAACTCACTTATGTTCAGTTAATCTAGAAAGAAACCTTGGGCAGATCCACGACTCAAGGGGCTAACCCAACTGCCAGGGGTCATGGAGAAAAATTACAATCAGTAGTAACCATGACAGACTATAAGTTGCCTATGGTTTTAGCTAAGGTTCATAATAGTTCATAATTGAGTATTATGCCACTTTTACATTACATGATAGTCAGTCTATAAGTGGTTATCAGGAATTATGGCTGATGTATACACAATGATCAGCATCATTTTGCACAAAACCATTTTCTGTAAGGTGTTCATGCAGTAGCATGTTCCAGTTATGACCACATTGTTTTAAGCCATACAATGACTTGTTGAGTTTACACACTAGAGGTGCTCCTGTTTCTGACTTGACCTCAAAACCTTCCGGTTGCTCCATATATACCTCACAGTCCATCGGAGCATGGAGGTAAGCAGTCTTAACATCCATTTGGTGTAGGGTAAGAACCTCCTGTACAGCCACCTGCATCAATGCTGGGCAGAGGTCATATTGGCTGTTGGTGAAAAAGTCTCTTTATAGTCAATCCCTTCCACCTGACCATACCCTTTTGCCACGTATCTGGCTTTACAAGTCTCAGATCCATCTGGGCTCTCCTTCACTGCATATACCCAGCGACCTCCCACTGCTTGTTTGCCCCTTGGCAGTGGGGTCAGAGTGAAAGTTTCATTCTCTGTCAAAGAGTTCATTTCTTCTTTCATTGCATCAGCCCACATTTTTGATCTTTCTGAATCCATAGCCTCTTGGAATGTTTTAGGTACACCATAAGTCACTCTGTAGAAATAATCTACATTTTCAGTTTCATCGTTACACTTTGCTTTACACTGGTACTCTTTTAAGTACTCTGGAGCTTTTCTCTGTCTCATAGGATATCTCCCTTCTCCCTGCTGTTTCTGTGTACTATCTGCCTGGGTTGGACCTGCCTCAGTAGTTTCCTCCACATTGGACTCTCTCCTCTCATCAGACTGTCCCTGACCCTGGTTGACTACCTTTGGTGTTGCATCTCCATACGTCTCAGTGTCATCCTCCATGTCACAATTTGTCTGAGTCTGGCTATCTTCGCTGCCTTTGGTGATTGATTTCACTAGCCTATGTTTTAGGACTTTTCCTGTTTCAGGATAATAGATGTTGTATGCTGGGCTATACTTATCATAGCTGACAAAGATCCCTTTGTCACACCTAGAATCCAGCTTCTTTTTGTCTGCCTATATGTATAGCATTCAGAGCCAAATATTTTCAAGTTGCATAGGTCTGGTGTTTTTCCTGTGAAAACACGGTAAGGTAAGGCTCTAGACGCTTATTGTAACACCTGTTGCGGATTTGTGCTGCTGTCTGCACAGTATATGTCCACAATTGCCTTGGGAGGTTACTCTCCAATAGCATGCATCTCAAATAAGGTTCTCCATCCTCTTTCTGCAGTTCCGTTCTGATGAGGTGAGTAGGGTGCACTGTCTGTACCGTTATCAGACCGTATGCACTTTATCTTTTCATAAGGGGCTACATCTGCTATGAATTTCTCTGTAGCTTGAGTTGCATAGCTTTTCGCCTTGATAAAGTATGGAAAAATCATCCCACTGTAATCATCAGTAAATGCTATTGCATACTTGTACCCATCTTTATCAGCTGGTTCTATAGGGTCACATAAGTCTGTGTGTACTAACTCAAGTGTCGATGTAGCTTTTGCGTCTGCCTGTCTGTTTCTGCTTTGTGTGAACCTGTGTGCATGTTTCACAGTTTATCATTTTTATCATTTTTCCCTTTAATGAACATCCCTTTGACCACCTTCTCTAGTTTTGCAATGTCATCAAAATTACAGTGGCCTAGCATTCTGTGCCATGTTTGCATGTCATGACAACCATATACTTCATCAACATTTGCATATTCAACTGTGCTAAGTTAATACAGCCTACCATACACGTACATTTTGAATTTTGTACCATCCTTGTAGACAAGCCAGCCATCGCCGTCCTTGAAGCAGATCTCTGCCCCGTTGGCTTTCGCTGCTTTGACTGAAAAGATGTTCTGTGGGAATGCTGAAATGTAGAGCGCCTGCTTGAGGCTAGTTTTCACTCGTCGTCCCTCGCTGTCCAGCAAGTAGACCTCAGCATCTCCCCTCATTTTCGCCATCCCGCTCACCTTTGTTCCGTCGGCCAGTTCGATCATGTGATCCTCAGGTCTGAAGCTCTTGTCCACTGTTTTGAACTTGGTGGCATCGTTGATCATGTGTGATGTAGTCGCAGTCGACCATGAGGCCTTTCTTGTTTCCTTGATCCATATGACAGTCACTCATTTTAAAGAAAAATGTAGACTCTGCATCAGTCTCCCCATCAGCTTTCTTAATATGGTCATGACCTCGGCCTCGTCCAAGACCGCGCCCTTTTCCTCGCTGTGGTGTGTCCCATCCTTGATCCTCTCTCCTCTGTTGCATTTCGTCGGGACATGCCCTGGCCATGTGTCCTCTTTTACCACTGCCGCTCACTCTTGTTGTCCCGCTTGTCCTCATTACATTGTCTTCTTTCACGTCACCTCTCCCATATTTTTCTGTGCTTTCATAACTGCGTAGTTTACTTTTAAACTCGCCAAAAGTTACGACATCATTTGTCTGTGTAATATGCTTGTATGACTCGGGTAGCCCTTTCATTACCATTGCTATCTGTAGTCCATCGCTAATTTGTTCGTCTGCTCTTCTCAATGAGGTGAAAATTGTCTGTGCTCGAATTATGAGTTATGATTATCACGACTCGGGGTTTGTCCGTTCCCGCCTAATGCTTTTGAAGAATTTCCAATGCTTTTCTTCCATCTCGTTCCGCGTCTCTCATTACCAACGACAAACTCCGATTGTCCAAACATTGCACAAGCTCTGCGAAAGCTTCTCCATTCTTTACCCCCTCTTCAGCAAAAGCTCCTTCGTCGCCTTCGTCTATGTCTGGAACCACCGTGATCACTTCTCTGAGTCCACGCAGCTCTATGTGTGCGAGGAACCTCATTTCCCAAATTCAGAACTTTTCTCGTCACCGTCGAATAAAAGTCTGTTCCACCTGTGGCTTGAATGGCTGGGCCCATAAGCTGTAGGGATACTCGCCATAACTACAGCAGTCTTGCGTGATTTCAATTACCACGTGGTACTATCTAGTCAGGATGCCATCCTCTCTTTGGCTTGGGAAAGCGCAACTGAGGCAGCCGTTTATTATGCGCATGTTCAAAAAATAACTCAGTGCGCGCAGGCAGGCTATTTAATTTAGGCTATTTAACATGGCTTTGCCCATATTACTAAATATGCTCAACACAACCCCTTCACCAAAACTTACTCAGTGGCCTGTCACTGTCATGTAACGCATAAGTTAAAGACCTCGGGGTAATTATTGACCAGGACCTCTCTCTAAATACTCATGTAAAACACATTTCAAAAACATCTTTTTTCCACCTACGAAATATTGCAAAGGTTAGAAAGTTTCTATCCTTTGAGGATGCTGAAAACTTAATACATGCATTTATTACTTCCAGGCTTGATTATTGCAATGCTCTGTTCTCTGGGTGTAGTAATACCTCAAAAACCTACAGCTAATACAAAATGCTGCAGCCCAAACACTCACTAGGACTAAAAAATATGAACATATCTCTCCTATCCTTGCTTCCTTACATTGGCTCCCTATTAAAAGTCGAATTGATTTTAAAATACTCCTCCTAACCTACAAAGCCCTCAAGGGCAATGCTCCAACATATATTAAAGACTTACTTGTCCCTTACCACCCTCCTAGAACCCTAAGATCCCAAAATGCTGGTCTTCTTGTAATCCTAAGAATATCAAAATCTACGATAGGAGGAAGAGCCTTTTGTTACCGTGCACCCCTCCTGTGGAATACCCCCCCTCCAACAAGCGGACACTCTCAATACCTTTAAGTCTAGACTTAAAACCTGCCTCTTTACTGTTTCCCATAGTTAGGGATGGTGCATGGCAAATCATCCCTTCTCATGGGTCTTTTGTGAGGGACTGCCTCTGCTGTTGCCCCCAGTTGCAAGGCATGATGGCCACTGACCATCCCTGCAGTGGTGCTGGGTTGCCATGCATCATACTTTAGTTATGCTGCTATAGCCTAGTGCCACCACAAAACCCTCAATGCGTCATGCCGTACAACTCTCTTTCTCTCTCTTACCCTCACTCTCTCTTTCAGCTCTCTCTCAATATTATATACATATATGTATGCCCAAATTACACATTTGCTCTCTGATGTGTGAGCTTGGCCAAATTCATTTGCTTCCTCTGTCCACAATTATCTCTGCTGAGTGTCATCCCTGCCTCATTCCGGCAGGCTCCTCTCACCCTCCCCTCACGAGTGGACCGCAACCAACACTATGGGATGCCCATGTCAGGACCGATTCTCCATCATAGAGACCCTTCCTGGACGCCCATGCCAGGCCCGACCCCCCTTCCTTCAGACTTTGTGACTGACCCCCCCTCACAATGGCACTGTCAAATGGACCCTTATTGTTACCCCCTTGACCCATCTCACTCTTTCGAGTCCATGTTTGACATGTCCAGCCATAATTCCTGATAACCACCTATGAACTGACTACCATGTAATGTAAAGTGTGATAATACTCTGAAACTATTATGAACCTTAGCTAAAACCATAGGCAACTTGTTTACATTTACATTTATGCATTTAGCAGACGCTTTTATCCAAAGCGACTTACAAAAGAGAATAACATTCAAGCTGCAACACAATGAAAGAAACTAACAAAGAGTGCATATTGTTAACATAAAACTGCATTATTTTAAGTAGAAAGTGCAATAGTGTAATAAAAAGTGCAGAATGAAAGAGAAATTAAGTATAAGATGTTACGTGCATTCTCAAAATTTAGGCCAGGAGGTATTCTTGGAAGAGCTGGGTCTTCAAGAGTTTCTTGAAGGTGGAGAGGGTATCAGTTGATCAGTCACTTGGAAGGTCATTCCACCAGCGTGGAACCAAACATGAGAAGAGTCTGGATTGACCTGCGCAAGCTGTTGGCCATGCTAGATAACGTTCCTTAGAGGAGAAAAGTGGTCGGTGGGTGACATAGTGCTTCAGGAGAGTATTCAGGTAGATAGGAGCATAGTCATCAATCACACTGTAGGCCACCATTAGTGCCTTAAATTTAATGCGAGCAGCCAAGGGTAGCCAGTGGAGTTCAATGAACAGAGGTGTGACATGTGCCCTTTTTGGCTGGTTAAAAACCAGACGTGCAGCTGCATTCTGGATCACTTGTAGTCTGTCATGGTTACTACTGATTGTAATTTTCCCCTGGCAGTTGGGTTGGCCCGTTGAGTCGTGGATCTACCCAAGGTTTTTTCCTAGACTAACTTCAGAGCATCAGCTTACAGCAGCAGATCTTCCATGAAGACGAAAAAGATCAGTTCTTTGCAATGTGATGCATTTCCTGCATAAGAGGTGCCATAACTCAAAAAACCTGTAGAAAATCAATCTCTATCACTCATGTGTGCAAATTAAACTAAATTGAAGTAGTAAAACCATATTAGAAATATATACTATAGATAGACAAACTACTACAAAATACTGTAGGCAACATAAGAAATACTGTGTAACTTTAGGGAAATCAGGCATTTTTTCAGGAACCAATTAAGCACACACATGCCTACTATTCTTCCGTTTGACCTATTGGGCACGGAATGTGGAAATAACACCAAATGATTAGTGTTTTAATTTTTTTTTTACCCATTTAAAGGCACACTAGGCAACATTTTATTATGTTTTTTTAGGTTAATTGACCAGCTCCATAGTCACTTTGATGATTAAATGGCTCATTACAGCGGTGAATGAAGGCTCTCTTGGCCGCCACTGGTGCTGCTGCTAAGCACAGTTACAAGCACTTGCAGTTTGAAAACGTGAGCTGATGAGAAGGAATGAAGGAATCCTAAATTGTCTCAGTCAACATAACAAACAAATCCACATGGATTGGTGAGAATGTACAATGTTGTTGCTGCTATTTTTTTTATTTGATGATTTTTTCCTCCACCATTTTCATCTTATCCACACCAAGGGATTTAACAGTTTCATTTTATTTACAACACTAATCAACAGTCTGATAACTGTTTAACCAAGGCTGTGGTAGAGGCTAAATACAAGTAAATGTAGTTTACCCACCTCCTGACAGAAATGACTTAACCTTAATCTTAGACCTCTTAGACTTTAAACACCATATTGTCCATACTTGGCATTTAATATCACTGCTATTTTAAACAAAAACACTGGACAATAACTTTCCACCATCAACCATGGTCTTCAAGTCTTTTTTGAACATCTGATACCGGATGTCACAGCCCACTTTACAGACATCACAGAATCACAAATCAGAATATATGCAATAGGCACTACATGTCAGAAAGGCTGCCAACCCCTGCCTAGGACTCACATGTATGTGTGCTGACATATGCATAACCCACACGGATGGAAGGATGCTTAGACACTATTACATTTTCCAGCTGGCTCCCAAGATGGTCCTCCAACTGAGGCTTTCAAATGAGCATTATTCTAAAGGAAGAACTCAAGCCTGTGAAAGCATTTTATAATGGTAGTCAATATCTATACCAGGGAATGCACAAATGTAAATTAATCACATTGTACTGAATGGCATTATTTTCAATAGTCAAAAAAAGGCATCAATTAGCCTATCTTAGTCAGTCTAAGACTTAGTCTTAGTGATTGCACAGTGCTCCAATAGTAGATCATTTTTAAATTTATTTCCAGAGGTCCAAAAGGGGTAGCAAATCCATTCCGTCTAAAAATCGATGGAGATCCTCGCCCATCAGTTGCAATGACAGGGCAGACAACAAAGCTCAGCATGTATCAGCCAGTCACACTGAGGCTGGTGTTATGGCTAGAGGCTACATGGTGAGAGCACTTGCAGTTCTATTTGTGCTACTCTATTGGTCCATCAGGAGGAGTAGGAGAGTCAGGCAAACAAACTCAAGGCCCTGGTGTTCTAGTGGATGCTGGTGTCCAAGAGCAGTTGAATGGCTTTGCCCTTCCCTGTCCATCTGTGATGCTGCAGAAAAGAGCACTTGGTTCATATGGATGCTTCTCCATATTAAAACCTAAACTGACCACAGCAGCTTGATGATGACTGATTACACAAGAGGTTTACTTTCTATCCTCTCGCCCACAGTGGTGTCTTAAAACCAGTGGTGTCCTGACCGCCAGTCGTGGGATAGAATGTCCTCCAGGACTGGTCTCGCTTCAGGGTTTGTGCGTAAACACCACTTGATGAGGTCGTGGCATTCTGCACACAAGGGTTAGACCAGATTAAGGCGTTTTGTGTTTCACTTCAGTTTAACATCAGTAGTTTTACAACCTTAGACAGGGAACTGCATTAGAGAAAGGATAGGGATTAAGTATTTGATTTTTAGGTGTTTACGCAACTCCTCTACCTTTGGACAGGCTTGCAGTTAACTTTGGCTCATTATGAATGACATCTTCTCTGGCCTCAAATGGACGGTTTCCACAGACAAGCTCAAAGAGCAAGAGTCCCAGAGACCATGTGGTGGAGGGTATGGCCTGGTAGCTCCCATGCAAAAAATATTCAGGTGGACAGTAGTCCCAGGTGCCTAAAGAGAAATATTTTCAGAGAATATTTCATAACTGCAATTAGTCTCCCCTTTTGACGTTTTCATTTCTTTGTGTGTTTCTTTTATTTGCAAACTCACCAGCAAAGTTACAATAGGAGGTGTTTTTGTCCAGAGTTCCACAACCAAAGTCAATCAGTTTGACAGACCAGTCATTTAGATTGACCAGGATGTTTTCGGGTTTAACATCTCTGTGGAAAACACCACAATTACGGCAGTGGATCAGCGCTTCGATGAGCTGCCTCATTATCTGGTTAGCCTGCATCTCAGACAGCCGTCCGCCAAATGTCTCGCAAAAATCGAAGAGGTCAGAACATGGACTGGGGCGCTCCAGGACCAGAATGTAGTGGAAGGGCTCTTCAAACCAGTCCAGAAGCTTGAGAACATTAAGGCAAGCAGAAGGCTGAGAGACGATGGTCATTAGAGCGACCTCTTGAGGCAGGCGCCTGCCATCACTAGGCTGAGTACAAGGAAGAGGACAACATGAGAGATGGTGGTGACCACAACAAGTCCAATTTACATAGGCATCTTAACCCAGGCAAATATTTTTTTCAGAGGATATCGAGATAGTAATTTGAAATATCTAAATTCGATTTTCACATAATTACACTCACCATGATAATATATTTCTTTGCCTTTGTTTTCAGGATGTACTTTATGGCAACCTACAAGAGAAACGTAATAATCTAGTTGAGGTAACAACTCTATGGTACCAAGGAAAAGCGGAAAAAATAAAAGAGTCTCACCTCTTCTCCATCTGACTTCCTTGTTCCCACGTAGACAGAGCCACATCCCCCTGAACCAAGCAGCTCTCCAACTAAGTAGCTGGAAGCAAATGTCACTGCACAGAAAATACATGAGATTCTCAAAAACATACCAAAATGGTGAAATGCTTTATTTTGGTTGTTAATTTGGACTGTCAACATGATTCGTCTTCATCTCTTACCTCGGCGGGGTTCTCCACATCTCTTTTTCGCCTCTGGGGTCACAGAGCAGACCACAGAGTGGGGCTTCGTGGGGGTCCGTCCTCAGCACCAGAGCTGAACTCTCTCTTCCGCTTTGGTACAGCAGTGCCTGACCTTGAGGTCAGTGCAGGGTTTGGCGGGGGGCAGTCCTGACTGGATCTCCTCCGGGGGGGCGGGGGGCAGTCCTGACTGGATCTCCTCCAGTTACCGTGACCAGGCTGGCAGACCGAGTCTGATGTAGCTGCTGGCTTTGAGCTGTAATGCTCAGGGGTCGTTTGGCTATTACCAAGCTTTGGGTCTTTTACCACCTGAGATTGGACTAAAGCAAACAGACACCATATATTACTTTAAACACTTGGTAGTTTGTATCTAGATAGTACCAATAACACTGACAGAAGAGTTCAGTCTTTAAGTGACCAATTCATTAGCCTAGTCTCTTAGTGATATCAGACTCTTGGTGATATTAGACTATTTATCAATAAATTATTTCAAAACACCTAATTTAAACATATTGGTTTAAATGTATTACGTGTCCCTTATTTTTCTATTTACCTGGGTAAGTTGTCGACGTTTTCGACGTGGCATATCAATATAAGACTTTATAAAACCTTATGAAACAACTATGAAAACAGGTGTGTGAACTTGGCGATACTAATGTAATGAGGGAAGTTCTTACCTCGCTCACCTCAGAGTTCTAATTGTGTATGATCATAAAGATTCTCAAGCATATGAATGCTCATCGCTACGCAACCTATTTTCAAAATTCGATTGGCGTTGTCGCTGGTCGGCCTTGTTCGCTTGTTGACTACAGCCGAACGCAGTTTTCCCACCTCTCAGATCTCAGAAATTACTTTGACATCCTCTTACTAGAGTTTACGCACCAAATGCAACTTTTAACATACAAAATAGGCTATCAGACAATATCTTTCCATCATCAAACATGGTCTTTCTTTAAACACCACACCGTATACCACGCTACATCCATCACATAGTTCATAGTCTAGCTAGCTTTTATTTTACCTCTACAGCTCTGCATTTAAGCAATTAAAGGTTAACTGAAAATCCACTAAGATTACTGTTGTCCCTAATAAGACATGAGAGTAAATCTCAGTTTTATTCTTGTATGTACTGATGACTATTCAAACAGTTAACCTGAACTATGCAAATTTTTCTTGTCTATTTTTTCTAAGCCAGTTAGCACCTCACTGCTATCCTGTCACTGTACGACTCAATGCGACTATGCTGCCCTCGCACTGCGTTCCAGTCTACTTGCAGAACTAAACAGCTAGCCAACACTTGAATGATGGCTGGCACTCATTCATAAAGCCACGTTTGCATGTGTATTTGTATTTATTTTTTGTAAAACTGCAAGAAAATAAAGGAATAAAGATACATAAATTTCACATAATGAATATGTTACACTCAACATAATTGCTAACCACAATCACAGTCGGAGTGGAAATCTATGTTTAGCCTACACTGTCGTGACGAGACCTAGCATGACTAGCCGCTAAACATAAGAAACAAACATTACATGTACAGCCAGATAAACCAAATTAAACTAGCCAAATTCAGGGTAGTTTTACGTCATATCATATGCTAACACAAAATATCTACTTACAGACAAACAATGTCCAAGGCTCCAGTGTGTATGTCGAACGTAAATACAGCGTTAGAAATCATGGCGTTCAATGAATACATGGTAGAAAAACTAAACATGAATCGTAATTTACGCAGAAAGAACAGTTTATGTCCACAAGGTGACAGTATCACCTAAGCAAAGTTAAATCTTGTGCATAGCCACACTGTTATGCAACATCGCAGAAAGACTGTATAGATTTGATACAATCGCGTGGATTGTGCATAAGAACGAGTTGATTTCACTGATGGCCATAGAAATGTCAAGGATAGGAGAGGTTTCCATGTTAACTCATAATGAGGACCCAGTACATTTTTTTCCTGTATTGGAAAACACTATTTAATTTGGTAATAACAGAGGTGAAGGAGTCTGATTCAGAGTATCACTACATCATACATGGACTGCACAAAACGGCATTTTGGGCAAGGCATCAGACTAGCCATTAAAGGTTTGTACTACAGCCACAAACACATCTGTCAGAATTGTACAGGAATGTCTTCCTCCATCTCTTATACTGTTAATGCCTTTGCCAGTGTTGGGCAGTTTAACTACATTTCTGAGTAGCGTGGCTGTAGCTCAGCCATTGTTTGAATCTGAATCTGGTTTTCATTAGTTTAGTTATTTTTTGTCCATGTAGTGTGGTAGCTTCCCCATAAGCTATACATTTTCAGTGCATCAGCTTACAGCAGGAAATTCTTCCATGTAGTCAAAAAAGATCAGGTCTTTGCAACAATGTGATGCATTTGCTGCATGAGAGGTGCCATAACTTAAAACATTTCCACAATGTACAAAATCAATCTCTATCACTCATGTGTGCGAATTAAAGTAAACTTAAGTAGTAAAATCATATTAGAAATATATACTACATATACTAGAAAAACTATAGTGCAAAACGCTGTAGACAACATAAGAAATACTGTATAACCGTAGGGAAATCAGGCGTTTTTTTAGGACCAAATTAAGCACACACATATACAGACTACATACCTACTATTCTTCTATTTGACCTACTGAGCACGGAATGTGGAAATAATGCCTACTGATTACTGTTTTAAGTTTTTTACCTATTTAAAGGCACACTAGGCAACTCTTTATGCTGTTTTGTTTTGCTGGTTAATTTACCAGCTTCATAGTCACTTTGATGATTAAATGGCTCATTACAGTGGTGAATGAAGGCTCTCTTGGCCGCCACTGATGCTGCTGCTAAGCACAGTTACAAGCATTTGCAGTTTGAAAACGTGAGCTGGTGAGAATGAATGAAGGAATCCTAAATTGTGTCAGTCAACATTTGAAAATGATCATGGCTGGTTCCTATTCTTTGGTTAGCAAACAAATCCACATGGATTGGTGAGAATGTACTATGTTGTTGTTTCTATTTTTTATTGTAATTTTTTTTAAAAATCAGGAACTGTAGAGGGATCTCCGGAGGCAAAAAATCACTGGTTTACCTCGTACTGCTTTGAAAGTACTATTACTTACTATTAGTTGGTTATTATGTCTATTGGAGAGACCTGTTAATTTGGTCACTAATCGAATCTTAACAGAGGGTTGGATAATTTTCACTTATTTCTAGGCCTTTAAGTAGCTTTGCATGTAGTAAACTGCTTCTGCCATTTTTTTATACCTTAGCTTGCTACATTTTGTCTACAGGTAGCTTTAGTGGAGTGAAGCTTCATCTGGTGGCTTAGTTAATTACATTATCTGAGTAGCTTGCCCAACACTGGTCTTTGCTTCAAAGGTGCCTCTGGAAGACATATCTCCCGACCAATGCTTTCTTGAGTTTAGTGATCTTTGGAGTGAAAAGGTCAGAGATGGGAGTATATTACTGTGTGGCCCATGGTTTGGACAAATGCCTGCTTTTATCAAATTACCTTTTCGAGGTTAGTGTGCATATCTGTGTATCTGTGTGTGTGTGTGTGTGTGTGTGTGTGTAAGAGAGGGAGATGCATTTTTTTCTCCTACTACTCATGATTTATCTCCTTGTCTCCAGAGTCAAGTGGAAACTCAGTTTGTGAAAGGGCTCTTATGTTCTCCATGTTGATTTCTCCACACGAAGAAAAGAGTATGCAATTAACACTATTTTGTTTTTCCTGTTGTGTAAGAACCTCTGCATTGCTTGTGGTAAGTTAATCACTTTCAAATCCAGTTTTGTAGTCTTCAAAAAATTCCACAATTAGGACATTTTTTCAACAATAATATGCACATTCAGACTGGGAGCTTCATAAGACTAGATGTGATGTTGTGAATTCATTTTTGGCTCATCGTATATGCAAGCTGATACAATCATATGAATCATGTATCATCATTATAATCTAATCTAATCTAATTACTGCAGACCACTAAATTCATCCACAAAACACAGTAACTGATGTTTTTTCCTCCACCATTTTCATCTCATTCACACCAAGTTAATCAACAGTCTGGTAACTGTTTAACCAGGGCTGTGGTAGAGGCTAAATACAAGTAAACGTAGTTTACCCACCTCCTGACAGAAATGAGTTAACCTCTTAGACTTTAAGCACCATATTGTCCATACTTGGCATTTAATATCACTACTATTTCAAACAAAAACACTGGACAATAACTTTCCACCATCAACCATGGTCTTCAAGTCTTTTTTAAATATCTGATACCGCATGCCACAGCCCACTTTACAGACATCACAGAATCACAAATAAGAAGATATGCAATAGGCACTACATGTCAGAAAGGCTGCCAACCCCTGCCTAAGACTCACATGTATGTGTGCTGACATATGCATAACCTACATGGATGGAAGGATGCTTAGACACTATTACATTTTCCAGCTGACTCCCAAGGTCCTCCTCCAACTGAGGCTTTCAAATGAGCATTATTCTAAAGGAACAACTCAGGCCTGTGAAAGCATTTTATAATGGTAGTCAATATCTATACCAGCCAAAGCACAAATGTAAATTAATCACATTGTAATGAATGGCATTACTTTCAGTAGTCAACAAAAAGGCATCAATTAGCCAATCTATATTAGTCTTATTAATCTTAGTGATTGCACAGTGCTCCAGTAGATCATTTTTTATTTATTTATTTCCAGTGTTAGAGGGCATTTGTAGTGATAATCCAAATAATAAGATCCCCCTCCAATGCAAAAATTCTCCACTTCTCAGAAGAGGTCCAAAAGGGGTAGGAAATCCATTCCGTCTTAAAATCGATGGAGATCCTCGCCCATCAGTTGTAATGACAGGGCAGACGACAAAGCTCAGCATGTATCAGCCAGTCACACTGAGGCTGGTGTTATGGATAGAGGCTAGATGGTGAGAGCACTTGCAGTTCTATTTGTGTTACTCCATTGGTCCATCAGGAGGAGTAGGAGAGTCAGGCAAACAAACTCAAGGCCCCGGTGGTCTAGTGGATGCTGGTGTCCAAGAGCAGCTGTATGGCTTGGCCATTCCCTGTCCATCTGTGATGCTGCAGAAAATCGCACTTGGTTCATATGGATGCTTATTATTAAATTTAGGTATTAAAACCTAAATTGCCACAGCAGCTTGATGATGACTGATTACACAACAGGCTTACTTTCTATTCTCTCGCCCACAGTGGTGTCTTAAAATATACACTGCTCAGCGCGTCATGTAAATGAGACTGGTGTGGTGCGTCTTTCATAGCTTAAAACCAGAGCCGTCTGATTAGTTGTTTGTTTGCGGTGTTTGTATTGCTGTCTGCAACCAACACCTTGCCTGCCAGGACGTTTATTCAGGCAAATGGTGTAAGAAGGTATTCATTAGCCTTGCAACTTGAATTAACTTTAGTGCACCTACTGTAAAACCCCACATTTATTCAGCAGAGCCCCTTGTGCGTTTTTTTTTCTTAGTAGCACTGCCCAGTAAAGAAGTGTTTTAAGGGGCTGATTGTTACAAAGTTCTAGATATTGAAAAGTGAACAAAATGTAAAATATATATATATATAAGTATATATATCAATGTCAAACAACAATACAAGAATCACCTTTGAATATTATTGCGTTCAAGCTGACCCCCCCAACTGCATATGTTCATATCAGCCAAAACCAGCACTACAAATGGGGTTTCTGTATTTTTAAGTGGGTTAAGAAAGGAATACAGTTTTAGGAGTTTGCTTATGATTTGCAAACAGCAAAAAGAATCACTGAAAGTGTTCAAAGGAATCACTGAAAGTGTTCATTGTTCATCTGTTTAACACAATACATCTGATTTATCCAGTCTTCTCAGGGTGTTTTATTAGTCCAATGTCTTGATTGCCAAGTGGATGCATCTATGTTACAATCACTTGTAATTTTGCACATTTCTTTCCGCAATTGTTTAATACAAATAAAGAGGAACTTTATGTGTGAACACATACTCTGTGTGTACTGTGTGGCCTACTGTACACCCAAAATAATATTTTATTCAGGACATAGATAGATATTTATGCAGTTAGTTTGCTAGTTTACTGTATTAGTAAATAGATAGATATTTATGCAGTTAGTTTGCTAGTTTAATGTATCTCATTTGTTACAAAACAATTTTGTCAGCTGTGCTTAACCCTGAGAGATTCAAGAGAGATATTTGTCACAAACACACAGTTATAATGTCACTGGTGGTCTTTTTAGATGAGCAATTAGGGCCTTACTGTGTGCAGTGCATTACATGTGATTTACTCTGTGTGAATATATTGTAGTGGTTCTTTACTGTGTGCTTGTGTCACTTTTGTCGAGGATTTTATTTGTTGCCATTACCTTTTGCCCTACTTGACTCTTTAGATTCTTACGGACAAACCTGGCAACCCATTTCCTGTCTCATCCCCATGCCCATATTTGTCCTGTGCCTCCTTCCTTGCTAGTGTGGTTCAATTGCTTCATTAGAACTCGTTGTCTTGCTCCACCCCTTTGCCCATATTTGGACAAGACTTCCGGTCACAGAGAGATGAATAGTCAAGAACAGATGATTGCCTTAGCATCTTTGCTTATAATTAACAACTAATGGCTTAACGACTGGCCACGCCCTGGTTGAGGGGTAGAAAATCCAGTTTGCGCAAGGAGATGGGAAACACTACTTGTCTGACTGCTGTCGCCCTGCTGCCTTTACGAGTTCAGCGCACGCTACTACTCTGCAAAGGACCGTAATTGTTTTACCGCCTGGTGTGAGTGCCGTTATTGGCACTTGTGTTGTCCTACTGTGCCTAGGTGTTTGTGCTTGTGTTCACCTCTGCATCCAGAAGCCCAGGCTCCCAGACCGCCCTTGTTGAAATGCTGGTGTACTGCAGCTGAATCTCACTCTACGTTCGCTACCACTGCTTAAAGGGCCGTAACTAAATTTTCCCGCACTAAAGTGTGAATGTGTTTCCTGTTGTCTGTGGTACCAGTGGGCTTTATGGTGCTCTCTTCTAGCTTCTGACATCTTTGTCTTGTGCTCCTGATGTGTGGCGCTGTCTGGAAGACTGTGGCTGCACTTGAACCTCCCTCAACGCTCGTTATTGCTATTTGAAGGGCCGTAATTATATTTAACTGTGTTATAGTGTGCATGTCTTTCCTGCTACTTGTGATGCTGGGTGTCAACAAGGGCTGGATTTTCTGTTGGCAGCTCTAGATGGGGACATGGCATGGTTATTCAAGTCAGAGGAAAAGGCCAACACAAAGCTACTGCTTGATGCCCTAGAAAAGAAGTATGGTGATGGAAGAGGTCGAGCCCAGCGGCAGTCTAGGTTTTTTAGCTGCAGACAAGGTCAGGATGAGGGAGTGGAGTCCTTTATCTTGAAGTTGAGGGAACTCTACTTTGACTGGCAGGGACGTCAGCCGACCCAAGAAGAGGAGGCCAGGCCCAATCCAACAAGAGATCCATCATGAAGTGCGCGGCAGTCCACAGCTGACGTTTGCCGCTGTCTGCACAGTGGCTATGGCACTTGAGCAAGAGCAGCAACACAGAGAAGACCATGCCTTTGTCAGACGGGCCGTGACGCCCACAGCAGTGTCACGGCCCTTCCAGCTGTCTACTGATGCCAGTGTGGAGGGCTTGGGAGCACTATTGGCCCAAGAACAGGATGGACAAGAGAAAGTCATAGCTTTTGCCAGTCGGAGTCTGCACCCTGCGGAAAGAAATGATCAAAATTACAGCTCATTCAAACTTGAGCTTTTGGCTCTGAAATGAGCCATAACGAAGAAATTCAAGGACTATCTGTGGGTGGGCACTAGAGGTTTTTACAGACAATAGTCCGCTTGTACATCTAGCCACTGCCAACCTGGGAGCTGTGGAGCAACGTTGGGTGAACCAGCTGGCCAACTACCAGTATACCATCAAGTTTCGCCCTGGCAGAATCAATAAAAATGCAGATGCCCTTTCTAGATTGCTGGGTGAGCATGTCAACGCTGTGGTAGAGGCGGTCGCAGAAACGGCGGGTGCGGCCCAGCCGGCAGAGGACATCTGTCACACTCTGGACCGGTGGCATACTTGCCAGGTTCAGGACCCAAGGTTGCAGGTCCTCTGGACTTGGAAGGCTGGGGATACACTTCCACCACTCCAGGAACGGCGAGAGGCTCCACAACAGGTAAATCGACTCCTACTCGACTGGGAACGTATTGTAATTCGTGGCAACCAACTGCAACGGCAGTGCACTGACCCAGGGACTGGTGAGATATATTGGCTCTGATCCCAGAGCAAGAGATGCAAAGGCTATGTCGACAGTATCATGAAAGCTTGGGCCATCAAGGAGCAGAGAAGGTCTGGTCAGTTTTGAGGAGACGGTTCCTTTGGCCCAGCATGCTGAAGAGCATGGAGTCCTGGACGGCAGCCTGTCCTCGTTGCCTGCAGCAGAATCCTGGACAAGAGGTGAGAGCCCCCTAGCACCTATTTCCACATCCTACCGCTTTGAAGTTTTGGGAATAGACTACTTGTCCCTTGGAAGGCCAGGAGACCCTTTTCCTTACATATTAGTAATGACTGACCTCTTTTCCAAGTATGCCTTTGCAGTGCCAACAAAGGACCAGTCCGCAACCACCACAGCCAGAGCCGTGATCCAGGTGGTGGGGTGCCCAGAGAGGATCCTTTCTGACCATGGTGGAGCCTTCCAGTCAGCAGTAATGGAGCTACTGTGCTAGCTGTTTGGCTGTAGACAGTCTCAAACCACCCCTTACCACCCCCAAGGTAATGGTGCATGCGAGAGATTTAATCAAACTCTGCTGTCTCTCCTTAGTTCTCTTTCAGAGGCTGATCAGAACTGCTGGCCACAGAAACTCCCTGCGCTACTACAGGCTTATAATAATACGGCCTATGGCTCCGCTGGTATGACCCCACACTTCATTGTCTTTGGTCGGCATGCACGCCTCCCAGTGGCTTATTCCCTGGTGTACCAAGGTACACTCTAACAGATTGGGTGAAGTAACACCATAGAACTCTGGTTCAAGCCTACACCGTGATGAAGACAAATGTCCAAAGGCATCAACAGAAGGACCAGCAGCGGTATGATTGACGAGCCAAGATAGTTTTGCTTCTGCCAGGAGAACGAGTCCTCCTGAGGAACTTCTGCAGATGCGCAAAGGGCAAGCTGGCACCACTTTGGTGCCTGGGTGATAGTAGCCCAACCTCGATCAGACCGACCGGTCTACGTAATCCGCCTAGAAGGCCACAAAGGCCCCAAGGACACCATCCACAGCAATAACCTGCGCTGTTGCCCTGTGGACGTTTTAGGAGAGGAGTTGTTAGAGGGGGAACCATCTACTAGCCAACCACAGACCATGTCCTGGTATCCCGTCACAGTCGCCCCACCCGTTCAACAGCATCAGCCCACTGGCCATAATCAGGCCACTATTCCAGTCGTCCCAAACTCCGAGATGACTGTAGCTACAGGAGCAGCTCCAACGGCACAGCCCTCAAGTCTGACCGAAGAGTGGACGAGAGAGCTGGTGGATGAACCAGAGCACTATACACTTCCTGCAACCGTGTCCTGTCTGCCAAGCCCCCCTATGATGAGACCAACAGGTAAGACAGTAAGACGATCACAAAGATCCACCAGGGGGCAGCCTCCAGCAAGGTACGGATACACAATAACTTCTGAAACGTATACTGGTCAACTTTAGGACTAAACAAAATAAAAACACAGAATCCATAATATAATATTAGGTTTATAATAGAGGAAGTATCTGCTCGTGAGAGACAGCTGATCTGGCAGCTGATTATGGCATCCCTGCAACCCGAGGTCAAGGTAAATGCTAGTCTCGCCAGGGTTCTGGAAGGATCTTCAGATGAGTGTTCTAACAGCTGTCTGACACAGTAAGACTCCCGGCCATCTCCTCGCACACTTCCAACATGCACTGCTTTCTTTGTTCATCTCACACACAAACACACACGCGCACACATACATTCACACATTTGTACTTAAACCGGCTTAAACCAACCGTACAGCATCACTTGCATGTATTTCAAACTGTTACTATACCATACTGGGAGACTGACACATGCACTCTTTTTTTAAGGGGTAATGTAAGAGTGTTTTTTTTGTTTTTTTTTTTTTTTTTCTTTGATGTCCTTTTGATGGTGTGTCTCTTTGGAGGGCACCCGATTGTGGTATGTCTTTTTGTTTTTTGTTTATGTTGTCTTTTTGACTTTGCACTTCAAATAGGTGGCGTTGGTGCCTTTTTGAACTGAGCCACAACCCCACCTTCCTTTGTTGGACTAGAGGTTTGAAAAGGGTCACCAATGCCACAAAATGCTGTACTGCTTCATTTGTGAAGTGTGTACTGAACTTTTGTGAGTGGGGCTCTTGGGTGAGGGTGGGGGTGGGGGCAGCTGGAAAAGACTGCTGAAGTCTCAAGGGGAGAGGGAGGGGGTGGGATTTTACATGCACTGAGACACTTGTTACATTTTCTCTGTAATCTGCTTTCTTTTTTTTTAGAAAAGACAAAAAAGACACTTGAATATGAAATGTTGTGTACAAGCTGTGATGTTGGCATTGTTTTGTGTTGAAGCTGGCATGGGACATATAGAGGCATTGATGTGAACAGAGAGTGATCACTCCAAAACACCAGGGTCTTAGATGCAGATGTGACAGCTTAGTCTCTCGTATTGTCTCACACATACACACATATACACACCGATATTATAGCAGGGCCTTGTGTGATTCCCCCCCACTTATACAAAGCAAGCAGTTACTTTCCATAAATTGACAAGCTTGCTCATTCAATTTGTGTATCTTGTTCACCTCAGCACTTGACACAAAGGCATATTTGATGTCTCATTTCTCAGTGGGAAACAGAAGCTCCAGATTTAAACTGACGTGTGTAGAATGACTAATTGAGATATGCTGATATGCTTTCTGAAAAGGACAGCATGTATTCAGATGAGTGTCTTAATCATGTTGCCAAGTATTGTATCTAATCCAGTCTGGTGCACAAGTTCATGAAGTTGATTTTTCATTTTTGACGTGATTGAATTCGAGCAAGAAAAACAATTACGTTACATTATGTATAATGTATTTATCATACAAACTAGACACCCTGTTGTTTGGTTTAGTATTTCCATTATTAATAATCATTGCTTTTGCCTAAATGAATATATGTCTGTCAAGCAGGGAACGTTTGATTGACATCACATTTGATATGTGTATTGCTGAGGATACCGCTGATTGCAGTGCAAAGTATGACATTGTTCCATGTGAAATTTGAGGGATAAAAATAAACATATTTGACCTCAACGAGATGGCACTTTGAATATTGCCAGTCAGTAAAAGATTGTTGTGTGGCTGGAGTCAAGACAATTTGTTTTGATCACCCAAAATTCCATATAGCTGTTTAAATTTAAACTTGACCTTTGTTTTCTTAGAAAGGCAGCCTATTTCCATAGTAGGTGAAAATAAAATGTCTTTAGTAATTTTGTCTCTTGTTCAACAAAATAATATATAGAGAGAGTAAGATACATTTTATAATGGATTTTTAATCAATTTATTCAGAAAAATAATTAATCAAATGTTGCTATAACTTTATATTGCACTAAAAAAATGTTTCAATTATCTGCCTCGCAGGCAGTCAGGAAGCCCATCTGTACGGCCAAATCCCAGATGCCAGGAATGGCCTCAAGTTTCTCCACTGCGTCATCTGGGAGAATGATGCCATCTGCGTCTTCCCACCACGTATCCCAGGCTCTGCCATGGATGCCCCCTGTGTTTCCTGGAAGCTCTTTGGGGCACACTGACCCTTCCACCTTTGAGACAGGCTCAGCCCTAACCTTGAGCTCCCCTGTAGTAGGAGGCCATGGCACGGTGGTACTTCATCAGCTCCTCTGGGTTGTAGTGGGCTGCACTCCAGGATGGAGTTGGGATTTCACTGCAGGCCCCAGTGGGGAGACCAGCAGGAGCCGATGAGGTGGACAAAGTGGGTCCGACTTTTAGGGAATTCACTCCCTCCTGGGTCACGCTGCAAGGCACCTGGGCTTGAATTTGCTCCGGCAGGGAGCGTGAAGTTCCCCACAAATCTGAGGGATCCAGCCTGCTGCTGCAAAGCAGTTGTACCATCAGGTCTGTAGACTCTCGGCAGATGACATACACCTAGTGGATGAGTTGAATGTGCCCACGTGGGTCAAATCACCAGGCACCTGCTGATGAGCAGCGACAGAGTAGAGTTCCTGCCCTTTCGTTGACCTCTGTAAATCAACAGCTGAAAAAAGACATACATATTAGCTACTGCTACTGTAATGCCTAGAGGCAGTATTTATGTAACCCACATTTAAAGAACATAAACTTTCTTACTTGTAGATGGGTGGGCATGTTTCATGACCCCACTGTTGCTACTGCAGAGCCAAGTGGGATTGAGTGGTGCCTTCTGGGTGGATGACACACCATGGGTTACCGCCCTGTCATTCATAGAGGCCTTTTGGTAATTAAGTAGGGCAATTATCTGGTCCTGGGTGACATTTGAGGTGTGAGTGATGTTCCCCACAAATGTCAGGTTCTCCTCATTCCTCACTGGAGCCATTGCCATAGCTCTAGTGGGAGCCACCTGGCTACTCTTGACAGTGGTAGGCTGAGGATGGTTAAAGTTGCCCACAAAAGTGAGGGTCTCCATTTTCTCTTGAGTTTTTGACATGGGCATCTTGACCACACCACTGAGCTGCCCTTGGGCCAAAAACTCCCTCCAAAACTTACCTATGAATATTTTAAAATTATATAACAATTACAATCAATTTATTAAACAAATCGGCTAAATATTCAGAGTTACAAGTAAATAATACAAATACAAGTAAAAGGTTATATTCTTACTTGCAGAAAACCGTGTAGATCGCACATATTGGTATTGCTGGTTTGATGGAGGGGTCCTGCAAAGTGATGCTCTGTTTCTCTCAGCAGTATTGAGACAGGCCAGGTTTTGCTGAGACACAGACTGGTGTTCAGTCCCGATCCAGGATCCTGCTGGGTTGAATGTCCTTGGATTGAAAGCCATTGAAGAAGTTCGCTTTTAAATCACAGAGGTTAATCACAAGTGACTTGCCTTCAGCTTGTTCAGGTAAGAAGTGTTTAGTTTTGCCAACATTCTACTTTGACGAACATTCTACCTAACCAACATTCTAAATCTGAACATTCTACTGTAAACATCTTGGTTGCTTAGCAATTATAATGCCATCAATGTTTCTAGCAGGAAGAACAGCTCATGACAGTTGAACAAATTACCAAACCTTACACATTTACAACACCCTTACACTTTGCAAAAATATTCAGTTCATACATGGAATTTCAATATTCTTAAGTCAAGTTGTGACACCGTCACATTAATTTAGTGTTTTTTTAATTACACGTTACACTCTAGTGCACATACATACATTACATATAATGGTTATGTATCATGAATAGTAGGGGCGGACCGGAGAGAGTTCCAGCAAGTGCGGGTGTGCTGTGTGTGTACGTGGCGCCAGTGTCCTGAGCTGCAGCCACTATAATTACAGATACAGCCCTCCTTTAAATTGATGTTTCTTCCACTAATGGTGGTGATAGGAGTTTACATTAATCGGGAGGTTAAAACTTAACGCTGCCTGGAAAATAAGCGGCACGGGACCTGTTTACGGTGCCCGCGACTCCAACAAGAGGACGCGTGGGACAAGTTTGCTGTGGTCTTTCGTGAGACACTACCCTACGGATTGGATGAGATCCCTCCTTTTTTTTTTTTGGCGTGGAATACCACTGAGACAAGCGATTGCTTTTTTGTGTTTTTTGGGTGCTGGATCATTGTTTTTTCCTTTCGTGGCGTTTCCAAACTGTGGATTACTCGCGCGGCCTACACGCTTCCTGGAATCTAAAGACTGTAGCGCGCCACTCACGAACTGGGGGGGGGGCGTGGGGGGGGGGGGGGGGGGGATTGGTGCTGTCACGGGTATACACAGTGTTTATAATAGTCTAAGAGGTCTAAGGTTAAGGTTAACTAATTTCTGTCAGGAGGTGGGTAAACTACGTTTACTTGTATTTAGCCTCTACCACAGCCCTGGTTAAACAGTTACCAGACTGTTGATTAGTGCTGTAAATAAAATCCCTGTTAAATCCCTTGGTGTGGATGAGATGAAAATGGTGGAAGAAAAAAAAATCAGTTACTGTGTTTTGTGGATTAATGTAGTGGCCTGTAGTGATTAGATTAGATTAGATTAATTATAATGAGCATAATGATGATACATAATTCATATGAGTGTATTAGCTTGCATATATGATGAGCCAAAAATGAATTTACAAGATCACATCTAGTCTTATGAAGCTCCCAATCTGAATGTGCATATTATTGTTGAAATAATGTCCTAATTGTGGAATCTTTTGAAGACTGCAAAACTGATTTTAAATTGTTGAAAACATTAGAACAATTAAAACAATTGAAATTAAAAGCAATTAGTTTGTAGTAAGAATTGCAGACTGGTGGCAGACTCCGGAACTTCAGGAATCAGGTTTAATCGTTACAATGGCGCGCGTCAAGGGAGACATAAGGGTTTCAGCCCCAAAGCATCCACCATTAAATCTAACTTTAACAATGAAAGTGTTCTACTTAAATACATTTAACTGAGGGGAGTTGCATACAGTTAGCATACAGTTGAAGTACAATACAATGAAAGGTGATTGGTTCTTTACCTGGCGCCATTGTGTCTAATGGCCCAAGGACACACCTATGGCAATTAGCATTATTAAGTGGCTGTCCAGTTGTATGTATACACCAAGATTCAGAAATATTACTTATGGATTGTCTTGACCAGTCATACACTTTGACTATTGCACTCCTTGTACTGAGACAATAAAGATGATGCCAAACATGAATAGATTCACATTTCATAACATACAGATACACATTCCAAATCTATCTGAGGTAAGTTTGTCTTTGCAGTGTAAATATGAACAAAAGGTTCTACCCAGCCACAGGGGTACCAGCAGATAATTTACATTGATCACCGAGGGAGGATGATCCCTATTGTTTCTGTGCCATGCCAAATGGTGGCGGCTTCCTGGCTGTCTGAAGCAGAATACACTTCTAAACTTATTGCTATCAAAGCAAGTGAAATTGCTTTAGATCGTTTTGAACATACCAGAGCAATGTTTACATTTGTATATGTATCATCTGGCTTTCTTCACATCCTGTGCCTTTAGACAGTGATGTGATACATAGACAGAAGTATGAAAAATACGCAATTTTGGTTTAATTTGGTCTCGGTTTAATTGGACTCCGTTCTCATCTTCTATGCGAAGAAGCGATAGGGTGTTCAGCCAGTAACTTTAACATTTGCAATTTTATACATTTAGCAGGTGCTTTTTTCCAAAACTGCTTACATTTTACAACCATTAATTACATCAGGGCCAGTCTCCCCTTGAGCAACTAGGTGAGCGGGATGGCCAAAATGAGGGGAGACGCTGAGGTCTACTTGCTGGACAGCGAGGGACGACGAGTGAAAACTAGACTCAAGCAGGCGCTCTAGATCCCAGCATTCCCACAGAACATCTTTTCAGTCAAAGCAGCGACAGCCAAGCAGAGATCCGCTTCAAGGACGGCGATGGCTGGCTTGTCCACAAGGATGGTATAAAATTCAAAATGGACGTGTATGGTAGGCTGTATTAACTTAGCACAGTTGAACATGAAAAAGTTGATGAAGTATATGGTTGTCATGACATGCAAACATGGCACAGAATGCTAGGCTGTTGTAATTTTGATGACATTGCGAAACAGAAGGTGGTCAAAGGGATGTTCATTAAAAAGAAAAATGATAAGTCAAATCAAAACTGTGAAACATGCACACAGGTTCACACAAAGCAGAAACAGACAGGCAGACGCAAAAGCTACATCGATACTTGAATTACTACACACAGACTTATGTGACCCTATAAAACCAGCAGATAAAGATAGGTACAAGTATTCAATAGCATTTACTGATGATTACAGTGGGATGATTTTTCCATACTTTATCAAGGCGAAAAGCTATGCAACTCAAGCTACAGAGAAATTCATAGCAGATGTAGGCCCTTATGAAAAGATAAAGTGCAAACGGTCTGATAACGGTACAGACAGTGCACCCTACTCACCTCATCAGAACGGAACTGCAGAAAGAGGATGGAGAACCTTATTTGAGATGTCACAATGCATGCTATTGAAGAGTAACCTCCCAAGGCAATTGTGGACATATGCTGTGCAGACAGCAGCTCAAATCCGCAACAGGTGTTACAATAAGCGTCTAGAGCAGACACCTTACCGTGTTTTCACAGGAAAAACACCAGACCTATGCAACTTGAAGATATTTGGCTCTGAATGCTATACATATAGGCAGGACAAAAAGAAACTGGATTCTAGGTGTGACAAAGGGATCTTTGTCGGCTATGATAAGTATAGCCCAGCATACACCATCTATTATCCTGAAACAGGAAAAGTCCTAAAACATAGGCTAGTGAAATCAATCACCAAAGGCAACGCAGATAGCCAGACTCAGACAAATTGTGACATGGAGGATGACACTGAGACGTATGGAGATGCAACACCAAAGGTAGTCAACCAGGGTCAGGGACAGTCTGATGAGAGTAGAGAGTCCAATGTGGAGGAAACTACTGAGGCAGGTCCAACCCAGGCAGATAGTACACAGAAACAGCAGGGAGAAGGGAGATATCCTATGAGACTCCAGAGTACTTAAAAGAGTATCAGTGTAAAGCAAAGTGTAACGATGAAACTGAAAATGTAGATTATTTCTACAGAGTGACGTATGGTGTACCTAAAACATTCCAAGAGGCTATGGATGCAGAAAGATCAAAAATGTGGGCTGATGCAATGAAAGAAGAAATTAACTCTTTGACAGAGAATGAAACTTTCACTCTGACCCCACTGCCATGGGGCAAACAAGCAGTGGGAGGTCGCTGGGTAAATGCAGTGAAGAAGAGCCCAGATGGATCTGAGACTTGCAAAGCTAGATACGTGGCAAAAGGGTATAGTCAGGTGGAAGGGACTGACTATAAAGAGACTTTTTCTCCAACAGCCAATGTGACCTCTGTCCGAGCATTGATGCAGGTGGCTGTACAGGAGGATCTTACCCTACACCAAATGGATGTTAAGACTGCCTACCTCCATGCTGCGATGGACTGTGAGGTATATATGGAGCAACCGGAAGGTTTTGAGGTCAAGTCAGCAACAGGAGCACCTCTAGTGTGAAAACTCAACAAGTAATTGTATGGCTTAAAACAATCTGGTCGTACCTGGAACATGCTACTGCATGAACACCTTACAGAAAATGGTTTTGTGCAAAATGATGCTGATCATTGTGTATACATCAGAGAATCTGTGAATGAGAAAGTGATTCTGTTTGTGTGGGTTGATGACTTAATCATAGCAGCGAGTAACAACACCATACTCAATGATGTGGAAGACATGCTGAAGAGAAGGTTTAAGATGAAGGATACGGGTCTAATTAAACACTTCCTGGGTATTGACTTTAGTCTATAGTTTATGTCTGAATGCAAACCAAGATCCACCACATCTGAACTAAAGCTATATTTTGATAGTGAAGCTGAGGTAATTGACTCAACGGATTACAGAGAGGTAGTGGGTAGCTTGATATATATCATGACATGTACCAGACATGTACGGACTTTTCTTAAAGTGTACAATTCTGACAGATGTGTTTCCGGCTGTAGTAGTAACCTTTAATGACTAGTCTGACGCCTTGCACAAAATGCCACGTTTTGCGCAGTCCCTGTATGATGCGGTGATACTCATCTGATTCAGACTCCTTCACCTCTGTTATTACCAATATAATTACATAATACAATTGTCGAATATGAGAACAAAATGTACTGGGCCTTCATTATAAATCCATATGGCAACCTCCCTTGTCCTTGAAATTTCGATGGTCATCACTGCAATCAACTCGTTCTTGTGCACAGTCCACGAGATTTTATCAAATCTATGCAGTCTTTCTGAGATGTTGCAGAACAGTGTGGCATTGTCACCTAGTCTAGCAGTGACATAGGGTAGCAGTGAGGTGCTAACTGGCCTAGAAAAAATAGACAAAAGAAGAATTCGCATAGTTCAGGTTAATTGTCATCAATAGTCATCAGTACATAAAAGAATAAAACTGAGATTTACTCTTATGTTGTTTTAGGGACAACAGTGATCTTAATAGATCGTAAGTTAAAATTTAACTGGCTAAACGCAGCGCTGTAGTGGCTAAACTATGAGTTATGTGATGGCTATAGCGTGACGTACGGTGTGGTGTTTAAAAAAGACGGCGTTTGATGATGGAAAGATATTGTCCGATATTTCTGTTTAGAATAGTAGTGGCATTTAATGCTAATATGGATGATGGAGTGGGATTGTGGAATGCTAAAACTTGCATTTGGTGCATAAACTCTAGGAAGAGGATGTTAAAGTCATTTCTGAGATGTGAGAGGTGGGAAAACTGTGTTCGGCTGTAGTCAACAAGCGCACATGGCCGACCAGCGACAACGCCAATCGAATTCTGAAAATACGTTGCGTAGCGATTAGCATTCACACACCTGAGAATCTTTATGATCATACACAATAAAAACTCTTAGGTGAGCAAGGTAAGAACTTCCCTCATTACATTAGTATCGCCAACTAGTTCACACACCTGTTTTCATAGTTGTTTCACAAGGTTTTATAAGGTCTTGTATTGGTATGCTACGTCGAAAACGTCCGAAAACTCATCCAGGTAAATAGAAAAATAATGGACACGTAATACATTTGAACCAATGTGTTTAAGTTAGGACTTTTAAAATAATTGGATAGTTCTTAGTAAGTTTCTTAGTAAGTTTTATTTTGCAGAGCAGTTGCCTTTCCCAGCCAAATGGCTAATTTTTCCACAGTGGTAAAGTCTAGTATCACCAAGAGACTAGTCCAATGAATTGTTCACTTGAAGACTGAACTCTTCTGTCAGTGTCCAGTGTCATTGGTACCATCTAGATATAGTCTACCAAATATTTAAACTAATATATAGTGTCTGTTTGCTATAGTACAATCTCAGCTGGTAAAAGGCCCAAAGCCTGGTAATAGCCCAACAACCCCTGAGCATTAGAGCTCAAAGCCAGCAGCCTCATCAGTGTCGGTCTGCCTTCCGCCAAAGCCTGCACTGGCTGCAAAGTCAGGCACTGCTGTTCCAAAGCGGAAGAGGGAGTCCAGCTCTGGTGCTGAGGACAGACCCCCACAGAGCCCCACTCTTTGCGTGTCCGGTGATGAGGTCTCCTCTGTGGCCCCAAAGGCGAAAAAGAGATGTGGAGAACCCCACCGAGGTAAGAGATGAAGATGAACCATGTTGACAGTCCAAGTTAACAACAAAAATCAAGCATTTCACTTGTTGGTATGTTTCTGAGAATCTCATGTATTTTCTGTGCAGCGACGTTTACTTTCAGCTACTTAGTTGGAGAGCTGCTTGGTTCACGGGGATGTGGCTCTGTCTACGTGGGAACAAGGAGGTCAGATGGAGAAGAGGTGAGACTCTTTTATTTTTTCCGCTTTTCCTTGGTACCATAGAGTTGGTACCTCAACTAGATTATTACGTTTCTCTTTGTAGGTTGCCATAAAGTATATCCCGAAAACAAAGGCCAAGAAATATATTATCATGGTGAGTGTAACTATGTGAAAGTTGAATATTGGATATTGGATATTTTATTGGATATTGGATATCTCGATATCCCCTGAAAAAAATATTTGCCTGGGTTAAGATACCTATGTAAATTGGTCTTGTTGTTTTCCCCATCATCTCTCATGTCCCACTAAATGTTGTCCTCCTCCTTGTATCCAGCCAGGTGATGGCAGGTGCCTGCCAAGAGGTCGCTCTAATGACCATCGTCTCTCAGTCTTCTGCATGCGTGAATGTTCTCAAGCTTCTGGACTGATTTGAAGAGCCCTTCCGCTACATTTTGGTCCTGGAGCGCCCCAGTCCATGTTCTGACCTCTTCGAGTTTTGTGAGACATTTGGCGGACGGCTGTCTGAGATGCAGGCTAAGCAGATAATGAGGCAGGTCATCGAGGCGCTGATCCACTGCCGTAATGGTGGTGTTTTCCAAAGAGATGTTAAACCCGAAAACATCCTGGTCAATCTAAATGACTGGTCTGTCAAACTGATTGACTTTGGTTGTGGAACTCTGGACAAAAACACCTCCTATTGTAACTTTGCTGGTGAGTTTGCAAATAAAAGAAACACAAAGTAATGAAAAAGTCAAAAGGGGAGACTAATTGCAGTTATGAAATGTTCTCTGAAAATATTTCTCTTCAGGCACCTGGGACTATTTGGTGCATGGTGAATTCTGCTAATATGGGGCGATTAACTTCCCAAACTATAAAGACCGAAATAAGAATCAGAATTGGGACATGTTTTACTGATGTAATTTTAACCTTTATCCGTCTAATAAGGGTCACTCACAAGCCTTGGCAAGTGACATAGGGCTACTGGGCTAATTCTGAAGTAGCCAGTAGTCAGTTTTCTATGGTGCTACATTGCATTACAACTACATTATCATATATCGAACATAACTCAAACATCTGAATTAATCAAACATCAATCAGTACCAAGCATGTACTCACCCAAGTCAATTTGTAGATGGATCCCTGGAAAAAAGCAGCATTCCTCCAGAGTGACTAGAGCGTCTTCTGACTTCTTCAACTTAGAGCGCGCCAGCATGCAAGAGAAAGGCTACTGCGCATGACCAAGTGGTGTGCTAGTGTTTTCTTCGTGATCTCAACTTAAAATGTCTATGTTGGTTTGCATTTTCGATCTCATATTACTGGTAACTTATATTAAGTTATATTACAGTAAGTTATATTACAGTAAGTGTTGTTGAAATATTGATCAAAATTAAGTTACAGTCACTAACTTATTCTGATTAAATTGAATGTTAGTATTTACAGTGTACATCTACACACAGATATGTAACCGAGTTACAGGAAAACATGCTATGAAGTGATGAAGTAGGCCGATGGACCAGGCTCACTTCTTCTTAAAAGTGTGAACATTCCATATATATATATATATATATATATATATGTTTACTTCGAGGATGATGCATACTTTGAGTAAACTTTAAAAGTATTGGTTCTGCCTTCAGTCTCTTGGCTAACTGGATGCTATAGAAAATGTTGTTGGGGAATCCGAGGCCTTTGGAGACTTTCCTGATTGTAGCAGAGCACAGTATAGAACGTAAGTAGCCTACTGTGGCGGAGCTAGTCTGTAGCCCTGGATCTAGTCTGCAGTATTATTTGCGAGTGATTAAAGCAGAAAAGAATGAGGAAAGTGAAAGATCCCTCAGACATGCGCGTGACCGAAATGCTCGTGCAAGCACACACGTTTTTGAGGTAAACATGCACCGCTCAGTCAGGTGCTCTCATTTATCAGTATCTCAGAGAATAACCAAGTATTTTCTTTTTATTTAGCCTGCATGTAGGCTACTTCTATCATACTTAAGTTAAATTAAGAAAATCAGACAGCAGACAGGCCAGGCTATAACCCATACCCCAAATTTTAACTGATTTATTTCACCTGTTTGTGAAAAAGCCAAAAAATGCATATGCATACTGTAACATCAACATAGTATGTATTATAAGATGAATTTTTAAAAAAATAATATGCCTTGTTACAGAAACAAGAAATCGTTGTCGTCTATAACCTTTACCCAAAATGCCTCTGTTTAATCTCAAACAGTGTATTGAGGGTTTGGACGTGATGTAGTGAACTGTGTTTACTGGCTGCAGTATTACCACTTAATCCAAAATTCAGAAATGAATCTAGTCACCTTTTCCAATTCTCTTTCCATTTGGTATTTTCTCAGGTGCGGAGTCTTGTGTCTGTGTTGTCCCAGACAATGACAAACCATCCACCTTATCTGGCTCATCTAAGAAGAAGTGCTCTCTCTTCACCATCTCTTTCTTTAAGAGAAGGGCCTCAACTGTGTCTTCAGAGCAGCTCACTTAGAAGCACAAACTAAAAAACATTGGCTATTCTTTTACCCAAACTTTGTTACCCAAACATAAATTTACAGTTCTCCAGAGGAACCCCATCTGAAGAATAAAATTAAATAAAAGGGTTTAACTCCTAACCCCCTAACCCTAAACTTTGTTGCATTCAGACGTCATGGTTCGTCAACAACTTCAAGTTCAAGAGCAACTTCATGTTTTAAGTAAAATGCTGATGAAGAAATTTAATTTCAAAAGAGATTTTTCAGAAAATGTTGAATGAACAGTATATATATTTTGCAAGAAATAATCAGTGTGAAATAAATTGTCTGAATATGAGTAGGCTGTATGAATATAAGCAGGCAGTGAGTGGTCTAGAATCATGGTCTGTCAGATCATATCAACTGTAGATTTTCTCCAATGTTTAAGGGGCAGATTAAGGGTCCCTACTAGGCTACATTGTCTGTAAGTCACTAGATCAGCTGAAGTGTATAAACATGAGTATGGTGTGCAGCCTATGTGAAAACTATGTTTGCACTCATAAAGGCTGCCATTTCTATCAGTGTTGTTGACTATTTTTTTGTGGAGCAGTACAATTTAAGTATTAATCTCTCATGTTAATTTTAATAAATAAATATTTTTTACTGTCCAGGGACCACCTGGCAGGCTAGCACATATGGGGGCCCCTAGGGCCAAGCCATATCAGTATTTGTCATTGTTGCCTCTTGCACATGTAAGTGTGTTACATTTGTAATTTAGAAGACCATTCAGGCTTCTCTCAGTGCTTGAAAGCAGTTACTTATATACCTCAACAGGAGTTCTTGAATGGGATTGATACAGAGGAGGGTTAACTGGCAAACTCAGTACAGGTTATAAGACAAGGACATATGTAATTGGACAAGCCTTTGGTAACATTCCTATGACTCACTGTTAGAGCTGCCCCCTTGCCCACCCCAACCACCAGTTCTGGTCTGTTGTCGTCAATAATTTGTTTGTGTTGTAAAGATGTCCATTCATGTCATGAGCCTGCTCGCTGTCTCACCGGTCTGGGTCTTTTTCCACCACACCTGATCATGATCACCGGCCACACCCACTCACACTCACTCTGTCAGTCACCGCCCCTGTTTCACCATGCCTATTGTTCTTTCTATTTAAACTCCAGGACGTCTCTCTTTCTCGGTCTCCAGTGCCACCAACGCTCATCCTGGTGTCTCGCCTGCCTGCTGCATTCCCCGCCTGTGGTGGATTATTCCATACCTCCGCTCCTGCCTCTGCTCACCCTAACCGCGTTGCGCTCCTGCGCAGCTCTCTGCCGGAACGCGCCGATGCCTGCCTCCTGTGCTACGGAGTAGCACTTTCTCCAACTCCCGAGTGCCTGTTGCTCTCATCCAGGACTAACTGTTCTCCTGTCCCTGTTTTCAATAAGTTTCCTTGTGAGTGAGAAATCGTGCTGCGCTTGGGTCCTCATTTTGTACAGCCTGACAATTAATCCCCCCTCCCATGTTGAAACACTGTTTGCTTGACAAGCGAATCATTTAAGCATATAGGGAAGAACCTATAGCATCCCTCTAAAAAGTCCTTGTGACCTGAAGATGTTGTTTGACCCCCTGCCCCCTCCAACCCCAACCTCACTGCAAGTGTTAGACTACTGTGTCCACTACGGGCAGGCATCTCTGACATGCCCAATGACTTGCACCTCCAGCAAAAATATACAAGGTATATTAGCATCTTATAGAAGCTTTGATATTGAATGTATTAAACATGTGTTCTTTTCTATGGATCTGAAAGTTTTATACGCTGACAAAGATCTAGTCCTTTGGTCTGAGAGGTAAAAGCGCACTTGTTCATGCCCTCTCCTTCTGTCTTCCCCCCACTCTTTGGTTTCTTGTGATTGGTTGTTCATCTGAAGCGTGCTATAGTACGCCACAAAGACAAACATTCAAGGCTGTATGTATATCTTTGTATATATGGAAACCATGATACAAAGCAGCTTATTATGTTTTTTCTTAGGATGGCACTCCAGTTACTTATCAGTAGGTGCTGATATTAAGCTTGCTCTCATTCTCACTCTTCAGTAACAGAAAAAAAGACTTTTTCTCCATGAATATTTGGACTCATTGGAAAAACTGAAATCACGGTTCAGTACTAATACCACCCTAACTTGTTTAATCCATGTAGCAGTAACCAGTATCAAATCCCAGCATGTACACAAACATGCAAGAGTAGGTGACAAGTGATGGCATTTTTTAAGACTGTAATCAGTTGTCAAATCAGACAGTTGTCAAAGTGTTGTGTTTTTTAAATTTTTTGTAAGTGTTTTTTTTTAGTTGTTTTTTTTTGCTGGATAAGAAAAACAGATGGAGGAATTGCCATTTATTTTTGCAGACTCAGCGCTGCCTTTAAAGCTCCTGTTTAGATCCTGTGCTGACAGTTGCCCAGAGCAGTGGCATGATTGTGTAAATAGTCTATGAATATGCTACAAATATGTCTAATGTTTATGTGTTTAAAGGATTAAACAGAGCAGCTATTACACATTTGGTTAATGCCATACACAATTGCTGTTCTAAGTTATTGCAGTAACTGCCAAATAAAAAAATAAATAATATTAAAACTACATCTGCTTTCAGTTCCTTTAATTCTGTTTGTGTACATTCCCTATCCTCCAGTACGGCTCTGGCCCGAGGATTCTGAAGAAAGATTTTATTCCCACAAAATTCCGCTTCAAACCACAACATAGCCAGCTGCATTTTCTCAAAAACTAACATTACAAAATTATGTCTATAGCTGAAATGATGTGCTTATGCTTGCGTAACGAAGGCACACCCGCAGTTTTGCACACTTGAGTGGACAGGATGAGTTACCTCACTCACTAGCGTTCTTGCCAGCTGAAGATGTCAAGGGTGAAGGTGACAAAGAACCAAATGTTGATAACCAGCTGCCCCTTCACCAATGTCATTTAACAACGGCAAGTTGAGTACAGATGCATTCATCAGGACCTGCTTGCTGCCATGCATACCCGCAAACAGTTTTAGATACAACTTCAGCTACAGCCATCATTTCGCCAACTCACCACTACCCCCCATTCAGATAGGCAACGTTGTCCTCTAGGTGAGCCTCTAGTTCGAGTCTGAGCTTGAATTTCTCATTTTCTTGCGTGGCTGTAATTTCAGTCTTCATAAAGTAGCCAGTTATAGCCTAGTTGCCTCGATGTTTGCAATATTGCAAGAAACTTTACATGAAAGTTAGCAGGCAAGGAAAGCAGTCATTCAACCGCCTCTGTAGGCTACGTAGGCTACCAGCTGATGGTGTCACAGTCGCGCATGTTGTCGGGTAAAATATCTCATTGAGATAGGTTGAAATTGCTGCCAAAAGTGGAGCTCTCAGAAAAGGTCAGCGACAAGAGTTGGTTGGACAAGTGTAATTGGGATGAAGTTTATTTATTTCGAAGAAATGACAGATTTCTTATTAGTGAATTAGGTCCTTCCTTTGCCAGAAGGACACGTTCAACAGGGCGGTATAAGCGGCCTCACACTGCTGTCTGAACATGGTTTAAAACAACTCTCAGGTCCTTTTGCGTCAGTTTAATATAGGCTACATGGTCTCGAAGCAGTCTGATAAGTCGTGGCCATATGAAAATTAGGCTATAAAAGGCCTAATAGTGTCAAACATGATATACTCATGTGTTATCGTGGGCTAACCCAGTTTATCAGAATGGCGCCTTTTCTGGATCAGGTCGTACTTCATGAATGGATGGTTGTTGTTGTGATCAAAAAAGGTTCGTTAGTTCGGTCTATCGTTGTCAAGTGCCGCATCCAAAGATTCTATCCCGTGTTGGGTTTCCCAAATGCAATGTAACGGACTGAAAATCAATCTGGGTCACAAATTACAATGTTGCTATGCTATGAACGTCGGTCAGGCCGCTACATTGTTTCTGTGTTAACGCAACAGGTCACACATAGCTACATAGAGAGTTGAGCAGTGTGACGACTATCAACGACTCGTCAACGTCATAATAAAGAGGGGCGTAGTTAGAGTAATGTTACGTTCGGAGAAAAATCAGTCTCAAAATTGGTTTAATTATCACACACGGAATGCTATTTTGTCTACTTGGAAAGCATAATTTCTGAGTGGTTTCGCTCATTATGGACAAACTATCGGCTGGAAGTAAGATAAATATAACTGTGATATTTGAATTGAGCGAAGAGATTAAGTCATTTATCTTCCCGTTTTGTACCGTGATTTCGTCATGTGTAAATGATTTTTTGCCCATAGGTGAGCCACATGGCGAACTTCCATGCCAAAACTCCACACCACCTTTGTGGGGAAGACCTGCAGATGAGGCCAGTAGTCCCGAATCAGCTTTGGCAGGAATGGTTAATACCATGAGGAATGTAAGTTATATGGCGATAACTCGGGTAAAATATTAAAAAATGATGTAGTGCTATTAAATGATTATCCTGCCATCTGGTGGTGTCAGCTAGAGGGAACGTTTGGGTTGTTGGTGTTGGCTCGGTAGAGAATTTGATATAGACCTATGTAGGCTAGCCTGTTTCACATTAGGCTACATAGACCTGTTAATGGAATGGCCAAATACCATCAACATGGACTTATATGCAGATTTATTATGTTTAGAATTAATACCAACAGGCATTTCGATAACTGATGCTTGGTCATATAGTGCAAAAAATTGGGTCCTGTACATAGGCTCAGCAGTGTCTGCAGGTACCCCTTCCTTTTTCAACTAAACCAAACACTTTACTGTAAGTTTTCCAAGGGTACTCCTGCATTGGAGCCCTGGTAAGAACCGCTTAGAATTTAGGAAAGGTTTCCTATAGACAGCTTGTATTAACAGCACACCTATGTTATTTTTAAAGTTTTATTTTAAAGGTTGACAGGCAGTCAGAAAACATGGAATTTTAGGAACATTAGATCATTCACATGAGGACAGACTTGTGGACAGAAATGTCATTATAGTAACAGTTATCTTTATAGTTATCTTTATAGCCTTCCACTGTGTGCTAACCTCATAGACATTTAGCAAAATCAATGTGTCAACCTTACCTTGGAAAATGACAGTTGTCTGCAACAAATATTTACACTGAATGCAACATCAATTTTTTTACCAGTTGCTACATTTGATATGTACTGTTCTATTAATTATATCTCTTAATCGTGTTGTAGCTAAATGTATCTTTTAACTTGTACGTACAACTTGTCCATAGGATTCACACTCACAACATGCTTTACTTGAGACACTGCTTCACACATTTCACAGCATACTCAGTAGCAATATATATATATAGTGTCTTTTTGTTGTATCAGGTCCCGGAGGAATTAACTGATTTGAATGTGGCACCATGTCAGCAGTCCTCCAACCTAATTACCAAATCTGAGGTGATGGATGCAAGTGCTTGTACTCTTCCTTCCACTGATGCCCAACTGATACCTGCAGCCACACTGGTAGGCATGCACTTTCTGCAGCTGTCTCACTCTTAGTGGAAAACTGCTTCATGAATCTGTAACAGGAATTGTTTTTGCAGCCACTCATTGATTTGATGGGGACAAACCCACTAAAGTCTCCAGCTCTTCTGGAGGCCAATGAAGAAGAAACATCAGAGGTTCTACGTCTTTGGCAAGACCCTGATGATTTCATGTCCCTTGAGGGAACTGTAAGACACTCTTCACTCTAAGACACTATGATCTTTTAACTTTTGCATGAACTTCAGCTAGACAGTGTTTTTTGCAAGCTTGAAAACAAAACTGTACCCATGTATTAGCTATAGTTTATTAAACATGATTTGCAGGCCGTTCACACCAAGAACGATAACTATAACTATAATGACAAATAAATATCGCTCTCGACGTGCAATGATATTGTGAGGATGATTTTCAGAGCGTTTTTTGGAACGATAAAAGGTTGACAGGCAGTCAGAAAACATGGGATTTTAGGAACATTAGATCATTCACATGAGGACAGACTTGTGGACAGAAATGTCATTATAGTAACAGTTATCTTTATAGTTATCGTTCCAGGTGTGAATGGCCCTTTAATCAGAATCAGATCATTTTGTAATGACAAAGTAGAGGGAGAAAAAGAAATGCATCGACCATGTCTAGCCTTCCACTGTGTGCTAACCTCATAGACATTTTGCAAAATCAATGTGTCAACCTTACCTTGGAAAATGACAGTCGTCTGCGACAAATATTTACACTGAATGCAACATCAATTTTTTTACCAGTTGCTACATTTGATATGTACTGTTCTATTAATTATATCTCTTAATCGTGTTGTAGCTAAATGTATCTTTTAACTTGTACATACAACTTGTCCATATGATTCACTCTTGTATGCTTCATTTGCTACAAGTTCAGTGTTCTGATAATGGAGTCTTTTCTAAATGGTTTTGAAAACAGGTGATTGAGCGCCACCATAATGAGGCCCTGCAACTTAATTTGTGCAGTCCTGAAGACGGTTTGCCAACTGCGGGAGTGGTAAGACACTCACATGATCTTTCAACTTGTGCATGAGCCTGTTTTTATTGGCAGTGACAGTTAAATAGTGTCATTGCATAGGTGTATGAGTGACAGGAATTGTTTTTCCAGCCTCACGGTGATCTGACCGGGACCAGCCCTTCTGTGGTAAAAGGAGTGGATATCGGTCTTGGGGTGCTTAAGCCTCCAACAGTTCATCAGAACGCAAGAGACAAGACACCAGAGGCTCTCCATCATTTGCCTGCTCCTGAAGACATCTGGACAGCTTCAGAATAAATTGTAAATCCTAATTTTCTTTTAACTTGTCCATACAATTTGTCCAAATGATTGTCTTGGTCGGACCAGAGCTGGACAAGTTCGCCACACAGGAATGCATTTACAGCTAAGAAATGTAATCCTTTTCCTGCAGCCACAAAGTGATCTGATTGGGACCCAGCCTGATGTGGTGGATTGTGCTGGTGATGGTCTTAAGGTTCCAGCTGCTCCTGAGAACATGGGAGAACGACCATCAGAAGCTGTACAGGTGCAGCAGCGTAAGGCACCAATGGTAAGATGATCATCTATGATCACCGCTTATCATTTGGTGACATTGCCTCTGCTCCAACATGCCCACAACTTTTGACTGTCTGTAGTTTTCACTCTAGAGGAACCACAGAAGTTTTCCCCTTTTGTTTCAACAGGCTACAGGCGTGGGCTCTAAAAGGAGTGCTAAGGCTAAAGCTCAGAAGCTGAAAGTTAACAGACAGACCTCAAAGTCAGCTCCTGCCCATCATCCGTTCAAAGAGACGGTTATCAGCTATTACGGCGATGAGTTTTCTGCTGATGAGCTCATCCATAAGATGGAGGAAGGGCTGCTGCCGAGGTCTGAATTGTGTCCTCCAGCTGTTCCGGTATGAAGACTTCTTTCATAAGTATCAGTGACTCTCATGTCTGCATGAGAAGAGAGTTTATTAACCTTAAGACAGTAGGGAACAAGACCACTGTGTGCAAAGCCGATACATACCACACCATCACAAGGAATTACAAATAAAGGAAGCAGTTAATGTTTCTTCCACAAATATCCTCAACTCTCCCTTCCACTAATTAAAAAAAAAAAAAAAACATTTGTTAACAGATCTGGGAGGAGGAACGTGAATTTATAAGAGAAGTGCCTTATCATGTTGAAGTGCAGCTGCTGGTCCACTCCGTAGTGGAAGAATTATGGGAGATGTACAACCTTGGAGAAGGCCCAAAGGATTTATCAGGCCTGCCCAAACCATGTCCTCCTGCACACTTTCTAGACAGCTTACGTTACGGGCACGATCTGAGCTTAGACACCAGGCAAAGTTATTGTAAGGTGAGGAATCAAAGACCATCTAACACAACTAATGAAGATAATCCTTTCCGTTAAATTAGTAAAATACATTAAGAATGACTTTAAACACTAATTTTGTGTTCTATGAAGGAAACTTTTAAGCTTTGCTGGAGGATTGTTAAGGGCATCTATTCCAAAAAGGCTGATACAAAATCTGCTTGGAATAAATCTCCAGATATCAGCAAGATCAAATCCCTCTGTGATCTTCAGGTAAAATTCAGTTGCAACATAGATTATAATGGATTATGTCAAGCACATGCATTTCACTTTACTCCATCAAGATAACTAACACTAACCACTCTAGGTTATGTTTTGTATTAGTTGAACCGTCTTATCCATTTTAACCATATTGCATTGTTTTGTTTTTTTTTGTTTGTTTTTTTTTCTGACAGGAGTATACGACCAGAAAGATTTTCAAACTATGTGGAATACCAGCTCCAAAACATATGGAAAAGACACAGTTTCACCTTGTGAATGAAAAAACTGGGGTTATTACATTATTTTGGCAAGTATTTTCTCAAATTATTCTTTTAGTTCCTAACAGAATAAAATGATCCAGCTTTTTTCTAAGCAGTAAGGGGCAACGGGCAGATTATTTCCTCAATTAGTTCGATGGTATTCATCTCTTGTAACTCACAGCATTTAGTCAATAGTCAACAATTCATTGACTGAGTATTTTATTCCTTCAGATCATTTATTGAGGAATGTGAAAGAGGACTTCATTTTTTGGATCCAGTTGGCAACCAACTTCTAGTCTATATTTTTTGTCTTCAAATAAAAATTTTTACCATCTATCTGTCCTTTTTCTACAACCATGTGACACAAACACATTTCAGAAAGACTTAATTCAAAATTTTATTGAACATATTTCTTTTGAACAACTTTATTACCTTGAATATTTCTTGGGTATAAAATATTAGCTCTTTTAAAAGAACATTTAGAATTTTCTTTGGAACATCAGACCACAAAACTTGAAGTGGTAGAAGTCCCTGAGAGAACAGATGAGGAAAAAATGTATACAGATAAGGTTATTAAAGCCCTTAAGGCTTTGAATGTCATAGGTCTGTCCCTTTTTGATATGTGCCACACAAACTGACAAATGGTTTATCAGACTACACACTAAATGAGCCACTATATTGAAACTTGTACATTTTTTTCCTCACTCAGTGGTACTGAGAGGGTCTGTACATATTGCAGGTGCAAGTGGGTCTTAATAGTGTGTGCAAATGTGTATATGTATGCGTGAGCAGATGTGATAACTGTGTATTTGTGTGTGTGTGTGCACACACTCACCGGTGTCTTAGTGCAGCAATTTCTGGGTCTTCAGTACCTCTGCATGTTTCCTACTTATACCTAAAATAAAGAAAAAAACTCCAGCATAAAAGATTAAAACCTTTGCCACATTTGAACTGAAAACCACCTTAAGGTGGTGTAAGTGATAACAAAAAATGACTTGTTTGAGTAGCGTATCTTTCAGAGGCTAGCATTTTCACCACATACTTAATAGCAATAACATTGACTGAAATATGACTGTATACTTTTCTTTTAGCAAAAACTAGATCCAGCACTGCCATCTTAGCATGAGAAATGTTATACTGGACTCCCCGTGACTTCCCTTTTTCAAGTATAGTGTGTATCTGGAGTGTGTCGTGTGGCCTACCTGAAGACCAAGTTTGACTGTATGAATGCTGGATAAAGCTTCATAGCAATCAGTCAGCCTCACTTGGCCTACTGTTTTTTTGTGGAACAACACAATGTAAGTTTTATTCACTTATGTAAGTCATGTAGTAGTAATAAATTCACACGATGTACTAGCCAATGGGAGGCCCCCTGGCAGGCTGGCACACTGCGCATTTAAAATTTAAGTACTAGTACTTTTAAAGCAGTATGAGGTAAACCAGTGATTTTTTTTGCCTCTGGAGATCCCCCTACCAATTTAGAAAAAATTACAATAAAAAAAAAAGTAGCAGCAACAACATTGTACATTCTCACCAATCCATGTGGATTTGCTGACTGACACAATTTAGGATTTCTTCATTCCTTCTCATCAGCTCACGTTTTCAAACTGCAAGTGCTTGTAACTATGCTTAGCAGCAGCAGCAGTGGCAGCCAAGAGGCCTTCATTCACCGCTGTAATGAGCCATTTAATCATCAAAGTGACTATGAAGATGGTAAATTAACCAGCAAAACAGAACAGCATAACATGTTGCCTAGTGTGCCTTTAAAAAGGTAAAAAAATAAAATAAAATAGGAATCTTAGGTTTGTGCCCAGTAGGTCAAATGGAAGAATAGTGGGCCTCCGAATATGTGTGTGCTTAATTGGGTCCTGAAAAAACTCGAGTTCTCTACGGTTATACAGTATTTCTTATGTTGCCTACAGCATTTTTGCACTATAGTTTTTCTAGTACCTATAGTATATATTTCTAATATGGCTTTACTACTTAAATTTTGTTTAATTTGCACACATGAGTGATGATTTTTCAAGTTATGGCACCTCTCATGCAGGAAATGCATTACATTGCAAAGAGTTGATCTTTTTCGTCCTCGTGGGAGATCTGCTGCTGTAAGCTGATGCTCTGAAAATGTAGCTTATGGGGTAGATACCACACTACATGGCCAAAAAAATAACTAGACTAATGAAAACCTGTCAGATTCAAAAAATGGCTGAGCTACAGCTACGCTACTCAGAAATGTAGATAAACTAGTAGCTTCGCTACATATTGAGAAGCTACTGCCCAACACTGGCAAAGACATTAACAGTATAAGAGATGGAGGAAGACATTCCTGTACACTGTAAGAAAAAAATCTGTAAAAAAACGGATAAAGTCCTGACAGAAAATTCCCATTAACTTATCCGTTTCTGTTACGGACACTTCTGTTTATTCTAAAACGGATAATTCCATAGATTTACAGTAAATTCTCTGTTCATTCACAGGCACTTCTGTTGATTAGAAAAAAGATAATTCTGTAGATTTACAGTAAATTCTGTTCTTTCACAGACACTTCTGTTAATCGAAAACCGATAATTCCATAGATTTAACATTGATTTCCTTCTACACTAGAAAGTAATGTATTCAGCACTAAAAATCTGTACAATTTCTATATAAATTTAACATGTTTATTTTCCATGAAGACATTTAGACATGCATACATGTTTTTGTGGTTCTGTTTGCTGTAAAACAAGTCGTTTCAGAATATTTTTAACAATATGCAATACACTATTAAAAAGACATTTCGCTCTGAAACAGTAACAGAGTAACATTCAAATTAAAAATATTCATAAAGTACATTATAGTGAAAGCCTCATCCGATATGGCTTACTGATGAAAAATAGAAAAGTGTATCACTAGTTCATTTCATGTTTTTTGTTAGCTATAAACACAAAGACTAAAACAAGACAAATGAAGACAAAGTCTAAACTGTCTTTTAAAGTACAAAGCACCATTAAAAAGATCTCATTTTGTAAACAATGAGTAAACAATACACAAAGTTTTAAACAACTGTATTTTTGGGTAAGAGTAATGTTTTTTCTTTATTGCATCATTTTTAACGTCAATTTGTGGACCAAACAAACGAGTCAATTATTCAAGATTCAGATTCACTGTAATGAAAGTAACTGCTTACAACAAAACACTGAACAACATTGTTTAAAATCAAACTGAGCAACAATGATTGAAACGTGTTTGTGTGTGTGAGTATACACATACTCAGTTTTGGGGATAGTAATCCATCCACTGGAGTTGTGTGGGTTACCAGCCTGGAGCAGTTCTTTGTGGGAGACACCAAGAATTGCGTATGGTGCTCATAGTGTTGGGTAGTCTGAGGGAGTGAACGGGGTTGAAGGAGGGACCAAAGTTTGCTGGTGTGTGTCTGTCTTCTCTGTATGCTTGTGTCACGGGGCGACGGGATAAACTTTGGTTCCTAGGCTGCTTCCGAGGGGACGGCTTTTAGAGGCGGACATTGTTTACCTCCCGGCTACTGGGGGCAGCCATCTTGATTGGTAGGTTGGTAGTCAGTAGTTGCAGGTGAGGGCGATAATTGTTTTGGGGCTGTGATTGGTGCACTTGTCTGTTTGGCATGGCTTTTTACCCCCAGGAAACCAGAGACGGGGGGGGATCGGGAGAAGTCTGGGAGAAGCAGCCTTGATACGCGGGGAAGAACAAAGAAGGGGTGCCACTCGTTCCACTATTATCACTGGAGGAAGCAGTCCTGCGAGCGCTTGGTGCAAGGATTGTATATCGCGGACTGGGAGCTAAGTAGTCTTTGTTTATGGTTGATCGCTTGTGGTGTTACCGGCTGTTCGACGCTTAGGTTGTGGACTACTCCTCGACAGCAGCAGCCACCCTGCCCCCTCTCGAAGAGGATTCTCCCGCCGGCTGCCTCCCGCTCCTCGGCTGCCTTATTTACCAGCGGCTAGGCCCTGCTAGAGTGTGAGCATAAGCATCGGCCTGTGTCTGTGTCTGTGCGCTTCCACCCTGCTCTCCACTGGCCCTGGTCGTCTGCCTGTGTCGCCTGCTTGCCGCCTGTGAGTTCCTGCCCTGCACCCGCCCTGGCCGTCTGCCTGTGTCGCCTGCTGGCCGCCAGTGAGTTCCTGCTACGCACCGGCCCTGGTTGTCTGCCTGTGCCGCCTGCTGGCCGCCTGTGAGTTCCTGCCCTGCACCCGCCCTGGTCGTCTGCCTGTGTCGCCTGCTGGCCGCCTGTGAGTTCCTGCTACGCACCGGCCCTGGTTGTCTGCCTGTGTCGCCTGCTGGCCGCCTGTGAGTTCCTGCCCTGCACCCGCCCTGGTCGTCTGCCTGTGCCGCTTGCTGGCCGCCTGTGAGTTCCTGCTCTCCACTGGCCCTGGTCGTCTGCCGGTGCCGCCTGCTGGCCGCCTGTGAGTTCTGCTCCGCCCTGGCCGACGGCCTGTGTCTCCTGCTACTGCCGGCGAGTCGAGGTGTGGGCCTGTTTTTTCGTGTGGCCTTGTTCTCCTCTGAACTTTTATATTTTTAACCTTTTTGCCCCGCCAAAGACTTTCCCCTCCCCTTTTTTTTGTCCTTAATAAAGAAATTTAATTTTGACTTTTAAACTGTGTCGTGCCATACTTTGGGTGGTTGGTTGGCTCCGCAGTGCAGTATTCTATACCGGCGAGCCGGGCGTCCCTGCCGGGTGACACTTGTGTGTGTTACTGAATTCAGTCTCCATTTTGAACTTCAGCTCAAACTGCCATCCATGGATTTTCAAAGTTGTTTAGTTCACACAGGAACTAAAGCAGTCTTGGAGGAATGTGTTGGTGTTTTGTTCCCTTCTTTTCACCCCTTGACCCTTGCTCAGGATTTATTCCCAGGAAAACTCTAAAAGAAGGGAAATATATATACAAATTAGTAATGAGTGAAACTGAAATGTGCTCTATACCAGGAGTTCACAACCTTTTTCAAGCTGGGCCCCCCAAAGCTGGTTCAATGCAGCTGCCCCCCCCCCCACCACTCCCAGTACTACCCTGCAACAACAACACCCCCCCCCCCCCAACCCACAGTGTCTGCGCCCCCCCTGGTTGAGAACCACTGCTCTATACATAACATTTCAAAACATAAACAAAGAGTTGCTCACCTTTGTATAAATTCCAGGGTGAGTGCCATGTCCTTAAGGTATTTTATGTTTAATACATAAAACAAAGAGAAAGTGTAGCTCAGGGCCACAATGAGCGAGTTGATGTGGTCATTGACAATTTCCTGGTCAACAGCAATCTTGAATCATCCATCACCTTAAACATATAGACGTTATAAGATAATATATTAACAAAAAAGAAAAACAATGCACATCCACCTCATCTTGACCAGGCATGTTTACAGTGGTTTTCTGATTACTGAATACAATCATTTCTCCAACAGCAGAGTGAGCTTCTGCAAACAGAACAACAGACAGGAAGAGAGGAAGAGGAGGAGGGAACAGAAAGAGACAAAGAAGGGAAAGAGGAGCAGGAGAAAATGACAAGAGAAAAAGATTAAAACAAAGAAGGAGAACAGCTGGGAGTAGGGAGGATGTGAAAGATAAAGAAAAGGTCAGGAGGTTAAAGAGGAGAGAGAAAGAACCAGGTGAATAATGAGAGGAGTAAAATTAGACATATGAAGATGGTTAGCAGGAGATGAAACATGATGGAGGAAGAAGAGAAAGATGGAAACACAGGAAAGGAGAAAGAAGCAGGAAAATAAAGATGATGACAGGGACGATGTAAGAGGTGATGATATTCTAGCGACTCGTGTGACTGAAAGATGTTGAGTTGACGAGTAAGAGTAAAGAGTAAGAATAAAAGTGAAATCCATAACATACATGCTGTAATATTATACAGACTACATACCCATGATAAGGATGCAAGGGGTGCTTGGGATGCTCAGTCCAGCAGCAGTAGACTCCTGTTGGAAAATAAAATCAAATAAACACTGAATGTCATGAACTATGTTTCCTATATATACAGTATTTCTCATAGAAATAGTTGCATCATAAATGACATAAGTCTAATATCTGGGGAAGAAAAACGAAATTGTCGCCATCCCGCCACTAGATTGCAGTGTATCTGCATCAATGCTATTTTTGATTGATAAATTAGTTTGATCGGCGCTTCTCTGACTTTAAAGCGCAGCACTCTGACTTTGCCATCTTTGCCGATCCTTTCACCACCGACGTCTGCACTGCACCGCACCCCAGCACCTTCAGATGGAGTAAATCGAGCTTCAAAGCAATCATAGCCTGAGAACACAGTTCAAGGATGTTGCGATCCAGGACTTTTACCGTAAAATGCCCCCTGGTTCAATGCCACAGCTTTGACGTCAAACAGCCTGTGATCTGTCGATGTTTAGGAGCACTTATCTGCGCGAACAGATATTTTCAATGATGAATTTAAACAAAAACAAACACAGTTCACGCATCACTGATGAGAACCTCCACGCTGTGTGTTCCAGGACAGGTATCTTCTCATGAACTTCACCTAAAAACTTGAGACAATATAGTTTTGAATTGAGACAACCCTGATTTTGTTATTTTGAGTTATTTACAAATATAACTTTATATGTGGAGTAATGCATTTAGTGTTTACAGGTTTATATGTTTATGCAGACAAATCTGCAAGGCTGCATGCAGCCATTTCTTTTTGTTCTTTTGCGACATCTGTCACAGATGTTCAAACAATGGCTGAGCTACAGCCACGCTACTCAGAAATGTAGTTAAACTACCAAAATAAAGCATTTCACCATTTTGGTATGTGTCTGAGAATCTCATGTATTTTCTGTGCAGCGACATTTGCTTCCAGCTACTTAGTTGGAGAGCTGCTTGGTTCAGGGGGATGTGGCTCTGTCTACGTGGGAACAAGGAAGTCAGATGGAGAAGAGGTGAGACTCTTTTATTTTTTCCACTTTTCCTTGGTACCATAGAGTTGATACCTCAACTAGATTATTACGTTTCTCTTTGTAGGTTGCCATAAAGTACATCCTGAAAACAAAGGCAAAGAAATATATTATCATGGTGAGTGTAACTATGTGAAAATCGAATTTAGATATTTCAAATTACTATCTCGATATCCTCTGAAAAAAATATTTGCCTGGGTTAAGATGCCTATGTAAATTGGTCTTGTTGTGGTCACCACCATCTCATGTTGTCCTCTTCCTTGTACCCAGCCTGGTGATGGCAGGCGCCTGCCTCAAGAGGTCGCTCTAATGACCATCGTCTCTCAGCCTCCTGCTTGCCTGAATGTTCTCAAGCTTCTGGACTGGTTTGAAGAGCCCTTCCACTACATTCTGGTCCTGGAGCGCCCCAGTCCATGTTCTGACCTCTTCGATTTTTGCAAGACATTTGGCGGACGGCTGTCTGAGATGCAGGCTAAGCAGATAATGAGGCAGGTCATCGAGGCGCTGATCCACTGCCGTAATTGTGGTGTTTTCCACAGAGATCTTAAACCTGAAAACATCCTGGTCAATCTAAATGACTGGTCTGTCAAACTGATTGACTTTGGTTGTGGAACTCTGGACAAAAACGCCTCCTATTGTAACTTTGCTGGTGAGTTTGCAAATAAAAGAAACACACAAAGAAATGAAAATGTCAGAAGGGGAGACTAATTGCAGTTATGAAATATTCTCTGAAAATATTTCTCTTCAGGCACCTGGGACTACTGTCCACCTGAATATTTTTTGCATGGGAGCTACCAGGCCATACCTTCCACCACATGGTCTCTGGGAGTCTTGCTCTTTGAGCTTGTCTGTGGAGACCGTCCATTTGAGGCCAGAGAAGATGTCATTCTCAATGAGCCAAAGTTAACTGCAAGCCTGTCCAAAGGTAGAGGAGTTGTGTAAACACCTAAAAATCAAACACTTAATCCCTATCCTTTCTCTAATACAGTTCCCTGTCTAAGGTTGTAAAACTACTGATGTTAAACTGAAGTGAAACATAAAACTCCTTCATCTGGTCTAACCCTTGTGTGCAGAATGCCACAACCTCATCAAGTGGTGTTTACACACAAACCCTGAAGAGAGACCAGTCCTGGAAGACATTCTATCCCACGACTGGCTGTCAGGACACCACTGGTTTTAAGACACCACTGTGGGAGAGAGGAGAGAAAGTAAGCCTGTTGTGTAATCAGTCATCATCAAGCTGCAGTGGTCAATTTAGGTTTTAATATGGAGAAGCATCCATATGAACCAAGTGCTCTTTTCTGCAGCATCACAGATGGACAGGAAAGGGCAAAGCCATTCAACTGCTCTTGGACACCAGCATCCACTAGACCACCGGGGGCCTTGAGTTTGTTTGCCTGACTCTCCTACTGCTCCTGATGGACCAATGGAGTAGCACAAATAGAACTGCAAGTGCTCTCACCATCTAGCCTCTAGCCATAACACCAGCCTCAGTGTGACTGGCTGATACATGCTGAGCTTTGTTGTCTGCCCTGTCATTGCAACTGATGGGTGAGGATCTCCATCGATTTTAAGACGGAATGGATTTGCTACCCCTTTTGGACCTCTGGAAATAAATTTTAAAATTATCTACTATTGGAGCACTGTGCAATCACTAAGACTAATAAGACTGACTAAGATTGGCTAATTGATGCCTTTTTTGACTATTGAAAAGTAATGCCATTCATTACAATGTGATTAATTTACATTTGTGCATTCCCTGGTATAGATATTGACTACCATTATAAAATGCTTTCACAAGCCTGAGTTGTTCCTTTAGAATAATGCTCATTTGAAAGCCTCAGTTGGAGGAGGACCTTGGGAGCCAGCTGGAAAATGTAATAGTGTCTAAGCATCCTTCCATCCGTGTGGGTTATGCATATGTCAGCACACATACATGTGAGTCTTAGGCAGGGGTTGGCAGCCTTTCTGACATGTAGTGCCTATTGCATATCTTCTTATTTGTGATTCTGTGATGTCTGTAAAGTGGGCTGTGACATCCGGTATCAGATGTTTAAAAAAGACTTGAAGACCATGGTTGATGGTGAAAAGTTATTGTCCAGTGTTTTTGTTTAAAATAGTGATATTAAATGGCAAGTATGGACAATATGGTGCTTAAAGTATAAGAGGTTAACTCATTTCTGTCAGGAGGTGGGTAAACTACGTTTACTTGTATTTAGCCTCTACCACAGCCCTGGTTAAACAGTTACCAGACTGTTGATTAGTGCTGTAAATAAAATCCCTGTTAAATCCCTTGGTATGGATGAGATGAAAATGGTGGAGGAAAATAAATCAGTTACTGTGTTTTGTGGATTAATGTAGTGGCCTGTAGTGATTAGATTAGATTAGATTAGATTAATGAGCATAATGATGATACATGATTCATATGAGTGTATCAGCTTGCATATATGATGAGCCAAAAATGAATTCACAAGATCACATCTAGTCTTATGAAGCTCCCAATCTGAATGTGCATATTATTGTTGAAATAATGTCCTAAATGTGGGATCTTTTGAAGACTGCAAAACTGGTCTTAGATTGTTGAAAACAATTGAACAATTAAAACAATTGAAATTAAAAGCAATTAGTTTGTAGTAAGAATTGCAGACTGGTGGCAGACTCCGGAACTTCAGGAATCAGGTTTAATCGTTACAATGGCGCGCGTCAAGAGAGACATAAGGGTTTCAGCCCCAAAGCATCCACCATTAAATCTAACTTTAACAATGAAAGTGTTCTACTTAAATACATTTAACTGAGGGGAGTTGCATACAGTTAGCATAAAGTTGAAGTACAATACAATGAAAGGTGATTGGTTCTTTACCTGGCGCCATCATGTCTAATGGCCCAAGGACACACCTATGGTAATTAGCATTATTAAGTGGCTGTCCAGTTATATGTATACACCAAGATTCAGAAATATTACTTATGGATTGTCTTGACCAGTCATACACTTTGACTATTGCACTCCTTGTACTGAGACAATAAAGATGATGCCAAACATGAATAGATTCATTTCAATAGATTTCATAACATACAGATACACATTCCAAATCTATCTGAGGTAAGTTTGTCTTTGCTATGTAAATATGAACAAAAGGTTCTACCCAGCCACAGGGGTACCAGCAGACAATTTACATTGATCACCGGGGGAGGATGATCCCTATTGTTTCTGTGCCATGCCAAATCGTGGCGGCTTCCTGGCTGTCTGAGGCAGAATACACTTCTAAAATTATTGCTATCAAAATCAAGTGAAATTGCTTTAGATCGTTTTGAACATACCAGAGCAATGTTTACATTTGTACATTGATCATCTGGCTTTCTTCACATCCTGTGCCTGTAGACAGTGATGTGATACATAGACAGAAGTATGAAAATACACAATTTTGGTTTAATTTGGTCTCGGTTTAATTGGACTCCGTTCTCATCTTCAATGTGCTCTAACTATGCGAAGAGGCGATAGGGTGTAAAGGGGCGCCTTTATTCAGCCAGTAACTTCAACATTTGCATTTTTATACATTTAGCAGGTGCTTTTATCCAAAATTGCTTACATTTTTCAACCATTAATTACATCAGGGCCAGTCTCCCCTTGAGCAACTAGGGCACAACGGTGGCACCCAGGACTCAAACCCACAAATTCCAGGCTAGTATCATGCTAGCCATATTACTCAACCACTACGCCACCACCGTCCTATTAATCAGTACTTGAATCATTCAAATAAAAAAGTAGCAACAACATTGTACATTTTTACCAATCCATGTGGATTTGTTTGTTATGTTGACTGAGACAATTTAGGATTCCTTCATTCCTTCTCATCAGCTCACGTTTTCAAACTGCAAGTGCTTGTAACTCTGCTTAGCAGCAGCAGCAGTGGCAGCCAGGAGAACCTTCATTCACCGCTGTAATGAGCCATTTAATCATCAAAGTGACTATGAAGCTGGGCAATTAACCTAACAAAACAGCATAAAATGTTGCCTAGTGTGCCTTTAAATAGGTAAAAAAAATTGAAACACTATTCGTTTGGTGTTATTTTCACATTCCGTGCCCAATAGGTCAAACGGAAGAATAGTAGGCATGTGTATGCTTAATTGGGTCCTGAAAAATCGCCTGATTTCCCTACGGTTACACAGTATTTCTTATGTTGCCTACAGTATTTTGCACAATAGTTTGTCTATCTATAGTATATATTTCTAATATGGTTTTACTATTTAAAATTAGTTGAATTCGCACACATGAGTGATAGAGATTGATTTTGTACAGGTTTTTTAAGTTATGGCACCTCTCATGCAGGAAATGCACCACATTGCAAAGATCTTTTTCGTCTTCATTGAAGATCTGCTGCTGTAAGCTGATGCTCTGAATTTAGTCTAGGAAGAAACCTTGGGTAGATCCACGACTCAACGGGCTAACCCTACTACCAGGGGAAAATTACAATCAGTACTAACCATGACAGACTACAAGTGATCCAGAATGCAGGTGCGCGTCTGGTTTTTAACCAGCCAAAAAGGGCACGTGTCACACCTCTGTTTATTTAACTCCACTGGCTACCCTTGGCTGCTCGCATCAAATTCAAGGCACTAATGGTGGCCTACAGGGTGATTGATGGCTCTGCTCCCATCTGCCTGAATACTCTCCTGAAGCACTATGTTACCCGACCACTTTGCTCCTCTAAGGAACGTTATCTAGCACGGCCAACAGCTTGCGCAGGTCAATCCAGACTCTTCTCATGTTTGGCTCCATGCTGGTGGAATGACCTTCCAAGTGCTACCAGATCAACTGATATCCTCTCCACCTTCAAGAAATTCTTGAAGACCCAGCTCTTCCAAGAATACCTCCTGGCCCAAATTTTGAGAATGCGCTTAACATCTTATACTTAATTTCTCTTTCATTCTGCACTTTTTATTACACTATTGCACTTTCTACTTAAAATAATGCAGTTTTTATGTTAGCAATATGCACTCTTTGTTAATTTCTTTCATTGTGTTGCAGCTTAAATGTTATTCTCTTTTGTAAGTCGCTTTGGATAAAAGCGTCTGCTAAATGCATAAATGTAAATGTAAACAAGTTGCCTATGGTTTTAGCTAAGGTTCATAATAGTTCCAGAGTATTATCCCACTTTACATTACATGGTAGTCAGTCCATAGGTGGTTATCAGGAATTATGGCTGGACATAGTATCAAACATAGACTCAAAAGGGTGAGATGGGTCATGGGGGTAACAATAAGGGTCCATTTGACAGTGCCATTGTGAGGGGGGGTCAGTCACAAAGCCTGAAGGAAGGGGGGTCGGGCCTGGCATGGGCGTCCAGGAAGGGCCTCTATGATGGAGAATCGGTTCTGACATGGGCCTCCTATAGTGTTGGTTGCAGTCCACTCGGGAGGGGAGGGTGAGAGGAGCCTACCGGAATGAGGCAGGGATGACACTCAGCAGAGGTAATTGTGGACAGAGGAAGCAAATGAATTAGGCCAAGCTCACACATCAGTGTCAGGTCTGCATCAGATCTGGCCACAGTCACGCCCCCTCATTCTGCCTCACAGACTCTCAATCCCTCTCCCCATTCGCACTCACTTCCCTGTGCACAATCACCATCTCCTGAGTACTAATTGGTGTCACCTGGTCTCCACTCTATTTAAGCCTCCTCCCCGGTTTCCCTGGTGTCTGGCCTCGTCATTACCTACCTGGATTACTCCGTGTTGGTCGTGCTTTCGCCGTCTCCTGCGAACCCCGTGTCGAACTCCCCGCGAGCCTGGACTCCCCAGTCGGTATTGTTGTTCCCAGTATCTACCGTTACGCTAGTTTGTGCTTTTGAGTTGGTTACCTTGTTCTCCTGTGTGTTAGTATCTCCCCGTTTCTTCTGTGCTTTGAGTTTCCCGTTTCCTCCGCTATAGTAGTGGACGTGACTTTCATTGAGTTCTGTTTTGTTTGTTTAAATAAAAACTCCTTTGTTGAAATCTGCCTCTGCCTTGTCTGTGCCTGACAATCAGAGAGCAAATGTGTAATTTGGGCATACATATATGCATATAATATTGAGAGAGAGCTGAAAGAGAGAGAGAGGGTAAGAGAGAGAAAGAGAGTTGTACGGCATGACGCAACCAACCCAGCACCACTGCAGGGATGGTCAGTGGCCGTCATGTCTTGCAACTGGGGGCAACAGCAGAGGCAGTCCCTCACAAAAGACCCATGAGAAGTGATTATTTGCCATGCACCATCCCTAACTATGAGAAACAGTAAAGAGGCAGGTTTTAAGTCTAGACTTAAAGGTATTGAGAGTGTCCGCTTGTCAGATGGGGGGGGGGGGATATTCCACAGGAGGGGTGCACGGTAACAAAAGGCTGTTCCTCCTATCATAGATTTTGATATTCTTAGGATTACAAGAAGACCAGCATTTTGGGATTTTAGGGTTCTAGGAGGGTGGTAAGGGACAAGTAAGCCTTTAATATATGTTGGAGCGTTGCCCTTGAGGGCTTTGTAGGTTAGGAGGAGTATTTTAAAATCAATTCGACTTTTAATAGGGAGCCAACGTAAGGAAGCAAGGATAGGAGAGATATGTTCGTATTTTTTAGTCCTAGTGAGTGTTCGGGCTGCAGCATTTTGTATTAGCTGTAGGTTTTTGAGGTATTACTACACCCAGAGAACAGAGCATTGCAATAATCAAGCCTGGAAGTAATAAATGCATGTATTAATTTTTCAGCATCCTCAAAGGATAGAAACTTTCTAACCTTTACAATATTTCATAGGTGGAAAAAAGATGTTTTTGAAATGTGTTTTACATGACTATTTAGAGAGAGGTCCTGGTCAATAATTACCCCGAGGTCTTTAACTTATGCGTTACATGACAGTGACAGGCCACAAGTTTTGGTGAAGGGTTTGTGTTGAGCATATTTAGTGATATGGGCAAAGCCATGTTAAATAGCCTAAATTAAATAGCCTGCCTGCGTGCACTGAGTTATTTTTTTGAACATGCGCATAATAAACGGCTGCCTCAGTTGCGCTTTCCCAAGCCAAAGAGAGGATGGCGTTCTGACTAGATAGTACCACGGTGGTAACTGAAATCACGCAAGACTGCTGTAGTTATGGCGAGTATCCCTTCAGCTTATGGGCCCAGCCATTCAAGCCACAGGTGGAACAGACTTTTATTCGACAGTGACGAGAAAAGTTCTGAACTTTGGGAAATGAGGTTCCTCGCACACATGGAGCTGCGTGGACTCAGAGAAGTGATCACGGTGGTTCCAGACATAGACGAGGGCGACGAAGGAGCTTTTGCTGAAGATGAGGTAAAGAATGGAGAAGCTTACGCAGAGCTTGTGCAATGTTTGGACAATAAGAGTTTGTCGTTGGTAATGAGAGACGAGGAAAGAGATGGAAGAAAAGCATTGGAGATTCTTCGAAAGCATTCGGCGGAAACGGAAAAACCCCGAGTCGTGAGTCTCTACTGTGAAGTGTCCTCACTCTATAAATCTAGCAATGAAACGATTACTGAGTACATAATTCGAGCACAGACAATTTCCACCTCATTAAGAAGAGCAGACGAACAAATTAGCGATGGACTACAGATAGCAATGGCAGTGAAAGGGCTACCCGAGTCATACAAGCACATTACACAGACAAATGATGTCGTAACTTTTGGCGAGTTTAAAAGTAAACTACGCAGTTATGAGAGCACAGAAAAATATGGGAGATGTGACGTGAAAGAAGACAATGTAATGAGGACAAGCGGGACAACAAGAGTGCGCAGCAGTGGTAAAAGAGGACACATGGCCAGGGCATGTCCCGACGAAATGCAACAGAGGAGAGAGGATCGAGGATGGAACACACCACAGCGAGGAAAAGGGCGCAGTCTAGGACGAGGCCGAGGTCGTGACCATATTAAGAAAGCTGATGGGGAGACTGATGCAGTGTCTACATTTTCACACAAAGCAGAAACAGACAGGCAGACGCAAAAGCTACATCGATACTTGAGTTAGTACACACAGACTTATGTGACCCTATAGAACCAGCAGATAAAGATGGGTACAAGAATGCAATAGCATTTACTGATGATTACAGTGGGATGATTTTTCCATAATTTATCAAGGCGAAAAGCTATGCAACTCAAGCTATAGAGAAATTCATAGCAGATGTAGCCCCTTATGGGAAGATAAAGTGCATACGGTCTGATAACGGTACAGACAGTGCACCCTACTCACCTCATCAGAACGGGACTGCAGAAAGAGGATGGAGAACCTTATTTGAGATGTCACAATGCATGCTATTGGAGAGTAACCTCCCAAGGCAATTGTGGACATATGCTGTGCAGACAGCAGCTCAAATCCGCAACAGGTGTTACAATAAGCATCTAGAGCAGACACCTCACCGTGTTTTCACAGGAAAAACACCAGACCTATGCAACTTGAAGATATTTGGCACTGAATGCTATACATATAGGCAGGACAAAAAGAAGCTGGATTCTAGGTGTGACAAAGGGATCTTTGTCGGCTATGATAAGTATAGCCCAGCATACACCATCCATTATCCTGAAACAGGAAAAGTACTAAAACATAGGCTAGTGAAATCAATCACCAAAGGCAGCGCAGATAGCCAGACTCAGACAAATTGTGACATGGAGGATGACACTAAGACGTATGGAGATGCAACACCAAAGGTAGTCAACCAGGGTCAGGGACAGTCTGATGAGAGTAGAGAGTCCAATGTGGAGGAAACTACTGAGGCAGGTCCAACCCAGGCAGATAGTGCACAGAAACAGCAGGGAGAAGGGAGATATCCTATGAGACAGAGAAAAGCTCCAGAGTACTTAAAAGAGTACCAGTGTAAAGCAAAGTGTAACGATGAAACTGAAAATGTAGATTATTTCTACAGAGTGACTTATGGTGTACCTAAAACATTCCAAGAGGCTATGGATTCGGAAAGATCAAAATGTGGGCTGATGCAATGAAAGAAGAAATGAACTCTTTGACAGAGAATGAAACTTTCACTCTGACCAAACAAGCAGTGGGAGGTCGCTGGGTATATGCAGTGAAGGAGAGCCCAGATGGATCTTAGACTTGTAAAGCCAGATACGTGGCAAAAGGGTATGGTCAGGTGGAAGGGATTGACAATAAAGAGACTTTTTCACCAACAGACAATATGACCTCTGTCCGAGCATTGATGCAGGTGGCTGTACAGGAGCATCTTACCCTACACCAAATGGATGTTAAGACTGCTTACCTCCATGCACCGATGGACTGTGAGGTATATATGGAGCAACCGGAAGGTTTTGAGGTCAAGTCAGAAACAGGAGCACCTCTAGTGTGTAAACTCAACAAGTCATTGTATGGCTTAAAACAATCTGGTCGTAACTGGAACATGCTACTGCATGAACACCTTACAGAAAATGGTTTTGTGCAAAATGATGCTGATCATTGTGTATACATCAGAGAATCTGTGAATGAGAAAGTGATTCTGTTAGTGTGGGTTGATGACTTAATCATAGCAGCGAGTAACAACACCATACTCAATGATGTGAAAGATATGCTGAAGAGAAGGTTTAAGATGAAGGATATGGGTCTACTTAAACACTTCCTAGGTACTGACTTTAGTTACAATGAGGGAGAGATCAAAATGACTCAAAAGAGACACATAGAGAAGATGTTAGCAAAATTTGGAATGTCTGAATGCAAACCAAGATCCACCCCATCTGAACTAAAGCTACATTTTGATAGTGGAGGTGAGGTAATTGACTCAATGGATTACACAGAGGTAGTGGGTAGCTTGATATACATCATGACATGTACCAGAACTGACCTGAGCTGGGTAGTTAGTATATTTACATTTTACATTTAGCAGACGCTTTTATCCAAAGCGACTTACAACTCATCAACTATCAATTGTTCCAGGCCAGTCTCCTCTAGAGCAACTTAGGGTTAAGTGCCTTGCTCAAGGGCACAACGGTGGCAGCCGGGATTCGAACCCACAACTTCTCAGGCTACTTACACGCTAGCCCGGTTCCTTAACCACTACGCTACCACCACCCTAGTAAGCAAGCACAATACCTGGCAGTACCAAAGCAACAATATTGGGTTGCAGCAAAGCACCAACTAAGGTACTTAAAGGGTACTATGGATCAGGAACTACATTATCGAAAATGTGAGAAAACTCTACAGCTTGAGGGGTATAGTGACGCTGATTGGGCAGCTGACAAAAATGATAGAAAGGGCACCACTGGATATTGTTTCAGCTTAACTGAGACTGGGGCAGTTATATCATGGAAGAGTAGGAAACAACCAAGAGTGGCACTCTCCAGCTGTGAAGCAGAGTACATGGCACTAACAGCTGCTACTCAAGAGAGTATGTACCTTGTACAACTACTTAAAGGGATGGATGGTAGTAACCAGCATTTACCAGTCCAGATCTATGAGGACAATCAGGGGGCAATAGCTTTATCCAAGAACCCAGTATGCAGACAGAGAAGCAAACGTGTGGATATAAAGTATCATTTTGTACGGTCTGCACACAGAAGGGAAAATATCCTAAGCTCTTCCAAGAATATCTCCTGGTGTAAACTTTGAGAATGCACTTAATAATTTAATTTCTCTACATTGTGTTACACTATTGCACTTTCAACTTAAAACAGCGCAGATTCTATGTTAGCAATATGCACTCCTTGTTGGTTCATTGTGTTGTAGCTTGAATGTTATCCTCTTTTGTAAGTCGCTTTGGATAAAAGCGTCTGCTAAATGCCTAAATGTAAATGTAAATGTAAATATTCGTAGTCTACTGCCCTACTGCAAACATGGTAGTTGATGTACTTACCAAGCCAGTGACAAAGGGTACCTCTGAGAAGTTAAAGGGGTATTTGTTTGGAGAGTAATGACAACTGGCAGATGTAATGTTTTTCATTGATAGAAAATGAATTACCAGATGTACTGTTTTCAGGTTTAGAGAATTGCCAGTATGTAAAATGTTTTATTTTGGAGTTATGTATTTTTGGTTTTGTTTACCACTATAGAGAGCTATAAACATGTCTTTGAGTGGGAGTGTTGAGCATATTTTGTGATATGGGCAAAGCCATGTTAAATAGCCCACGTGGTGACGTCATGTTGAACATGCGCATAATAAATGGCTGCCTCAGTTGTGCTTTCCCAAGCCAAAGAGAGGATGGCTGACGTTTCCTTCACTAATGTTAGCTATCTAGTGCTAGATAGTACCACGGTGGTAATTCAAATCACGAAAGACTGCTGTAGTTATGGCGAGTATCCCTACAGGTAGAATGTTGGTCAGCTGTTTAGAGCCAATCATAACTTCAGTTTTATCAGAGTTTAAACATAGGAAATTATTAGTCATTCAGGTTTTTATGTCTAGGAGACAGGCATCAAGTTAGGGACCTAGCACTGAGTATTGGGGTACACTCATTGACTCATTTTGAGCATGTACAAACTGATAGCGACCAGAGAGGTACGATTAGAACCAGGCTAATGCAGAGTCTTTGATGCCTATCATGTGTTCAAGCCTGTGTAGTAGGATACCAAGGTCAGTAGTGTAAAAGGCAGCACTAAGATCCAATAGGATTAATATTAATATATATCCATTATCAGATGTGATAAGGAGATCACTGAAGATTTTAACTAGGGCTGATTCTGTACAATGATTAGCTCTCCTCCAAGTATTTTTGATACAAATTGGAGGTTAGATATGGGTCAGTAATTAGCAAGGACATAAGGATCAAGATTAGTTTTTTTAATAGATAGTTTAATGACAGATGTCTTGAAAGATTTGGGGACATGCCCAGCTATGAGTGAGTCATTTATAATTTTAAGAATTGTCTCAGCCAATAGAGGGAGAGCAGCCTTAAGAAGATCAGTTGGGATAGGATCCAATAAGCATTTTGAGGCTTTAGCTGAGGAGATCAAGGTCATAATTTCTGATATACTGGTGGGTGTGAATGAATCAAGGTAAGCTACAGGTTGACTAGAGCTAGCTGTAACCATTCCATGTGGTCCAACTCGATTTGAGGTTACAAGGGAGTTGTTTAAGTCTAATAGATTAAATTTTGTCAATAAAATAGTCCATGAAGTCATTGCTGCTTTGAGTTATTGGAATGGAATGGGTCACCTCATTCCTGCTTTGTGTTAGATGGGATATAGTGTTAAAAAGGAATTTCGTATTATTTTTTTTATTGTGTATAAGTGAGGAATAATATGCTGATTTCTGTACAATTCTGACAGATGTGTTTGTGGCTGTGGTACTAACCTTTTAATGGCTAGTCTGATGCCTTGCCCAAAATGCCACTTTTTGTGCAGTCCCTGTATGATGCAGTGATACTCTCTTGAATCAGACTCCATCACCTCTGCTATTACCAAATTGAATAGTCCCATCGTGCAGGCCCGGCGCTACGGGGGAGCGAAGGGGGGCGTCGCCCCCTTGGGACAACATCTCCGCCCCCTCAACTGAGATTCAATGATCACTTTAATATTTATTAAATCAAAATAATATATAGCGAATTTGAATTATTAACAGGTTACTACAGCTCTACATAATTCATTACTAGTAAAATCAGCATGGTATAGTGGGCCTACAAAATCTGATTGGTTGTTAAGATTGTTGTGCTGCATTACATTACTGTACAGGCTAACGGTTTTTTTCCGATAGAGTTTTAGCTGGTAGTCTATAACTAGTATTCGTGCATGGTTTTAAAATGTATATAAGAAGATGGATAGTCACAAAACACACTGTAGAGGACGTAGGGCCCGGGATATCTGCCACCTCAAGAGACCAGGATGACACAGGCAGGCAGGTGAGAGAATCAGAGAATCATTGTGACTTCAGGCTTCCACCTGGTGACCTGGGTTAAGAGTGTCCTTCCCAGCCATGGCTTAAACAATTCCCAAAGAGGCAGTGGAGCAGAAATGATTATCGGTCATTTTCAGCCTCTTGGTATCGAGAGAGAGAGTGGCTGGAATATTCAATTGAGACTGACACTGCATTTTGCTTTCCATGTAGAAAATTTGGAGGCAGCGATTCCGCATTCCGCATTCACAACTTCAGGCTTTAGCAATTGGAAACATGCCTCTGACAAGGCTAAAGGGTTCAGCTAATAGCAAAGAGCATCTGGCGTGTGGTTGCGTGGAAAGAGAAAATTATGCGAAGTTCAACAGGGAACGAGATTTCGACTCTGGTCAATTGTGCTCAGTTGTCCCGAAACCACACACACACACATGTATGTGGAATTGTAGACATGATTGAATTATTTGTCTCAAACGAACTGCCATTGAGGGTGTCTATAGATTCGATTGATTGCCGGAACGAAAGTGGATGTGGACTTTTTCTGTCCCTATTTGATTAGACTTTGAGGCAGAATAAAGAATTCGCTCAGGCATTTAGCACCATCCCAAGAAATGCAACATATACCGCACATGACATACAAAATGAAATAATTGAACTGATGGCTACGATAATAACGGAGGAGATTGTGAGGGATATAGGAGATATCCGTGGTTTACCATCAAGGTTGATGCTAGTTAAATGTGTGCTTGTAAAATGTAGCCTATATGGTAATATAGCGGTTATATAATAAAGGGCGCTAGTTGTGAGTTGCGAGTATGTAATTTTTTATTTATTTATTTATTTTTGGGCAACGCCCCCGCCCCCTCTCGGCACTTCTTTCGCCCCTCGAGTCATTTACTGCTGGCGCCGGGCCGGCCGTCCTGTTGTCAGATATAGGAACAAGATGTACCGGATCTACATTATAAATCGACATGGCAACCTCCCCTATCCTTGAAATTTCGATGGTCATAACTGCAATCAACTTGTTCTTATACACATTCCACCAGATTGTATCAAATATATAGTCTTTCTGAGATGTTGCAGAACAGTGTGGCATTGTCAGAGTCTAACAGCGACATAGGATAGCAGTGAGGTGCTAACTGGCTTTGAAAAAATAGATAAGAAGAATTGGCATAGTACAGGTTAACTGTTTGAATGGTAATAGGTACATAAAAGAATAAAAGTGTCGTTTTTTGGACAACAGTAATCTTAATGGATCTGAAGTTAACCTTTAACTGGTTAAATGCAGGGCTGTAGTGGTAAAATAAAAGGTGGCTAGACTAGGAATTATGTGATGGATGTAGCGTGACATGCGGACCATAGACCATATTTGATGATGGAAAGATATTGTCCGATATTTCTGTTTAGAATAGTAGTGGCATTTAATGCTAATATGGATGATTGAGTGGGATTTTGGAATGTTAAAACTTGCATTTGGTGCATACACTCTAGTAAGAGGATGTCAAAGTCATTTCAGAGATGTGAGAGGTGGGAAAACTGCGTTCGGCTGTAGTCAACAAGCGCACACGGCAGACCCGCGACACCGTCAATCGAATTCTGAAAATAAGTTGCGTAGTGATGAGCATTCATACACTTGAGCATCTTTATGATGACACAGAATAAGAACTCTTTCGTGAGCAAGGTAAAAACTTCCCTCATTACATTAGTATCGCCAAGTTCACACACCTGTTTTCATAGTTGTTTCATAAGGTTTTATAAGGTCTCATATTGACATGCCACGTCGAAATCGTCCGAAAACTTATCCAGGTAAATAGAAAAATAATGGAGAGCAGTTGCCTTTCCCAGCCAAATGGCTAATTTTTCCACAGTGGTAAAGTCTAGTATCACCAAGAGACTAGTCCAATGAATTGTTCACTTGAAGACTGAACTCTTCTGTCAGTGTCCAGTGTCACTGTGTTGGTACTATCTAGATATAGTCTACCAAGTATTTAAACTAATATATAGTGTCTGTTTGCTTTAGTCCAATCTCAGCTGGTAAAAGGCCCAAAGCCTGGTAATAGCCCAACAACCCCTGAGCATTACAGCTCAAAGCCAACAACCTCATCAGAGTTGGTCTGTCAGTCTGGTCACAGTAGCTGGAGGAGATCTAGTCAGGACTGCCTTCCGCCAAAGCCTGCACTGGCTGCAAAGTCAGGCACTACTGTTCCAAAGCGGAAGAGGGAGTTCAGCTCTGGTGCTGAGGACAGACCCCCACAGAGCCCCACTCTTTGCGTGCCCGGTGATGAGGTCTCCTCTGTGGCCCCAGAGGCGAAAAAGAGATGTGGAGAACCCCACCGAGGTAAGAGATGAAGACGAACCATGTTGACAGTCCAAGTTAACAGCAAAAATCAAGCATTTCACTTGTTGGTATGTTTCTGAGAATCTCATGTATTTTCTGTGCAGCGACATTTGCTTCCAGCTACTTAGTTGGAGAGCTACTTGGTTCAGGGGGATGTGGCTCTGTCTACGCGGGAACAAGGAGGTCAGATGGAGAAGAGGTGAGCTCTTTTATTTTTTCCGCTTTTCCTTGGTACCATAGAGTTGATACCTCAACTAGATTATTACGTTTCTCTTTGTAGGTTGCCATAAAGTATATCCCGAAAACAAAGGCCAAGAAATATATTATCATGGTGAGTGTAACTGTATGAAAGTTGAATTTGGATATTTCAAATTACTATCTCGATATCCCCTGAAAAAAGGGGATTAATTGCCTGGGTTAAGATACCTATGTAAATTGGTCTTGTTCTGTTCCCCACCATCTCCAATGTTCCTCTAAATGTTGTCCTCCTCTTTGTACCCAGCCTGGTGATGGCAGGCGCCTGCCTCAAGAGGTCGCTCTAATGACCATCGTCTCTCAGTCTTCTGCATGTGTGAATGTTCTCAAGCTTCTGGACTGGTTTGAAGAGCCCTTCTGCTACATTCTGGTCCTGGAGCGCCCCAGTCCATGTTCTGATCTCTTCGATTTTTGTGAGACATTTGGCGGACGGCTGTCTGAGATGCAGGCTAAGCAGATAATGAGGCAGGTCATCGAGGCGCTGATCCACTGCCGTAATTGTGGTGTTTTCCACAGAGATGTTAAACCCGAAAACATCCTGGTCAATCTAAATGACTGGTCTGTCAAACTGATTGACTTTGGTTGTGGAACTCTGGACAACAACACCTCCTATTGTAACTTTGCTGGTGAGTTTGCAAATAAAAGAAACACAAAGAAATGAAAAAGTCAAAAGGGGAGACTAATTGCAGTTATGAAATGTTCTCTGAAAATATTTCTCTTCAGGCACCTGGGACTACTGTCCACCTGAATATTTTTTGCATGGGAGCTACCAGGCCGTCCCTTCCACCACATGGTCTCTGGGAGTCTTACTCTTTGAGCTTGTCTGTGGAGACCGTCCGTTTGAGGCCAGAGAAGATGTCATTCTCAATGAGCCAAAGTTTACTGCAAGCCTGTCCAAAGGTAGAGGAGTTGTGTAAACACCTAAAAATCAATTAGTCAATCCCTATCCATTTTCTAATACAGTTCCCTGTGTAAGGTTGTAAAACTACTGATGTTAAACTAAAGTGAAACACAGCACCCCATCATCTGGTCTAACCCTTGTGTGCAGAATGCCATGACCTCATCAAGTGGTGTTTAAGCACAAACCCTGAAGAGAGACCAGTCCTGGAGGACATTCTATCCCACGACTGGCTGTCAGGACACCACTGGTTTTAAGACGCCAATGTGGGTGAGAGGATAGAAAGTAAGCCTGTTGTGTAATCAGTCATCATCAAGCTGCTGTGGCAATTTAGGTTTTAATACGGAGAAGCATCCATATGAACCAAGTGCGATTTTCTGCAGCATCACAGACGGACAGGGAATGGCCAAGCCATTCAACTGCTCTTGGACACCAGCATCCACTAGACCACCGGGGCCCTGAGTTTGTTTGCCTGACTCTCCTACTCCTCCTGATGGACCAGTGGGGTAACACAAATAGTGCTCTACCATCTAGCCTCTAGCCATAACACCAGCTTCAGTGTGACTGGCTGATACATGCTGAGCTTTGTCGTCTGCCCTGTCATTACAACTGATAGGCGACAATCTCCATCGATTTTAAGACAGAATGGATTTGCTACCTCTTTTGGACCTCTGCTGAGAAGTGGAGAATTTTTGCATTGGAGGGGGATCTTAGTATTTGGATTATCACTACAAATGCCCTCTACTCTAACACTGGAAATAAATTTAAAAAATGATCTACTACTGGAGCACTGTGCAATCACTAAGACTAATAAGACTGACATAGATTGGCTAATTGATTTCTTTTTTGTTGACTACTGAAAGTAATGCCATTCATTACAATGTGATTAATTTACATTTGTGCATTCCCTGGTATAGATATTGACTACCATTATAAAATGCTTTCACAAGCCTGAGTTGTTCCTTTAGAATAATGCTCATTTGAAAGCTTCAGTTGGAGTAGGACCTTGGGAGCCAGCTGGAAAATGTAATAGTGTCTAAGCATCCTACCATCCATGTGGGTTATGCATATGTCAGCACACATACATGTGGGTTTTAGGCAAGGGTTGGCAGCCTTTCTGACATGTAGTGCCTGTTGCATATCTTCTTATTTGTGATTCTGTGATGTCTGTAAAGTGGGCTGTGGCATGCGGTATCAGATGTTTAAAAAAGACTTGAAGACCATGGTTGATGAAGGAAAGTTATTGTCCAATGTTTCTGTTTAAAATAGTAATGGTATCAAATACTAAATATGGACAATGCAGCATTTGGTGCTTAAGGTCTAAGAGTTGGATAAACTTGTATCTGTCAGGAGGTGGGTAAGCTATGTTTACATGCGTTTAGCCTTGACTACAGCCCTGGTTATACAGTTACCAGATTTCTGGTAACTGGCGGAGAAAAAACATCACAGTTACTGTGTTTTGTGGATTAATGAGCATAAAGATATATGATTTATAAACCATTCATATGAGTAGATTCTTACAGAATAGGAAAAACAAACACAGTATTAATTGCATACTCTTGTGGCAGTATGGATAAATAAACACCAAGAAATACATATAAGAAAAGTAGGTTGCCCAGCATGACGGCAGAATGGAAAGTCATCCTTGTTTGTGTGCTTCAGAAGACCCCTGAGTGAACAGTTAGGATTCAAAGCATTCAAAACTGTATTGCAGGATTAAGTGTATTGAAGTGAGTTACATTTGATGCAATTAGTTTTTCACCTTAAAACACTGTTAAAGTACTTCAACAGACAGTGGCGGTTCAACAGTGTATTACCCCCCGGGCAAGACCGCCTCCGAACGCCCCCACCCCCCGAAAGAAACGAAAAAAATATTGATAATGCCCAAAACAATATAATTTAAGCATAACTCACTAATTGGATTAGAGTATTGCTCTATACAGTGGATCCCCGTTCCCCCCTTTGTGTTGCGTTGCATTTGCAACCCAGAGGTAAACTTTTCCCCGCGCCCCCTCCCCTTTGCCCTTTTCACACACAGCTTCTGTGCATGGCACCTTCTCAGCAAGCAAGGACGCCTGCAGTTAGGGGGCACCAATGTGCCAATTGCCCACACAGTGATATAATAGATATTCAGGGATAGTTTTTTTTTCCTAAGCGCTTGTGCTGCCCCCTACAAAATGGTGCCTAAAACCGCTACTGTCAACAGAAGTTATGTTGTAAAGAAATGCTTTAGACTTCTTTTGTGTATTGTGTCCTCAGGAAAGCACACTACCATAGTTACTGTCATGCATGGCTCCCTACTAAATGAAATTTGTAATAAGAATCACTAAACAATTTGAAATCAAGTGAAATTGCTTTAGATCATTTTGAACCTGAGCAATTTTTGACATTTGTAGACTGATCATCTGGCTTTCTTCACATTCTGTGTCTGTGTCTTGACAGAAGTATTAAAAAAAACACAATTTTGGTTTAATTTGGTCCTCATTCACCCTGTATTTTTTACATTTACATTTTTATGCATTTACTTTCATCCAAACAGCTAACATTTGTCAAGTATCAGTTACATCAAGGACAGTCTTCCCTAGAGCAACTTAGGAGTGGGTGTCAAGTGTGCAAAGGTGGCAGCCAGGATTCCAACCCACAATTTCAAGGTTACTAGCTGGCCAGGTTCCTTAACCACTATGCCACCACCGCCCCATCAGTAATGAGCCATTTAACCATTGAAGTGACTAGGAAGCTGGATATATTAACCTTAAAACATCATAAAATGTTGCCTGGTGTGCCATTAATTAAAAGTGGGGATCATATAGGTGTCAGACTCAGACAGGCGGAGGCAGCAAATAAACTCAAGAGTCTTTATTAAAGCAAAGAACAAAGGGGTAACAAAAGTCGCGTCCGTTACTATAACGGAGGAAACGGAAAAGAACAACGCTCAGAGGTTTGAGAAAAACTAACACACAGGAGTTAAAGGAGTCAAACACAAAAGTACTAATTTCAATGATCAAGATACACGGAGAGGGACAATATCAGCTGGGGAGTCTAGGCTTACGGGAATGGAGATACGGGAGATCACGGGAGACGAGGGAAGCACACGAACACGCAGGAATCAAGGTAACATCGACGAGACCAGACACCAAGTGAAGCAGGAGGGAGGCTTAAGTAGGGTGGAGACCAGGTGACACCAATTAGAACTCAGGTGAAGGTGATCGTGCTTGAGGAGGTGAGTGCAAACGAGGAGATGAGCTGTGAGACTGTGGCGTTGAGTGAGGGGGCGTGGCCGTGACCAGGTCCGATGCGGACCTGACAATAGGAGGCCAAGATGTAGTACCCCCCATAGCTTGATTGAACATTGTTGCAGTTTTATTATATGAGCACACTCATACACATACACACACACGCATACACACACACACACACACGTACACACACATACACACACACACACAAACACACACCCACACACACACACACTCACTCACTCTCTCTCTCTCTCTCTCAAACGCACACATACACACACACATATACATAAACAGGCCCTTATAAGTAGCCTTATAAATGGTCAGAGGTTTGAGATTTAAGCGGTGGCTGGTTTGATCCCCTACCAGTAGGAAATATGTGGCGGGCGGAAGTGGTTGAACCTCAGTCTCCCATGCCCATACGGCTGTGGTGCCCTTGAGCAAGATAACCAACCCCTCACTACTCCCCCGGTCCCACAGCAGCAGGCTGTCCACTGCTTCAGGTTCAGTGTGCGTTTACTCACTATGTGTTTCTTGTGTGTATCACTAATTCAGACTGAATTTTATGAAAGTGTCATTTCTACAAATTGAGAATATGAATACTGTGTCTTAGAAGTCTCCATTTCTGTGCTTGTATATATTTGGGTTTTGTTCATATTTACAATATAGACTGATGGTTTTATTAGAACTCTGAAGGAAGTTTTATTGAATTATTATTGTCATTTAAAAAATCATGGCAATTGAAAGTATTGTCCTGTTCATGCAGCAATAAAAATAGATCCAACATGCTCTATGTCAGAACTGTTTGCTCTGCCATAATATTTCTTGGAACTTGTTAAAAATATAACTAATTTAAAAAAAAAACATCTGTTCGAAAGTTAGGACACAATATAGATTTTGTGGTAATATGTTTTTCAACCTGTATTGAGTGTAAAATGTAACATCCTGTCATGTCCTGTCCACGAATGCTCATGCTGTTGTGTATTCCTGTGTTGTTCTCCTTGTATTCCTGTGTATTTCCTGTGAGTAAATCCTGTCTACTACTGATCTTGTGTCCACCTGGGTCTTTACCTTTTAGCCCTGGGAGAAAATGAGAAGTATAAACTATATAGATGCCTTTTCTGCCTGGTGTCAACACTTTTCCATAGTCATGTTTGATTTCTACAAATTAAGAGCTTCATTTTGAAACTATACACTTGCTTTAAAACTACTTTAACACATTTATGTATTTAAAAAAGGATGTGTGGCTAATGATGTAATCTTGAGAAATTCTAAGAGGGAAGAGCCCTGGCACACATCAGGTAATGAATCAGCACATCCTAAACTATGAATTTCTGCAAATAAAGTAGGCTACTTAGTAAAAACCACAGTCCTTTCATCTGGGTACAAGGGGGTTTATGGTGGCCTGAAAGTACGCAAGTGCAGCCAAGATCCTTATCCTTTCAGAGAACATCAGAGCCTTCTCTAGGTGGTGAATTTCCCCTAAACTCTAGAGACGTTGAGACACACAAACAATTTTACTCATGTGACTCATGGGAAAGTTACAGACCACTGAATTAAGTAACCTTGTGAGATTTCTGCACACCATAATGCTATATTTTGCAAACAATTTAAAGACTAAAATGTACACATTTAATATTTATTACCATAGGAAAAAAGAATATATATATAATATTAAAAGAAAAACTTTTTTGTCATTTTCATTTGAAATTTTTAATTTGAAAGCCTACTGTCCAGAACTTAATGCCAATTCAGCTGTTGTCATCAAAGGTGTAACATTTCAGTGACAGTACTGGACTGTTGGCTCAGATCTGTAACACAATGTGGGCCAAATCAGAGCACAATATTTAAAACAAAACTCATTTAAATAGAAGACTGACCCAGGCCAAACTTGGAGACCAATTAAACAATGCTTGGTGTTAGAATGTTTCAACTGAAACCTCTACCTGCCTTGGATGTGGCCCATATCCAGAAGAAAAATGATGGGGGCTTCATCTAGAGGTGCTTTACTCACAGATCGGGGCCAAAGGTATGACTCTCTGGGAGGACTCCTGAGATTCTTGACTCATGATGTGGACTGTGCACTTTTCCCTGCACACAAACCACTTGGATAACTTGGATTACATAGTGGAGCATAGTGGAAATCAATGACGATTCCCAAATGTATGAAGGCACATAATTTGACTGCTACACAGAAATGTGTGCTATCTGAAGAATTTGAAACATTTAGTTAGCTTCTCTCCATCATTCCTGGAATATCTTGTGATCCAGAAGTTACAGTCCATGCATTCCATTGTGACTTGTACATGCTGTGCTAATACACAAAGAAATGCCAGTTTTTTTATTGTCTGTCATTGGGTAGCACTATATCGCGAATAAGGAATGTGGAATCATTTGGAATCATTTGATTCAGCTCCTTGGCACCTAGGCTCCCCCACTAAAATGATAAAATTGGGTACTATGGTTCTTTTTTTAATGGGAACATACTGTGAGAAAGAAAACAGTTTTGAAAGCAGATTTTCAGATGACATTTAATTGTAAAGAATAGATGATGACAAAAAGTGATGTGAAACTGAAGTTTTAATTCAACACGTTTTTTTTAATTTGCAAATAAAATTGTAGTTGCAAAGATTACTGTCACATAAGTAGTCAAATGTTTATTTATTTATTTATACGGTCAGTGCATTCGGGATTGATCTCTTTTATTATTTTAAGTTTGCAGTTGCACAAAAGTCCTGCTGCTAGTTTAATTTTAGCAGATTTCATAAACAAAGATACACAGATGTGTTTAACTGCATTTCATATGACCACATTCCATTAAATAAAGGTGTCATTTCAATCACTTCCCTGTGGCCTTTCAGAGTTCTGAAAAAGTTGTCGAGATGAACAAACATATAAAAGCGGGTTCATACAACTGTTAAGAAAAGTGAAACTTTTAACAATAATGTGGCTTGATTTCCAAAAGCTCTTCAGTGTGTTCGACAAAGATGGGTTGGATGATGTCAGGGCAATTGTTAGGATTCTCACAAGATTTATCACATGTACAGGGGTCCACAGGATGACAAAAGCCAGCACAATTGTGGTCACTAGTTTAGTCAATCTCTGGTTGCTGAAGAAGGCTGTCTGGTTAACCTTCTTTTGGAGGCAGCAGTAACAGCTCACTATGATGGAAAACGGAATGACAAACCCCAATATAGTCTCATATAGGAGAATGGCTAGAATCTTTAGGTCTGACTCAGAGATTCGTTCACAGATTTGCTCTTTACTTAAGTCTGCATACATAGCATCTGGGCTGGCAAGTATTAATGCAAGCATCCAGAGACAGAACAGCAACATTTTTTCCCGTTTCCTGCCGAGTTTGTTCCACTGGTTTCTGTGCAGAACCATCAAGTACCTTTGGACGCTCATCAAAGTTACAGTCAACAAACCAGCATACATACTAGTTAGGACCAGGAGGAAGAACAGCTTGCAGAGAGTACGGCCAAGCATCCAGTTGAAGTTCTCATTGTAGATAAACCAAGGCAAAGTGGTCAGACACAAGATGTCAGAAGTCGCCAGATTCAACATCAGATGCATGGTGAAGTTGTCCTTCTTGAAGTGGCAAAGGATGAACACCACAACACAAATGTTTCCAGGTAAACCCAGCAGAAAACACAGACTGAGCAACCCAGTACTGACCTGCTTTGGTACATCAACACTAGTGAGATTTGAAGTGGTGTGGTTTAGACTCTCCATGTTTCTCTCAGGATGACTTGAGCAAAAATGTGAAGCAAGTCTGAACACAAGATAACAAGGTAGAGTAAGATCTCAAGTTATTGTTGCCATGTGACACTGTGGTTTTGTGGCAATGCATGTCAACCAGAGGATGTTACAGAGGAAGAGTATAGCCACTATCTTGCTTATCAGCCTGTTGCAACTCATGCATGTAGAAAAGAGTCGTTGTGCAAAACATGAAGGAAATGAAATAAAAATAATAAATAAATAAATAATTAAAAAAACAATACGTTCTTTGGCTCTTGACCGTGGTGAGCTTGAAATACATTAACAATGTGTAGAACGATGGTCTGGTTTTATTATGAGGCTACACTTAACGGCAAATGTCTGATTTTTGGTAAACTAGCGCAGTGCCCGTACAAAAAATTTATTCCAGGAAACTGGTAGCACAGGTACATGTGTGCATGTAGGCTGGATTCCTACAGCACCTCTGGACATTCTTGGAGAGGAAAAAAACACAACACTAACTTCGTGCATGGGTGCTTCGATGATCTTTTGCATTGCATGTTGCCTGGTAAAAGTTTGCTTAGGATAACTGAAGAGACTTGTTTCTGGACCGTGTTGCATGTGGTCAGTTTCCATAGAGTTTGCATACTTGCCCTTTTAGGGTGAAGGGGAAACAAGTTTTTCAATGTTATTTTATTTGTGTGTAGTTAAAACTACTTCAGTGTTTCTAGCACGTTCTGGAAATTCTTGGATTTTCCAGGATTTTCATGGACCTCTGAAGAGCCTCCTGAAGACGAGCAGTTTATTTTCCTCCCCAAGTATCAGCGGCATGCAGAGGATTAATTCCCCACCACCCCTCCCACCCCCACCTCTTCTCCAGTCCACCTGAACGCTTGGAGGCGAAATGTACAAGTTGAAATGCTATTTCTGCCAGCGCTTTTTCCTCTGCTCTTAAAATATTTATCCAAACGGCTGGCCGAACATGCCGATTTTCTCTTTACTCAGCCGTGATCATATCGGAGTCACAGGCCCGAGCACCAAGTGCTTTTGTCAGTGAGTCGTGTTTTTCCACGCAAAGTAATTAATTGATGTGGACCAGATGCATGCTTGGAGATAATTGTGTGGAGAATATTTGGTCATATCTGTGTCTGTCTCCCTTTGTCTTTTTAACATATTAACCCTTCTTGGAGCCCACCAATCAGCATGGCTGGAAAGAAAGCAAAATGATGTGATTTCTGAAAAATGGTGACAAGGCTTGCCAACCAGACTGAGCTAACCTGCCAAATCTGACCCCCTGGTTTCAGGTAGCCTGGCCATGCCTTCCTATGCACTTCTGTTTGACAAAATAAGTGTAGAGGCCAAGGTTTCAGGTCAAGAAACGTTGCATTCTAAGATGCACAGCAGAGCCTACCCGTTTGTTTCTTTGTAGTGAAATGATTTAATGTACACACACCACAGAGGTTACAGAGGCCATGTCTGTGTGATAGAGCTTTTTAGGCAAATGTTAACTGTCATAGTTGTCCAGACTCTCCAGACTGTGTGTGTACTGTGTGTAGAATGGGTATGTATAAAGCAACGTACAAAACAAAAGTCATAATGGTAAACAAAAACAATTAATTAGCTGAATTTTAAAATGGGCTACAGGCCTAGGCAAAATAATAAACAAAACATAGTCCCCCCCTCACATTGGCACTGTCAAAATGGACCCTTATTGTTACCCTCCTGACCCCTTGACTTTAACACTGTGTCTGGCTGCTGTGTCCAGCCATAATTCTTGATAGCCATCTATGGACTGACTACCATGTAATGTTATGTGACAATATTTTGGAACTATTATGATGTTTAGCTAAAACCATGGACAACTTGTAGTCTATCATGGTTACTACTGATTATACTTTTCATGCATGAACCCTGGCAGTTGGATTAGCCCCTTGAGTCGAGGATCTGCCCAAGGTTTCTTCCAAAACTAGTTTTTCCTTGCCTCTGTCGCTTTTGGGTGCTCCTTGCTGTAAAGCGCCGTGAAACAATACTATTGTAAAAGGTGCTGTATAAATATAATTTAATTGAATTGAATAGCCTGTATATAATAAAATGTTAAGTACAAAAAAGATAAACATAAAACATGTGCTGTGGTGTGAACCAGGCAAGACATGGAGTTCTTGCATGCTTGTCAGCAGGTTGAGAGGGCAGGAGGGCAGGTACAGGTAAGACCATCAGGCACGTCAGCCGCACATGTGAAGAACATCTGACTAGGCTAGCCTACTATTTTTGGGAAATGCACTTTATTACATTATTGGAAAGTTATTACATTATTAGGCTTTATTACATGATTCAGATACTTATTAGAGATTTTTATTACATTATCAGTTATTACACTATCAGGCAATTATTACCTTATCAAGTTCTACAGGCCTTGCCCCAGCATATATTAAGTACTTACTTGTCCTTACTTATTCTGCTAGACCCCTAAGATCCCAGAATGCTGATCTCCTTGTAATCCTGAGAGTATCAAAATCTGCAATAGCAGGAAGAGCTTTTTGCTGCCATGCGCCTCTCTTGTGGAATAATGCCCCACCCCCCATATTTGACAAGCGGACACCCTCAATATCTTTAAGTCTAGACTTAAAATCTTCCTCTTTACTGCTCCCCACAGTTAGGGGTTAAATTGTAGTCTATCATAGTAACTGCTGATTGTACTTTTCCTGCATTTACATTTACATTTATGCATTTTGCAGACGCTTTTATCCAAAGCGACTTACAACTCATCAACTATCAATTGTTCAGGGCCAGTCTCCCCTAGAGCAACTTAGGGTTAAGTGCCTTGCTCAAGGGCACAACGGTGGCAGACGGGATTCGAACCCACAACTTTTCAGGCTACTTACACGCTAGCCAGGTTCCTTAACCACTACGCTACCACCACACCAGCATAACCCCTAGCTGTTGGGTTGGCCCCCTGAGCTGTGGATCTGCCCAAGGTTTCTTCCTAGACTAACTACCACAAGGGAGTTTTTCCTTGCCTTTGTTGCTCTTGGGTGCTCCTTGCTGTAAAGTGCCATGAGAAAATACTATTGTAAAAGGCACTGTATAAATATAATTGACCTGAATTGAATTATCTGTAAACTTTGCAAACAGCTAGTGTCTCAACCATCAATTGTGTTTTGGGATGAGTCGTGGTGCGCTCATAAATGTAACAAGACAACTGTGGTCTTAAAGCAAGCGTATAGAGTTATAGCGGTAGCCTATGAAGTATTTGGGTTGGCCCAGTGTCAATTAAGCTGAGGTGTAGTGTGAATTTTTTTAGTGGGGTACGCAATATTATGCTATGAATAATGCCTAATATTTAAAAAGTGAGAAATAGCCTCTGTTCAAAGAAGTGTGCGGACTCTGCACCCAACACCCACTACACCCCTGCAATTAAGACAATGTTGTGTGGAGAAAAATGCAGACTTTTTAAAAATCAAGCTATATACGCATTAGGCCTGGGTTACCCTAACCATAACCCTAACACTAGGTTATATATAGACCTTTTATAGGTGGTCTGTGGCCTATATGTTAAATAGGCTACATACGTTTTTCACCTAAAATACAAAAAAAATTTAAAACGTTTCAACACAAGTTATTTTGATATATCTTATTAATCATATTTGATTTCAGACACTATTTCTTGCTTGTCTGAAGCAGCTCCTGGATCGGCTATAGTCTTCTTTTTCTTTTCCCTGGTTTTCACAGACGTCCTTCCCTCTTCATCTTCATCAGTTTCTATTTCATGCCCTGACTCATTTTCGTCCTGGGCAGTCTCCTCTTGCTCATCCCCATTTTCCTCCTCAGCATCTGACTCCTTTTCTGCTCCTGCCTTCCCCTCATCCTCTGCCTCCTCTGTTGGCTCTTCTTCCATGTCTGTGTCTTTGTCTTCATCTTTGTCATCATCATCATCGTCTGTCTCCTTGCCCTTTATGTCCATGTCTGTACCCTCAACAGTATCTTGTTTTTCCACACCTATGTGTTTCTCATCCTCTATCTCATTCGATTCATCTTCTTCCATCATAATGTTCTCCGTGTCCTGCTCAGTCTCCTTGTCTGTATCTGACTCCTCATCCTCTGTCTCATCTGAATGCTCATCATCTGACTCTGTCTCCTTCTCTTCCTGTTCAGTTTTTGTGTCCTCCTTAGGTTGAGCCGTGTGCTTTTTCTTGGTCTTTTTAACTTGTGCTGACTGGAGCCTTGGTCTTCCAGCCATGTCTGTTTTGTTTTGTTTTTTCCTAAAGGGTTAAAGAAAAAAAAAAATCAACATTTAAGCTACAAGAAATAGGCCTACACATTAAAAACCCATCTAAAATAGTCCAGACTAACCTATATGGCTAAGGTTAGTCTATTTATAATTCCTTCCTACAGTTAATCAGATTAACGTCTGATTGCAACTAACATTTTTGATGACCAAACAAGTCTATGCATTATCCAAAATCCAAATATTGTCACCATGGTGATAGGAACTCCCTGTGAGAAGTTTAAGGTTGGATTTTTAGTCATGTTTTGATTTTGATGTGTTAGAATTTTAGTGTAAGCTACTACACTGAACAGCAATAACATAGGCCTAGCTGAATAACATAGCCTTAAAAAAGAATACTAAAAAGGATAGGCCCTCCTCTCAGACCTGTCGCAAGTAAACGTGGCTGTATATATTAAAAAATACAGTATTTTTCTTTTTAAAAATCCTAACATTATTCAACATTATTCATTATTTTCCTTCAAGAGACTTTTGTTGTCAAAGTGCACTCACCGAACCTTTATTTTGATATAATTTCCTCCCCCTAACCCGGAAGTGAAAGAAAACACTCACCAACACGAACCTCAGCTGATCCTTGTCAATAATATATCGGACCACTGAAGAATCACACTGAATATAACGCTTTCCATTCACCCCTTCCTTACTTGTGGGATCTTGGGTGATCTTTCAAGTTTGAAGAAAGCTTAGCATCTAACGTTACTTGTTCGAAAATGAACGTCACTCTTGCTGTCAAACAGTATGTCTCGAAAATGATTGAGAGCAGCGGGCCCGGCATGAAGGTTCTGCTGATGGATAAAGAGACGGTAATAATCTACGTGTAATTTAATTCAGATTAACTTTCTGAATTACTCGTATGAGTTTGAATTGATAAACTGCTGTTTAGCTTTTGTGTGACAGGAATTTTGCATTCAAGCGTTAAGATAACAGCAGTTTTCAGTGATACAGCCTCCATTAAAAGTAAAATTATATCAATGTCAATGTGTTTGTGAACGATCCAGAGTAACATATGATCTGATAATTTAGGTATGAACATGTCTACGTAGAGTAGTGATTGTGCTTTTTGTACTTGTGTCTGAACTAGCAATGTTTGTTCTGTCTCCATTACTTTAGACCAGCATTGTCAGTGTCGTTTACACTCAGTCAGAGATCCTGCAGAAGGAGGTCTATCTCTTCGAAAGAATTGATTCACAGAATCGAGACAGCATGAAGCATCTTAAGGCTATTTGCTACCTTCGACCTACCAAGGTAGTTGGCTATATATAATTATTTCTGCGAGTCACCATTGCCTGTTGTACTCTTAACACAAAAGCTGTGAATACTATAGCCTAATGTAGGCTACCTGTTAACTTGCAGGAGAACGTGGAACATCTGATTCAAGAGCTGCGGCGGCCAAAATACAGTGTTTACTTCATTTGTAAGCAAAAGCATAAGACCCTCCATATGCTTCTTCCATCCATATGATTCTTCTCTCATGTCTATATGTTTCATCATAGATCACAACAATGTAGTTGCAGGTTTCTAGCCACTTGGCTTTTCAGGGTCTGTCTTTTATTTACCACATGTGCTGTTCGGTTTCTGCAGACTTCAGTAATGTCATCAGTAAAAGTGAGGTGAAAGCCCTAGCAGAGGCTGATGAACAGGAGGTGGTGGCAGAGATGCAGGTATGTTCCTTTGAATCTCTTCTACTACATGTATAAGTCTTTGCCTATTAACTTCATTTCCCAGTTCACCATGTTAGTTTTTTTCAACTTGTAGTAAATGTTTCTGTTGTAGTTTGAATGCATTCAGTTCTGATGTTTTTTGTCTTACAGGAGTTTTATGGGGACTTTATTGCTGTGAATCCTCACGTGTTCTCTCTTAACCTCAGTGGAGTAGCCAGAGTGAGTCAGAAAAATCCTTACAACTTGCTGCAACATAGATCTGGACACATCATTTTACTGTTTTTATTGTCTGCTACTCTTTCTTATTTAACATGGTTAGGAAGAGATTTGTTTACATTTGTTTTATATTTGTGAGACATATTGTGAAATGGAATGTCTGAAAATCCAGTGTTATTATATTATTGTTACTATACACTATGTTACTTGGTAACATGATGGAAGTCATGTGATCTGTCCCTACTTAGCCACACAAAAAGACAATTACCATTTCTAAAATGGCGCACAGCTATTCTACATGCTGCATACCACTTGGGATGTACCATTGCTAGATCTTTTTTGGTTGTTCTAGGTTGAGAAAATATTTGCTAATATGTACTAATTTTGCTTTCAGATTTTACCAAACAGAGCCATAATTTCTGGAAACAGCTTAAGCAGTGTGCACAATTTAGTCAAGCGAGCACACATTCTCTTGATACAAAATGACATATCCCAGTGGATGTTGTATGCAGTATAGAGCTGTATGCTTTTTCAGAAACACCAGATGTGTTTAAGCACATTGATACTTTGCTGTTATATTTTCTATAATACTAAACCTTTGACTAGTACACATGCATTGCAGATGTGGTGAGCTGCATAGTGCGCTACACAGCTGTTTCCCACTCTATGAGATTCGGTGTTATGTACATAACATAACAATATTACATAACAATATTAAAAATGGATTAGTCTGACAGATAAAGCCTGACAGTGATGAGGATATCATTATTGTTCTTCCAATAGTCATTGTGAAACTTTCTACTCATCAAAATGATAATGGACAGGATCAAGAAACATCCCTCCTCTCAAATATGAAACCTTCATTCATGTTATCAGTAATCTACTGTCTGTCAGTAGATTACTGAATTGACTAGTCTGTCTTTCTTGCATGCAGTGTGGCATAGTGAAATATTAAGTTGTACTGTATAGCAATCCAAATCAACTATGTATAATGGGTAAATTTGTGTCAAATGCTTAGGCAAGTAAAGGATGCACTCTAAGTATATTGTGATCTTGACTTCTAATGCTCACGTGTTCTGTTCCTGCCCATGTGTTGGTGCTCAGGGTCGAAGCTGGGAGCCTAGTTTACTTGCTCGGACCACCCAGGGACTGACGTCAGTGTTGCTGGCTCTGAAGAAATGCCCCATGATCCGCTACCAGCTCTCCTCAGAAATGGCTAAGAGGCTTGCAGAGTCTGTGAAGGTATCACCACTTCCACACGGTCACTGGTTTTTATTTGAGAAACAGCTCTTTGTAGAAGAAGTGCCAAAAGTGGCTTCATACTATGGTTTAAAGAAGCCTTGTCATTAAAAATATGTAGACACACACACACACACACACACACACACACACACACAGAGGGAGAGAGAAACACTCGCACACAGAAGCAAATGTTACCAAACAAAAAACAAAAAACTCACTAGATACCTTGCATTCAAATTCAAGCTCATTTATTTGTCACATAATCATAACAGTGTACCATTTGCAGTGAAATGTGGGACTGGTAGACTCCACCTACTATGTAGTTTAAAGTAAATAATATGACGTAAAATAAATATACTATTAGCTAGATATTTGCATTAATAATTACACACTGGTTCTAGTGAAATTTAATGCAGAACATTAACAAATACATTTTTATGTTTTGATTTGATTTTTAAAATAGCTGGCATATCCATATTAAGGAGTCTAATGGACTGATGGAAAAAACTTGTTCTTTTGAAGTTGTTAAATATGTTGTTAAGTTAATAAGTTGTTAATAATGATTTGATGTTTACTTAGAATTGATCTATCCACTCTACTGTGACAAACCCACTCTTACTGCACAGATTCTAATATACATCTGCATCTAAACATGGATTTTTCTCTTTTTCTGAAGAACACACACCTTTCCTAAATAGATCCTCTGCATTTATGCCTACAAAGATATCATGGTAGAGCTTTGACTTGTCTTTGACTTGACTTGTCTTTGGCTTGTGTCTAAAATCTTGGGTGTTTTTTCCCTCTCACGCAGCAAATCATTACCAAGGAGTACGAGCTGTTTGACTTTAGAAAGACAGAAGTGCCTCCCCTGCTGCTCATCCTGGACCGGAGCGATGACGCCATCACTCCCCTCCTCAACCAGGTCAGACCAACTTAGTGCCTTTTGGAAACAGATGTCAGATGGATAATGGAGGAGAACTGCCACTAGAGGGCGCCAGCTTTTAACTTTTTCCTCAGCTTTGTTCTTTTAACCTTTGTGTGTTGCCTCCCTTACACATGGTGTCTGAGATTTCAGTGGATTGGCTCAGATTTCATCAGACTTAAGATCAAATAGGGGAAATTACAAGTGAGCAAAAGACCATTTGTGAGAGTTAAACTCACAGTGATAAATAGTGTGTGACATTGACCTAAAATTGAAATAAGAACAAAGACACTAAGATGAGTGAACTAAAATGGCATTGCATTAGCATAGACACATTCTTTATTAAGTTATTTGTAATATTTCCCATCTGTGCAAATGTTTGTACACACAGCTGTTATTTACACATTCAGTTCTCTGGTTGATTAGGTTATGGTCAATTACTTTTTCTAGTGGACGTATCAGGCCATGGTGCACGAGCTTCTGGGCTTGAACAACAACCGCATAGACCTATCCAGAGTACCAGGCATCAGCAAAGACCTGCGAGAGGTTGTGCTCTCGGCGGAAAACGATGAGTTTTATGCCAATGTAAGTCCTTGACATATTTTCTGTTCGTTCAGTATCTTCAATGTTTCACTCTTTCCTTGTACTCTACTCACTTGCTGTGGTGTTTCCTGGACTAGTTCATTTATGGTTAATCTATGGTTCCTTTTGATTTCTTTTGTGCCCCAGAATTTATACTTGAACTTTGGTGAGATTGGAACCAACATCAAGAACCTAATGGAGGACTTCCAGAAGAAGAAGCCCAAAGGCCAGCAGAAACTGGAGTCCATCTCCGACATGAAGGTCAGATGCAGCACAACACAGTCCCAACACACTTCATCAGTTACTGATGGTGTTTGGAGATTTCATATCTAAGTTTGAAGTTTTTTAGCTGGATAAAACATACTGAACAAAATCAATTGGATGTGTCATAAGCCTCTTTCAGCCATCGGATATCAATAGAGAATCAAATGGTAGGCTGCATATCTGAGTTGGCCTACTAAATGTTTGTGGTGTGAAACTACACAGTTAATGTCCATGTAGTCTACTGTCTACAGCAACCCACTGCAGCTAGTATCGTTAATATTATGCTAACACCAGTATCCAGCCACAGTAAAGCCTTGTCTGTGTCTGGAGCAGAGGGGTTTCCAGTTACTTCTAAAATTTCAATTTAGATGAGTGGGCTAGATGCATAGCTACTTGTAACTACCTAAAATGCCATGAGTCCAGTAGTTAGACTAGCCCACTGAATGGTTTTCATTTTGGATGAATCATGCAAGCAGTTTAATCAAGGAATGTTTGGGCTCAGCATTAGATGATATTCTCTGTCATCGGGAAGAACTGAGGGGATAAAATGCAGCAGGCATATATCCTATCTGTCCATACTGTGTGTGAGTAGATAAAATGCTGGTATTTCTACAGAAAGTATCGTACAGCTTATTGAGTCTATAAGGCTCTGCAGAGCTCCCTCTGTTGGCTATCCTGCGCAACTCTTTTGTCTGAGACTGAGTTTGAGCACAGTTTGAGGGCCATGTCTGAATCATCCGTGTTGTGTAATACTTGTGAGTAAACGTATGGTTGGTAACCGGAAGTTATGTTTGAAAGAGGCTATAGTCATTAGTCATAATATGTGAATGTATGTTGGTATTGCTCTACTGTGAGCCTTCCACATTTCCCCCTCTTATGCTGTTATGTTGGTCCACGCATCTTGCAGGCCTTTGTAGAAAACTACCCTCAGTTTAAGAAGATGTCAGGCACAGTGTCCAAGCACGTGACGGTGGTGGGGGAACTGTCCCGGCTGGTGAGCGAGCGCTGCCTAATGGAGGTGTCAGAGGTGGAGCAGGAGCTGGCCTGCCAGAACGACCACAGCAACGCTCAACAAGTGAGCCACACACATTAATTTGGCAACATTTGAAATTTTAAAGGTGCCTCAAAATGTATTACTAAATAGTTTACTTCTCTCATCATTAAGTCAAGTCAAGTGTTTGTAGATAAACTATTTGCATGCGCAGCAACATCATCTTATCTCTGTAAGATTTCTATTTGTCCTCCTAAAAACCACATATTTGAAAGCACAGATTAGGGGCCTCAATGATACACTTGACAGGAACAATTGTAGATCAGGTACTTCAAAAGCACAGAGAATTACCAGCCTTAAGGGTTGGACTGAGAGGCTGCAGAAAGAAACAGAGAAAAGCTGTTTCAACTGTACAGAACATTTGGAAGGTTAAGATGTAATATCACACAACCATAGAGACACATGTCTGCAAAACCTGAATGGCTTGTGATAAATTCTTAACAATGAGGATGTAATAATGTGTTACACTGTGTGTATATTTATTATTTACAAAATGGACAATGTTTACAATATTGCACAAAATAATTATGATTCATGAATTATGATTTTTGCCATAATTAAGCAGCCCTAGTTGCTTTCTCTCAGTCTGAATGGCTTTGTGTCACCATTAACTGTAATTACTAAAGGATGTTTATCCTTTTATCCTATTGAACTGTTCCTGACCCGTTTCTGTCCTGTGTGTGCAGAGTGTGCGTCGCCTGCTGCAGCACCCGCGGGTGTCGGAGCTGGACGCCGTCCGGCTGGTCATGCTCTACGCCCTGCGCTACGAGAAGCACAGCAACAGCATTCTGCCCTCCCTAATGGACGACCTGCAGCGCAAGGGGGTGTCGGAGCGACACCGCAAGGTGAGGCTCATTCACACACAACACACACAGTGATGTCCACGCACAAGATGCATCAACAAGGGCACACAGTCACAAACAGAAGGCACGCTGTACATTAAGATGCATCAAAGCGTATGCATTTTCACACAACATATGTATGCATATGCGTCCAAGTCGCAAACAGATGACGGAGAAACGCATGCACGTAGAGTTACACGCCTAACCTTTGTGCAGTTACACAGCCAAACCCGCATGCGTTGCAGGCGTTTTGTGTGTTTATATAAACGTGTCAGGTTCATTAGCTATAAATAATTTGTTCCAGATGGTTCAGTCCATGGTGGAGTACGGCGGCAAACGAGTGAGAGGAAGTGACCTCATCACCCCCACAGATGCCGTGGCCATCACCAAGCAGTTCTTCAAAGGGCTCAAGGTAGACTGCCAGTTGGCTGCTCTCTCTGACAGGAATTTTAAACAGGATTGTCTGTCAATAATGGATGCTCTGCCTTCTTCCTGTTAACAATGCTGATAGAAGTTGCTTGACGTTGGCATGTCTGTGTGGGTGCATGGGTAACTGTAGGAGGTGTTTGTCTGACTCTGTGTCCGTGTATGGAACTGTGAATCACATCTCTGTATGTTGTTTTTTTGTTCAATCTGTGTAGTGTGCCTGTTTTGAGCTCAGTGGAAACATAATGTAATCCTGAGCTTTGCTCCCTTCAATAGCTGTTTGTGACATGAGGTGTCCTAGCTCAGTTACATATTTCTTTAGATAGAAGGAGGATGACTAAGAGTGTGTGTATATATATATATATATATAATATATATATATATATATATATATATATACACATCTCTGTGTGTGTGTGTGTGTGTATGTGTGTGTAGGGAGTTGAGAATGTGTACACTCAGCACCAGCCCTTGCTGCACGATACTTTGGACCAGCTAATCAAGGGTCGCCTGAAGGACAGCCAGTTCCCCTACCTGGGCCCAAGCTCTCTCAGAGACAGGTATGAGACAGGCACACACACACAGTGCACACTCAATTTATACACACTCCGATGCACACAGTACCAGTGGATCTTCTGTAGTATTTGCCTGTAAACACATATCACATACTGTGTGTCCTCTTGCTTTCTCTGTAGGCCTCAGGACATCATCGTGTTCATCATCGGTGGGGCCACCTATGAGGAGGCCCTGACTGTTTACAACCTGAACCGCACCATGCCTGGCGTCCGTATCGTGCTGGGAGGCACCACCGTCCACAACACCACCAGGTCAGGCTCTCTCTCCAGGCCTCCGCCTCTCTGTGCTGCTCTCTGTGGTAGTGCCAACAGAAGTGGCTTGTCTGTGGCCAGGACTGCATGTTGGTTGTCTACTCGGTCTTCCTCCGGGTCTGTGTGGGCAGTGAGGCAGGGGGTCATGATGAGGGGTCATGAGTGCCCCCTCTCTCTCATCTGTCTCTCTGCACTGTGAGCCCTCTTGGTTTTCTCGCCTTTGCTTGACTCTATAAAGAAGTGTTTGGTGTTCTCTTTCACTCTCTCTCCCTCCTCTGTGCCCTTCTTCTGCCTCTCTCTTATTCCCCTTCCCTCCCTCCCCTGCCATCTCTCTACATTTTTTTTCTCTCCTCCCTCCTTTCATTCTGTTCTTTTTTCACGATATGGTAGAATTCAATAGAACATTTATGAGGTTGCATAACAGGGAGGAACTCCTGAAAAAAGGATACACCATCTATCTCTTTTTTTTCTCTCTCTTTTTCTTTTTCTCATGTCTTTCTCTCCCTGCCGCACACTCTGAAGTGATGACAGGTCACTGCTCTAGCTGGGAGCCATGGGGCATGTAGGTCTAGCGTTCGACCACTTAAGAGCTCACACACCATACTAAAGCCTTACTTAACATAACTCCTCATCAGCAGTGGACAGAGAGAGAGAGAGAGAGAGAGAATAGAGAGCCAGAAGGAAAAAACTGGATGTATTAATGACTGAGTGAGATGGATAGATGGATGGATAGATGAATAGATGGATGGTTAGATAGATGGATGGATAGATGGTAAAATAGATGGACGGATAGATAGATAGATAGATAGATAGATAGATAGATAGATAGATACTGTATGCAGATGGATTGATACTGTGTGTAGATGGATAGATAGATAGAGTGAGTGAGACAGAGAGAGAGGGAGAAAGAGAGAAGTATGCAGTATCTAGTCAGGGAAGAGAGCAGGAGGCTGAGTGTGGTAATTGGTGGGGCGGAGGTTGGAAAGCTGACTTGCAGTTACACAAGCAGAGAGATTTTATAAGCAGCCCCTCCACCTCATGCAGTGTCATGGGACTCGGCGCCGTTGCTTAGCAGCGCTATCATCTCAGCTGCATGCATCTCTGTGTAACCTAGCCTCATGCCCAGCGTCTGTGCAGTCAGTAGGTAGATCAGCCGCTACTGCAGAGGGCCTCTGTGGAGAGCTCAGTAAGGGCTCTGAGAGCTCAACTGGCACACCTTTGAATCATTTTGTTGCCCTTGTCAACTTTTGTTTTTGATTTGTTGTCTTTTACGATTAGTTCAAACAGGAAAGGCAGCGGAGTTGTTTTGGTGTAGAGCTTAAGGCCTGAGTGTCAGAAAAAAACACCCCTTTGATGTGCAGCTCATTATTTAATTCATTATTTTGTGTTATTTTACTTTGTTGTTCAGTGCAAGAACAGACGCTGCACTGAAAGCAGACTCTTGCAAAATGGGGCTGTTGCCTTTCGTATGTTGACTGCTAATACAATTTTCCCGCCCTCGTGTGACGGACAGATAACTTAAACTAGCGCGTTGCCACCAGTCATCTCCCACTAAGCTCGGGGATGTTGTCTTTGCCAAACGTCACTGTCTGTCTACTGTCGGTTTTGGTCGAGCAGTGCCCGTCATCTCATTGTCTTGTCTGCGGTTTCTGTGGACAGCACAGCAGGGCCTAGCGGGCCGCTAATCCAATCTGAACGCAGCAATATGAAGTCTGCCAGCCGCGCGCCCTCTGCGGGGGATCCGCTGGCCCAGATCAGTGCCCAACCACCCCCCCCAAACTCAAACACTCACGGCTGGCACACTTACTTATGCCCTCACCACTATCCGTCCCTTGCATTGCCACTGCCCCTGTCCTCCAGGCTGTGGTGTGCCAGTGGCCATGTTGTTACAGTGATGTGTGTCATTTACAAAGCCACAAACGCCATTTATTGTCCAATAGTTTGGTTCAGCCAGTCCAGAGTCCTTGTGTGAACTCAGGCTTTTATTGTTCAGGGATTCCAATTCCCTCCACAGGCTGTGGGATTGATGTATTGTTTATAAACAGCACAGCACCGGATGTTTCTGTAATTGCAGCCTGCAGGGTGCAGGTTTTTAATTGATGGGGGAGGAATGGATGTGATTTCAAGGAGGCGGTGATGAATGTTTCAGATGGATGGTGAAATGGGGATGAACTGTGTTGTTTTTTGAGTGGATCCTCACAGGGTTTTTAAATTTTAAATTTCAAAAAAATTTTTTTTTTTGTCTTTTACAGCTTCATGGAGGAAGTGAGGACAACTACCAGTGGCGGACATGGTGGACACTCACAGGGACTTGGTCGGCCTCCGAACCGACGTTGATACACACACACACACACACACACACACACACACACTCTCACACGTGTTCATTTCAGAACATAACCCTTTCACTCTTAGACATTCCTCTCTGATCTCAGATGTGGTACACTGATAAGTACTAGAGATATGACTAGAGATAACTTTTATGCTGAAGCTCAACACTTCACAAACATTGCGCTAATTTTATTATTTTTTTTCCCCAGCCACAATCACTGCGTTTTAGAGAAGCTTGATTCAACAAACCTATATTTTTCTTTACAAGACTGAAACCTGATAAAAAAAGTAACCTGTTTTACCCAGCTCCCTGACCCCATATTAGCTGAACTGTTACTGCACAAGCACTCCACCTGTTTCCTTCCTCAGATCATGGACAGTCTTTTTCATCTCGAAACACATCCTGCTGCTGTTGATGATACTAACTTACAGAGCCAAATGCAACTTGCTTTCACAAGGTCATGGCAGATTAGGCTCGGGCTGCTGTTCACTGCATGACTTGGCTGGTAAACAGTGGTTGCGCTTAGGCTACGTCTGTTTTATGTCTGTTTTACATTTATCAACTGGGTTTCACACAAGTGTAAAAATCATGAAAATGGTGACCGGTGATTCTTAAGCTAGTCCTTTGGGGGAGGCCATCTTAACTGGATAACGGATACACTACAGAGTGGAGTTCATTTTGGATATCTGTATCTTTTGGCCATGATGTACATGTTTTTCTTTTTCATTGAATTGTTTTATTTTTCTCTTGAGAATCTGTGTACATTTCTGTGTATACGTTTTTTTCCCAATGCCTTTGTACAGTTGACCATGCAGTGATGTTAAATATTCTCTTGCAGGAAATAAACCCCCTGACTGCTGTGAATATCACACAGTGGAAATGTGTATATTATATGGAGAGGTATTTGAATTTGGCATTCATCCATAGCAGTTCAAGTAGATACAAACTCTTACAGTAGGTATGAGCCCTCCTCTCCTCCTCACCCACACCCCCACCCTCCCCTTTCTTCCTTCTCACACATCAGCACCTCCAGGCCGCAGCACCAGCAGCCCTGTTCTCAGTGCTCTCGGGCATTCGCCTGGCTTGCATCTCATTGAGTCCTGACTAAGCCCTCCCTTCCCCCCCTGGACTCTCATTCCTTAATCCGACCCGCATCAACAAAAACAACCGCTGCCATGACCAGCCACACCACACCTCAAACTACATGGACACTCTCCCCTTCAAAGATACACTTTTTGATAAGAGCCAGTAGGTGATTAGGGGGGCAGGGGGGATTGTAACCTTAATCACAACTCTGAACATAACCTTGATGTTAACCCATAACCTAACCCTAACCCTAAGCCGCTCTTTGCAACATGGAAAAGTGCCAGATTGGCTGTGTATGACTGGAGGTTCACTGTGTGCTTAACTAAGGAGGCACTGTGAGTATCTCCTTTAAAATGCCCACTGTGTCCATCCCTCCCCTCTAAATCCTAACTGAAGAACTTCATTTGCACTGTCATGGTGTAGCTATGGTGGGGACAGAGATTTGGAACTGGTTGCAGAGCTCCTTATAATATTTGGGTCTATCGTTTACTGATGCAAGGAGGTAAATGCATGGAGAAGTGAAGGATGTGGAAAGACCTCCAGGCCTTTTGTCTTTAATGTGGTGCTGCTGACCCCGCTGTGAACCGAAGACATATGAGTCATGCTTTGACATAATTTGGTCAATTTGTGTCACTCTAGCAGAGGAAGAGCAGAGCAGCAACGCGGTCTGTCTGTCCGTGTCCACGTCTGCTGTGTGTCTTCTCAGCAGGAGTCCAAAATCTGTCCCAGTAGTGGAAAACTACATGAAAAAATTACCTTTATTAAACAAGCTAGAAATAAAAATAAACTTGCTTTGTAGTAGCTAGCATTAGTGCTAAATGTTTGCGTTTACTAAGAGCTCAACTGTAAGTAAGAGCATCTTTGCACTGCCATCTTAAACATCATCATCACCACTGTCATCACCATGACAGGGTTGCCTCAGGGAAAGTTAAGTCATGGAAGTGCCCAACTGATTTGAGGGCACTCATGTTCTTGATACACAATCTAATGACAACCTAATGACTTAGATTTAGGGTTGACTGTACTTATGGGTGAAACATTTTCATTTATAGGCAATTTTTCAGTTTTGAGGCTTTTTTATTGTGTAAATGTAACTAAAATATTCTACGCAAAGCACTGTCAGTCATTTCAGCTGATAAAGCCTCTTCACCTCAGAAAAAAAGGACAGAAATGCATGCGTTTTCCGTCCGCGCCTAATTGGTGACATCACGGTGACAGCCCAACCAGCGCAATAGATGGAGCAGTCGAGCCCTATATACGGGAATACCCCTTCAGTCCTTCAACGTGAAGCCCACGGAGCGCTTCGGAGACTGCCGTGCAGATGTCAGTGGGAAGACAATGCTCGAGCACAACGATCTGTAGAACAGGACGTTTCCCACACAGCGCAATGAACGAGCGCCGCACCTCAACCACATTGTAAAACAGTTCATTAGAAGCGCCGTGGAGGAGACGTACGGGCATCACCAAAGGGCAATATTGAAAACGTCCTAAAATTGTCATTTGACACAGCTTTGTGGAAAACTAGTAAAGAAATTCACCGGACTGCAAGTGTGGAATCAAGCCTACAGTCATAATGAAGAAAAGCAATGTGGCAAAAAGGGTAAGATACCTCACCAATGCATGACATCGGTATGTTATATAAATGTGTTAATGTGTCTTTCAGCATCCGAAAGGCACCGCTACAGATGCTGATCATTTCCATAGGTTGTCGAGAGCACCCTGCCTTGAAACAGTCAATCTTTTATATGTGTCTGGCTGCATCCGTTTGCGTGTTTGGATTGCCAACCTTGCCGGCATATCAAATGTAATGTACAGACAAGGCTACCAATTTCAAGCAAACATTTGATTACATTGCCCAAATCTAGCCACATGCCGTTGCATTTTTGTAGTTAATTAGGTTATGTTATTTGTGTATTTTATTTTGCTGTACTTGTGTACACTTATTGCCCAAATGTTTAATTAGCCACACCCAGAGCAACACCTTTAATTAAACCTATAGCCTCCTTCCCTACTTTGCCTTCGTGGAGTAGATTGCTACATGTCATCATAAAAAAACGATAATTTGGAGGTAGCCAGTGTCTTTGTAGAAGGCGCCCTCTCACTTCAATCACATATTATGTAAGCTTTGCGGCGCGCTGACAAACGCTTTTTCTCTGAACAGGGTCTCCAAGATGCCAACCAGCTGTCGTCGCAACCGGATAAAGTAGGCTGGATTCGTAAATTCTGTGGCAGAGGGATTTTCAGAGAAATATGGAAAAACCGCTTTGTGATGCTAAAAGGAGACCATCTGTATATTTTCGAAAAGGAGGTAAGTTTCCTCAGAGAGCATCGCAGCCAGACTTCTGCCAAGTTGTGTGTGGTAGGCCTACTTGCCCTAGGGTTACATTAACTGAGCTAACTCTGGCTTCTTATAGAACCAAGATGACTGTGCGTGTGTGCCTACAGAGGCTGTCATTTGGGCGTGTGATTCACTGAACCGCAACAGCCTATTGTGGTGACAGCTACAGAAAACACAAGCCATTCTTATTCGCTCTGTACCCACAATGTACTCAACAATATTAAGATATCGTCCCTGACTCTCTGTACTCTTGGTGGCTGAGCGCACTTCATCTGCTTCAGAATTCACAACGCAACTTCTTTGCCCTTTCATCTCTCCTCACGTCATGACAGTTAGCGTCAGTTCAAAGCTTGGCCCTGTAATGACAACCATATGGAAATGAGTTTCTGAGCCCCACCCCCAAGCGGTAACTATAGAAGCTGATTTGGCAGCTGAATGACTTTTAGTCTAAATTGGAGAGAAAGCAGATGTTAGTAGCATCCATTTCTTAGGAGTAGCCTATTTATGGGCTGAAAAAAATAAATTTAAGAAAATATGTTTTCATTTCATTTCGTTGCAGAATCGAGTATTCTGAAAGTCTGTGTGGCCTATATCTGCAAGTTGTCACAACAGGCCTTGCCTCCCCTTGAGCCATGTCAGGAAGGGTAACATGTATTGGTACAAATCTACAATCTGTTCTGAGATCAGGTCCTTTGTGAGGCTTCACAGCTGTACAGTAGGCTCCAGGAAGCTAGAGCACACACACGTGAGAGCAAACATGCTCCTACCATGCTCAGGTGTGCCATTTGCCAGTGTTAAACAGTTCAGCTGGAAAATGAACCAAATTATGCAAACATCATGTGTCAGATTTCATAATCAGGACACTCAATAGATTAAGGCTTGGGTTCACTTTAAGAGCAGGAAAATGTTCTCCTTAAAATGTTGTTCTCTTAAAAAAATAAATAAATAAATAATACACCACCAACTGAATCCATTTTCAGGTCCATTTGAAGCATGCATTAGTATAATTAAATCCTTGGTCCACTTCACAAAATATATTTTAAAGTGCACAAACAAAAAGGCATACTTGATTGGTTTAATGAAAAGGGCTGTATCTAGTTCATATGGGGACATCCAGACTTGCAGCCCTTATTCTGTCTTATCATAAACAGCCCTGGGCTGCATTTGAGCTGAGATTCATCTTACTTGCGAGTTTGTAGGGGATATCAAACTCCAGCAATTTAATGGGAAACCCTGCAGCCAAGCCAAAAGGGGTGTCAGTTTCACTTTTCTCTTTTTTTTAAAAAAAAAAAAACAACTTTTTTTTCTTGTGCTAAAACATAAAATGTGCTTTTAAAGGAGTTTATCACTGTGGCCTGGTTTTCACACGCACCCCTGCCGTGAGCTGCCTGCGCAGAAGCTGCATTTTCTTTTTTTTGTTGTTTTTAGAGTGTGGGTTTGGCGAGATGAAAGGCGGAGGAGTGCACAGCTGTGCCTAGCGCCGTGCTGGAGGGTCCCCAAGGCTTCGGTTTCGCTAAGCCTGCTCACAGACATCTGTGTGCACGCACACCTAAACATGTACACAAACATACTGTACACACTTATATACAAAAGCACAGACAGGCACACACACACACTCACACACAGACACTCGCAGGGTAACTCTACTATTCCCAGTCCCAAATGCTCTCTCTCTCTCTCTCTCTCTCTGTCTCTCTCTCTCAGTGATCTTACCCACTACCCACTTCCTTTTATCAAAGATTTAGAGCATCCAGAGATTATTCCACCTGGAGATGGAAGGCCATCTCTGTAAAAAGCACTTTTGTTACTTATTTTCAGCAACATGTGGATGTAAGCTAAACACCGTTAGATACCTGAAATAGCGATGCAAGCAGCTCTTTTAGATGATACTGCATATTACCTGAGAGTTTGTCTTACATTTCAACTTGATTACTTTTCAATCCAAAACAACTTATTCCACATTATTCTTTTTAACAGCCCAGTAAAGTATAGCTCGACCAACATGCACTAATACCCAGACAAGGACTCAGTTTGAAAAACTAAGCATCCAGGACCAGGGTTTCTACCCCCCCTAGAGAGTGATGTACCTGCCATCCAAAAAGCCTTCTATGAAGAACAGGGCATTATGGTTTAAGTGCATTTTTTCACAGTGATAACAAGAGCCATTAATGGTTGCAGATTGCACCTCTTGTGACAGTGTACATTAATCAGACATTCACAATTACAGTCCCTCTTCCAGACTTTGGCACAGATAATGCCTTTCTAAGTTGTTCTGGCCGAGCAGCTTTAGTGTCTCCTTCTCACACACACATACACACCTGTCTCTCTTACTGGGATCCCATATAAATTCAATTTACGAGCATGCTGTGTCAGCATAGTGGTCTAAAGGGGTTACTGAAAGCCAGGCCAGCTTCCTGGCGGGGTTGTCTTACATCCCTCAGCTCTCATTTACTGTAAGCCCTCAGACGCGTTCCCTGTTCCCACTTTACCATCCCTGCAGACAAAGGTCTCTCTATGGCAAAGCCATTCTGTTGAGATATTGTGATTGTTAAAGTGCAGTGACTAATCATGTGCTCATGTCTGTCTTCGTTACATGATGTTTGATGTAGTGTTGTTATGAGTGTATGCAAATGCCAAAATTTTGTCAAAATGTTGTCTGTGGATGTGGTGCCAGTCAATAAGCTGGTACTTTGACCTTTGACCTGTGTGGTAGTGCTTAAGTAATGCAGTTATGGGCCTCGAGTCATGAAAACGGCTAATGAAGCAGCTTTAGAGCTTTTGCTTTACCATTTAATCAAGCAGCTTTCATTAGTGCAATTGTTGAACTAATATATGTATAATGTATGTTTCATTATTTTTCATGACTGCATTTACGTCACTGTCAAAGCTGCTCTTCCACTGGCACAGTCCCAGCTCAAGGCTGCAAGTCAAGTGGTCTGTGTGGGCCTGTGAGATATTGAACAACCTGACCAGGCAAGGAGAGTAGCTGTATACAGCAGTGCCACAGTGCTTGTCAGCTGGTTAAAGTTGCATTTGATTAATGGTGCTGCATTATTTAAATGTGAACTTTGCACAACAAACAAAGCACCCGCGAGGCCTCCAAGATGAACGAGGAGCATTTGCATCTCACTAAAAGGCACAGGCGCAGGCTAAGCGCTTCCCGTGCGTTCCCGTTAACCTCGCCGCCGATCTCGGCCTCTCGCTGCAGGTCTTATCGCAGTTAGGTGTGTGAGTCTCCCGAGTGTTGTTATGCCTGCCTGTTGCCGCCGCCTACAAGGATACTCTGTTTGTGCCCTTAAATATGCCAGCACTGGGGCTACATGCTGATTCATGTTTTGCTTCCTAGCATAAGATCAGCTGTTCTTGCTGCAGCGCAGGAGCTGAACGCCTTCTTGTCTGACTCAGGAGATTACCTGCCTTAGTGAGGCTAGATAGCATTTGCCACAGCTTCACCTGATTCTCAGTAATGTCTCAGTCCAGACTGACAGACTGCTACCGACAGGAGCAAATTTAGTCATTGCTGACAGTGTGGTCTCGGCAAGCCACTCTTCAGTTAGATGTCTGTGGCTAATAATGTTGTGTAATCAGTAGACTAAATTTTAGGCCAGTAACTGGTTGGAGTAAAATTTGACGCAGTAGGCAGTTATCTTGATCTTCATGTTTTTCTCATTGGACTTGATGCCTTAAGTGTTTGTGTCTTCTGCTGTGAAAAGTAAGCAACCATGGCCTCCTGCTATGCCAAAATTCAAATGAAAGTCTGACGGTATAAACAGAGCGTGCAAGGACAGCTTTTTATAATGACATTATAATGACACTGATTGTAGTAACAATGGCATTTGTCCCTCTTACAGAAATATTTCCAAATAATGTGGTTGTAATTTCTGTGTTTCCTGAGCTTTGCTGTCTCAGTCAGACTGCCATGCCTTTTTTTCCTGGATCTCATCCATTGTGTACACCGGTTAATCCTCCCCCTCTGGGGACTTCCCTCTGCTATTTCACTGTACCCTCAAAGCCACTTACCCTCTCTTGTTCCCGTCGTGTTGTCGTCTGTGAAACATTTTGATTGGACGCCCTGCTGAGCCTCTTGTGATGTGGAATTGTGTCTTTGTGACTGTTGTGTCTCAAAGTAGGTCCTCTGTGTTCTCAGCAACTGGGTCTTGATCCTTGATGCCTCAAATGCGGTGCGTAATGAAATTAGTCATATTCAGATGTTCCCTACTGTATGGTTGTCATTTGCCAACAATAAATGAGGCAGCAGCAATTTGCTGATATAATTAGACTGGGTAGATCATATTGTAAGTTGCTAGGAAATGTATTCTGAGGTGGCAATTATCCCCTAGTTGCTATTGACCTATAGCATGGTGCTAACGTGTTGCTCCATTAAGCAAGTAATTACAGTTTCTTAGGTCCTTCTGTTAGATTTTGAAGTCACTGCTAGTCTAGACTAAGACTCGTAATACCAAACCATTCACTGTAACTGTATGTTATGTGTTTGCCTAAGTGCCGACTGTCTGGACGTGTATGTTACATCCATGTCCTTCTTCGGCCTCAGTCTGTGTGTGAAAAGCTTGTGCTTGAGTGTGTGCACACTGTACATCCGTGCCTGTGGATTTGTATGTCTAAGTGTGTGTGTGTGTGTGTGTATGTATGTGTGAATGAGTGCAATCAAGCCTGTACTTGTGGCTTGTAGTTGTGACAGCGCTCCAGGACCTGGCTGGCTGAGGTCACCTCCCAGTACATATTGGTGATTTTCTCTCTGTCTCTCTCCCAGCATACACACACACACACACACCCTCACTCTCTCTCTCTCACACACACACACACACACACACACCCCATGCAGTTTTAATAGGGGAACAGCGTGTTCTCCAGTCTTGGTGTTCTTGCTGTTTCTCCTGCTGGCTTGCGGGCTCATGTCAGGCCACCTGCAGCATGTGGAGGGACAGTGGAGCATCCTAAAGGCTGTTTTAAGAGCTTTCACACAGCCACTCTGTTTCGCTGCGGTGTGAATTATTGATCATGCTGGTGCTTATAGATGGGGGGGGGGCTGTGGTTTTCACAACATCACATGGGCCAATGGATTCTGTGCATTGTGTATATAGGACAGTCCTCAGTGGAGTTAGGCGGAAGCACTGGACTTTTTTCCCCTTGTTAATCCATTCATGAGTGTATGGTATGGTTTGTAAAGGAAATGCATAACATATGATGACAATGCTGTGACGTGTTTTAGAGGTTTCATATTGGTAAGGTAAATGGCTTCATGGGACAGTGTTACCACTGCTGTTGTGTCTGGACACCGTGAATGTAATTAAACTCTCAGTGTTTTCAAACAGCATTTGAACACAAATGAAATTTGCCTCATTGTCTGGCAGGCTTTTCTCATTTAGAATTGAGGCGGCAGCAGAGTGTTTGTTAACTCATACTTTCTGAAAATCATACTTTTCCTCCACTGCCTGACTGGATTATATGGTAAGAGGTGTTGTTCATTCTGAATATGAACCAGGACACCTGAGGATTAAATCAGCTCTGTAACACAATGATAACACTGTCATGTCATCTTGAATATGAATATGATTGAAGCAAGTGAAACAGACCCACTGCAGAAAAAATCCCTCATTCTACACTCATTGAGTATACTTCATGTAATACAGCAGACATCACTCAAAGATGTTGAGTATGTACTCAATCTACTAAAGAACTTGAACACATACTGTATGTATGTATATTAATATATACTGTACCTATATAGTTCTGCATGAAGTTGAGAGGTCTGTAAGGTATCGATGCTGTAATCTGATTGACTGAAACAGTTGGTGTTTATGTAATAGCTCTGCTTTTGAAAAACAAGGTTAGTGGTTTGAGCCACTGACACATATGTAATTGCTCCCATCAGACTATTCAAGCCTTGGCTGAAGTTACAAGACTGCTCATGACAATGATGATCTCAGTGGTGGTGATGGCGTTATTTCTCTGTCTAGCCAGAAATAAGTCAGTCCTTCAGCTTTAAGAGGAGAGCAAGGGAGAGAGAGAGAGAGCGCCAACTCAACCCTCCTGTCGTGACTCCGAGAGCGCTGCTAATCCATTTTCTCCTTTTAATGCCCAGTCGGTTTTATGTAAAAATAAAACCTCTGGCGGCTTTGATTACAGGGTATTAACTTCACATCAGCCCGATTTGCAGCCATAACCGCCAGGCTACGCCGTAGTCTCAGTGAGACCTCCAAGGCTTCTCCTGCTGTCATACATGGATAAACAGATTGTTTATCGCACCTGAAGCAGTGTCCTATATGCTCAAGTAATTGGAGATTTTTTGTACAGTTGTTCAGCACAGCAGAATAAGTAATGATGAGCACCATTTGCGCTAGTGTGCAATTCATTGATATACGGTATTTGTAACTTAGGCCTATTGTGTGCATGTGTCATACATAGATGCATAGCAGTGCATGTGATTGTGTTAGCAGTTCACGCAAAATTGAACTAGTCTTGCAAGTGGTTTTGTCTCAAATGGTTGTATTTCCTCAGCAGTGGAGATGACTTGTAATCGTGCGTTACCCATGCATGCTGTGCATAGTACTTGGCCTCTTTGTATGCATTTGTGGTTTTCACGGCAGCAGTCTTGGGGGCTGCTGGGTTATTTTTGGAGCCGCTTAATCTGCGGATCAAGATGCCCCCCCCCCCCCCCCGCCTAAAAACTTGCTGTGCAACAGCAGGGGAGTGAAATATTGATGCGCTGGCTCGGCCAGCGCCCAGTGCTGGGTACTGGGGGGGTTGGGAGGGGGGGTCTTTGCTCCATATTAGCGTTGAGGTGAGGGGGTTTCTCACCCTTGACTCGCCTCTGCTTACCCAGCCTCACAACCCCCTGAGGATGGTTAAGTCATAAGGAAAAGGGGCCCCTGGCCCTCCTGGCAATTGGGACAATGGGGATCGTGTTTAACTAGGACCAGTTTACTCTACAAAGCCACAGAGTTTACATAGCAAACGATGTGGATGATGATGTGTTGTGCATCCAAGGCGTGACCGCACCAGTCTGTTTTAAATGAGCCAAATTCTCTGATGCCTCTGCAGCCTTGTGAAAATAAACAAAAATGTGCCTTCAGTAATAATCAAATTAGCGCCTTCAGATGACTAAATCATGAATGTAACTGTTTACCAAAGCTTTACCAAACATTGCAATCCCTTAGCAGAAGTTGTACTAGCCAGTTGTCATTATCAGCTAATTAAAGCGATGCCCATGGATTTGAAATCCTTAAGCAAATTGAGTAGAAACCCTTCTTGAATGATATTACAGCAGGTTTGTGTAGAAGATGGAGTAATAGATTCTTTTTGGTCCCTGTTTAAAATTTCACACGGAGCGCTTTGATCATAGCACACAGACTGACAGCGTGACTCACCTTGAACAATGTCTTATCGTTAGCCGCATCTCTTGTTGCCCTTGTGCCGTTGCCATGGCGAGAACCTTAGCAGCCGGATGGAGCTTTGATCTAATCCATCCACCCCGTCAAAGGCACTTCCTTTGGCGGACGTCAAGGACGTCCCCCTGCTGACTGATTTTCTCTGGCCGTCCTCAGATGACTGCTCCCCCCTCCCACCCCCCCGATGACTGATGCCTCCTGGGAGCTGGAAGGCCCCAGTAGGGCCTGATGTCAGAGGCCTGTCCCTGAGGCTGGGTAGAACCGTGTATTTTCGCCCCATAAGCCCTGTTAATGAGAATTGATTTTGGTCTAAATTGGGCATTTTCACAGAAGGGGTCACACACACAGCATGGATGATGTGGTTCATGCAAAGACAAAAGAAGAGGAGAAACATTTTAAAAAAGCCCACGGGATGTGTTATGGAGATGGCATAAAAGTTTGCTAATAGTGTTTGGGAAAGATATCTTTGTGTATTTTCCTTTATATATTCATATCTCATGACCCTCTATGTATTCACAAATGAATGCATCTAAAAAATGGATCATTTTTCTGCGTGGTTCAGAGACTAATGAGCTACTCAGTAGAAACTCTTGCTCAGAAAAATGCATAATTTGGAAAAATACTGCACTGTTTGAACTGAGGGCAGAAGTGCCTTTGTGCCATGATGCAACTAAATGGCAACTGTGAATAATGAGCTTGTTCCCAGAGGAAAACGCCAATACATTCTGTTGTGACTAGCAGTGGTCAGTGTGTGTGTGTGTGTGTGTGTGTGCGTGTATGTGTGTGTGTGTGTGTGGTCAAAGGGACGTTGTTTGGGTGGAATGTACATGTGTGTATGCAGGCTATGTTTATAGACACATATGTTTGTTGTTTACATAATCTGCAGATAACATTCAGTTATTTAGCAAAGAACAAGATGTGATGACATTTTATAAAGGGCAGTTTTAATGACATCACTTGTTAAAACTAAATTTGTAAACTATCTTTTTTTTCCTTTGCTCTCTCCAGATGAAGGATGATGGTAAGACTCATGAGGTTTTTGACCTGGCTGAGTACGAGCGCTCGGAGGAGCTGCGAAAGGCCAAGAGTCGCAGCAAGAAGAACCACAGCAAGTTCACCCTCCTGCGCTACCGGCAGCCAGGGAACCGGGTAAGTACTGCCATGAGCAGAAACAGAACCACACAGAACTGTGGCAGTGCATGCAGCAAAAAGAACGCATGCACAATGCCTTAAAAATTCTGCCAAGATGAATGTATCTTAGAGGGCAGAATTTTACACACAAATATTTGATTAGACATGCTTTGCTGGCGTCCTTATACCAAATGCTATTGTAGAAGACAGAGTTTATTTCCTGTTCAGACACACGGGTAGACTGTTATGGGGTATGTTGGTATGTTGGTATGGGCCACTGGTGTTTAGTTTTATTTATGCTCAACATTAAAGACACTCTTGGACTGATTTCATTCGCCCCACATTTTGTTTACTTCAAACTCACAAATATGGACAAAACTGATCAATGGGTGAAACAGACATATTCATTTGTGAATGGAAAGAGAGCATAAATGGGGCTTTAGGGATGCCTCAGGAGTATGACCTTAAGGAGGGCAGCGGTGTTGGGCTGTTAGTGTGTGGTGGGTGGGAACAGGAACTGGAGTTTTGAGATGAGAGACAGGGAGGTCAGCTGTTGGCCTGAGGACAGAGACTCATTGAGGACAGAGGTGGTGGTTGGGTTTGTGTGGGTACCCACTTCTCTCTCTCTTTCTCTCTCTCTGTCTCTCTGACCTCATGAACCAAAGAATAAATCACATCCTGCTAATCGTATTCCACTGACCCAGAAAAGAGGCAAAAAGTGCTCCATTTTCAAAAAAAAACATTTTGTACCAAATGCAAAAGATTAAACATGCACTCCCACTGTAGCCACAGGTGCACACACACACACACACACATTCACGAAGGAATACAGACATCACACATGCAAGCCCTCAAAAACAAACATCCAACCCACTAACTGCTGCAGTTATGAGGCATCCAGTCCCTGTCTAATGTGATATGAGGTGAATTAAAATGAGATTAATTAAAACGTGGATAAGACCTGTGTACAGTTACATTTCACTTGCATTCTAATCATCTGCAATTGTAGATGATGTTTGTATTGCTGTGCCTATATCTAGTTTTATTTTCTGTGAACACAGGTTTTAGCGCACTCCTTTAGAAAGGCTCTTGGTTAGCTGTTTCTTAAGCAGTTATCCGAAAGACACCAGGCACCGTTTTCCAGCTTTAAATAGTTCTCTGAAGTAACATTTTGTCTCATGCAAAATTGATCCAGGGCATTGGCCCTGGCAGGCTGTCATGCATGGGTACAGAGCAGTGTTTATCAAATGGGGCCATGTATACCCCAGAGGGTTCTTCGAGGTGGCCAAAGATGTCCTAGAGAGAGATAAAGTAAAAAATCACTCACAAAAGAACAGTATTCATTTATTCCTAGAGAACTGAAAAACAGAACTCAACAGGAACAGGAAATAATATTATCTCAGGATATTATCCCACACTCTATGCTTCATCATAATTGGTTTCAGTTGCTATGGATTTGTTAGGCTCATAAAAATCACATGATTAATCTCTGACATCTCTGAAATAAATACAAGCATCCTTACCATGATGTACTCCAAGCCCAATGCAGTCTTTATATCTATGCAACCCTGCATGAAATTTCATTTTCAGCGGGTTAAATTTTGTAACATAATCTGGCTGTTATAATATATTAAGATGTCAATTGGTAGTTTTAGTACATGGTAACACAGAACAGAAGATAGAACTCTTCTCTGGGTTTAAAGCTCCCATATTTTTGTAGCTAAACTGTGCTGTGTCATATAGAATGTCTATATCTGAGTGTGTACATGTGCTTTAGAAGATTATAAGTCCATATTGCTGCATATTTAACCTAAACACATGCAGGCAGATGGTTGGATCTGAGCTACATGAATCACATCATGCATCCAGGCAATCCCATTATCAGACATGTGGGATGTGAATACTTTACGATCCTCCATTCTGACATCAGACATCCTGTTGATCATGAGCTTGGTGGCCATGGAAGTTAAATACCCAGAGTCCATTGTGTCATCAGCATAAGCATGTATGAAGAAGAGAGAGAGTGGCCTAGACTGATTGCAAAGAGCTAGAGTGGACTAGAAGAGAAGAGAGAGAGTGGCCTAGACTGATTGCATGAAATCCTGCACAGAAGGAAGGGATATGGTAAATCTCAGCAAAGTCAGCTCAAATTTGAGAGATTTCCTTTATTTGACGACAGGATTGCCTCTGTTCTCTGCTCTGCATCTTTGGTCTAATTGAAAACAATGGACTGCAAAGCAGTTAGATCTGATTCGCTTTTAGAATTAGCCTGGATTTGTACTGCTCTGTGGACACACAGTTAAGAACCCCTCTTGATTTGTTGCCTTTTTTCCCAGTTCACTGTATTTCTCTCTGTTTGTCTGTCTGTCTATCTGTCTGGCTCGCCCCCTCTCCCCTTAGACACCCAATCTGGTATTTTTGGCTGTGAGTCCAGAGGAGAAAGAGTCCTGGATCAACGTTCTGAATGTAGCCATCGTCAGAGCCAAAAATCGCATCTTGGATGAGGTGAGGTTCTCTCTCTATCTCTCTGTCTCTTTTTCTCGCTCTCTCTTTGTCTGTTTTCTTCCTCTCTTTCCTACTCACTTTACTGTAAGTCCACCAAATGCCTCTCTCCATCTGTTTCTATCCTTTTATCAGTTCCTCATCTCTCTCTTCTTTGTCTGTCACCGTGTCTCTTTGTCTTTCTCTATTTTTCTTTCCATCCAGTACTCCCTTTATCCCTCTCTCTCCATCTGTCTCCTCTTTTCTTTGCCGTGTCCTTTTCTTGATGCTCTATTGGATTGGAGTTTGTGTTTTAGTAATCCTTTTACTTCAACTAGAGCCGTGCTCAGAGACCAATGCAAAAGGAGCCAGTAAGAGTCCCATCTTTGTGAGGAATAGGCACGGTGAACAACACTGTTCGCAAATCTGACACTAGGCGTTTTAAACAGTAAATAAGTATTTTTTCTGTCTGCGTTTACCCATGTATGTCTCCAGGAAAGCAAATCTAATGGTTTACGGTTTTGTTTAACAAATTCTGTGCTTGCATGGAGACACATGGAGAAACGTTGGTATGCATGTGCACATGTAGAGACACACACACACACACACACACAAACCCACAGAGTGTGAAAATCCATATCGCTTTGATTATGAGTGTGAATGAGCACTGTGGTCTGGCCTCCGTGTGCTCCTCCTTTGGGGAGTTCATTGTAAAGTCCCCCATGGGGTATGCTGTGGTTAAGTCCAACCCCACTGACATATCTCAGATCCACAAGCACACAGCACTGAGTACTCTCCCCTCCCCATCACCATGCACCGCAGAAATATATTTGGTAACATTGTCTATTTTTGCATGTACTTCCCAAGCAAATCTGCCTTTTTAAAAACTGGGTCAGTGGCTCAGTGAACTAACCACAATAACTCAGACTGTCCAATCTGCCTGTAGTGGTCCAACTGAAACCAGTGTGTCACTGTAAGCCACACTTAGCCCAATGCTTCCATTATTTTCATCCTTTCATGATTAGAGACTCTTATTATGCAGAGATTCCACAGTGGGATTTTACAGAGACTAGAGGTCACCAGAGTTCACTAGTCTGCCCGCCTCCTTAAGTAATGGCCGCTCCGCTCTGTTTCTGTAGGTCACTATTGAGGAGGAGAGCCTCCTCGCGCACCCGACACGTGACCGCGCCAAGATTCCTCCAGGCCGCCGGCTGCCCACTCGCGGGCATCTGATGACTGTGGTGGGTGGCGACGCTCCCTGTTTGTACCAACTTGTGACCTTTCTGACAAAGTCAGGGGCAACAATCCGACAGCATCTTTCAGCAGCAGCGGGAATAAAGTGCCATGAGCTTTATCGTAGTAGTCAAAATACATCAAGTCAATCTATGTGGCCCCCCCCCCTTCCCCACTTTGTAAAAACACTGCAAGTCAGAGAGCTCTGACAGCCTGGCACTGCCACACCCCTAGGAGGGTAATTGAGATTAGAGGAGTGGAAAGGCCATAAAAACAGACGAAAGACCAGTAATGGGATAGTGTACACATGGGCATTTCCTGACTTCTTAAAAGTAATTACTAAAAAAACATATTGACCCATATAAAAAAGTCCTGTATATGATTCTTATCTGTCCTAACAGAATAATGTAAGGAACATATAGATGTGCATACAGAATGCAATTTGAATAATCAGTTAACTTTTGTATGTGGGAATGGTCACAACTTTATGATCTATGTCTCAATGAAGAATGATTTTTCCTTTCTTTTTTCCAATTCCTATTATTATATTTCAGCATGTTTGATTCCGCCTAGTAGTTGTGTAAAGAGTAGTAAACATTGATTTGTCTGTTTCCAGGCATCTACTTCGTCTGATGGTATGCTTACCCTCGATCTGGTCCATGAGGAGGATGGCAGCTCCCCAGAGGACGAGGGAGCCGTCTGGGTCAAAGACTTCCGTGTGGACCTGGAAAAGCTGGCTCCGGGTCGCCGGCGTTCAGGCACAGACGCCTCCAAGCTTCGCGTCGCCCCCGCTGAGGGCCGGGTGAAAACGGGGAGCCTCCCCCGCGGCAGTGAGATGTCCTGGAGCCGACCGCCGCACGCAGAGAGCCCAGCCCAGACCCAGACCCAAGTGCATACCCCGGCCCACGCCCGCACACCACAGCCGGGGAAGAGGGCCATGTTCCAGGCCCGGAGTCGCTGCGCCTCCATGGATGACGCGCTTTCTCGCGGGGACCGCAGGGCGGGTCGCACCAAGGACTCGAGTCGGGTGGCAGCGACAGCCCTGGCCCACAGCCCCACAGGCCACCTGCAGGACCTCATCGCCCAGAGGCTGCAACGCACCCAGGAGTTGCTGGCTGAAATCCAGGAGCAGGACCCCTCCCAGCAACGATCCAGGGTGGACTCGGCTCACACCAGGGGCATGGACTCGCCCCGTCTGAGGCACCTGCGGGGGACCGATTCGCCCCACTCAAAGGGATCGGGGTCGCCCCACAGCAAGAGCTCTGACTCCCCTTCGCTGAAGGGAAAGGATTCGCCCCGATCAAAGGCAAAGGACTCACCAAGGGTCAAAGGGTCAAAGCACTCCAAGGGCACAAACTCGCCACGGGGCAAGGTCACAGACTCGCCTGACTTGAGGACCTCCCACTCACCTCACCTGATAAACTTAGACCTGACACACCTGAAGGGGTCCGACTCGCCCCTCTCCACCACTTCGAGCTCGCCCCACTCCAAGGGGGGCGGCTCGCCCTACCTGAGGGGGCACGAGAACAAGAGGGCGGCCAGCTCTCCGCACCTGCGGGGAGGGCTCAGGGACTCGCCCCTACGGGAAGGCATGCTGGTAGGACCAGCAGGCGGCTCGGAGTGGGAGGTGCGTCGGGCGGCCGCCGAGCGTCTCCTGCAGGAGGCCATCGTCTCGTGGCGCGAGGCCAAGGAGGTTCTGGAGGAGGTCAAACAGCTGCAGGAGCGACAGCGCAACGCAGATCCAATCACCACGGCAACCACAATGGCTTCGCCAGCGAAGGCAACAAAGCAGGCCACACCACCTGAGGACAACAAGCCCAAGGAGCCTTGATGTGGCTCTTCAACAGCACATGAAATGCATGCTGGGACAGCTGGCCCTCCCACCACACTATCCCTCTGAGAATGCAAAGCACATGGGAGGAAGACTTTTGAAAGCACACGTTGTTGATTGGTTCTTATCACATTTTATTCAGCTCTCCTTTTTAATACTGTGGTGTTGCCACTATTTGTTATTCTGATGCTAAATGGGCTATCTTCCTATGATTCTGCATCCTTGGATCTTTGCACTGAAATTCACTGGAAAGGTGCTGAGCAGATAGGAGGAATGGTTTCGGAACCTCATGTTCTACAGGGTTACATTTTGGTTTGCTGGTTGTTCTACCGACAACACACAACACACAGTGTGAACTGCTCAATGTCCCAGTTTCTCTGATAGGGCCTGCAGGAAAAATCTGTTTTGGCTGAGTGTGTGTGTGTGTGCGTGTATGAATTTTGTTTCCCTGTTCCCTGCAGTCCCTTCCCTTTGCACTGTGCGTGTGTGTGTGTGCGTGCACGTGCGTGCGTGCGCTTGTGTATGTGTTTGACTTGTGTATAGGTTTGACTGTGGTAAATGGAGAAGATGTTTATTTGTTTGTGTGTATGTGAGAGAACAACTGTGTGTGAGAGAGGGTGTGTGTGTGTGTGTGTGTATGTGTGTGCACTTGTGTGTATCCGTTGGATATGCTGCTCCATGTGCTTGTCTCAGTTCTGGGTCATGAGCTGCAATGACTCAGGCACTAACAGCCTGGTGAAACACTGACACGCTTCTCTCCTGGGCAGCTTAGCCATACTGTGAATATGCATTTCATAACATGCTCGTTTGTATCTGTATGCTTTTACTCTTCCTTTCCAATGACAACTACTTTGTGTATTTTTTGTGACTGATGTCTCTGGGCACTTTTAAGAATAAATTTGTTGTTTATCTCAATACTGTGTTTACAGTGACTCACTTGCATATGAGTTTTTTGCAGTTTGTGAGTATCTTTCAACCGCCTCCCATAGAATTTCAAACTGGCTCCTTTTCTGCTGTTTTCATGTTTATTGCTTGTCAAATCTCATTCAGACTCCTTCCCCTGCTTTGTTGCAGAGCTGTTGAATCATACAAGTAATCCATAGTCCTCATGCAGAGAACCAGACGGCCTCCAGTTCAGTAAAAGTTTTCACTCATAATTCAGTTCACCAGAGACACATCTAAAACTCATCCGACTTGCTGAGGCATTTTTAATAACATTAATTTGCGTCTGCCCTGCTTGTGTTGCGTGGGTTTGCCCCCGAGTACACAACCCTCACATTGTTTGGCATAATTGCAGTTCATAAAGGGGCGGTGAGCCATCAGGCGAAGGATGTTATTAACATAGATTGGCTCCCAGAATGACAGATATTATGAGATCATAATTACAGACGATATCATGAATGGTTGTTTGGTCAACCAAACTTCATCAGGTAGGTGGAGAGGGGTGGTGGATTCGCTTGCCCGAGCACACCTTCACCACGCAGTATACGTGCTTTATTGCAGGCTCGCTAGCTCTGGGGCAAGGTCGTGAGCGTTCAGTGGCTGATTTAGAACTGCTCTTTTATGGCCGTGTGGGTAAATAGCATGGCTTACTTTTCTAAAAAATATATAGGGTAGGTTTTGTGGCCTCGCTCCTGGTACAGTGAAAATGCCTCTGGCTCGGTCAGTATTTTCCAACCTGCAGTGTCTCGGTGGACGGAATTAATGACACACTCCACTTTCAGGCCAGGGAGCTGCTCGCAAACGCAAACTAAACTTGTTCCTAGCAAGGAGTACATCATGACTACCTTATTTTTTTAAATTTGGAGAAACTTATTTTTTAACGTTGATTGTGATCTCTGCAGTCCTAATTAATTATTCACATCTCTGTACAAGCCAGTGAAGCTCTCTCAGGCCAACACTCACCAGGTACTACAGCACTATCTTGGTTAATGATCCCAGCATGCCAATCTTTATTGATGAAACAGCTCTCAGTGTACATTAGCTCCTGCCAACACTTGAACAAGGGCAACCCTTTGAAACGAAATGCTGACAGGAACCAAAATCCGTCCCACCTCTGAGGCTGTTCTTGATGTGACTCATACTCCTATGCTTGTCAATGGCTAAATGCAAGCTGTCACTTCCATATTTATTCGTAACCTTCACTTGAGTGGCAGCTCTAATTATAGAAAGTGACTGATGTTTGTTTAGGCTAGTAATAGTCTACTGATTCATGCTTATACCCCCACACGCTGCCCCAGTTCCAGCACTGGTATGGTGATCCAACTGGGCCAGTCAGTGTATTTTAGGGGTGGCGCTTTCTCCAGTGTCTGTCCACTTTATGTCCACATCTGATGTCATAGTGACTCACACAGCACTATCCCTAGGCAATTAGGCCATTTCTCACAAGCACCAAGTTTATTTCAATCATGCATCATGAGAAGGGATTTGAGAGTAATTTACAAAATCTGAATGGGTAAATCTGAATATATTTCAATGGATGGTGAATAGAAATATTGTTGATTATCTTTCTGAGTTAACATTTACTTGATTGGCCTGTATTCATATGACTTGAAAGCTACCTCCACTCTAGTGATCATTTCCAGCACACATGGACAAATCCTCTCTGCTTCCATTAACTTCACATGAAGTTAACTAGTAAAGATCCCCCTGTGTTCCAATGGTATCGTCAATTGGCCCCGGAGAGTAGATCTAGTGCAGGAATGTCAAACCCTAGCTGACACTAAGGCAGCCAGCAGCAACTTACACGGATCAGAACACTCCATGTTTTGCAAGGATGGATGCGTTTACGGCACCCAAGCAAACGTGCGAACTCCTCGCTTCAGTATGCAAAAGCCAAAATAAATCATTTATACCCCAAATCCCTTTGTCTCTTATCTCTTTCCTTTCCATTACCAGAGATCTCCCTCGGGGCGCAATTGCATTTTTCATCATATTACCCATTAGAAAGAAATTATATATTCAGATTTAATTATGCATGATTGCCGTGCATGAAGTTTGGGACTATCTTAACACTACAGCCAGGCATTCACGGCACAAATTCCATTCGTTTTACACCATTCATTTTGTATGACTGAGGGGAGGAATAACACGTCGTTCTTTTGCACACACTGTCTGGTTAATGGGAAGTGATTATGTTGAGTAGTTGAACAGATTCAGCGGTCTGCTCCACATAATCCACATTGGTGCACCTGTATGTGTGTGTGTGTGTGTGTGTGTATGTGTGTGTGTGTGTATTTTCTCTCCCTCTCTGCAGCACCTGACTCACTGGATAAGGCATCGAGCTTATCCGAGCGCCCAAGCCGGGTCAGCGTGTGTTGGGGGATGGGGACTGCGTGCGCTGCCCTGCCCATTGTGACTCATGCGCCTTTCAGCATCTGCCTTTATTGTGGATCGGCTGAGCTCCATGGATTAGCAGGGACACTCTCCAGTCATGGCATTAGCATGGCCAAGGCCTGCAGCGAAATGTGAAAGCTCCCGTTCAGATTGTATTTATTCCATAGGAGGGGACCTCGCAAGAATAATCATGAAATGCGACCTGAATGCAGCCTGTCAGAGAAGTTATTCCTTGACCACTGAAGTGAAGTTTTTAGAGCAGTTTCCTCTTAGATCACATACTCTTCTCATTGAAGCTTGGATCAAACAGACCCCAGTCTCCCTGAAGATGCCATTGAAAGAAGAACTGAATCCAGTTCATAAACAGAAGTTACTGTGTTAACACTGCTGATTGCAGTGTATTCGATTTTCTCATAAGAATCAGTGGGGAAAAGTTCAACCACATTTTGTCTGAAGCACCACTCCATGGTTTGAATTGGCACAAAAATGCAGCAAGATGCTGACCGCATTTCTGCCACACAGCCACACATAGAGAAGGATGATGACCTCATCTCATATGAGGCAATGTCTTGACTGTAAAAAGTTCAGCAGCCCATGCCATCAGAAGGAAATGCTCACTTGGATCATGCCTGAGCCATGAAAAATGAGATGACAGCACCGCGGCTTCTGACAGCCGTCTTCACAGAGATGGGCTCTCTTCCCATCTTTTCTCTCTCTCTCTCTCTCTCTCTCTCTATAAAGAGAAACCTTTCCTCAAGAGGCATCTCATGCCTGGCTCCAACATTGCACTAGCAACAGCACTAAAAATACACCGCTGTTCTGAGCACCATGGCGAGAACTTAGTCAGTCATGGTGGAGGTTCTCAGTGGGAGGGAGGCAGGGGGCCTGTGTGCAGTAATGTGGCACCGCGTGCGGATGAACGCACACCACACATGGTCCTCCATGAAGACCGCTCAGGCTTTTGAGGATGGAGGAGGAGGCCGGATGGTGAACAATCCTTTGGAGCATCCACCCAGTCAAGGTTTCTCTGTGTATGTTGGTGTGTGTTGTTTACAATCAACCACTGCTGGTTTAACAACATGCAGTTTCTCACACTGTTGTGCTTACTGGTCAGACTTAGACATCATAGGCACTCAGAAACAAGAAAACAGTTATTAGGTTATGTAGGTCTAGGGACTAGGGATGTGCCTGGTATCTAAATCTATAGAATAGCCTAAATTAGGTCTATTCTGCTCAAGATACAAATACAAGGAATGACTACAAGGAATATAAACACAAGGAATTACTGCAATGTCTGAGGAAGTACTGAATATATCAATATATATGCAACTAACTCCAAAAGTGTGCTTTACATGACTGTGATATGGCAAAGTAACCTTACAGTGGTTGTGTTCTGCTTTTTCAGCACTTAAAGATGTATGAGAACATCATACCTACACTGACTCACACCACCTCTCATCACACAGGACAGGACAGTCCTCCTTCAGATACACTTCCTCCTTGTGACATTGGGTGTCATGAGGTGAGTCTTTCTACCAGTGATCAAGAGCCGAGCCCACGTCTCCAAAGGCCTTATGAATTAGTGATGCCTCTGACATGAAAGCTGCAATCACGCACCATAAAACTGTTTGGAACTGCATGTAAAACTGCCTCTGAATGCTATTGCCACACGCCACTGGCAGATGAGATGGGTCTGCTCCAGTGCTGTAGTCTAGTTTGCTGTATTGGGTATACTGACTGTCTGTGACTAGTGGTTATACTGTCTTGTACTATTACAGAGTTGTCAGTATTGCAGCCTATGTTTTACTGGATATACGCAAACCCAAGAACCTTTTAAGTGGTTATATGGTGACCTGAATATCACATAGCCATGATCTGCTCATCCAGATATAAGTGAGGTGTCTACAGTCATACATGTAAGAGAGGCTAAGAGGGGTAAAAAGATTCTAGAACTGAATCCATTGACAAATGTGCACACCAACTCAAAATATGATCAAAGTATTTCACAGCACCCATGGGTGGTGAGTGCCACAGCACCCGCTATAAGAAACCCTGGTGTAGTAGATCTGAAACTGAATCAATACTAAATGAAACTGGAATTTTTGAAGGACAGAAAGTGGTACTGTCACATGTGCAGAGGTGACTGAGCAGCAGTGTTTAGTGAAGCATTTGCCATTTCAGACACGTTTCACTGAGTCATTTTGACTAACTGTGCATGTTTGCTTGTGCATGTGTGTGTGTGTGTGTTTGTGTGTGTGTGCGTGTGTGTGTTTGTCTGCATATGTAGTATGCATACTATATGTTTCCATGTTTAGTTGAATGTGTGTATATGAGTAAGTGAAGTCCGTAAGTCTTTCTGTTGAACACTGCTGTGTTCTTCTTAATTGTGTGCGTATCGGGGGAGGGGGATGCAGGGAGGAAGAAAAAGAGAGTGTGTGTGTGTGTGCGTGTGCATGTGCATGTGTGCGTTTTTGTGTGTATGTGTGTGCATGAGAGAGAGAGAGACAGAGAGAGAGAGAGAGAGTGTGTGTGTGTATATGTGTGTATGTGTGTGTGTGTTTATGTGTGTGTGTGAGAGAGAGACAGAAAGAGAGAGAGTGTGTGTTTGTGTGTGTGTGTGTGAGAGAGAGAGAGAAAGAGAGTGTGTGTGTGTGTGTAAGAATGTGATCTCATACAAGCCAGCATAAAGATGAACTGATGCTCTGGCAGCAGAGACCAAAGAGAGAGGAGAGAGAAAGAAAGAGGGGGGGGGGGAGAGAGAGAGAGAGGGAGAGAGAGAGAGAGAGAGCTGAGTGAGGGCAGTGGGGCAGCTGAGAGTCCGGCCTCTCATGTGTAATTCATGAGTAGTGCTTCACTCCATGTGTAATTACTGGTTTTGTCAGGACCACAGAGGCCTGCTGAATTAGCAGCCTCTCACAGGCAGCCCCTCTCCACATAACAAAACATGGAAGACAGCTCACGTAATTATAGAGCATGCATGGCCGCTTGTCACTTCTGATCAATCGATTTCGGACATGGAGACAAACTGTGAGATTGGCTGATGGGCCGCACAGCTCAGCTGTCTGACTGTCACGGCTGCCTCAGCAGGTGCGGGGTCTGGAGTACTGGGCAAAATACTCCGGAGAGTTCCGGAGCGATGATACGGTGTGCAAGGATGAAAGGGTGGGATGGTAAAGACTAGAGCAGGTGGCCCAAAAATTGGATAAAAAAGAGGAGAGAAAGAGGCCGATGCAAGCATGCCAGTGTTGTGGGGGAGGTGGGGGAGGGGAGGATGGCGTGTTAGATGAGATGAGAATCACAGCTTTTTCATTTCAACCACCATCACTGTCTTTGTAAGATGCTTTGGAGGATAGTCATTTTCAGTGCTGCCTATATTTCATGATTTGCAATTGGACTTATTTTGTATTCTTGGGCAGTAGATGTGGGCCAGACTTCTGTTTTATGTCCATTTCTGTGGACAGATGGACAACACAATTACTACTAGACACCACCTTATGCATGTGGCCAAATAAATGCACTTATCAGCTGGTCTGAGTTGCAGCTGAATGTGTGTGTGTGTATGTGTGAGTGTGTGTGTGTGTGTGTGTGTGTGTGTGTGTGTGTGTGTGTGTGTGTGTGTGACACTGGCACAAGGGAATAGGCCTTTCACAGTGTACGGATGATATAAAATTTGCATTCAGATTCATTTCATAACTGGGAATGGCCTTTACTTTGGAGAGAACTATAATATTCATGGGCATGTCACTACCATCATTTACTAAACCATCATAATTATTAATCCATCATTACAGCTGCAGTCATTTAGAATGCTAATAGCAAGGGATTTAGCTATCAGAGAGAATCATTACAATCTGTTTTATATTTCAACATTTATTCAAAAAGAAAAATGTGACAAACCAAAATGAAAAATGTGTTTAAGATGTTTCCCATTTTAAATAGTCACTGAAGTGTGTGTGTGTGTGTGTGAGAGAGAGAGAGAGAGAGAGAGAGAGAGAGAGAGAGAGAAAGAGAGTCTTTCTCTTTTGTGTGATCATACAATTCATGACCTGCATACCAGCAACCAGACACAGATTTGTTTTCAGTGTAAGTTACAGTGTCAAAGTGTCACACATTATAAGGTCGCTCTGGTGTTTACCCATGACCTTGCTATGGACATTCATGGAAAATATACTGTATATGCATTTACTGCCAGTTCTATGCGTCTATTTTCCTATAGCATTTCAGACGCCTCTGTGTGGTGGGCGGTTGAGGCGCCAGGGTTGGTGTGGGGGGTGATGGTGATGAAGATGCAGAGGACTCCACTGATTGTCCCTGTGGGAAGAGAGCGGGAGACGCGCTGGTGCATCACAAAAGCTGAACGGAGCTCTTTACTGCTCAAACCCTGGCCTCCCCCTCGCAGCGTACAGTCCATATAAGGCATAAAGAGGATCGAGCCCCGTGATTGGTTAGCTGAAATGCATGAGGGGAGGGTGGTGGTTGTGAGGGAGGAGGGGGGAAGGCAGTGCACATGGACGTGCTTCAGGCTGTGACATATGTGTGTCTGTGTATATGTGTGTGTGTGTGTGTGTGTGAGTGTGTGTGTATTTGTTCGCGTAAGATTCAGAGTGTGTCTGTACTGGCATGTCTACAGCAACACTAAGAATCCACACACTCCTCGCCCCTTTAGCATGAGCACGTGTGTCGTGTCTTTATCACAGGATCTGGTATCTGTGTGCTTTATACCCAAGAACCACAGTGAGTCTGATGAGGGCAGAGTGACGGAGAAAGATGCTAAACTCATTCTGCAGATGGCAAAAAGGGGGAAGTGTTTTATAGACACATCTAATGAGCCCTGTGATGTTATTATGTCAGTAGCCTATACAATCATGGGTCTCGTTTACTTGATTTAAGATCAACTAATGTTTGAAATGGTGTGCTGTCATATTCGAAAACGAATCACCCGAATTTTCATTCATAGTCAATCCCCTTGATTTTATTTACTGAATGTCCCCGTCCCTGTTATCATTCTGAAAACTGACATGTGTGCAGTTTTGTGCTGAAATATGTTGTTTCCTGTTTGTTATATGTTGGTACCATCACATATTTGAAGATCCATTGAAGTTTATGTTACAAAGAGCCTGTGATATCTTAATTTACTGAAGGCGTAGAAGGTCTCAAAATCAGCAAAACAGCTAACATGTGGATACAGTTAACTTTGCACCATCCCTTAGGCTACACAGGCTATTCTCACCTAGTTTTTTTTTTTACTGCTCAAAAAATCAGTAGTTTTCTAAGAGATGAATATCCAAAATGACAGAGGTAATTTTCCATCCCTGCCCACAGTAAGTGTGATCCTATGGGAGCATGTGGCCTCTTGCTCTCTCCCTGATTTCCCATGAAAAGGGCTCCTTCTACTGGCCACAGGTGGCTACTGGACCACTATTCTCCTGCAGAGCGTGGACTAAACAACTGTAACCACAACATATGCTTTATTCCTCAATTATACATTTTATAAAATTTAGTAAAATCATATACACACCCAGCACCACTACACTGCATACTTGATCACCTCTTCATGACACACTTCAATAATGCAAGTGACTCCTTCATAACCAAAAGATTGGAAAATCATTGTGTGATTCATCTAAATCTACACTATTGTGTCTGTGCTGTGTCTGGTATGAGATGCTGAAACAAGAAGTAGAAGCAATGGGGAAGAACATGTTTGTTTCTTCACAGAAACTGTAGACATGGTCGTTGTACCCATCCAGAGGTTAACCACCAATGGTGAATCTCCATCTTCCTCTTCACATATCTGTAGAGACACGACAGAATGTGGTGAAACGTCTTATTCTGTGGGTAAGCTTGTTAGCCATGTATGGAAATTTTGAAAAAAACATTCAAGTGATTGGACAAAAATGTCTTGGGTAAAATCAAGTGTGAGGCACAGAACTCTTTTTTTTTTCTTTAAACACGTGACTGCCCAAAAATCTTCCCAATACATTCACACACTTCCGTCTAATGTTACATAACACACAGTGTCACACCCACACACACATACACACACACACACACACACAGACTATTAGCCCACCCATCTACAGATTACAGACAACTCATGGGTCTGGGGCATGCTGTAACAGCATGTCGTCTGCTCTCTGATTACTGCATCCAGTAAACATGGACAGAGACCCAGACTCAAACATGGACAGAGACAGTGGATATATACCTATGCAGTCAGTGCGTAGCTTTCGAATGTTCTCGGGAGATAGGAATGAAAATATATATGAGAATCCAAGCAAATACCAGAAATTCAGCTGTATCCGTAAAGTTTACCAGACAGGCAAGCAGGTGTTGGGACCCATCTTATGTCTGGCGCTGACTTGTTCTGTCCTACTTGTGATTGTTCTGTTGCTGACCAAGAACAGCGTGCAAAGAGATGAACTACACAACAACTACATCAACTTGACAAGAGAGCGAGAGGCCCTGAAATTAAAGCTCTACCAACTGGGTAAGTGGTCTGATGGTCAAGAGCAAATGTCATTTTTCTAAATGTCAGTCCTATCTATGCATTCCCAAAATGTATGGTCAAATTGTACATGCTACGTAAGTTGCTGAAGACTGCATTGCTTATAAATATGATATGTGAGATATCCATTCTTAGTTGTTTTTGTTGGATTTAATTCTTTAACATTGTATTTCTTCTGTACAAGTTCTATCACAACCAAACTGATTGAGTGGTTTTTGTGATAATCCAGACAGACTTAAGCATGACCTGACTGCAGAGAAGACTAAACTAGAGAGAAGACTAACTGATCTAGGTGAGCAGAAGCTATCAAATGCAAACAAAAAAACTTTTTGTTTGCATTTGTTTGCAAACCCCCCCTTGTTTGGGCTTGTTGTCTGGGCTTGTTGTCTGGGCTTGTTTGCCCAGGGGCCTCACCCCTCGGATCATGTTCTTTAGTACTGAACACATCCTTTATATAGACCCGTCCTCCTCAACAGCACAAGAAGCTCAGCATATGACTAATAAAAATAATATGTAGGCGCCGATCAAATAAATAAATAATGCAAACACCAAAGCCCATCCATGAAAGACTGATAAAGATTTAGACTAACATAAGATAAAGACCGCATGCATTTAGCACATCAAATGGCGAGTTTCTGTTTACCATCTCTGCAGTTACCATTAAACTCTTGGCTTTGCAGTAATTTATTTTTAATAACACCATTGATTGATGGCGTGCACTTATAAAAATAACAGCTACAGAGTACAGACATGTTTTCCAGAATCATCTGGTGGAAATGTGGAAATGGTGGAAATGGAAATGAATCGTAGTAAAAAATCTATCCACATTTTTATGCACGGCACAGAGACAGTTCTCTGGGCTGTGACAGCTTCTCTTCCTCTTCTAAGTTTATACGTATATATGTTGAAGGGAGCAGCTATGAGTTTGGAAGTATGGCCTTATTAACTGTACCTTTATAAGCAAATCACAAAGCAAATCACTTTCTCTTTATCAGCAAAAGATCTGCTTAGAAAATCTATGTAATTGAGTATTCATGCTACATTTCTATCAACAGATCATATTCAACAAAACTTGACAGAAGAGAAAATAAGACTTCAAGCAAACATTTCTGAACTGGGTGAGTTTACATTCAAACAAACAAATAACAACTGTTGGTAACACTTGCTATGAATGTCCATTCATAATTACTAAACACATTTGTAAAGGGTTATTGAAAAAATACTGAACTAAACTATCTGGGTTAAAGCTACACTACGCTACTACAAGCCTTTTTGGGCAAAACTATTCTTCACTCCACTCTATATTCAAATGACTATGTAGAGTTACATGAATGAATATATGTGGCATTGTAAATACCTTGTAGCCCTTCATGAATGTAAAGTCAAGTAAAGTACTTAGGGAAGCTGACTTGCAAGGAGGACACTATAGGCTGTAGTCTCAAAGGTAAACAGTGGTGAATTGTGATTGGTAGCCTGTACTATCTAAAGGCGCAAATCCAAGAGGATTTGTTTAGAGGATTTGTTTAAAGGTACACTGTTCAAAAAAAATTTAGTGAATTTACCATCTTCGTGATGGTTATGTGGAGAAGTTTCTTGGAAAAACCCAAAATGCAGAGAAGTTTGTCTTGTTCAACCAAGTCTTTATTGCGTTCACCGAGAGAATGGTTATAACAGTGGTAATCCTCAATCATTCTAACCACTCTGATCTTACTAACCATTCTAACCATTCTAGTCTTACTAACCATTGTAACCATTCTGATCTTACTAACCATTGTAACCATACTGATCTTACTAACCCTTGTAACCATTCTGACCTTACTAACCATTGTAACCATTCTGATCTTTCTAACCATTGTAACCATTGTAACCATTCTGATCTTTCTAACCTAACCATTGTAACCATTCTGATCTTACACCTTTTCTGTCTATCTTAAGTACTCCTGCTAGTAGATGATGTAGCTGGCACTGAGCCAATCCTACACAAGGCCTCAGTCTCTGTCCTTTTACGATGAGGCTCTAAACATGGTTTCAACACAGTTTTCAGAAAGGAGCCTACCGGTCTGCATACTACTCTCTTACTGGGTTTACACTTTCTTTTTATAGCACAACACTCTGCTGCATGCTCTATCCTATTTCTGTATACACACATACATATATTACTTGTTTCTACAAAATTTCCGACAGTTACTGCAAATGAAGGTTGCAAGAAATGATTACTTGCCCCCCGTAACATTTTTAGGCCCAGCCTAGCATAGATCATTAAATCAGATTGGACCATTAGCATCTCGTCTGTTAACATCTTTCTCTAAAGTGACTAAGAATTACATTATTTTTGCTATTTAAATGTTGGTCTTCTGTAGTTACAACTTAAGAAAAATGAAACATGACAATTTTCTAGGCCGAACTACACTCTCATTATGGCATAATCAATAACTTAGCTAGCATACCATGAGATCAGTGACTTACACTCTTGACTTGGAGACATGGAGGGACTATTTTAAGATGTGGTAGCAAATTTCCTTGATTATTATGCCAGAATTGAGAATATAGTTCCATGTCATATCAGCCTAGAAAATCACAATTTTTCATTTTTTGTTGGTCTTAGTACACTATCTACAGAGTGTAGTAAGACCAACAAAAAGTTTTATCTACAAGAATACCAGAAGAATACCAGAATTCTCAGTCACTTTAGAGCAAGATGCTAATAGGCAAAATGCTAATGGTCTAATCTGATTCAATGATCTATGCCAAGGCTGGAGCTAAAAGTATTACCGTCAGACTGAGAGAAAGGCTGGATGAACTGGAGAGAGGTAAAAGTGAAACGATTAACTCAAGGGGAAGGGAAAATGGGTACATTTCCCCAAAAGGTGTTGTGTGCCATTGAAGTGCTGGACAAGTGCGTACTTTCTTTTGTGGTATTGGTAATGAAATCTTTGGTGGTGTTTTTTATGTCTCAGCACACAGAAACAGGAAGTTGGCAGAGGAGGAGAATAAGGTGCAGAGAATGCTTTCTGAGATGAGTATGTCACAGTGCATTAAAGATAAATATTTTGATACACACAGATACTCATACAGGTTTAGTAATTCCAGTATGAAAAATAATGATGAGAATGTTGTGCTCTTCACCCAATCACAGTAATCCATCAGCATAACTTGACGGATATCAACGCAAGGAACAGAAAGAAGCTTACTGAGCTGGGTGAGTAGAAGTTGTGATTTGGAGTTTGCACACACCCTAAGACAGGAGATATGATTTTCATTGAATTAGATCATCATTAACAGGTCTAGCTCTACCATTTTCCCTTCATTAGACATTCTTTAGTTTTAGAATCTTTGTTTCTGTATAATATTGGTGAGCTTTTGAGTCTGACTTGTTTCCCGGGCTGTCTCTGACAGGATGGCATTACTTCAGGCCCACCTGGTACTACCTGTCCAGTCTGAAGAGAAACTGGACTTATAGCCGACAGGACTGCAGAGACAGAGGGGGAGATCTGGTAGTAATTAATAGCAAAGAAGAACAGGTGAATGATTTGAGTGAGTGTGGGTATGTGTGTTTGTGTGTGTGTGTGTGTGTGTGTGTGTGTGTGTGTGTGTATGAGATTTTAGACTGACCAACGAGGACAAGATTAAAAGTGCAATTAGTGATGCCACACGTAACATTTTTTAAACACTTAACAGTCTGTTAATATATACCTGCAAGCTCTCCGTTCTCATAGGACACCCTCAAAAAATCTGGTCTTTTTGTGATAACTGTTAGTTTCATTCTCATTTTCAGCTCACTTGGGCCCATTGCTTAGCTCAACTGTCAGTCGCTAACTGGTCCATGTTGTGCTTCATTTTCCTGTTCTTTTTCCTACTGACAGCACTTGGTGACCTTGAACAACAGCTATAGGCTGAAAATGCATACAGTTTTTCTTTAAAGGTTTTATTTTGCAATGTGTGATCCTCTAACCACTTGGGTCTCCCACAACAGCTATTTCTTGCAGAGATGGCTGTGCTGGCCTGGATTGGCCTCACTGATTTGGATAAAGAGGGTGTGTGGAAATGGGTGGACAACACCACACTTAACGAGACGTAAGAGCAATGTAACATGTCTGTGGAGTCAAATTCGTCAATGTGTGTCCCGAAGTCATTTCTTGCAAAAAAATGACCAAATAACAATAAGTCCTGAGATATACCAAGCTTGTTGTATACCAGGATTGTAGAAACAAATAAGGAGCAATGTTAAACATGACACAAAGCAACTCAAGTGGCTGGCGAGCAATATTGCAGTCTTAAGGCTTGAACCACCAGACTTCAGAACAGTTTTTTTTACACAAAGCAATCACTAAAACAATGAGCCTATAAGCCCAAGCCTGTCAGTCTTTGATTACACTACTTATAGTTTTTTCCCTTCCCCCCCCTCTCTCTCTCTCTCTGTCTCACACACACACACACACATACACACACACTCAAATATATTTTTCAGTTACAGTAATTATGGATTTATTTTTAATTTATTTGATCTGTTTTGATTTTTGACTTCATGCCTTTTCGTGTATGTGTAGGTACTGGGCGACGGACCAACCAAATGATTTTAACGGCCAGGACTGTGTGGTGATCTGGGACAGAACCAACCGTTTTGAAACATGGAATGATGAGAAATGTGACAAAAAAAACCAGTGGATATGTGAAATGTAAATACAATCAACAGAATATTGGCATGGAATTGACAATATTTATTTGCATTTTTAACCATTTTAACCTTTTTTTTACATTTTTAACAAAAACATTTTTAAAGATTTATTGCAGTTTCATTTGTTCTTCTTGGACAAACATTTACATATTTGTTAATATGGTAGATGTAACAAAATTGTTTTTCAGTGCAGTTCATATTCTATTCATTTATTTGTTGTCTACATGAGACAGATGACACAAAATTGTTTTACAAGTTAAGGTCTGTGGACAGTGGCCCATTAGTCACACTTAATAACTAATACCAGGCTTTTATCAATCTTCCAATTTGTTCCAAATGAGTTCATTAAGGATTGTTTGAATAGCATACAGAATGAATCCTGTGTTTTTAAATCAAGTTGTTATTTACAGTATTTTCCATTGTAGTTGTGGAATTTCTTCATGGTAATAGGTATTATGTTTGCACCCGTTATGTTGTGGTCCACAGTGCCATCTGTTGGTCTGATAGTTTCATTAAGTTCATATCCATACTGATGAAATTGCTGACCTGCATAAAACATGTATTGAATGTCAGATCTGATGTCTTTATAGACAATTACTGTATCTATTACACTTTAAGAAAAGAATGTATGTATGTATTATTTCAAAAATGAACTTCATCTCCTGACGTATTCTTTAAAAAAAAAATCTACTATGCTCTCTATACTTGGAGTGACTTGAGTAAATCAGTGTATTTTAGAAGCTATTTGATATACTTTGTAAGTGTTCCTTTTAAAGCGAAAACATATTTATGCAAATAGACTGATAAACTTTGATGGAGTCTAAGGTGTGAGAGGGACTGGGCAGGATGCCCTTGTGCTTATCCATGGCTGTTCACTCTATTAAAATTACGAGATGATGTAGTAATATGTTGTTTAATGTTGTTTATAGACAAATTGCTTAATGTACTGGCAGTATATACTGGCAAATGCAAGTATATGTAAGTTTAGATTCTTAATAAAAAAGTTGTAATACTACATCAGATGGGATTTTCTGCTGTGTAGCATTGATGCTATTTGTAAGTCAAGCTATTCTTTTGATAACAAATACAGGTGAGAAAAGAATGCCTTTGGGAGGCTTCACTTAAAGTTTGTCTTTTTTTCTTACCCCTTGGCCTCAAACATTGAAGCAGTTTCCAGTTTTGAGTGATTCTTCTCAGTACCGAAGCTTTTTGTCAGCAGTGCTGTAGAGAAGGAAACAGCTCTGTGTGGCAGTGCCTCCTCAGTTGAACACGGTCCAGGGACCAACTGTGCTTTAAGACGGTCGAACTTCATAGTCTGTCACCAGCACAGGCTGGCAGACGCTGAAAGCTGAAAGCTGAGACCATAGGGTGTATGGCTGTTGGATAGATGTTTGCATTGCTGAAATAGCTCAGACACCAAGGGTGACAGGGCTCAAAGGTATCTGAGGCATGCCAAACTGTCATGGCTTATGCAGACAAGACAAATGGGTCTCTACCAAGAGAGAACACTTCAACACAGGATGGCTTTTAGGCCTTATGGGTGATAATAAAAACAGATGACTGAGACAATATTTACAAAACATTACAAGTAACACTAATAACTCAAGGTCACTTTTGATCACTTTACAATCTTCTGTCTGTCCCTTATAAAAGAGAGTACACATTATGTATGAATTCTTCTTAATACCTGGGTTTGGTGTCTGTCACATACTAAACACGGCTGTGGTCTGTATACAGAGTCACTACCCAGGCCAATGCATAGTCAGTCCTGTCTGTCTTGTCTTAAACATACCAAACAGCATGTCCATTAAATGCCGTAGAGTGCACAGAGCTGTCAATCATGAATAAGTAATAAGATGGGTCTCAGCGACTCCTCCCATGATACTGTAATCCCCACCTCCAGTGGGTGGCCAATTGTATGATGCCCTGTCACTCATGAATTATTCATGAGCATCTCCACAGCAACTCTCTCCGTCCTGTTCCACTCAGTCAGGCACACTCGCCCCGCCCCTCCTCTTTATCTCTCTCTCTCTCTCTCTGTGAGCTCTGAGAAGCCTTAGCATCATGAATTATTAAGCGCTTGCGTACGCAGGCTCCACAGATGGCAGCCGTGTGTAATATTTAGCGCACAGCAGGCTCTGCCGTGAAGGTCAACACTAGCGTACGCCAGGGGGCAGTCAACTGACCCCTTAGCTCAAGTTTCACACACATCACAGCACCCAATGTAGATCCTCCACATGATTTCTTTTTCTTTTTTTGGGGGGGGGGTTTAGACATGTGAGGAAATTGTCCTTGCTTTAGTTTGGAATTCTTTCTAATAAATGCCTTTGTCTGGACATTTAGCTTGAATGGCTTCTAATCCTAATTTTGCTTTTGTTTGATAGTACTGCAGTACATTTCTGAAGTGGAGGACACTTTTCCAAACAAAGGTTTCTTTGTTTTTTTTAAAAAAAACAAGAAAGCTATGAAGACTTTTAGTCTCTGAAACTAAACTCAGGTGAGTGAACTTTTAATGCATATAATGCATGATTGTAGATGTCAACAAATCATTCAAGTTTTATTAGTGAAACATCTTCAAAACTTTAATGCCCCAGTTTTACAGAGCACTGTTAACAAGACGGCAAACTGGGTCAGCTTCATGCCTGTAAGGCCTCTACACTGGCATGGTGACAGGTGCATAATAACTTAAGAATGAAAATGATTTCTATAAAGCTCGTCTTTTAGGTGGATTTTTTTTTTATTCCAAAAAAAAGAAACACCCTTTGAAGAGGTTTACAGCACACAAAAACGCCAAACACAAAAAATAATGCTCACAACAGCCAAGGACCAAAAAGAAAAGGGGACGTTGAGAGTGCAGGGTCTAAAGCTCGCCCCTCTTACCTGTGCTTCCAATTCAAACACAAGATTAAAAAAATACACACAAAACTGATGGAACAGATACTATATACATATTGCCATACGAACAATAGATTAAAAGATTATCATTCTTACTTTGTAAAATGAGAAGAAAGAAAATCACAAACTAACCACCATTTTTCCATTACTCAGGGGTGACTAATCTCATAACAAAGCAGTTTAAACCTAAAGTCATTAGTAAAGTATCAGCAGTAAAGTTTCATTGCTAAAAAAATTATGTTGAATGGTCTTATTGTACAATGTTAAAAGAGAACAAGTAATGGGATTAAACTGCTTTCTGACCGAGTTTGAGGAACACCCCTCAACAGAAACAGGTGTAGTTTGTTTTTATTTGATTACTTTACAAAGAGCAGATCGTGTCCCGTTGTATTAAAGGTTTTGGAGCCGACAATGTCACTTCCCCCTGACACTGAACTACTAAGTACGACATTTTAGGACCAACCATCATCCCATTGTTGCTATGCATTGAACTCCACCACATTTCTGGTGAGGTGATATTTTTAGACTCACATTACATTGCTGCGTATTACTTGTCTAGGTTTATGTGACAGCGCAATTTAGTCTGGGAACTCTACTGACTGTAACAAGACATAACTATTATCTATTAGAGAGAAAAGCGCTTTCTGGATCAAAGGGAAAGAGATCCTATACAAAAGATGCTCTGAAGAGAAGACCGTGTGGTAGGGACTTGGGTCAGCATCCAGCCCAAGTGTCCATTTCTGCCCAGTGGGGGGGTGGGAGATGGCAGGAGATGATTGGCTTGCTACTCCAGTTGGGTGGGCAGAGTAGCAGCCCCCAGAGGTAGATGAGTGAAGGGGCGGGGCTCGGCATGTCCTTGGAGATGCTTTCAGAATAAAAGTCCCTGAAAGGCTGAAGCTCCAAGACTGGCGACAGCGTTGAAGCCTGTAGGAGGACCTCAGGAGTTGTTGTGTTCTTTTCGTTTGTCTCCTTGTTCTGCATCTTTTGTGCAGCAAGTAAAATGAACTCATGAACCACAAGCTGGTCTGAATACACAAACTCAACCCCTCACCCCACACCATCCCTCCCCCCATACCCACCCACCTATCATGACCCCACTGACAAAATACTTGGGATGGGACATAACAGCTGGAATGGTTATAAATGAATTATCAGTTAAACCTCTCCTTATTTCAAACAGTATATCATATAATATATTATATATTTTTATATATCAAAAGGAAAACACTTAGCCTCTACAGTGATATCTATGGTATACAAAGAGAAAAACAATCTGCAAGATCACGCTCTTTTTCATGGTTGCTCTAACAGCTTGGATGTGGGTTTCCTAAGCTCCTGAGGGGGAAGGACTAGTCGTCGTCGTCATCCCCGCCATCGTCGTCCGCGTCCCTCTTTCTCTTTTCTCCGCGGACTCCGGCCTCCTCCTCTTCCTCTGCAAAGCAAGAGTCACAGTTGTACTATGAGCAGACACAGGGGCTGACCTACTCGCCAACTGTCATCACTAGTCTCTCAACCTGACTACCAGCTGAATAGTTATATTATAGTATATAGTCACTTGTTATTACATCATATGAGACTTCAGATGCTAACTCAGCTCAGATGCAAAGTACATTTCTCAAATATACACAATATACAATTTTCTTGTCAGACAAAACTCTACATTGGTTGTTCAGATTGATTTTTAGTTGATAAAAAAACTGCATTTTAACAGAAATTACCAAGAATTTGCAATCATTTTTGCACATTTGTGAGATGAACTTCAATGGTTTTGCATCTGAACTCTTCTAATAATGTTGATGCCCAATGAAACAGTGGCATGGTGACCTAACTTTTTTATTTAAACAGTTTCACAAGATCTCCTTAATTACACCCATGATGAAGGAGCCGAGTAAGCACAGAAGAGTTTCACATGTGCTTCATGCTGTTAACGACCATTGATCGCATCCATGGGCTAAAGTGCTTGGTTCGGTGTCAAATCAATACAGCTCACACTTGGCAACAGCAGAGATCAATAGGAGTCAACCTGCTCTGGCTAACTGAATCAATAAAAGTGTCTACGGTATCAGTCATTGCATCAAGGATACCAAATCGTGTCAGTGCCTGGTTTGAAACCAATAAAATCAATACAATGCCAATGTCAAGGCTTGGGGCTGTCCACTGTGGTCTGGTTGCCCTGGTTCAAATACTCACCCTCTCCCGCCTCCTCTTCCTCTTCTTCCACATAGTCATCATCCTCATCCTCATCCTGGTCAAAAACAGATGGCGATGTAAAAGTTATATACACTCTGCTATTCTGAATTGAAACTGATTAGCAAACTGAGAAATGACTATTGTACAAATGCTTGCTGTTTGGTGCGACATCAATGGGAACAATTCTGAGTATGAATAATGATGCCTAGGGACAAACAGGATGTTGTGGCACAATGCATTCACATTTAATTGCATGTACAGATCTCTATATGAGGCAAAATGAAGCCCTCACCTGGATGCCCTCTTTCGTCAGGTAAGACAGCCCAACCTCTCCACCTTCCGAACCTTCATCATCTTCATCTTCATCATCATAATCACCCAAGGGACCTCCTCCTTCCTCTCCATCCTCATCCTCATCTGGATACACAGTCAATTATGGAAAAAATAATAAATATAATACATTTTATAAACTGCAATTCATATAATAAATGTAATAAAATAATTAAACCTTTTTAAGTTTTTTAAAGTGTAAGCCTGCTACATTAATAACATCTGATGTGACATCCCCATCTCGGTTACATTCACAACACCAAATATCATGGTAAAAAAATAGCACTATTAAGCTGTTAGTATCATATCAAGATCCAGAAAACTTTATTATGTGACATCTCCCTCCACTGGCCCTCTATGTTTTGAATTTCACTGCTAATCATTTTTGTCCCTTTTTCATTTTCTTCACACACTCTGTGAGGCAGGTGTAAAGCCCAGAGATGAGGCCCTGGTTTGATGTCACTCTGCCTGCCCCATCTCTCTCATGATTCGTACCATCATCATCGGCCTCGGAGTCTGGGGCTTCATTGTCCTCTGCGTCAAAGCCGTCCAGGTACATGACCTGGGGCAGGAGCTCAAAGATGCTCTCCCTGTACTCCTCCAGTGTGGTGATCTCGCAGTTGAACAAGTCCAGGCTCTTCAAGTTCTTTAGGTTTTGCTGTTAGCGTCAAAAGCCGAGGCAACAGAGAGAGCCATAGAGAAAGAAAGAGAGAGAGAAAGAGCGAGTGAGAATGAGAGTGAGAGGAAGATGGAGAGAGTTCATGGTCAAATGGTCATATATCCCCATAAATATATTAATATTTAAAGATGTCACATCAAAACAATCTCAGTAAGTGGGTCTGAAGACAGGAAATAGAGCTTTGTAGGGCAGTGTAGATTAGTAGTGCTTCTGAACATGTTATTCAGGAAGGTGACCTCATCTAGTTCCACCCAGTTAAAAAGATTTGAAGTATGATGCTGTGTATTATAGAATTGGTGAACACAATTGTGGCAGACACTTTGTATCTAGTATGGTGCACCACTAATTGATTATGTAGTGCCATGCCTGAATTAATATTTCTTTTTCATCTTAATCATATCTCTAATCTCTTACCAAAGCCTCTACTGTGCTGAGCTCTTTGATCTTGTTCCCACTCAGATTCAGGTACGTCAGGTTGGGGCATTTCTCCGACAGTGTCTCCAGACCCCCCGAGATGTTGTTGTCACTCAGTTCCAGCTGGGGAATAGGCACATCATCCTTATTCAACTCATCATGTATAACACTTACATACTTTTAACAGTGGATTTAGTTCAGTTTCATTTAGTCAGAGAGACAATGAAAGCAAAAAATATGGCAAGATTCTTAACTTTTAAAAAGTGGACAGTCGGTGAATGGAACTGTCCGTGGTGCTGATATATAATACCTATATTATTTACTATCTAGTTTGCCCAGTGTTTTTATATCCTTGTTTCTTCTGTATGCTGTGAATAAGCAACACTGTGCACACAAGTTAAGATGAGGGTCATAAGCTAAATGCAGCATTCAAAAGGCAAGTTCAATGTGCTATCATTGTTACGCAGCAACATTTCCCACTTTAGCAGAGCCAGAGACAGTTCTAAAGTCTCTTTGGCGGTGCTGTCCAAAGGCATAACTATACTACAAACAAGTGGACAGCTGATTGCATTTGGTATATGAACATGTTACAAGAGCTCCTGTTCAGCCTTCATTTAGGGAGTTGTTCTGTACTTGGGCTCATCGGTCTGTGTGGTTCTACTAACACAACTTTCATAACTAACACAAGTTTCAGGATCATAATATTTTGGTGCCCCCTCACAATCAACTGTATTTGATTCAGAAGCTTGTGGTTGGACTGTTCACTTAACAATTGTAAGATAGGGAAGTGAAGATTTATAATGACTCTATCTATCTGTCTATCTATCTATATTTAACTAATACCTAAATAACAATAATCTAAACTCTTTTGATCCTGTAATCAAAATCCCATGAAGGAAATTTGGTCTTTGCATTTAACACAATTGTGAATTTGTGAATCACACACAGCACACAGTGAAATGAAGTACACACCAACCCAGAGCAGTTGGCTGGCTTCTATAGCGGCGCCCGGTGAGCAGTGGAGGGTTAGGTGCCATGCTCAACGGCACTTCAGCCATGGTCCACTGGTTGGAGACCTAACTTGCAATCCTTCAGTTGCAAGGCCAAAGCCCTAACCTGTAGGCCATGGGTGCCCCCTGCCTGATTTTGATGTGGTCACTGGTTCTCTGCACGACATTTTTATACTTTACAAATGAGTTTGTTCTCACCTTACGCAGTTTGGGCAGTGCGGGCAACTTGGCCAGAGAGGTCAGGCCCACATTCACCATGCTGAGGAACTCCAGCTCCTTGAAGTCATCAGTGAGACCCTCAACCTCACCATCACTGGAACGGCAGTTATCTACCACCAGCTCTGCCACCTAAAAAGCAATGCAAACTGTTAGCTTCTCTATATCCACACGGCTATAGTCTCTATAAGTTACACAAATTTTTTGTGTTCAGGACACTTCCTTAATATCCATGTCAAACAAGCCTGTTATATATAACATATAATTTGTGGTGTTGGTGTCTCTTAATAGCAAACAGTTCAAAACAGTTCATAAATAAAGAATCGTTCATTTCATAAAACAATGTCCTCAAATAGATTTGCATTAACTTGTAATTACTGGTACAAAAAATAGCATGTGAAGAACCCATATCCTTTGGGGATACTGTGTACAACCTCAACTACAAGGAAGTCTAAATTCACAGCTGCATTATGTCTGGTGTAAATGTCACAAAAGGCATTCATTCTGGTTTCAATGAGCTCATCAGAAAAGGAGAGCCAAGTAAGTTTCATAAGAGGAAAACTAATAATTGCTTTTGGCGTCAATTAAAACAACTATTGTTTAAAGATTTTCAGTCAAATTGAAAGATAATTTATTATATAGACTAACATAAAGTAGCCACATGTTAATAATTTTAAAATTGTAATTAAATGAATAAATGCACCTCTAATCGTATTCGACAAAGCTTAAAACGTATGTCTTTAAAGCCAGTGGAAGATGTCGACTGCTGTACTGAAACAGAAACGGACGTGTCAATTAGTTTCGGACGAGTCAGTGATTGTATATCAAACTTTTGAAGGTACGAGGGGCAATGATCTAAGTACCCAACACATTAATGTAGCCTCAGGTCAGTAAAGTCAGGAAACAAAGCAACGTTGAGATGTGGGCGGCAACGCTTCACACCTGCACGCGGGAATATTTCTTGCTCAACTGCATCAGTTCCTTCTGATATTTCGGCAACTAGACTCATAGTTTCAGCATGGGTTAATATTTGAAAAGTTTTCATGCGATTACCAATCCAAATCTGTTTTCAGATGGAATACGTGTCGATCGTAGACTCGTAGTATAAGCTACATATTCAAATGAATGAATGAAGAAAATCTTCCGTCCCTATAGGCAAGTGGAGACGGAAGGGTGGGGGTTTTACTGTAGCCTAATCTACTGAAGGGGGAGGGGGTTTGTGTGTAACCCCCGCACCATCTGCCAAATTCCTTCAATTCAGATACCAGACCAATATGTTGGCTAAAATATTTAATTATCACTAAACGAAAAAGAGGCGAGAAAGCCAAGTCTAGCCATTAAACGCAAGTATGATGGCGTTACATAATCACCTCATCTAAGAACACCCAGCGCGAATGGAGCTTCTTTATGGACTCCATTTAAAAGCGCGGACAGGTCCCAGTATAACGGCATTTGCTTATCCTCAAAGCATTTTCAACTGTCCGATCAGCCGTGAAACACTGTGTCTAAGTTTAGCACTCGACATGGTTTTTAAAACATCTAAAATCTTCAACCACACCGCGACAAGAGTTTCGTCTATTGATGCAACAAAATGACTTCCACTCCCCACCCGCCTGCACGGGCTCAACAGCGCACTGTAGACACAAGCTACGCTCGCTCACTCGCCAGAGTAGAGCGCGTCGTCAACGGAGGAGTTCACCAAGCAAGGCTGCGTAAGAAAAAAAAACTGTACGAAGGTCTTACCGCAGCATACAAGCTTACTCTAGCCGAAAAGGCTTCGAATAGATATATTAGGACAAACGACAGAAAATGGTAGATGCCATTAACAAGGTCGAAGTTAACTCGCTCGACAGCGTAAAATGTCCGCTCATGGGAGACGAATCGACTCGCTTTTGCCGACCGATAAGCCAGTCAGTAAGCAATTGTGGCTCTACCGAGGTGAAATTGTTACAACAGTATTTCTATAGTTTTAGTGAACTGGTGAAACGTAGAAGAAATTGCGTTTAATAAGCAACAAATAGATGGGACAATAACAGGAAAATCACTTGGGCGTCTGCTGTTGAAAGTTGTTCTCATCATTTTCAATGACAGGCGTACCAAGCATTTTTGGACAGTTTAGCAACTTGACCAAAATAGAGTATAGGACAGACAAACGTTTTCATGCCTCAAACAAATATCGATCTGTCAAGTTGAGTCATTCACTTTTCGTAATTTCAAGGCAAAAACTGGGGCGACATTCTAATTTCCTTCTTGTCGCGCTTCTACTTGATCGAACGTTTGTTACAATGTATCACATCGAGGAGGAGGGAGGGTAGGACAACCAGTCAACAATAGACTTCATTGCATAGGCTCAGCTCTAGCTCATAAAGTCCTGTCTAAATGATCGCAAAAGGTAGTCTGGGCAATTATGTCGCAAATACCACAAATTCAAGGCATTTCTGTATTGGACGTGATCTTACTCGCATCCCTTCAGGTGCCCATGTGGACTAGAAGAATTCCACTGTAGGCGGCTTTCGCAAGTATGCCGAATCCACTCTACGGTCAGGTTGTAAGTGAACATCATCTTGCATTCCTTGAACAAAAATAAATAAATAAACGCGTCTGCGTCTTACCTCAGCTGGAGTCCTGTTCCTCAGTTCCAAACTGATCCTCTTTTTCATTTCCATGTTCAAAATAAATATACAATTTACAGGATGGAAAAGTCAAAGATGAAAACAAATATTGGCTGAGGCACGGACCCACGGTTCGGCTCGCTTCCGTGGCTTCAGTTCTCCAAATGATCCTCCATGATACTTCGCACCCAACCCCCTCTCTTGAGTCCCGCCCATTGGACTCGCTGATTGGTGCTGTTTTACACTTCGAAATATGAGTACACGATCATCTTGTCATTCAAATAGATCATACTGATTAACATAATCGGTGTAAGAAGAGCCTGATCATTGGGTGGAATTGCGCGCGCAGTAAATAAGGATTGGTTACTATGAACATCAATATGTAGGTTTAGCGCTTCTGTTCCACCTACCCTTCTTTCTCATTGGCGCATTAAGACGAGAGCTGTGGTTTATAGCATCAAACCTCTTTATTTTCTCTCATTACATAAATCGACTGTAACTCGAGGTGTAAGGTCAGAACAACGATAACCCGGTGCGAGAAGTGGAACATAAGGGAAGTTGGTTAGGAGTCGCAAACGAAACACTGAACGACACCTCTATTACCCAGGTCTCGCGTAAAGTTAAATTAAAAGTGAACAGTGCCAGCCCACTGGCTTTCGAGACAAGCTGGCTCAACCGTCTAACATGTAATTCTCATTCAGCTGTTACAAAATGGCTGACCGTGAACCAAGGCAAGCACGGGGGCTTAGGGAGACAGAACCACGCCATCTGCGCAGTATTATATGCCGCTTAGCCTCCATTGGTTTCATAGGCCAAAGTCCTTTGCGCAAAACCTTGCATCATACGAGGAAGCCTGTGCACTCGACCAAGGGTGATAGCAGCCTACGTGTTTGACTTGACTGAGTGCGAGACTTATTCTGCTGTGAATGTTGAAACGATCGGAGAATAGGGCATAATGTAAAGGGTTAACAAAATACTTCCGTTAACCCCTGCGGCCGTTTATTAACTTCAAAATGAGTGCAAAATGATCCGAGGATAAAAATGAATTTAATACGTTTGCATGGCCTTTGTACAATAAAATGCCCTACATCACTGTCTGGTATTCTAATGGTTTTGCACGTCAAAGTTACTTATAAATAGTTTTCTTTGGTTAGACGAGGCATATGTAACACAGTGTGTTAAATAATGCACGTTGATGACGAAAATAAGTTTGAATAAAGTTGATAATAAATCGTACTACCTATACTGTAACCACTCAAAAAGATGTCCGCACAAAGAAATGCCAATGCGAGTGGATGTGCTATGACTCAAAGTGACCACTGGAGGGACACGACATTGACCTGAGCATGGCATGACAAAACAGCTAAGCTGATTTGAGCAGGTTGCCGCTCAGTAAGTTAATATTCCATGCACTATACTAGGACTCCTTAGTGTTTCCAGCGCTTTCAAGCGGGTAACAAAGCAGAAAAATTAAGCAATCGTTTCTGAAAAAAATAGCATATCCATATCATATAGTAATTTTGACATAGCTTTGAAATAATTAATTTATTTGAAAAAAAAAATTCTCAACAAAGACATGAACATATGGTGAGTTTGGTGTTGAGCCATATGGTTCAATTGTGGTTAAGGTTAAGATTATTCTCTTACAGTCTCAGTAATCTTCAAGGGAGGGGGCAGAAGGAAGCTTTCTTGTGTAAGAAAATTATCATATGAGACTAAATTTGCGTCATATGATGGGATTATATCGGGAGATTTATATCGGGAGATTTATATCGAGAGACTATATCGGGATTATAGGGGAGACTGGCCCAGAACACTTGATAGTTGATGAGTTGTAAATCGCTTTGGATAAAAGCGTCTGCTAAATGCATAGATGTAAATGTAGATGTATATCAACTTTAGAGAAATTATTTTAATGACTTCAATTTTAAGAGGTCAGGAAAAGTAGAAAAGCAAAGAATAATTCAAATATGTCTTCAAGCTCCAAGAAGAAGTCCAGTTTCCTACAACTTAGCACTTAGGAGTTCAAATATGTTGTCATTGAGTTTATCAGTGTAATGATAGTTATTTTACTACATAATCTAAATAAATACTTTTAATTGTTAAAAGGACTAATCTGATGGAAGGAGGGAAGTGAAGGCTGAAGTGAGCCATCTGATAATGTCCCTTGCTTTTGTTAATGACATGGCAAGCATGTTGCAATTTTCTGTTACATATATCATTTTCTCCATTCATTGCATAAGGTGGTTGTAGTTTATTGTTACATTTGAATGCCTATAAGGTGACAAGAATTTCTATCAAAATCCATAGCTATATAGGTTGTTTTCTTGGTTGTATGGGTTTCTTTTCTTGGGTGGGGACTCCTTACCCTAATCAGGGTTTCTACCTCAACCCTTTCTCTAATTCTGTTTCAGACTCCCAAGGGAGCCCTCCACCCTGGTGGCTTGTGGCACTCCTATGCAAAGTGTGCTCTCTCACTAGGGGACATAACAGGCTGTTGGCTTGTGATGCTGAGTGACCAGTCATTTGTGTGACATTTCCTGATTTTATTACACAAAGCTGCAGATCTGGATACTCAGCATGGAAATTCTCTTACGGAGGACAGGCCTTGTGACCATTTCTAGTGGTGGATGATGCAGAAAGGTTCAGTTGGTGATGGTGGACTACATTGTGTTTGTTTGTGATTATGTTTGTGTTTATATTTCAAGAGCATTTTATGATATTTCTGAATCTCTATTCACTTGAATAATTTATTGTGCTGTTAAAATAGTAAATAATATTACTCCCTCCAGATAGGCTATGTATTTTCATTATTGCCAGCCATATGTCTTTCAAAAAGGTGCAAAGATCTGTAAAATTAATTCCTTGGGTGGAGCTGAATCATGTAATGGATTTGTATTATAACTTCAGTGTGAAGATTGGCCTATTCATGGAGAAGTCTCTAAACAACCTTAAACAAATGTTAGATGTGTATCTTCTAAACTTGGGCATGTTTGTTTGGTTTCCATGTGCTCCTTGTAAGGAGGAGAACTGTTGGGTGACTCCTTATTTCTGGTGAAGCTCTGCAGGCAACAGTTTGAGCTGAACCTGATGCAGTACCATCCTTTCCCAGCAGGTCGCACGAGCCACCCATAATGAGGCACTTGGAGCTTGCTCACTTGCTTGGGCTTGGCTTAACTGAACACTCACTAGAGGGAGCCGTAGCACGGTGAACAGTGTGCCTCATGTACACTGATCACGTATGCACTCCCACCCCCATTATGTAAACATGTTTGGAAGTTCCTGGGAATCCCTTATCAGTTACTATTTTGAGATGAGCTTATTTTATCTACTTGAATACAGAACCTTGTCATTCAAATGATAATACCTAAGGAAAGAATGCAGATGTTGAAAAGACAATTGGATTAAATATAGCTTATGCCTGGCGGACAGCTGTTTTATGCATATAATGCGTGTATGCATTGTTTTTGTTATCTGAACTAATAGTACGTTGATCAGTCTCATTATGTGCTTGTTTGTGCATCCTGTGAGGCTATGGGCTCCTATTGTTTTTTTCTTCCGTGAGCTATATAATAGGTGACCAGTGGACGTTTTTGTCACTGTTCTGTTGTGTTCTGTTCTGAAATCACACTTTTGTGACACAAGTAAAAGGGAAAAGCTTCTTCACTCAGGAATAAAACCCATAGCCGTAGTCTCTGACATGATGACACTGGCATAAGCAGGTCAGCTGCAGATCACTCTTGTATTCTTCTTGTTAGTGGCTTTTTGTGGGAGGTAGAGAGGTTCCATCTGTGAAGAAAGTGGACTGAGCCTCTTTAGAACTACACTGACAATAATATGGGAACATTTTGTGTGGCGGACCCCCACTGCAACTCCTCTCAAGCCTTGATGGAGGGCCGTTGACACTTTTGGCTGCTGTGTTTCCTGGTCTCTTTTGTCCTTGGGCAGCTCAGTGACCTACTGCTGTTCTAACGAGGGAGAGGAGAGGCTGTGATGGGTGGGGGGGTTGATGGGTGGAGGGGTGTTTGGCGCCAAACAATGGGAGACACACATTGGCACATTCTCATGCTAAGACACAATAGGAGGTAGGGAGAACTTGACTACTCGGTCACTTCCTAATGGTTCTTTAATTGAGCATAATTGCAGACTCATGAGTGGCTGCAGTTGTATTTACACACGGCTGAAGGATTAGAAACTCAGCAGGAAAATTTGTTAACAGAATTCAGCACTGTGAGATGCTGACTCGTGATCCTTTTCACTAGTGGATGATATAAGCATCTGCTTCGTGCATTTTAAACCAGTATGCCTACCCTTGGCCCCTGTCAGATTTAAAATGAAGCAAAAGAAAAGAAATGAATCTAGAGTGAATCTGGATCTAAATAAGTGTATTTGTTGTCAAATAATTTATCATTTCATTTAACAATGATACAGAACTGACCAGTAAATGTATGAACACAGCAACTCCTCATTTAATGCCTGTGCAGATGACAAATAGGCATTGTAAGATAATCCTTCATTTGGCGCACAGCACAACATGGCACATATAACAGTAGCAGCCTAAAGCACACAGATCAGAGTATATATTTTAATGGACATATTGATAGTAAAGAGCACCAAGCATAAAAGCTTCTTTGCAAATCCACACATGTGCTTTGGAGCGCGGCCTGATGAGGTCAATGACATCATAATGTGAAAGAACAGACGGATGGATTTAGTTGTACTACGGCTCTGAGTCTGTCTTTGTTTAGAGGACATGACGCTGTCAACTGTAGTCACGGCAGCATCGTGTGAGGTGAATTTCCAGAAAACCCCACTCAAAGCGGTGCACTGAGAATATTCAATATTAAGAACATATTCCAGTATTTACAGGGGTGTATGTATTCGCACATGAAAAACTACACCACAGCTGACACAGTTTGGTCACCATTCTTCTTCCAGTGCAACCACAACACAAGCCCCCCTGACGAAGAAGCCATACCACGGTTTGATTTTTGTGCTCTACCAGTGTCAATTCCGATCCCCCTTCCTACACACACACACACACACACACACGCACACACACACACACAACCACACACACAAGTAAAGAGCAACGCTCCAGTGATGCCCATTCATTAGACCCCAGATGGCACAGGCGAAGACTGTCTGTCAAAATGCTACCATGTTTCATGCGTATGGCTGTCCCTGTGTATGCAGGTACATCTGATATACACATATGTGGACAAGAACACCCAGAGAGCAAACCTGCATTCCTTGTGTATGGTGTAGTCCTACTGGCAGCTTTCAGGGATATGAGCCTTTGGGCACTGCTCCCATCGAGACATAATGATGTCATATTATTGTGTCATTATGCACTTTGTTCATCAGCTTAAAATGAATATGATAACTAACCTCGCAACAGTAGTACAACTTTATGAGTGAGATACCCTATGTGACCCCTCCAGTCCAGTTCTGTGTATAGAAATAAGAGGTGTTCATTTAAGACACCTCTGGCACTTACAGCACAAGTAGAGATGTCGACGCACTGTAAATGTTTTGACATGTATTTTCCATTGTTTATTGTTCAGTAGTACAGTAAATGAAACATTCCCACAGCACTGCTCAGCAAGCACAGGCCAGCTTCACTGCTTTCAATGCATCCAGATTTGCATTCATTTATTTGAGCTCTTAAGTACATTTGAGATGATTGTTATAAGACATGTTCCATCTGTATCTATATGTTACCTTTCCAATAAATCCCCCATGTTTAAATAAGATCTTCCTGTAAATCCTGTGCAGGAAAAAAAAACGCATGACAAAGACCATTCCTGGTATGACTCTCTCAACCATTGGCTCGGTCCACACGCTCAAGAAAAGTTTTATGTGCAACAGGACCTCTTAAAGCAGTCCACTCCATGAACCACAGCAGTCCAGTGGCTGTCAAGGCACTCAATAGTTACAACATTTTTGGCTGCTCTTCTAATCCCCTTTGAGGGAATAAAATAAACCTCCCCCTACACACCTCTTATAGGCCTGTTATGGTCATTAATGTATGTGTGCTCAGTCCCTGAGCATTACACACCAACTGTACACCGAACGCTATGAAATTCCTTGGTTTCCATGGTAATTTGACTGTTGCTATGAAGGACACTGACAGACCCATTGAGAAAATGTCCCTGGTCTTTGACACTGGACAGGTGTGAGCTGGCACTTCCTATCACTTGGGGGAAGTGTTCACTGATAAAGAAAGAGAATTTCCATCTGACAAATGAGCACAGTGCATCTCAGCATTCAAATCAGGGTCTGATTTAAAGGCGGCTAAACGGCAACATTAGTGTTGTGTTTGAGAGCATATGTGCAGACATACCATGGGAAGGACCTCTCTGTGAATGTGCTGCTTTACAAAAAAATACATTCCAGACCATTAAACTGTTTGGATTGAGCACTGAACGGATCTGTCAAAGTGCTATTAATATTACATGCTGCCAAGGGAGAGAAATATGTGTCTGTCATATAATGCCTCAGAGTTTCATTCACACACACAAACACACACACACACACACACACACAAAATGTACAAAACAACATGCACATAAGCTGATTCATGGCTCCAACCAGCGTATTTTATTGACTGATTTTAAAGTGTTGTTTGAAGTTCAGTGAGATACTGCTGACAGTGTCCTTGAGTTTCTTTTGACCGATTGAGAGCATGTTAGCCTTGGACCTCATGAGGAGACAAAGTACTTGGCTAGTGCTCCCGAGATCGGTACTGAAAAGGTTTGCATTCATTGTAATAATGTCTCGGACTCAGTGGTTATGTGTGGTAGCTCTCAGTCAGGGCTGTATGCGTATAACCACTGTATAACCACTTAAAAGGTGCTTAGGTTTGCCCATATCCAGTAAAACATAGGCTGCAATATTGATAACACAGTATAACCACTACAGTCACAGGCAGTATACCCATTACAGCAGTATACCCACCACTGCAAACTAGACAACAGCACTGCTCTCAGTAAAACATATTTAATAATTTCAAATCAGGTGAAAGTTATAATTAACCATATGAAAATAACAACTGTGCTCCACTGCTGTTTTTAATCTTTATAACGGAATAATTTATGTACATTCATCAACACTATAGAAAACTGATGAGGAAAACTGCAATCCCAGGGGAATAAGCTAAGACTACAAGTCTCTCAAGCTTAGTATAATTGCTGCCATTTTAAAGTCATGGATATATTTTCACAGAACATCTTCATCAGTGTTTTGTGTTTTTTGCAGGACCCCAAAGTAAACTATTTGGAATTACATGTCCATCTATCTGTATACAACTAAGCCACGTGACTAACTTTTTCTTGGACATGGACACTTTTTAGAGAAAGAAATGCCAAATGTGAGTGGGGGCATGTCCTTCTCTGAAGATGAATGCATAGACAGGAAATATTTCAGTATGTGTCAAATCCTAATATGATATATCCGCAAAAAGACAGGACTCACTGGTGCCATTCACTGAAAAATATATAGCAAGTACATAGTTTGTAGACAACAATAAATTTTCATTTGCGTCCTGCGTCATTTTGAGCATCTCATTCTTAAGCGTATCCAATGTGAAACTTGACCAAAAGGGTGCACTATTGAACAAAAGAAGTCCTTGGATACCTGTGTCATCATCTGACATCTGAGTGAACATGGATTTGCTTGTTCATTTAATTCCCCTCAAAGCCGAATATAAAAAGAATACTGCTTTCACCGTATTTCAAACTGGAGAGTTGTATAATTTTGATGGATATAACCTGTATGTTATGATAAAACAGAACTTCTACTGTTTGCCAGGGGCATGGAGTAACAACTCTGTTTACGACTGGCAGGTTCCCTATGTTGCTTCCTGCTGTCCTACAGTACCCCTGCACATTGACAAAGACCTCAGTGCACCTGTGACTGTAGCTGATAGTAACCATTTTGACGAAGCCACATCCGTGTTTCCAAGCTCCATATTCCTTCTGGGCCAAATTGGGCAAATATGGTGGGGCTGCATTGTTGGCCATGTGGTCAAATAGAAAAAACAGATGTTTACCGTCACTCCTGCTCTGCCTTCTTTGGGAGGAAAAAAAACTCCTTGGGAGAACAACAAACTAATGCAGTGGAGGCAGCAACCCCTATGGCCCTGCTGCACTGTAAAAAATAAATCATGGTTTTAACTTAAAAAGGTTAGTGTCCGGGCTGCCTAACTCTTTAAAGTTGACCAAATTTAAGATAATGAGTTGTGGTCACTTCTAAAGTATTTCAAACAAATACAGTTTGCATGAGGGACGCTGGTTGGGCATTCACACTGGGGGGAAGACAGAGAGAGAGAGAGAGAAAGAGAGATAGATGGAGGGGCATGGGGTCAGATCTGTCCCAGCAGGCGCATCCCTCTGCTTTTTCCCATGATTCTTTGAGAGGTCACACCCGAGATGACCACAGAGTGATCTGCTGGCCATGAGGGACACAGTTCTGATGCTCCACCTGTGGGGACAATTTTAGGGAGTAATTTTTCTTCTGGGGATGATGAGAATGTTATTTTTTTTGTTTTCAGTCACTAACCCAGTGATGAATGGGTCATTACAATCTCTATGTAAATAACAAATAAAAGTACAGGAACACATGGCTAAAACCTGAACTAACACTATTTGTTATCATTTTTATAGACAGAAGAAAAAAGTTGAAAAATAAGCTACAGTCTGCTTTTTCTTTGGAGGGGTCTCACTTCAAACACTGTCGCCTTTGCATCAAGTCTCTGCAAGAACATTCTTGTAGACAGTGCCCCTGGAGAGCAGCGTAACAGAATGGCTCTTGGAACATTTTAATAGTGGTTCCCCATGCACTAGAGCACACAGCTGGGGAGGCAGTCAGAGAGATGCTCTCCTCCACACTAACGCTGACCAGAAAAACATTTCCCACATCAGTCTTTTGGGGACCATTTGGACAGGACCCTGCAAGGCTCCCGCTGTCTGTTGATGGACACGAGAACAGGCGGTTATATATAGAACCACAAAACAATGACGGGCGCAAGTCGCTGCGTCAGAAGGGTCAGTGGCACATGCTGCTGCAGCTGGTAATGCCTGACTCACCAAGCCACACCATTGGGTTCTCACTAGGTCAGAGGAAAAGGACAATCATTGTTAGCAAACGTGCGAGAGAGGTTCTGGGGGCAAAGGAAGTTGAGTAGTTTCAGTCAGACGGGTTTAAAAGGGCCAGTGTTTAAAGGGGAAGTATTTCATGAGGCAGGTGACCCCTGCAGCTACTACTGCCTCAGGTGGAGTTACGACACACAACTATATTGTATCAGTTTAATACTACATAATAATAGTATTGCATTTATCATAGCATTTTATGGTGTTAAATTCTTGGTATGCATTCAGCACTAATTACAAATAAATTTCTTGTTCCATTAAATCCATTGTTCATGGCTGTTAGTCTTGTATTTTACAGAAGTCCAATATAATTTTTATATGTTGTATAACTGAGTAAATTTGAACAGCAATATTGGTTTTTCCCTTCTGGCTTGCCAGATGTGACTGTGTGCAAGAAACCCATCCAGTCCAGCACAATGGCTTTGAACAACACATTTGGTGGTGAGAATTATGTTCAGAATGAAATGAAAAACAACAAAATGCTTTCTCTCTTTTCTGTCCCACAGTGTCACTAACTGGTAATCACAAACATGAACACTGACCAAAACATTTCCTTGTCAAAGGATTGTATCATCGCTTCCTCTTCGGCCTTTTAAGCCTTATCACAGCCTTCCTGTCCATCTTTTATGTTGTTCCTGTTCAACTTCCCACCTCTGTGCTTGTCTCTCTTACCCCTTTCTTTTCCCAACACACTGATGTTTTAAAGGTTAAAAAATTCTAGAAGATTCTCGATAATGATTCCACTCTCAGTAATATGCTGGAAGGGAAGCGACACAGAAATTTTAAAATAATACCGAATATGTGTATGTTCTGATTATCTACCACCCTGGCTCTCCTCATCTTTCCTCTTGTCCTCTTCTCCTTTCTTTTTCTCTTATTCCAACTTTCTACTTTTCCCACTATCTCTCCTTCCCTCACCCCTCCTCTTCTCTCCTTCCGGGTTCGCTTTCCCAAGGTGACACATTTCCTGCCAGAGTCCTGCTAGTGGGAATGGTGGGAACAGGAAACCCAGCAGGTGTCTATAATGTCTGGGACTCCATCCAGTCGCTTGGTCCCTGGCCCACTTTAAAACCCATCCTGTGACTGCTCACATCACTGGGCATGATATAGAACAGTACTAGTGAGAGAGACTCCTCTAAAAGCAGTTAGTAAGCAGCAAACTATGAGTTCTGCCCTCTCTGGGTCTGTCACTCCCTTGAACACTAGCCATGTTTTATGGCCAGTATAGTTCTAGAGAACCGTGAGATTATTCTGACTTGATGAAAGTGCCCTTCATTGTAAATACAAGATTGTGGTAAAACAACTTTGAAGGAATTTGTGCTAAAGGCCCAATGAGTGATTTAGGCGTTGATTTTGTGGGTGATAAAACAGAGATATGCCTCAAAACAGAAAACTTTTCATTTCACATACCCAAACATAGCAGTGTAGTCCTGGCAGGCAAAACATACAATTGTTTTAACAGTGGATAAGTTTACAATTAAAAGAATAAACTGCCTTCCCCCAGAGGTAATTATGCAGACATTACTGTGCCATCTGGATATGGTCCCATCATCGCCCACTCGCCCACTAGGCTGTAATGGCAACCCTCGAAAAAACACATTAAACAATGGCACAAAAACTCTTTAAACTTTAAAACAACATATTTGAAAAACAAAAACCTTCTCATGCAGATCTATCAGAAAGTTTAATCTCTAGTGCACTAATCTGTGTGTTATTTATCAAAACAAGCCCATTCATAATCTGCTGCTCTTGTGTCAGTGACAGAGAATCCTCACCAGACAAACACCCTAAAGTCGCGTGTACACAGCCCTTAATGTCACTGAGCACCACAAAGGCTAGCTTAGCTCAGTTTATTAATCACATCCTCTCATCCTGGGCTAAGAATAGTTCTCTGCCACATGGTAGCCTGTCTGGACCCTGCAACCATGGTGAGACAACAAGGCTGCTCTTATCAGTGGAAGGAATCTCATACCAGTGTACCACTCCTCGGTGTCTGGCTGTATCGGATAGAAACAGGGTCTGAGTCAAACTGCTCTTTCTTATTCATGGACTTCAGGCCCAGGATGGCGGAGAAAAGCGGGGGAGGGGTATCAGACGGAATGAATTCTGCCCAGTGTACCCCACATGTGTTTCAAAACACCAAGGGGATATTCTTTTTCTGTTTTTTGTATTGCCATTGTGGTTGGGCATTCATGTGTTTTCTGTGAAGATCAAGGGGAGAATGTCCTGAATGGAAGATGTAAAGTCGACAAAGCAGTGTCTGGCCTGGTGTGCACTGCAAAGCCTAGCCCAGGGCCCCGAAACAACAAACAGAAGTTCCCTTGACACTGTTTTTCGCAATTATTCTCTGTCATTGTTCTTACCCATGCACAGAATGACTGGGTAAGACAATTCAATTCCAGCAATCGGCATGCAAAGGTCTTGGTGCTGCCATCCCACGTGGTTAAAAGAGCTTGCGTGAGAGAGCGTTCTCACAGCACAGGGATGAGTGCATAATTGAGAAACCATGGCAAGACCTGTGTGTATACGCGTGCATGGAAAGAAACAGCGTCTGGACGCGTGCCCAGATTCCATGCAAATGTTCAATGGTAAACAGTGGCCGATGGTTTCTCCTACTGAGACCCAGGCTGGGGCTGTTGCTGTGAGACCCCCGGTTATGTACAGAAAGAGAATGATGGAGAGAGAGAGAGGGAGAGAGAGAGAGAGATGGTCATCCCAGTTCCCTTGAGGCCTCTGGGGATGTGCGCTCCTTGGGATGTTCTCACGTTCTGGAAGCCTTTCAAACCCCCCATGGGTGAGCCCACGCTAGGATTTTTGGTGGGAGAGTGCACCCTCTCCAAAGTCCTGTCCTCCCACTCTGGGCGTCCTAAGAAGCCACACAGCCTGAGCTGACCAACAGGAGACATGGAGAGGTGCCTAAGGCAAAGTCTGCAAAGGCAGACGGGTTTATTTCTCACAAACCTATATATAAAGGACTGGTCCATTTGTCATGATAAAGAATATCATCATGTTATATATAATATTTTTCTGGACATACTTACTTTCTGGACTAGTCTGTAATAATTTAGTGCAGTGCAAGTTAGATGAGTCATTGTCCCACAAAGATCTTCCTGAAAAAACCAAACGACTTCCCCAATTTAATTTTATCTCATGTCCGGCTCCAGTAAAAATACATGTCGGCCTCCTGGAAAATGTTCAGCTGAGCACCTTCAATGTTTGACAGAAAAGATTTCATTTTGGACTGGGATAAAAATATTACCCATCTAACTATCGTTAAAGGTTCTCTATGGTGTGTCCCAGTGTGTCTATATTTTTACTCCCTGGAAAAAAAATGCACCGATAGCACACTGGCTTACAGAGCAGTGAAGTGATACTTCAAACCGCTTATTTCAGTCGCTGGCTAGAAAGTGGAGTTTCCAGTGGCATAAGCAAATAGCTTATTTACCAGAAATGTTTTATGAATGCATTTCACACATATGGTTAGTCTTATACAGTTTCTCTCCCAGAGTCAAATACTTTGCTTTGAAGTCAAAACTAACACCATATCCAGCAAACTGATCTGTGTTGTCATTGGTCTCATGACAAATGCGTGTTAATGCAATTACCTGTTTCACAATGTGGCAGCATAGCTTAAACCACATGTGCAGAGGTTCGGTTCCTATTTTGTCATTCCTGGCACAATACATTGCAGTACATAGCATGAAACTAGTTTGTTAGTTTTATCGCCTTTGCCTCTAACTCTAAACAGATTCAAGGAACAAGAAAGCAGCTGATGTTTGTTTTCAAAAGTATTTGTGTCTTGATGACATCTGGTATTTCTTTCTTCTTGAATGTCCTTCTCCAGAAATGCTTGATTCTTTTCCCATAACATCTGTATGAAAAACATACTCTTTTTTTAACAAGTAAAGAGAGTAAATCTTTTCCACAGCACAGTTAAACATGGAACATTTACATGTGCCCATTGTACATTACTAGTGGCTGGTCACTGAATTGAGTCTTTTCACCACCCTATATTTAGTGCCTGTATTATTTAGTGCAGGTAAATTATGGTAAATGTGAAAGTGTGTAACATAATGCCTGCTGCAACCAGTTACATTAACAACCTCCAGCTGAGAGAGACTGTTACCACAGAGCCTGTCCCGCTCACGCAAACCCCCCTTCCTAACTCTCTGGTGGTCATGTGGTTAAAGACTTCACCTCTCCAAAAACAAACTCAGTCCACTCCACTCTACCTCCCTTTTTATTGTCCTTCTCTCTCTCTTTGCGCCTTTTTGAGCCCAAGTCAAGAGACAACACTGCCATAGATAACTACCTTCCATCCATCTTTTCACAGGACGCCAGCTACTCTTACAATAGAAACCAGATGGCCTTCCATATGGACTCCATTAGCCTCGAATAGTCTGCAGTGATAGTGAATATCAGGTCTTTGCCAAAGACACGGAAGCTGTTGCTGGCTTAGTTGCACATCCGTCGGATACACAACAACGACACATCAGCTATTTTAAAGCTGTCCGTTGGGCCTACTTCATAATGTAGTCCTGCTTTGTGCCAGGGGAAGCTTTGGAAATCTAGCCAAGTCCCACACCCCTAATCATGCCCCCCCTCCATCCTAAGTGTATGCCACATATCGGGCCCCAAAGGCAGCCAAGTGGGTGACCCATTCTAATTCATAATCACTCACATTATTAAGACTCTTCGCTTTGTCTGTCAACCCATTCACTTGTCTCTCAAGATCCAGTACCCCCCAGATGACTGTTTGAAGCTGATAATTTATCCCATGAGAAAAGAATAAAAACACTTACGTTAGACCTGCCATTCCTCTGTGCCATGTCAACTAACCCGCTGGCCCCTGGCAAAGCAGTTAGGGCCAGGAAAGACCTGAGCTGCTAGATTCATACAGATGGGAGGGATGTGGAAACAGTCTATAAAAAGATCTGAAATTACGCTGGCCAGGACGAGCATTTGCCAAATCCACTGGGAACACAGCAGCACTCTTAACAGCAATGCACACTGCGTCGTTCTGACCTACCAAACTCTTAGGAGAGAATGAGAGGGAAAAACTACGAAACAGAGTAAAAATGGACTGAGGGATGGAGAGGAAGTCATTAGGGGTCTGATAAAATCCGCGCTGATCCCTTGGCAGCAGGTCTGCCAGTCCCCTCTTTAAGACCGTCTTATGTGAGGGCAGTTTAACTTGGCACCCGCAGAGTGACCACTGATGACATGCCCACTCTCCCTTGCGATGACCCCTCTGGGACACCATCCACTCTCTCAGCCACCCGTATGAGGTTTCAGTCACAGCCCATTACAGAGCATATCTTCTTTCATCGTGATGCAGGGGGTATGCTTTTAGCCAATCAACTTGCGCATTACAACCCATATAAATTTGGACCCCCAACTAGCTCTAACTCCTTTCCAATCCTTTGTGAAGGTGGACACCACCGAGGAGCGAAAAGAAAAATCAATGAGCGTTTCTCCGCTGCGGAAGAAGGCACATGCTTAGCCTCACGTATGCGTCGTCGTCCCACGCTATCCCCATGGTTCTGTTAACACAGCTGGGGGGGAGGGGGAGGGTCACTGGAGATGGAGTGGGAGGCGAGGGGGACTAGGGAGTGCAGCAGTTACGACAGAAAAGGGGCAGCCGGCCAAGTCACACAGGCACAGCCAGAGCTCACTGAGGATCACAGCCAAGTCGATCAGCCCTCAGACAAGCAGGCTAAATCAGCCCACAGACACGCAGACTACAATAGAAACTATAGAGAAAGAGAGAAAAACTGACAGGAACACAGAAAACAAAACGAGTATTAAGAAGACAAGCATGGAAAACAAGCACACAATAAATGTCTGCAAGAGTGAATAAACTACCCTAACCTGCTCCCCTACTTTTCTTTAGACAATGTTCACACATTTCTATGGCTTATTTGAATTTCATATAGCTGACTTTGACTTTCATAAAGCTGGACTTTGGCTACCATGTGGCATTTTGCACCCTGAGAACTTTCTTATCAAAGTTCAGCTAAATCATAATAAGCCAGCTAACCTAGCAATAATGTTAACTAGCTACCTCCGAAACAATGTGACGGTAATTTTAACACTAATCATGAAACTTTGTCATATGTTAGCTAGTCAATCATAGTAAGCCAAACTGCAAAGAGCCTCTTTGGGTTGCTATTAGTTGCTTACTTGATGGCTGAGCAGTCACATTTAGGCCAAGCTAAAATCTCTCATTTCATTGTTATGGTTAGGCTCTGTTAGTGCAGGGTAGCCGTGTTCCCTGCACATCACAGGACATTCTCGCAAACAAGATCTTTCCACACACACAAAAAAAGAAAATCAGGAGAGGGGGAAAAAAATCCGATAATTTTATGTACGTTTGACACTTCAAATACTGCATAACATGTTGCCATAACAGTCTAACTTTTTGGACAGAATAGTGAAGTGGAAGAGACAAGAATAGTGTGTCTTGAGCTACAAAAATTCACTGTCTTAAAGGGATTCCTGGCTGGTAAGACATATTGGATTTGGCTCACCCACATAGATGTGATTTAAAAACTCTAAACGCTTTCTTAAAAGTTTAGAAAATCTTTTCACTCATAAGGTGCCATTGTTGTAAAAAGTGACATCATCTCGTTGCATCTAATCAAGTTCCAATCAAAGTGCAGCAATCAAGCTGTTGCTCTACATAGACACCATCAATATCAACCAGGTGTTGTCACTTATTTCCTAGAAAGCATTGAGATTTAACTGCAATGGCAGCTTAAAGGCTCTGCAAATGAAGGGATTTTCTAAAATAATACAGCTGATACCAATGTCAGTCTTATAAGGCCATCATGTCTGACTACAGAGTACTAGCCTATAAATGTATGTTTCACCATGAGATACAAGCAACTGGCAGCTTTTGCAAGATCTCTCAATATTTGCACTGACATGACATTTCTTTTATTTTACAGTGTTGATGGATCTTTAATTTAAGGTCTGTGTCTGTGCCTGTTTAAAACTATCTTAGAACTTAATCTGTATCCTGCCAAAAACGAAAAAAAAAAAAAAATACAGTATGTCAGTGATTATCATTTCATAGTCTTTTTTTTCTTTCTTGTTGCTTTTTTTTCATATTTCTTTTTTTCTTTTGCAATAGCTCAGCCGTATCTTCTAGTCACTGAATGCTGAACAAAACTAAACTTGCCTTTACAGCTTGGTTCTGCTGACTTGTGACTCATTATTCATAAGTTAATATGGACGCATGCATAGTCTACTGTCAGCATTTCAGCACATTTCCTTTGATTGCATTATTTTTTATTCTTTCTCCACCGCTGCGTCGTGTATTTCGGTGTAGAATCAATGGACATGAAACCAAACAGCATGCACTAGAGAGGCTCCGGACATGATGAAAATGATGCATGTCACTCCATTGTGGCTATATCACGACAAGTCCACTACAGGTCTAGTACACAACGAGTTAACGACCACCAGAAACTGTTTGTTTCACTGTATTTAAAATCTGAAAAATTTCATGTACATCCATGAATAATTTCAGTGTCAGGGAAAGTCGTCTGTCATTTGTTCTAGGCCTTGACATCTGTGACGTTATGTTAACTAGCCATCATTACAGCATTTGGTGGTGAAAGAGTCTCAACAATATACTTTTCTATTTACTGTTGACTCCCAGGCCAGAGGAGTTTATGTTGGCTATGTAAAAGCATTTGAACCCCACTTCTATTCCTCCCACCACATTTTCTTATAATTGTATTTTTTCCATCTTTAGTATTTTCTACTTTTAAGCTTACGAATGTGCAGGTAACTCAGTAGTGTCCTGTTGCTCCTCATGGAGGGTATCTGCAGACGTTATACCTTTCATGTAAGTTTGTCAATTACCAACCAAATACCAAACAGCTGGATAAATCTATATTGGCTAAATATCGGTTATTGGATGTCTCAATATCAGCATCGGCTCGGACAAATTTCAATCTTCAACATTGCATAAAGTTAGTGTTTATAAGGTTAGTCTTGGTAAACTCAAGGACTCTGTGACCTGAAACACTGGCCTTAAACTGGTTCATCAAACACTAATCCATAATGGGAGCGCTAAGGCTGAAAAGGGTGGTTACAATCAGTAGCTTTTAATCCTCAGAATCTCACCCCTAACCATCCACCTCCCAGCTAAACCCTTTTTACTTAAATGATTAAGACTCTGACTACAGCTGTTTTTTGGCTAACTCAGCTGATCTTCAATCACTAGCTAGCTGGCCAAAATAGCATAAAGTTTTTGTGTGGGGGCATTCAGGCAAGGGGAATCTTCCCTCCAAACGCCCCACTACCCCACACACCCTGCCCCTCTCCCCATCCCTTTCTTTTCCCCTCCCCTCTCTCTCTGTTTCCCTCCCCTCTCACACTCGTGGCTGGCTCAGTCATTCAGAGCCCAGTGTGGAGGCTGATCACTCACACACTCGCTCCCACATACATGCGCTTCCTCTCTCTCACTCACACTCTCTCACACACACACACAAGCGCGCACACACGTACTTACATACACACACGCTCTCTTCTGTGCAGCATGTCCAGGCTTCCCCATCTGACTGTGTGCCTGTTAGGAGTCCTGCTGCTTATGTCTTTCTGCTGGGGTGAGTGCTGCAGTTCTACTGATGTTAATGTGCAGAATGTATGTCTTTATGCGCGTGGGCTGTTTGGACCGACTTAGTGACAGCTGGGAATACAACTTTGAGGTTGAGTTCTTCAGCGTCTTCTCTCTTTTTTTCTCTCTCTCTCTCTCTTGTTCTCTTTCTCTCTAGCTCTCTCTCTCTGTGTAAGAGAGAGAGAGAGAGAGAGAGAGCGAGGGAGTGAATGAAAAAGAAAGAGAAGATTAAAAATGACAGAGGAGAAAGTTGGAATGAGCTGGTGAGGGGTGTGTGCGGGAGAGTGTATGTGAGTGAAAGCTGAGAAGCGAATCATCTCTGAGCACGAGCTTGAATATCAAGTGTTTGTGCCAAGAGAACTCATGGAATATCTGCTGCCAGTGACCAGGGTACTTGTACTCCACAGCTGTGTGTGTGTGTTTGTGTGTGTGTGTGTGTGTGTGTGTGTGTGTTTGTGTTTGTGTGTGCGTGTGAAGCACACCAAAGTGGTAGTGAATGAGACAAATTAGCTTGCTTGAGGTTAAGGATCAATACTTAGATTTATACTGAATGTACAACTTGCAAAGATACTAGGGTACAGTATAGGAGTATAGTATGTTCTTGGAGTTGAAGTGACTTTTTGGTGTGTGTGTGTTTGTGTGTGTGTGTGTTGGCGGGGTCCAAATTGTGGGCCACTAAATTGCCACTGGCATTGTCTTAACATAAATGTTTCTTCATGAGAGAACTGGCTCATTTAACAATTCAGAATGATTGTACAATGCATATCTACAACCAGTTAACTACAACGTACAGAAACATTGCAACAATGACAGGAATAGCCCTTGGCTGTTGAGTAATTTCCAGCTTTGTTATTAATCACAGCAGTGGACTATTGGCTTTTTAATGTAATGTGATGACTTACACTGGCCACATTTGGAAGTGATAGAGTGTTGGCCATGGGGAATGGTGGGGGTATGATTTGAGCACATATGGTCGGCATATTGCCTGAACATTCAATTACTCCCAAAAGCTTTTTTTCTTGATCCCAAACCCAAGCAAAATATTAAAGAAATGTAAACAGGTTCTGTGTATCCACAAAGCTTTTGAAGAAGTAGTGGGTCACATAAGAGAGTTTCTGACTGTCTATTCTCACTCCCTCTCTCTGTCCCTAGTTCTTGTTCTCCCTGAATCTGCCCCACTCTGAAGGTGTGTCAAGAGCCAGCAACTACAACAATCACAGGGACCACGTAATCCCTGAGCTGGCCCGGTTGCACAGCTGTTTTGTGTAGACATGTTTATTGGTGGAGCGAGAGCAGGAGAGACAGAGAGAGAGAGAGAGAGGACGCATAATTATTGGACTTTACTCATTCCCCTCATTTCCATCCTATCCTCCCCTGTTCCCACTCATCCTTTGTTTTTTTCCAGCTGGATTTCTCTGAATGAAAGAACAAGTGAGGAACAGAGAGTGAGAGAAAGACAGAGAGGGGGAGGGAGATAAAGATTCTGTTTGCTCTGCAAAAAGTAATTGCCAAAGATCTCTCATGTATCAGATTTGAGAGTTCATGGTGGGAAGTTTTATCATTATGAAAGATAGCAAAGCCATTGCGCAAGAAGACTGACTTTCACAATAGCCTATTTGATGAGCAGTAAAATTATATTTCAAGTCTTGTATGCAAACAATTAAATGAAACAGTGACTTTGAACTGAATTTAATGTAGCTATAGTTGAGCCAAGAGTTGAACAGTTTCTAAATTGGTTAAAGATGGTGGATCAGAATTCTGTGGTGTAAAGGCAAGTTACACACTGCACACACCAGTAAATGGTTTTCATTATTGGCTTGTTGTCAGGAAATATTCCCCACTCCCTTATAATGATAATGATAATAATAATCATAATAATCAATACTCTTTATACCTTCTACTCTTATTATGCGGCTCTGAGGTGTAATTGCAGGATAAGGGTGATATGATGGGGGAGCTTTATCTACTGTTATTATACACTGAGGGCTTAAAACAGTGCTGAGCGCTCTTGGAAGCTTGGCCACCACCGGCGTCGGATTGTGATGGGACACGTCCAGAAGAGAGCGTGTTGAAGCTTGCGCCAGGAGAGGGGTTGAGCTTCTCAAATTAATCAGCAAAACCGGGGCTTGGCTTAATGTGAAAGTCTCACACACACAACTCACCAGTAATGGTCTTTTGCTTTCCTGTTTTGTCTTCCCCTCATGCTCCTTCTCTGTCTCTCTCTGTGGATCATTCTTTTGCATGCCTGTGCTCCTCTCTCTCTCTCTCTCTTTGTTCTCTCTCTCTGTTTTCCTTTTTTTAGTATGGATGCTTATATTCTCCAGCTGACTCAGAAGTAGGTCTGTGTCTCCATCTGATAGTAATCACTCTGTGTCTAGAAGAGTCTGCAGGCCTGGCCCAGGTCAGCGTCCCTGCATGCGCCGTAGCATGAAGCAGCTGGACTGGCCAAACCCAAAGCCACAGACTCACCAAAAAAAAACCTGTGTGGTGGTGATGACACACAGAGGATAACAGTGATGGGATGAAAGACAGTGTACTACAATGTGGGTCAGACAGGTTATGTGAAAATATGCTGACTGTGGTGGGTGAGTGGGTTGGGCTGACACTTGATGTGTGTGTGTGTGTGTGTGCTGGGTGAGTGGGTAGGTGGCTTGGGTTGATGTTTGTGTGTGTGGGCGGATGAGGGTGTGTGGGTGGATGAGTTGATGGTTGGCGGGTGTTTGTGTGGGTGGATGTGTGCTCTGTGTAGGCTGAAGGGGGTGATTAGGGGGGGTTGTGGTGGTGGGGGAGCCATGATGCAAAACTCTATAGGGAAAGACCTGCATGAGAAAAGAGTGCACGAGACGATAGGATTGGTCCGTGGGCCGTGTGAACGCTCCCCCACCGCTCTGCAAACAGAGCTCTCACTCTCTAGAACATAAGTGAGGACGCGGCTTCCTTGCCAACACCAGCTTTACCTGCTGTGGGCTCTCTCACAAAACCACATCGCTGGCCTCATGCTCCGTTTCACGGGGAACATGGTTCCTCATAGCTTATGCACTGCTTCAGGGCTTTGCCAGGACACTTGGCAGAACCTCCTCCACTCCTGCTGCTGGGAGTTTGAAACGTTTGAACATTTGAAAGGGATTTCGTTTTAATATAACAGTTTGTTTGGATTGCTCCTACCTTTAATGGGGCCTTTTCAGCACACGAGTAGTGTTTTATGATTAGATGTGACAGCATGGCTTATACGGACGAGAGACAGAGGGGATTTATGGTGCCGCTTGTAAAGGTAGTGTAGGAGAGGAGAACTGGTTCACACCATCTCGAGCTGGCGGGTCCTCTTGACAGATAGCACTGGAGACAGTTTTTCTTGCAGGCTAGCAGCCATTGCCACATGGCCCAGGGCACTCGGCAACAGAGGAGACGTCATTTTAGATGGCACGCAATTAATGACTGCAGGCAGGCAGCTGTTTATTGGTGGAGATCCAGGTGACTTTCCTGGAGCGGACGGACTCCGCTTGTTCCCACGGCTTTCCCACAGTTATGTGAGACTGAAGTGTACACTCAGAGTGGAGCTCATCCCGCACTGGACTGCAGTCTGCTTGTGCTCATGTATATATGAGAAAGTGTGTGTGTGTGTGTGTGTGTGTGTGGTGTGTGTGTGTGTGTGTTTAAAAATATTACTGTGACTGCATTTCCATGTGTGTGTGCACACGTGCATGTATGTGCTTGTGTTGAGTTGCATATACGTGTGCTCAGAGGACATGAGCTGTGTCAATGCAGTTCATGTGAGTCGCATTACTTCATTAACTGACTGGGTCGTCATGCCTCACTCCACCGTTCTGCATATAAGGAAGGAAGCCTGGCAGAGGCAACACAAACCCTTATTCAGGAGGAGCACTCTTGTTAACATTCCTTTTCATTCACAGGCCTATTCTTTTAGTCCACAACACAATCTAATGCAATGCAATATAACACCTCGGTCAGCTGTTTCTCTTAGTTGTCAGTATGCTTCTGCTTGGAACAATGAGCAATACGTCACAGAAAGATAGCGAGAAAAATGCAGTGTCTTACAGAAAGATAAAGAGACAAATGGACAAATGTTTATCAAGGAGCATAGTTCAGATAAGCAAATGCCAAGTCTAGTAGATGGTCTGGTTTGATGAAGGATCGCCCAGCTTTACTGCACCATCAGCAACCCATCACACAACACCCGGCCTTCCCATTAGCCAGTTGGGGACCCCCAACAGTTAACAGACCCCCCCACCCCCCCGGCCCAGTGCGCGCTTCCATACGTAAATCCACTTGATCCTATGGGGGTCTTTACGTGGTGGCAGGCCCAGGATTTATGGGGGTCGACTTGAGTGGACTAGCCCATCCATGAGGGAAATGACTTGGAGGTTCAGAGTTATTTTTGCATGTATCCATGCGATCACACAAGTCATTAGAGGCGGCTTTTTCTCTCAGTTGTTTTTCCATTAGCATGCTGCCTTTGGAGAGAAGGAAAGTACCGGACACATCTGCCAAGAAGCTATTAACTTTTTGTTATTATTCCTGCCGTTTGGTGAGTCATTTAAAGACGTCCTATTTAGAAATTAAGATGTCAAGGTACAGTAATACTGTATACTGACTCTACTCAACAGCTGCAACTAATAAGACAGGTTTCTGGACATCATGTCCAGGCTCACTGAAAGAACAAAAGTAATGACTTCTTAAAGAAGTTATTAACCTTTTCAGCAGCTTCAATGTTTAGGGAAGCTTTTATTCAGTGTTGACAAGTATTTCTTAAAGGCCTTACCTTGAGGATTTTAGGGTAAAGTAGCATATGAAAACCCCATAGTATGGATGTGGAACCTTGAGTACATTAGCAGGAGTGCATAGAGTCCTGCTGTTATCTTTTAAGGATCAACCAGATTTGCTGAATAGCTTTGTTGACATCACCCGGCTGCCCAAGTTATTCAGAAGAATCAGAGCCCTGTTTGGCAGGGTATTTATTCAGCTATGTCCTATGGTGAGGATGGAGGCTGCTGGGAGTCCCATTCCATTCCATGCCCTATAGATTTCAAAGACCCATCAAGACTCCTAATGGGCCAGAGCCTCTTTACTGTGCATCGGTTCACCCTCTCTATTTCCCTGGATAATATAGAAGGTAAAGGCACACTAATTTTTTATGGCATAGATTCAAGAGCACACTGGATTGGACTGGACCATTTCCTGTGTTCAAACAGGAGTCTGATGGAAGAATGAGTGATTTGGCAGCTGACTTGGCTGCTCCTCGTGTCTGTCTTCCGTTGAGCCAGTTTTGGTCATGTGATGGTCAGTGGCAAAGCTGGGTTGCTGGCAGACTATCCCAAACAATGAGATTTACTCCAAAACAAAATAATCTGGCCTCCTTGTCTGCACTTTGAAGTGGTCATACAATTCAAACTAGAGCAGATGTTTTCAAAAACAAATAGGAGTCTGTTAAATTTCCCACTTTGGTGTACAATGTTAGCCTTTAGTAAACTGAAAAAGTCTACTTGTATTCAAAAGCTTTACATACATTTAATGGAGCAGCCATGACTTGAGTGAAACCTGATTAATTGAAAAGCAGCCAGCAGAGATTTTTATCGATATGATTCACCTCATCGATACGCTTGCGTTGTCTCGGTGTTGGGGTGGATAAGGTCACCTGCGTGTGGTGTGCCAGATAGTATCAGCTCAGCTGTTCCTGCTCCTGGTGTGTGCTCTGCGCCACTCTCTGCACAGCCTCGCGCTCCACTGACGCAACCCTGGGGGATATTGGGTTTCAAACAATAAGCTCTGCTAAATGAAGACAATCTCACATACTAACGTGCCCGCCTGACACATGGTGTCAGAAATGTTGATTATTTGAATAACTGACCTTTACCCCATCATGTCTGACGAGGTTTGCTTTTGTCTGCCCTTTTCGAGCTGTCCATCAAACATGCACTGAACGATAGAGGATTTAGGCTGTATGAAAGCAGGATAGTAACCGACCCTTCAGTGTTGAATTGTCAATTATGTTTTCCTAGATTTCCTAAACTCTCAGAACTCAGAATTTCTCATAGCTTTTGTGTTTTTTCACCTAATTGAACTGCCCATGCGAATAGAAAACACTTGAGAAGGGGAGTTGGAGGAAGAAAAAAAACAGACGTAAACCTAACCACATGGTATGACTGCTGCTCACCGTGAGAATCTGGCCCAGAGTCCCCTCAAGGGCAGCGAATTACAGCACACATAATTGGACGTGGGTGTAATATCCTTGTAAGCCCTCTCAGGAGGCACCACAGCACCGTAGTCATAGGTTTCAGAGCGTCAGTCAGGGGTCAAATTTTGCTGTTTGTGAGGGTTTGATGATTGCCAGCAGAATTTGTGTGTTTTGCCATGACAGAAGAGGTGGCTTAGCTAATATTCTGCTCTGCGTGTCTGTGTTTGCTCGTAATAAACCATCCCTCAATCTGTCGTTTTTTTTTTGTTCCCTCCGCAGCTGAGAAGGAGAGGGAGGATGGCTTTGAGGAGGGATACGCCATCACAGACGACTACGACTATAATGCCACCTTTGACTATAGCTTTTTCAGTAAGTCTTTTGTTTGATCAAGAAAGCACTTTCCAGTGTTCACAGGGTTTTTGGGTTTCAGTGTTTTTCCACCATGTTATTTGGGGCCAAATACAGCACATGTTTTTACTTCAAATCAAGCCCTGCAGCAGTTGATTTCCTGAAGCTCAGGGCAGATGTGGTGATCTGTGACATCAACACAGCACTGCACAGTAGAAATGTGCTTTGTAATGTCCTGACGTTCTGGGGTGCATTTCAACAAACCAATGTTGGCTAATATCGCTCGCAATCTTGGTCACTTGGTAGTTTGCATATGTGGTGTTTCTACCAACAGTAGTTTCAGCAATCAATTGCAATCATGACCTGATAGTTTGGTGGTTGGAATGATTGCTCGATAGTAATTGTTTAGAACATTAATGGATATTTGGCGCTGTCAATATTTTAAATGCATTAGTTTGAATGGAATGACCCTCTAAATGTCTACCAGAACACGCTCCAATTAAGTATTTTAGTTATCATTACTTTCTGAGCATGCATTCATACATCCCCAGTCCTACAGGTTCAACATTGTTTATCGCAGGGTGGTTTGTGACTTCAGACACACCCATATTGCGCTGAGCACAGGCTGACTAAGTGAATGTTTAGACACATCATAAAGATGCTCCCACATTTATTATAAGTTAGTTGTTAAATCTCAACAATCACTATGTATGTTGTCATATGACAGGTGCTCTAGTATCTGCGCAGATGAATTTTTTAACCAAAATACTGTGCTCGTCATTAACATGGGACTGTGTTTTGAACGACGGAGATTGCTATTTACGATTGAACAATCATACTTTGTAGAGACAGTAGGGAATAGGTCGTTGTGTGAGCAAAGTTGCTTCAAACTACAATTATTTAGCAACAACTGAGCTAACATTTGGAGAAACTCAGCATTCATGATTGTGACAACACGTGTAAGTGCGTCAGCAATCAGTATGGACTAAAAGTCTCCATCTGCAGTTGTCACTGTCTTTGAATATATATAGGCAGGCTGAATCCCATTGCCTGTCCTAAGCCTTCCCACCCTCAAAGACTTTCACACTGCTCTAAAAAACGCGAACGAACACGAACAGTTCGGTCAGAGTGGGCGGACAGTCCATGTTTGTCACAGTCTGGCAGAGTACGAAGAGTTCGACATGTCGAGTCCGGACCAGTAAAGTTTAGAATGCAGTGCAGTGTGGACAGTTTTCCAACGAACTCAAAAATTCTGAACCCTTTGTTGCCTTGACTACTATGTTCAGCTCTCGCGCAGAACATCTGCTAGCGGACAGTCTATAAAGTTTGATGTAGCTTTTGTCACTCCTTAAATCATCTTATCTGACCCGCGAAAACAGCAACTTTATCTTACCAGACCACTTTCCACGTCAGTGTTGCTATGTTTCCTGTAAGATAAACTATCATGTCCTAAGCTATCAGAACTTGTGTGGGTTCAAGTCACAAGCTTCATTTCGTGGCCTATACGTCATCTAGCGATAATGCGTTGCAAGAGGTGTTGAATGTGGACTGCATTTGTGGATACACATTTGTGTAGGGATCATGACAATTATGGATATTTATAATCATATTATACTGTAGGAATATTTTAAGCTAAATACACAACCGCGGTGTCATTAGACATAGGCTAAATTCAACAAATTGGCTAGAAGTTTACAATGCAGTATCTCGCACCATTCCTGACTTTGGGTAGGCTATAGCCCGAAGCAAACATACAGAGTTGAGCCAAACTGTTGATGTATTAAAATGTCAGCATTACATTTTTAAAATTATACTAAAGAGGTTAATATAGCCCCTGTATGTATATTGCGCTGAAAGAAGACATAAGACTATAATTGTCTCACTACACTTTGCACAATACTTAAGCAATGCAAAGCTTTAATTGGTCAGCATTTAAACAACACTACAGCAGCAGCATGTTTTACTTATGGTAGCATTGCCATTCTGACAAAGTCTGGGATAGCCTATGGTTCCGGATAATCCACCAAGATGTCTCTGCAGAACTGTACTCTTTCATCACTTGGAAAACATTACAAGCTTTCCAGTTGCATGAAGTGACTTTTTATTTTGCAAAGTGATGATGACAAGTAAGCTACACTCGTGTGCAAGCTGCTTTTGAGGGGTAAAGGCTTAGGGTTAGGGAGGTCATTGGTAATCAGACGAAATGTAGCAGATACTGCTTTTAGGGTTCAGATGCATTTATCGCTCTGCAGTTTTCACAAGCATTTGCTCCTGTCAGGTAACTCGAGTATTGATGAGCTGGATAAGTTCCTGCTGGCGGCTGGCGACACAGGGGATGTAGAGCCGAGCACAGACATCACCCCCACAGAGGAGGTGACAGAGGAGGCAGAAGAGGAGCAGGAGGAGGAGCAGGAGTCTGTGGATGAGGAGGTGACCATCACTAGACCTCCAACCTCACGTCACATCCCCAGAGACGAGGTAAAAGCTCTGCTCCTGCCTGGCAACACCCATCTGGTCTTACTCGCATTCTTAGTTTCACTTTCTTCAGCTTGACATTTGTTGCCTTCTCAACAGATTGCTATTAAGACTCAGTTTCCAGTAAAATCATTTGAGGATGTTTAACTTTACTATGCTTGCTGTTTGAATTTTGATAAGAAACAGATTGTGAGGAAATAACATTTCTCAAAAAAGTCTAATGCAAGGGATCCAAACAGGAACTGTCAAGGTCTGAGTCACTGCTGTAAGTCACACTGACCTCAGTAAGGGATGGCTTCTTGATGAGCTGGGTGTTAGTGTGAGGAAGCCGGGGAAGTGGTGTGGGACTCCTGACAGCCTGAAGAATGCACAGAGAGCCCGACATGAATCATTTCAGTCCTCCATCCATCAAAGCCTGTTACACAGAACCCCACTAACAAAGACAGCCTTATTAGGCGAGTCTCTCCCACCAGGGACAATATATGCGAGACAGATGACTTCTGCACACACCTCTGGCAAGTTGTCTCATTAAAGGAGGGGTTGTGTGTGTGTGTGTATATCTATATATATGTGTGTGTGTGTGTGTGTGTGTGAGTGATTTTCAGGTACATCTGGATTCCTTAAAATACAGTATGTTACATTCCCCCAGTCCCCTGGCCGGTGGGGGGCCTATGCATTGGGTATAAATCAGACAGAAATTGCATTCTGGCTTAATGTAATTTATGTGGGCAATAAGGCAGACTCCTTTAACAGAAAATGGAGTCTAAATCAGCCAAGGCAAAGGGGCCCTTGCCGCAAACCAAGGCTCTTGTGCTTGTTGATCATTGATATGGATCCCACAAGGGGCCTTTGTTTTACTTTTGGCCTGGTTCTGAATGAAGACACAAACCCTTTTGATTTAGGCTGTAGATGTAAGCAGGTGGATCCTGTTGCAGTTATGCTACAGATCCCAGTGAGAAAGCCTCAATCTGCTTCATATCCCAGCATGAAGCAGGGAAAGCTAAATAAACAGCGCTGGCTCGAGCCAAGACGGAGGGGGGTCATTATGGATGCAGACCCAGTGCTCTGGTATCTCTTTTGTGTGTGTGTGTGTGTGTGTGTGTGTGTGCTGATGTGTATATTTGCCTGTAGTTTTGTTTATCTGTACACAGAGTACAATAGCCTATTTCTACAGTCTGATTTACAGTTATGATCGTTTTGTTTGTGTCTTTGATTGCATTAGTGTGTCTGTATATGTTTATGTGTGTGTGTGTCAGTGCTTGAGTGCACTGCGTGCGTATGTGCATAGTTATCAGAAGTGACTGTGTGTCACACTGTGCGTGCACATGTAAACATTTGAGGGAGTATCTCTCCAAAGTAAACGACAGCCCTCCACCTCCCACTCTGTCAGCCCAAACAAAGCCTACTCCTACCACCCCCACCACCCCCAGATCTTCTCCTGCTAGTCCAGCCTCAATCCTGTCTCCATATTACCATTGCACGACAGAGGGAGAGTGTCCTCTATGCACTGCAGTTGCCAATAACCACTATGTGGTCTCTCAGAGAATTTCACATGTCTGTATTGTCCATGTAAACAGCCAAGGTTCAGTAACAATATGACAATGAGCCAGTTTTTTTCCCCTTTGTTGGTTTGTGCCACATAGTTCCTTTCAATACACAGGGCATGGCTTGTCAGGATACATAGGAACACATGTGTATATGCTCTGTGTGTGCACGAGCATACACACACTCACACAGAAGGCACTGTGTAAACACATCCTTCCTTAACAAAACAATGCTCTCACCGATATATTGACATGGTTATGAGTTTTTAATATGATTTGACTGCGGTGTCTGCTCAGTCTAGTCTGGTCTGGCAGCATTGTTCCCTCTCTGACATCAGCTGGCCTCTGATGTGTGCAGGCTTGCAGGACTACATCTCCCAGTCTGCTCATCACCCTGGGGCTGATCTCACATCACATCATAGCCAGACTGCTATGATCAACGTGACCACGACACAGACCTACACACATGCACAAAAATGGTGAGTACAGTGCACGTAGAATATATAAATATGCTTAGGGTCTATAAACTTAAACTGCATTTCTTACATGCGGCATGAAATGTGCACCTGTGCCTAAGTGTGTGATTCGTGAATTAGTGATTGAGTGACACAGTGGGGATTGGAGAGACATGCTTTAGGTTATTGTCTGAATTCCTGATGGCCTAGTGAGAATATGAAACCTGATGAAATAACAACAGATGGTTAAAGCTGCAAACAGCTATGCTCCCAACCAGATCTCACATAGGCAGTATAGACCCTGAGCTAGAGGTACAATAAATAGTGTCTACATTTTGTGTGTGTGTGTGTGCGTGTTTGTGAATGCATTTTAAATCAGTTGGTGGATGTAGTTCCCAGCATAGTCACTAGAGGGTGCTGCACTCACATAAAATGCAGACAGGCTCTGATAACACAAAGCCAGCATTCTAAAGGCTTAATCTGCTCTAAACAACAGCACCATTAATCTAGATTAGGGCTAATCAAACCCAATCTCTAATCCCAACAATGAAAAACAGTGTTAGCCCATTGCTTGTTTTGTTCCGAACCCTCTTATATATACTTAAAACAAATGTGTTTCCATGTGTTTGTTTTAGATTCTTCAGAAGAGAGATTAAAATGGAGAGACTCACAGTCACACATGGACACACACACACACACACACACACACAAACACAAACATGTACACATCTTTGGAGGACAGGGAGTGATGTTCCTGTTCCTGAAACACATTGAGCCAACCGCCCCGCAACCCTGACGCCATTCCACTGCGCTCACAAAACAGACTGCCCGATTCACATTGCTTCAAACCAAGGACCCAAAACAAAACCCCTCACTTTGTCCATTCATGACCCCCCACACACGTCATTCAGCCTCCACGATGTTTGCTTTCTGGGTCAAGGCGCTCCGTGAGTTCACAGCACTCTCGTTTCAATGGACAAGCATGGTGGTTTGGCCGGGCGGACAACGCGTGAGTTAATTAAAGATCCCTGAGCTTCACGCTGAGGAGATGAAGAGGTGATAGAGGAGCCAGAGCAGAAAACAGCCCCGGCACCATCACCAGGTCAGGGACCAGGAAACAACACAACCTGTGATGAGGCGGGATGGGCGCTGGGGGGTGGACTCTTAATTTCCTGTCTATAGATCAGCAATCTGAAGCCTTCCTGCCATCAGATATGACACTCTGTCTTGTTCCTGTGTCAGATGGTAGCAAGGATTTAAGAAACTGTTTTATTAGTGAATGCAGCCAAGCAATCTTGCCATCTCCATCTCTATCTCCATCTTGTCTGGATGATACTCTCCGAAAGGTCTCAAAATATCCCAAAGCCAAAATATGCATAATGGTGTGTGTGTGTGTGTGTGTGTGTGTGTGTGTGTGTGTGTGTGTGTGTAGCTTGTGTGCATGCGTGTGTGTGTTTTAGCTTTGATTATTGTTCACAGACACATACATACACACATACATAACTGACAATCCTGTCCATACTTATAGCAGTTCACGAAACAGCTCACGTTACTCTTGACACACAAGGCCACCACAACTCTCCTTTCAGATGAACACCATTGCACTTCTATATATCTGTTGTTTTTACTTACCCTTTAAAGTTGCTGTTTTACATTTGTTTTTGAATGTGCTTTGTATACAGTGTATAAATGTATAATAAGATCAGAATGAGCAAAAATGTGTTTCACAAGAGTGGCAGTCTTGTCCAGCCAAATGCACGTTTTAAAACTAATATGACAGAATGTTACAAAAGATTATTTCATTTATAAATGTTGTTTATATTGTTGAACTTTCAAATAAATATTTTCACATTATTTTTTATAGTTTGATATTAGTATAGTTGTGTATATTATTTATGAACACTCAAAACTATCAAGAAATAAGAGGTCAAAATACTTAAATATTCTTAAAATATGCCCAATTACACTTAGAAATATGATTCTGCTGTTTATGTACTTCTTTTAATCTATGTGCAGGTTGTATTCACTAGCGCCAAAGTACCTCATGTACCACCGCCCCCCCAAGGATTTCCTATGAATGGAGTTGTTTTTAACATTGAAATCCAACTGTGAGATCATGCTGTTTTCAAGCAGTTGAGTCTTGTCAATTGTAGCTGTTCAAGAGACAGTGATGTATCATGAAAACTCATTCTCAGGCACAGCAAGGAAGGCGGTTGGATCTCTCATTCTTCTGTCCTCAACGTCACGGCCGAGTGCAGGTTGAAATGAATAGTTAAGGCTTCATTTCTCCTGGCTCGCCCATCACTGGCATATTTTAGGGCATTACTCGCTCTGCGATTCTCTTACGTAGAGACTGAGGTTAAAAAGTGTCTGGAGATCGAATGATTAAAAAGCACAAATGTCATGGAGCATTTGTATCCTGTGTTGACGCTTTTCGCGCAAAAGTTAAATTATGCATGAAGCTCTGGCTGCGTCGGGTTGGGAAAGCATTGCGAGTCAATAGGTTACACAGCGAAGACAGGAGTGAGGTGTCGGCAGGCATTTAAAAACAAACAAAGCCTAAGGTCAGGAAATATGTACCCGAGACGGCTCGCTGATGTCGAGTCTAGATTAACGGGGCAGCTGGGCACCAACCGGTGCTCTTCATCACAGAGGCTGCCACTTTAGAGCCTTTGCCATCACGTGGCTGAGCTAAGTTAGACATCACCACCATTCTCATTCATCTTACTCGGAAACTGGCTGGCTAAAGGACACCAATAGTTTGGCCTTACCATTCCTTAGTCAACCTGGGGGCTCTAACAGCTCTGGACCTCATGTAAAAAAAAATCTAACTGTTCTCAGAACAACCTAAGGACGATGTCTTCTGTCTGTACGAAGAGCACATGTGCAATTGTGGATGGTTAATATAATGTGCCGAGTAAGAGAGAGAAATCTTGGGACACCAATGACTCACAATGACAGGCCATGAAATAGGCTACACTGATCACATTCATAAATTAGGCTTACTCATCTAATGTGTGATAACCAGCATGCAATATGGAGAGCAGGCACAGGAACAAGTAACAGCTGTTGTTCCTAATAGTGACACATTAAAAATATTTGCTGAATGCAGTATGAATTCTAATCTGTAATTACTGACAGGTGCCATAGGTTGAACGTGAATGTGCTGAATTGCACATAACTCCTTCACGACATGTTTCTGTCCTGAAAACCTCCAGACCTCCTTTGCAAATTCAAGTTTCATGAGACTTAGTGTTAGTCTTAGTCTTGTGCCCAGTCCTTGGTTACTGTTATCAGCAGAAAATGTGTGTTCCTAAATACTACATATTATCTAATTCCTCATTTCATCATAGTGTTACACCATTAACAAAAACCTGATACCATCAGTCAAAAATACAATTTGATACTAAGAAGAGATAATGTATCTCAGTGGGCGTTGCTGGTAAGTTAAAGGTTAAATAAAATAAAGTATATAGAGATTTGGAATACAATCAATTGAGTCATGATGTAAACACATCTTATGGTATTGTCCTGCAACAATAACAGAAGTGTGTGTTGTTACTGTGTTTGTCCAGGACCGAGGAACCACTCCACTAACCAGTCCCTTGGTGGGGGCTGAATCACAATGAAACAGTTCCAGAAATATTTTATGTACATGTTAACAGAAGTAAATCTCTCTCTCTCTCTCTGTCTTTAATTTGTGCTCTCTCTTTCTCTCTCTCTCTCTCTCTCTGAGACTCTGTCTTTCTTTATGTGTGTGTATCAGCAGCACAAGGTTACCTTAAGTCCCTGGTGAGCTTGTGAAAAATGACCTGACATACCAGTGATGCGCAGGTTTGCAGCTCAAAGCCCTCTGAATAATGCAGTGATTCCCTATAATCACACAAACATACTCACACACACACAAACACACACACACACACACACTAATGTCACCGTACAAAATTAAACAAATGATTAGATATTGGAAAAAAAAATGTGTTCACAGATAGACACAACCAGTGTGGTACACACAAAGATAGAAGACATACACACAACATACACACCCCTCAAACACTGAGCCATGTAAAGATGCACTGGTCTAGACTCCATATCTATCAGTGTCTGCCTGCCATGGCCACACAGTTTCACACAACTGAACAGAAGATAAGTTCACACAATGTTTTCAGACACTTAAATGAACTCTGTAACCTTTTTACTCGTTCTGTAACAAGTTGTGAAATGGCAACCAACTCCCAGTTCTTGCTAGACAAAGAGATTTGGTATGTTGTTGCTCTAAGCATATACTCTGTGTTCCAAGCAGCTAATTAGTCTAACTATGAATTCTTGAGGTTTGGCACAGAATGTCTTATTCTGAGCTCATCTTTATTTCAGACTTCTGTGTTGCATGCAGATTCAGACCGATAGCTAAAATGTATCCCAGTTTGATTAGACGTCCACAGCCTCAAATAGAAATGGCAAATGCACAATGTTTCACCGAGATCTTTAACCACAGGGTGACTTAGGCCACTCAATAGTCAATTAAACGGCGTTAGCAAATTGACAGCTTTACTATCAAGGGCTTTGTTGTATCTTAATGACCTCCAATGGGATACTATAGCATTCCAATGAGTATAAGGAGCCTTAGAGTTCAGCACCTGAGATGTTAAACAACAGTGAAATTGAACAGATTGGTTCAGAGGTTGCTGTTACAAATGCAAGGGATGATAGCAGAGAGACTGTCTAGTTGGGAGAGGTCAGGACTTTGGATGGAAGACACGGAAGAGGATTCACACCTTTGTCTGAGAACACAGTGGAGAAATGCAACATTGGATTGCAACTGATGTTATGGACAAACAACTTCACAGCAAAAACTTTTGTAACTGTTAAGTGTAGGTCTTTTACAGATGGCATAATACTGTGATACCACCTCTCCCCTTTGTCATTCATAAACTTTTAACACTATTGAAAAGTATAAATGAATCAGACAAATAGCTCTCTAGCAGTAATTTCTTCAATTGCTCAGGTAAGTTTTGATGGTCTTGAATTGGCTATCATCCTGGCAATACTGGTTCCTGCGTATTATTGGAGAAAAGTCTATTTAGATTTTATAGTAACAGAGAGTATAGATAAAAATATGTATAGCACTGTTATGCTACTACTATGACATACTATGTCATGACTAATGTGGCATTTTTTTCTTTTCCATCACAGTTTTAATACCTTCAGTTAACAGTGGCAACGTGTCTCCATAGATCTATTCACACCTTTATCTTAAATGCTCATTTTAATTTGGCCATGTTGCAGCCCTATTGTGTGAGGTCCCAGAGTGATCATAAAGATAGGGCACTCCATGCACCCATTCTTACAATCTGCAGCATCAGGTGCCTCTCAGTAGGGCTGAGGAGATAACAAGGAGAAGAGATGGTAGCACACTGGTCAATCTTGCAATCTTATTTATTTGTGCAAAGACTAACATTTCACTCTGTGTCTTCATCAGAGTCATAGTTAACAGAGTTGAGGCACATTATATAGGTTAGAACTTGATTGGACAATTAGAACCATTCAATTTGATTGGCTGGAGAGTCCAAAGCAGGTAATTGGTCTCATCACTGTCTAAGAGTGCTTTCATAATCAAAAAGAAACAGAAACTTTTGTACAAAATAGACCGAATAGTGAAACAACAGCTGAAGCTAACCTATTGGGGCACCTAATCTGAAACTGAGGCTGAAATTACTTGCACGCATTGGTTAGCGTTAGCTGCCAGTGACAGCCCTCTGTAACCTCAAACGACAATTGAATAGCAATAAGCTACTGAGGTGTTTCCCTGGAAATGTCATGAATTGGCTTCAGCGACCAGGCTGCATGCAGATGTGTTGTGAGCACATGGTTGCCTGTCAGTTTTTTTTATGGATGTCCAACAAAAAACATCAGAAAATGGTTCATGTCTCCTGTGATGACTGATCTGAGGAAGACTGATTTTCAGGTCCAGGCATCCACTAAACATTTTATACATGTCTGTTATTAATCTGATGTGATTTATGTCTAAGCATGATACATACTCTCTGGCCACTATATCAGGCACACTTTGGGTTGAGCCTGCTTTTGGTTTCAAAACTGCCTTAATTTTTCTTAGACATCTGGAAGCATTCCTGAGTGATTTTGACCCATATTGATATGAATTTGCAGTAGATTTGTTGGCTGTGCATTCACGATATACATCTACTGTTCCACCACAAAGGTGCTCCTTTGGATGGAGATCTGATGACTTGATGCCTCATTTAAGAAGGAGATGAGATGAACTTTGTGACATGGTGTGATATCCTGTTGGAAGTTGCCATCAGGAGATGGCAACATTGTAGTCTTAATGTCATGGACTTACCCTCAGTAGCATTAGTCAGTCAGGCTGTGGCATTTCAACCATGCTTAATTGGAGGCAAAGCGTTCCAAGAAAATATCCCTTGCCATTACACCACCAGCAGCAGCAGCCTGAACCACTGATACAAGACCATACTTTCCATACTTACTTTACCACTGACACAAGACCATACTTTCCATACTTCCTTCGCTATTGATACCAGACCATACTTTCCATACTTACTTCACCATTGATACAAGACCATACTTTCCATACTTACTTCGCCATTGATACAAGACCATACTTTCCATACTTCCTTCATCATTGATACAAGACCATACAACATTTTTCTAGTCTTTCATGACCTAATTTTAGTGTGCCCATGTGAATTTTACCTGTAATTCCCTTTTCTTTGTTGACAGGAGTGGAAACAGGTATAGTATAGATATGGTACTCTGATGCTGAAGGCTTATCTGCTTCAAGGTTTGACATGCTTGGAGGTGCTTTTTTGCCTACCTCGGTGTAGGGGCTTCAACCCACGACCTGGCCAATTGACTGGGAGGCTCCTGAGGTGTGCGAAGGGACGTTTACTAATGTTCTACACGCACAGCTTGGCTAGCTGGCATCTGTTGCATCGGGTCTAACCATTGTTTATATGTTTCTGTCAGCTTAAGCTCAGTTTCTGAAACAATCTCTGTAAACCCTTGAGATGGTTGCGTGATCAGAGTTGTTTGAAATACTCCAGCTCCAACTCATCCGGCCTCAACAACTGTGCAAACACATTCAAAGTAACCTAAATCACGTTCTTTCTTCTGATGCTCAGTTATAACCTCAGCAGACTGACTTGGCTATGACCAGCCTATTTACACTGAGTTGTTGCCATGTGATGAGCAGAAGAGATTTTTATGTGGAGGGGCAGTAGGGTGTAGAGCAGTAGAGAGCCTAGGTGTGCCTAATAAAGTGGCCAGTGAGCGTGTCTGGTTCAGCAATCTGTATGCAGATTAAAGACTTTGCTATCCAGTTATATTCATTTATTACTAGGTTAAATGTAAATAGGCAGAGCCGATAACACGTTCTATACACTAATACACTACACTAACATAAATTTACTGTTCTGTTGTTTTTCTAAGTCAAAGTCAAAGTCACTTTCATTGTCAATTTCTTCACATGTACTTGACATACAAAGGAATCGAAATTACGTTTCCCACTATCCCATGCCTGTATGTGGACAACAGTAAAGTGCAGATGCACAACAAGACAATTCTAATCCTAAGGTTGTATAAATAAATAAATAAAGTGCAAGTAGCTTAAGGCTACTTTTGCCTAGTACTACTACCTAACATAACAGGTATGACAGGACAAGACATAGAATACCCTAAGTACACTACTAACATAGCAGGGCATGACAAGACAGACAAGGCATGAGGTGAAGTTCACTGAGTGTTCCAGCTTTGTGCATTTAGAGGTAGCTGTTGTAATTGTGTTTTTTAGTGCAAAAGTACAATGTGCAAATGTCAATAGGCAGTACTTGCCACAGTAGCAGTAATGATAATAATAAATAAGTGGTGCAAATATAAATATAAAAACAGAACAATTAGCAGCAGATGTGTGCAATTTGCATATGCAGAGTCTCAGTTGGGGGTGAGTCCAGTGTCTTCCTAGACTCCTGCCGGCCTGGTGCCTCTGCTGGCTGGGGCTGGGAGTGGGGAAGGGAGAGAGTTCAGCAGTCTAACAGCCTGGTGGATGAAGCTGTTGGCGAGTCTGGTAGTGCGGGAGCGGAGGCTTCTGTACCTTTTTCCAGAGGGCAGGAGACTGAACAGACTGTGTGCTGGGTGCCTTGCATCGCTGACAATTGTGACGGCTTTTCGGGTGAGGCGGGTGGTGTACAGGTCTTGGAGGGAGGGGAGTGATGCACCAATGATCCTCTCAGCTGTCCTCACGATGCGTTGTAGAGCCTTCCTGTTGTAGTCAGCGCAGCTCCCACCCCACACAGTGATGCAGCTGGTAAGGATGCTCTCTATGGTTCCTCTGTAGAATGCAGTCATGATGGGTGGTGGAGTACTTGCCTGCTTCAGTTTGCGCAGGAAGTAGAGACGCTGCTGTGCTTTCTTGGCCAGTGATGCAGTGTTGGTGGTCCAGGAGAGGTCGTCGCTGATGTGCACCCCCAGGAACTTGGTGCTGCTCACCCTCTCCACTGCAACACCGTTGATGGTCAGAGGGGGTTGTTGGGTGTGGCCCCTCTGGAAAATAATATGCATTTAGGATCAAGGATATCTAAACCCCTCTGACCATTTCGAAGACATTACTTACTGTGGTTACTTTAGTACCTCTTGATCTCGTGTCATGTCAACAGTCACATCAGTGTCAGATTTACTTATAATATATTTAACAATGTCAGACAACACGTTCATAAGGCCTTAAATTTCTACTGGTAACCCCTGCAAGTAAACCCTTTGGGAACATGAACATCAGTTTTGTATCACAACAAATTAGGGTTTTTTTAAGACATATAGACTCAGAGTTCCAAACAGAAGACCACTATTTTTAATCTATATGGCGGATGAGTAGTAGGCCACTCAAGCAGTGCTTGGGTGGTGTGGGAGAGATAGATCAATAGACTTTCTTTCAATGGCTTTTCTCATTTCCGCTGCTTCATTAAAGGCTTTGTCCCACAGAATTTCACAGAGGGACGTGGTGCAGGTCGACATGGTGATACCACAAATCCGGTCTGAGGTGCAAAGGTGTTACACAATACATAATAAGTTTCCATGGCTGCCATTGGCATTGCATAGCATGCGTATCCCAAATGGTCTGTGTTCACTTATATTTTTAATACATATCCTGGGAAATGTAAACTCTGTAATGTCAACCAAATAGCTATGTGCTTCATGTGATAACAGCACATGTTTGTGTAAAATAAATAAGTCTACATTTAGTAAGTATACCAGTAGTTCTCAACATACGGGTATTCAGAGCAAAGCAAAACAAATGCTGGCCTACTTAACTTAATAAATGGTGTGTGTCATCTGTGAGCTAGACAGCTTTCTACTTACGTCGATGACAGTCATTTGTGACCAGAAGCAGCTGACAAACAAGTAATCAATACTCTTTTCTGTAGAGAAAGGTATATTTGTCAGAGGCATTCCCTTGACAAAAGATTTAGATTGCCAAGTGTTTGAGGGAATTTGCTAATCACTGCACTTCTCATTATTTTAAGACTTAATTGCAAGGTGTCTACGAATCTGCATCTTCATACCATAAAGACCAAATGCAAGACAAGTGACAAATTCTTTGGGTGAAAAATGCTTAAAGAAATAAAATGTTTTAAAATAAATCAATCAATGTTAAATCTCCAATGAATAATAACATTATATATAAACATTAAGATTTTTTTTTTTTTTTTTCTCATTGGAGCTTTTTTTCTGAAGCGCAAAAAGTACAGGTAGGCTATGTTTCAGTCAGTTGTTCATGGTTTGGTAAAACACTATGCTAGTAATTAAAAATGACACTGTTATTCTTTGTGACGCAAAGGAAGGAAGCTGCTGGTAACTCATGAAAAAGGTCAATGAAGGCCACAACCAGTCTAGTCCAGTTTCCATTTTCACACCTTTTCTGGTGTGTGTCAGGAGACTGCAAACGTAGAGGACCCTGTCCTTGGTGGGTGATATAATGAGACAAGTTCTCGTGAGACTCCTTTGTAATGAGGCCTTGTGCAACTTGGCTACGTCAGGCACAGTGTTGCTGAAGACGTCATAGCAATAGCAGTCTTCAAGTCGAATTAACATTTTTTTTGAGGTAGAATATATAGAATATTCCTTCAAAATACAAATCAAAATATGAATTAGTCAGAGGTAGTATGAAAATCCAGTCTGGCATCCACTACCTCAAAAAAATGTTAATTATATATATATATATATATATATATATATCTCATAATCTTTTCATATCATAATCTTCAAAACAAAACAAAAACAAACAAACAAAAACACAACATTCTTAAAAAAAAAAAAAAACATTCATACAAGTCATTCATACCAGTCATTGTGTTTATAAACTTTCAGACTCAAACCTTAGCGTTTAGACAAGGCCAACAGTCAGATGCAACACTGTCACTTGTGAAAGGAGAGTTGATTACTTAAGTTGTGAAACATTAACAATATTACTCAGTATTGTCTGTCATAGTGATAATTTGGCATGACGCACTACTTCCATGGTGAGATACATGCAATGCTGATAGGAAATGTAAAAAATCTTCCTAGAACTGAGTTTAAATGCAGCAAGGGAACATAAGATGGGTCTAGGTGTCATGCTATAGCCCCCGTATATACTATATACATTCTAAAACATGTTACTTTTATGTTTTTAGCAGTTGTGCTAGAAAATTATTTGATCACAATGGTCTGTAACACAGACACAACTGGTAGATAGATCAAAATTACATACAATTTCATATTTGCTTTACATTTATGAGAAATCACAGGCAAGGAATGAGAAAAAGAGATAAAATCATTTAATCATGTGTGGTATGAGTTTTCTGTGGAGCATTCAAAAACCAAAGGCCTATCAGACATATTAGTGAAATTGTTAACCTATATCCTATATTGTGTGTTTACATGCCACCTAAGAGATCTTTTCCTGTGTTTGTAGTGGAGTGTAGTGGATTGCATTCTGCATAAATGAGACAGAAACACATTTCACGGCCATGTTCTGTAGCTAAATGCGCCTTACCCTCTTATCTTCATGGTAAATGCATCTTTCAGGATGTAGTTTCTCCTACTATGAGCAGGAAACGTTGACAATAACAGATGTGCATCATCAGGTTTCCTACTTATTTATTTCCTCCTCTCCATTTATTTATTTATTTACCTGCGTTGACCTAGAGACGCTTTCTCTCCCAATTCAAGGAAAGACTAAACACCCTGCAGAGACAGCACTGATGACGTTACATGAGGAGCATCTCGGGGCTTGCACTGTATAAATAGGGAAAGTTTCCCAGCAACACGATGAGCCAGTTGCGACGCAGAAGTCTAAAGGAGCTCAAGAACAAGAACAAGAAGAACGAAGAGGAAAAGCAGCAGCCTATTTAACAGCTGGGAAGAAATCTTCCGATTTAGCGCACTACTCAAAATCGTCCGAGCTTTACGTTGCCGAGAAATCGATACCATGGACAGCGCCAGAATAGTCGTGTACATTGGGGTCTGTCTTTCCGTCCTCAACACTGTTTGCAAAAGTGAAATGTCACCTGAAAACCGAATCTCTGCACAAGAAGATCAGTACCAGCTGGGCTATGTAACCAGGGACTTGGTAAGAACACCTGTTATCTTTAACATCTGTCGCTAATGTTTTGTGCGTTGTTAAACTCACTGAGATATGTGATCCTGATGTTTATTTGTATAACAAATATATCTGAAAATGTAATTTAATGGTGATGTATGGAATCAGGCTAGAACACTTTACATAGCCTATTTGTCGAAAGTTTTTATGTCCAATGTCTAAACGGATGGAGTCACGTTTCAACTTGTAATCAATGGGTTTCCTCTCCATTCAGGCTGAAGCACTTGAAGGGCTTTTGGAGGGAGAACAAGACAACAGGATATCCCTGGAGAAAAAAGCGAGCGTCATCCCACGGGTAAGGAATAAATTCACATCATCTATAATATCTGTGTGTGAACAGATTTGTGAATATGAAAATATTGTCAGTGTTTATATTGCCGGCGGAGGTATCTGTACAACCAATGTCTCTGAAGGTTCATAGCGTTATAGCGTAAACTCTGAATTGTATGGTCGTTGTGTGGAGAGGGTGTTACCAAACTACCTCGGTTGCGTCCTAGAATAACTTTGTTTCGATCCTGCAGTGTGATGTGGGTGAGCGTTGCGCTATGAAGCATGGACCCCGCATCGGACGCCTGTGCGACTGCATGAGAGGCACCGCGTGCAACACCTTCTTTCTTCGCTGCTACTGAACTGTACTTGTCCCTCCCTGTCTGTAGCTGAATGTGAAACATTTTTTGAGACCGGGCTTCAAGATAAACTTTCATTTGTTACTTGTTAACATTGGTGAAACAATTTGCATGAGTTATTGGTTGCGCTTGGACTTGGTAAAATGATTAGATGGATTTATTTTATTTAATAAAAATGTAAACGAATTTCAACTCCTGTCTTTTTTCCCCCCAATAAACGTTTGTTCAATACACTTGACATTTATTGAAATTATTAGACATGGAGTAGGTTCCTTAATATACATATTCGACGACCATTTATATTATGTTATATACGAAAATATTTGATGATATACTGATATATGACGACATATTTTATGTCTCCTATATGGTGACAGACTGTGTAAATGACAGGGCATTGTCAGAAGCTTCGTGGAGAGGTAAATCAGTTCTCCTGCGCTGAAATATTTCTGTTGTGGCAATACTGTGCTCTGTGGCAAGAGTTGTGGAATGTGGCCGGTGAGCATTACGCAGCAGGTGAGCAATAGTGGCTGATCGCTTGACGCAACAGATATGTTCATCTTTTTCTTAATGAAGGGATTTATGTTCGAAATAACTCGGTGAAACCAATATTCTGGACTGGATTGTAATCTTCACGAGAGATGAATTTCTCATTATATTATGGATAATGGAGTCAGGATACATTACGAATTTGCAAATTAGAAATTTGACAAGGATTTTAGGCTCATGTCCGAGCAGGCAGTGTATGTTGTGACCTTCCAAGAAGATCACCACAAGTATGATCGTCGCATCCATTAAATTACTTTAATGTTTGAAAAAAATGACCCACAGATCAGAATATTTTAGCCTAATATCATAGGACACATTAAAACGCATGGTAGTTCTCGTGTCACTTTAGCCGTCAAGTTGACCTAACATGACCATTTAAAGCGGCTTAGAGCGTGAATGATCATCAGACTACTGCAGGTCGTCAAGGATTAGTCCATGCCTGTGTCTAAGGAGGACGACTGCATGAAATTACCGTGTAGAAAAACAGTTGGACTGATATGGATACATATAATAGTGGGAATATGTCCATTGATTAGTTCAGAACCTTGGAGAGCATCCGACAAGCGCCCACTTTGGGAACAAATATTGGATTTTTGTGCTCCCACCACCAAAGAATATAGAAGCCTTCTCTACCACCTGTTAGATTCTTGCGCGGGAAATTATGTATAAACTCAAGTTACTGTCACTGGTCTTGTTCTTAGTTTTTTACATGAACTCCCAACTTGTTGAGGTGGGGGCAAGAATGTCAGACGACATGCTTCAAAAAATACAACTTAGTGAACCACAGGCATATATGCATTCGGTAAGTAAAACTTTAGGTCGTCACCAACTCATCACATAGCCTAAACCCTATTCTCTATCTATACATCTATTTTACAGATATCCATGAATCATGTAAAGTGCAACACAAAATGATTCATGGACATTTTGAAGTTTTGCGTCATAAAACGAAACAGTTTCAAGGTTCAAGGTCAACAGTTTGAGCGTAGCTGGCTGATCAAAAAATGTCAATGAGTTTTATAAGCATGGGTTTACAAAGGAGAAATGTGTTTCAATTAAGATGACTGCTGTTTTGTCTGGAGGACTCTCGTGACAAAAGTCATTCCTTATTACTGGGTAGAGCACTGAGAAGCCATGAGTTTGAAATATGATTACGACGCCGCACTTAAAATAAAACGTTTTCAGTTCTCAATTGAATTAACTCACTGGATTTTGAAGAGGTTTATGAGCAGCGCGTGTCATTATGTCTTCTGTATTATTTTAGGATGGAAATCCAAGCCAAGGTCGGAAATTACAACTAGGACCCTTCAGTCAGACGGGGGGAAAGTTTAATCGCCTCCCGGGTGTTTGCAAGAGAATACGCCGACGCAGGATAAGAATTCTGGTACTGGCTTTCTTACATTAGGTTGGCTACTGAATTTTCTTCCATTACTTTCAAGCAGACCTGTCAAATTATTTTGAGTTGGGGCGACATCTAGGGGGGATGCTGTTAGCTCGCCGTTACCGACAAGGTTTAAATCTCACTTTTGATTTCCTTTCAGTGCAACGTGGAAAAATACTGCTCTGTCAAGCTTGACAACAAACATGGTCAAATCTGCCCGTGTCTACCAGGATCGAGGTGTGACCATTTCTTTTTGAAGAGTCTTTGATCTGGTTCCAAACTACTCTAACACCACAACACTTGTCTTGTTTATTGTCTGCCATGTTTCGGTCAAATGAAGTAATAAAATGAAGAGTAATCAGATTATTGAGGTAAAAACGTGCGACAAGCAATAGCCCATTTTCCTGCAGATGGAACTCCATAGTAAGGGAAAACATGTTATGGTGCTTTGCTCTGTTTGTGTGGTTTGGTTTCTCACTTCTGCGTGAGCAACAGTTTGTAAAGCAAGAAGCCTTAATAAAATTTTCATACTGTTTGTCTGTTTGAAAGTGGTCTAAAGTAGGAGACAGTTGGAGCAGAAAAAAAACTTCTATTTTTGCCATTTGTAATAACCTCTGAAGCAGACCTCCAAAACACACTCGCCAATAATTGAAATACACCATTTTGATGTGAAGCAGTGATATAAAGGGAGGAAATGTACCTTAAGTACCAGTGACGTCAGCGTTGTGGTTGAAATTCTGAGCTAAATAAAAACAATACCACATGAAGTACTTCGAAAATGACTCAGAAATACAGTTGTATGCAAAAGTTTGGGCATCCCTGGCCAAGACTTCTGTTTTTGTGAATATTTAAACAAGTGGAAGATGAAATGATTTCCAGAAACATGAAGTTTCAGAGAACATACTCCATTTACATTTTCAAACAAAATCATGTCATCAGATTTCACATTTTCAAAATGACCAAAAAAGAAAAAATGACAACAAAAAGTTTGGGCACCCTCTATGCTTAATACTTAGTAGCGCCCCCTTTGGCAAGCATCACAGCGTGTAAACACTTCTTGTATGTAGCCAAGAGTCTTTCAATTCTTCTTGCTGGGATTTTGGCCCATTCTTCTTTACAAAAGTATTCAAGTTCTTTGATATTCCTGGGCTGTCTTGCACACACGGCTCTTTTGAGGTCTATCCACACATTTTCAATAACATGTAGGTCTGGGGAATGTGACGGCCAAGGCAAAACCTTAATTTTGCACCTCTTGAGGTAGTCCAATGTGGATTTTGACATGTGCTTTGGATCATTGTCCATTTGTAGGAGCCATCCTCGTCTTAATTTCACCTTTTTAACTGATGGGGTCACATTTCCCTCTACAATTTGTTGGAACTTGGAGTTCTTCAAACATACCTTGGTTCATTCCATCCAAAAAGTTCAATTTTAACTTCCCAAAATGCAACAGGCTTATCTACATGTTGAATTTTGTGGTGAGGACGCAGGAGAGGTTTTCTTCTTGAGTCTCCCATGAAGGTCATATTTGTGCAGGAGTCGATGAACAGCTTGAATGGTGTACCACAACTCCAGCCCTTGACAAGTTGTCCTGTACTTCTCTTGCTGTCAAGTGGGGGTTATTTCTTGCAATTTTTCAAGCAGTCCTTGGTATATTGGTTATATATTACAAGGCCAGAGGAGTCTAGGCACTAATAAAGCATTGAAACTCTCATCACCTGGTCTTTCCAAACAATAATTGTGAACAAGCCATGAGCCTACAAGGTTAATTAAGGGCTCACAGCCATTGGCTAACGTTGAGACTTGGCTACAAGGTATTATCTATACAGGGTGCCCAAACTTTTGCAGTGGCACTTTTTTGTTTTGTTACTTTGAAAATATCTCCTGTAAATTCATGTTTTGACAATCATTTCATCTCCCATTTGGTTAATCATTCACTGTAACAGACATTTTCACAAAGGGTGCCCAAACTTTTGCATACTACTGTACTCTAGTCATAGAAAAGGCCAAACACAAGAGATGTTAATGCACTTGGATGGTCTTCATAAGATGAGGTACATTTTCAACTCGAGCTTCTGCTTTGTGATCCTTAAATAACAAAATGACATATTTTGGGCCAGCTCTTGATGTCTTTGGACTGCAAACCCATCACACATGTTTTACTGAAACATGGTACCACACCATTTTCCCTTTCCATTTATTACAGCATAAAGCCTGTCTGCTGCAGACAATAGGAAACATATGTTACATCTCATAAAAATACAGTATATACAGTTAAATGGGGGATTTATCAGTAAACCTGTTAGTCAAGTACAGTTATGGAGAGTATTAGCTCATCTAGTTCCCTTCTGATTTTTAGCCGCAGATAACATCATAGGTGTCACGAGTGACGCAACATTCTCCAAGATGCACTGTAGCCTCCCCCCCCTTCCCCGCCCCCAACACACACACACACACACACACACACCACGCACGCACGCACGCACGCACGCACGCACGCACGCACGCACGCACGCACACTCATAAGCCTGCTCAACCTTCCTGCATGTTTGCTGTCCCACTGTGTATGGAACAAAAACTATTTCTGTTCATGAACTTACAACAAATTGAAATGTCACCCTTCAGAATTGCTATTGGGCACATTAGGAACTGGTGTAGATAGATATGTCAATTTGAATTGCATCGACAAATTAAGCAATGTAACAGGAAATTTGAAATTGTCAAACCACACACAAAAAAAACAAAACAAACTTTCTCTTTAAAAAAAAAAGTGCATTACTAATACAATGACACTTAAAAAAAATAAAAAAAAGACTGAAATTTATAAGATATGCCTGGCTCATGTCTGCTAAAGGATTAAGCAGGTTTATTTTTGGTTGATTATACCTGGATGTTGGGTTAGTCATCATGTTCTACAATCTGAGTCACAGTGCCTGGGAGAAGATTTTTTTCCCTACTCTCTTATGAAGGATGTTATTTCAGCCCCTGGCAAAGTCACCTCCACTACACATGTGAAGACAACAATGTTTAAATCTGTCAGTTCATTTAATCACAACCAGACTAATTAAAACAGCCTACCTTAAGGCTGAGACAAGAAAACAAAATAAAATACCCCCATGATGTACATAATACTTAAAATACCCTTTTTAAGTATTAAAAAAACACTACTTTAATCACGGAGTCAGCTGCATGCAGACATTATCCAATTATTGAATGTCCGAACAATTATCAATAGACGAAGATAAAGCTGTCTAAGTAACTTCTCACTCAAGATTGCGGTTGCCTCACACCACCCAGTCCAAACCTCTGGTGAAGGTGTCCTCTGGTCAAGGACAGCACAGTGGATCAACAGAAATAGAATACACATTACCAGAACACCAACCATCTCCATCTACCAAGTCTGCAAACAATGGGTGCCAGGTTGGAGCTGCTGTTCCCAGGCCTTAAGGCAACATTTATGCCATTTCAGGTGAATCACACTGCAGGTGCAAGACTAAGAAAAGAATACACAACATACCAGAGGAAAAAAAACAATAAGGCTTGTCTCATGAGGTGGGCAACACTTTTCACCTGAAATGTCTTGCAGTACTCTCAGTCAAACTTATGTTTCACAATGTTTTAAACCATATATATTTAAATCCTCTGTTCTTTTAAGACCCCTGGCAGTCTCCGTGATTCAAAATACTGTTTCAGCTGTGAGCACTTCCAATGTGCCTACTGTGCTTTGAAAAGTCCAGAATATCTTTTGCTTGTAGTACGAGGTTAATTTCTTTCACCAAGATCTCAGTGGGTCATATTCACAGGTAAATAAAACAAGTCCCCTTAATTAACTTTAGTGTCCTCAATGAAAAGTCCCATCCATGGTTTTCGCACACTCACTGTAGCAATAACATCTCTACATAACAAGGTCACATCTCTACAGGTTGAGCACAGATTGCATAAACACATCACAGGTTTTTGCTGTTTCTCCTGATATGTCTTGATATGTCCAGAAAACTAGACGATGAATAACAAGCTGCTGACCACTTAGAGAGTTTGTTTGTTGTTGCGTCTGCTCTGACCTGGGTTCAGTTTCCAAGGCAATCAAAAACCATTCAAGTCAACTCTCTGCTCAATATGAGCCTGTAGCCAGCCCGGCTGAAGGAGTCAGTGAGGATCAGTCCAGGTCTGGCAGGCCAGCTGTTGTTTGGGGAGGTGAGCTTGGCCTCGGGTGTCTCAGACTCAGTTGAATTACTCAACTATTATTATTCTAGAAAGTCAGCTCCCCTTTTGGGCCAAGGCTGGAGGGCGGCAACCCCAGGGGTCTCATCTCATCCAGGAGCTAGATGGACTCTATCTGTCGGCGAACCTTCTCAGACGCCAAGCGGTCCAGTGAGCGTTGCCTGGCAACCACCAGAAGAGCGAAGAGAACGGTGAGGCCCAACATGGCTCCCTCAAACTTCCAGAAGAGATGCTCCTCCATAAGGCTGGAGCGACAACTAGAGAGAGAAGATTTTTTTTTTTTATTCAGTGCAATTAACTGCCAAGGAGTGAGTTTCTACACAGTCACTGCACAACTTCTGTCCCTGACAAAGAACAGCAATGGTGCTGCATGTATTTCACCTACTGCAAAGAATTTGAACATGTGTGTTTGTTACACACACATCTTTGGCAAAACACATAGTATATGTACTCTCACCTCTTATGGACCTCTTTGTTGGTCTTGGTACAATTGATCTGCTCCACGTACCCAGTGGAACTGCACTCAGTCAATGTCTTCTGAGAATGCAAGAGAGAACACAGATTACACAGCTGGTAAACAACCAATATCTCACTGCGGTGTATCAGAAAGGGAGTCCAGATAAACTTTGCTGACTGACCCTTGAACCAGCTGCCACATTTCAACAGAAAGCCCCAAAGTAAAATCAAAGTACTTGTCTGGGCATTATTCCACTACATTAACACTATACCAGTGAGAGGAGCAATATAAAGTTCTAAACATGCATGAAAGCGTGGCTTTCTCACCGCCTGAAAAGCAGTGCACTGAGTGCACTCTGTGGCCACCACAAACTCTTCCAGCTGCCAGCAAGGAGTAGTGATAGGCCTTGTCACTGCAAAGAAGAATTAGTCACTATGTGATTTGATGTTATTTTTAGATCATGTACAAGACAAAGAGGTGGACCTTGACAGCACCACAGCTACAGTTTCACAAAGACTCACCTGGTGTTTTTTCATCCATCGAGAGGATGGAGGCCCCAAACACCCTGTGGTGAAACACACATTAGAATGGTCCTATCTATAAAGTTGTCAATATAACATTTTCTTTCGCTGCTCAGTGAATCGAGATCATACTTAAACCCTCACCTGAGAGACACAAGCCCCCAGAAAAGTGCATGGAGGACCAGAATCCTGGGCCTGCAGCATGTCGTCGGGATCCGGCAGTCACTCTCCATGATCCCGCAACAATTCCTAGCAGGAGGCGCCACCTCTAGGCTTTAATCGGCCATAACTAGGATTTTGTGATGTTCCGTTGTAAGAGACGCAATTTTATCTGAAAGTAGTTGCGAAAGGGTTAAAATAACATTGGCATCTATCCCGTCTGACAAAGTTAGGAATATGTGTAACATTGGAGTGCAACTTCAACGCTCAAGTTACATTTAGAACCCAATGGCTAACATGTAACGTTAACTTAACAAGATTCGACAGCGATCCGGGGTAAGCTCGTTTAGGTCAAATCTCCAGATTGTCAACATGTATTCGGTGATCTCATTTTATCTGGTATTCCCATTCTACGACCGGGCTAACGTCACTGTTATGTGGTAACGTTATATATGTGACTCATCCATGAAGTTAAATTAGGAATCAATGAACACAAACCGTTATCTACCTATCGATAAATTTGCTAGCATTAGCCCGCTATGGGTCTGAAGAAAACCAAACAACGCAGACAAGTAGCGTAACCCAACTAGCCAGAACACAGATGTTCTGGTAAACAATGCCTACTGTTACTGAAATAAACAAAACGCTCAACGTTGTGGAGGTCTGTGCCTTTCAATCGCTAGCGTTAGCTGCGTTCATAAAACTATCGACAAGCACCTACACCACCAATATTTACCAAATGTAATTTTCTTAAACATGGCGCTTCACACATTCTACTTACTAAATAAATAGTATATCAGTTTGTTGGTTTATTGTAATCATGTAGCCAACCGTTAATGTTCTAACAGTGGCTAACTACGCTATCGATAGCTAGCGTTAACAAGGTAGGTGAGGTAAAGTTCACTTCGTCAGACTACCGATTCCTGGCAAACCAACTCACCAGTGTCTGTTATGGTAGATGACACATCTACTTTCAGCAAAACTGCCCTTGCAATTGATTGTCTACACATCCACAACGAGTCCAGAGCCGTTCCGTCTCGATTACAACTGGTAATTTACTGATTTTATTTCACGGCAACGCAACAACATATAAGAGAAGTTGCCATCTTGAATTTTGCCATGTCGCGTCATCGCCGAATTGTTGGCCAAGATGCGTCAGCGTGTTGGAAAACACCTTGAACATGCATCTAAAATAAGACAGTGCCCTCTAGAGGTCTCCATATGTTGTACAAAATGTGCTATCAGTCACAAGGGCATTTAGTGAGCCTGCTTATTATCAAATTTGTAGCGTGGAAGCGCAGTAAACTCACAAACATGTCACTGGATCATTTCTGTAGGCTATAACTTTTTTGTGACCTGCGACTTTGAGACAGTTTGAAGAACAGTCATGCAGCACCAGCATCCATTGAGAAAAAAAACTTTATTGAAACAAATAAGTTAGTTATGTGAGTGGCTTTTGCTCTCAATGTAGAAGGAAACTGTTAGTCTTGAGCTGAGCATATCCTCACCAGAATATAAAACTCTGAAAAGCTATGGTCTGCATTTGAACAATCTATATGAAAGAGCATCATGGAAGACTTCTTTATTTAGTGTGCATTTTATTGCTTTACAATTGTACAATGTCCATACACTACAGTGTATGTCCATACACTACAAGTACTTCAGAGAAAGGGGAATAGGTTGGAATGTAAGTAGGGGAACCAGGTGTGAGTATGTCCATGAAAACAGAGGATGGGTTTTAAAGGGAGTAGGGGTGGGGTGGGGGAGTGGGACATGCAAGGGACCATGCACACTGCATTCAAGTATCAAAAACAGTGTTTTGTCCAATGTGGTTTGTCTCTATTCTATAATATGCCCAAACGTTTGGGTGTTTTTGTTCTCATAGAAAAAGAGGTTGTGCGCAAAACAAGGCAATTATGCAGCATGCTCAACATGGCCCATCACATGCCTAAACATGGTACATAATGCAGCTACAATCATGCCCTCGGTGTGCGCCCCAGCACATTAATAAGGTCTACTCTAGTATGCATGACAGCAGAACAGACATCTGGGGAGGTTTTACATTTGAAGCATTTTAAAGGGCAAGTTTCATTGGGCGGGAGGTCAAAGTGAAGAATTAAAACAACAGTGTGACCGTAACTGTCTGGGCTACACTGTTGTGTTTTAAAATATAACATTATATTTTTCTTTTTTTTTAAAGTCTCGCAGGAGTCATTGTGACTTCTCCTTCATGCTTGAGCTTTGTTCTATTGTGCTACGCTAAGTAATAAAGAGGAATGGATATATCCCAAAGGCACAGATTCATTCAGTTTGCGACTCTTGGAAGCGGAGAGAATGACAGAGTTGTAATGATTCCTCTGAGCTCTGTGCATATACATTAGCATATTACATGATACCAGTGTTTTTTTTTTAAGCACCCAAGTAATGGAGGTTGTGACTGACTCAATGAGAATTTGAGCCAAGCCTGCCTGGCAAAAGTACCTGTTCACTGTGTGTCAATGAAATAAACTATTATGGACCCACTGTTAGGTGATGCTGGGCCTGGACTGCCAAAAAAACAGATCCAGGGGGTCTGAGGACAGGATGTCTTACTACATTTTCCAACAATCAAGTGCTGCCATGGAAACCACTTAGGCACATGAGAAAAATGTTCACAAGCCAAAATCTTCTTTGTCTGGCAAAACTGTGTAGACAGGAAATATGTGTGAAATAAAATAGAAAAGGCATTCATGGTCAAGATTGGGTTGGTATGGAAGTCCTCTAAGCTTCAACAAGTGTGTTACATACCAAGGAAAATCAAGGGGGTACACGGTATGAATAAATGGTATAGGCAAATTCATAATCTTTGAGTCCACTATTGTGATAATGAACAGTTTAAATAAAAGAGATGATGACAATGAGACAACAATGCTTTGATAGACCAGGAGGTGACATGGGCACCTCTAACAATAAAAAATGGCCTCTCTAAAGGGATCCTTCTGATTCATAACTCGGATGACATGCAAACAAAATGTTTGGCCACAGGACCTCTGCTCTGCTATGTGAGTATGACATCAAAATCAGCCCATCCAAGTAAAAAACCGAACCAGTTTAGGACAGTTCTGCAAGTCGTTACGTGAGGTGGATTTGGAGGGCTTATTTCAGAGTCTGCCAGTTGGCCAGTCTATGTGTAGTGATGATGGGTCTTAAGCCAGACCCTTCTGCTTAGATATTAAAAGAAACACTCATGTCCACAAAGACTAGTGCAACCCTGTAACATTCTTCACTTCCTGTCATTCAAGGCAGTTTTCAATGGGTGGCCGAGTATGACGTTGTCCTTGAGGCAATATCCTTCTGACAAGGACAGACATAAACATCTCACAACTCATAGGACTTAAAAAAAAATGGAAAACAAGCCAATAAAAACCAAGGAAAAGATGATAAATCATGTCATGAAGAGTGCATAGGATCAAGTGACTCAGTGCCTATGGGGACCTGTAGCACTGAAACCATTGGAGCAAACATTCTCACCCATCCCAGTGTAGTAAACCCTTTGATGAGTGTCCATGATTATGTAGCCATATTTTATTGCAAAGGATGCTGGGTAGCTGAATGTACGGACGGGCGCAGACAGAGGGAGTTCATGGCACACTGATTGGCCTGTCTGTCTGGCGCCAGGCAACATGCAAAGTTGGATGGAGAGGCAGCAAGACTGTATATGAGTGAAGATGAGTAAAGGGTGAAGTCCACTACAGGGGCCTGAGGTTTCTATTCACACATTTAGACACATGAGAACTGCTCCTTCATTCTGCCTGACAGTAACATGCAATTTGACTCCATTATAGAAATGGTGATATAATACTGACTTATTCTGTCTTTTTTTGCAGAGTGGGCTTTCTTGAGAATGACTAGTTAGGTTGGTAACATGGGAAAGGATGCAACCCAAATGAGTGATGCCTGGCTGCCCCTGTCTTTAGGGTAGAGGAGACATTGACACAAATGCAAACTCTTACACTCACAGACACACACCTCCACACACACAGATAGGTTACTACACAACGTGTGTACACACACCTGGCTGTAAATAAACCTGAGTGTCCTGACCAAAATGTATGTCTTCCTATCTTCCTTTTTCCTTCCTTCCTTTCTTTTTTTCCTTTAACTCTCTGTGTGGGGAACGGGAGTATCCAGTAGGATCATGCATCAGATGGAGAGGGTGCAGAGAGAGATGATGCTTTGGTGGAATGACTGTCCGTGTGTCTCTCTGTGCTCCCAGCATGTGCTTGTCATACCAGGCAGCAAAGTCCTTTATTACTAACATTAGTAGTATTATTATCATCAGTTATTATCATCATTATTCTCGTGTCTTTTCCAGTCCACAGTAATGCCCAGTACAGAGACGCCAGTAGAGATCATCAGTAGAGAGATGAGAGTAGGGAGCTGGGAGGGAGAAGGCTACATTCAGCTTAGGCTCAGGGACTCCCACCCATGCAAAGTCTAAAACAACTTGCATCAACTCCGGGTGAAAACAAACCCCCCAACTCCCCCCTTCACCCCCCCAAAAATGGAACAGATGTCTCACACACACACACACACAAACACACACACAGACACAAAAAGGGGTGAGTAGGCCAAATAAAATAACAGACTTTCAGACCTCTTCCAGAGGAAAATAAACAAAAATACATAAACAAATAAACAAATCAAGCACACAAAAAATAAACAATCCCTTGATTGTTCTGGAGGTCTACTGATTCAAAATCAACACCAGCAAGAATTGATATAATCTTCAAATCTTGTATAAAGTAATCTTATTTATATATATATATATATATATATATATGTAAAAAACGAAGATGTCAAAAGAAGTCGATATACCCACAGTTGCTTGTAGTTTAAAAATAGGCCGGTGAGCGGAGGGAAGGTGGGGGGGTGGTGGTGGTGATGGTGGTGGTAAGTGACTGTTTGTCTCAGTAGTTGAGTTATGTTGATCCTCCCCCCTTTCCCTCCTGGAAGAGAGGGTGGTGGAGTGTGCAGGTCCTTGTTTAGCCTTTCAGAGAGCAGGTTTTTTTTTCTTTTGGCATGCCACTGCTCTGACACTGCCCTCTAGTGGAGACAGTCTGAAATGTTCATTAAAGGGTTCAGCATGAGCAAGACCCCCCCTGGCCTACAGCGTAAACCACTGAAGAGGGGACTATAAAAGATAGAGAGGAAGAGAGAGAGTGAGGGGGGGAGTAATGATTTCGATGGGAATTGGCAATTTTTCTATGTAAAGAGATGGAATATCACAAATGAATGGATGAGAGTTTGAAGAGTAGACATGTGGAGACTCAAACTGACTAATAACACTGGAAGGAGATATGGAAGGCTTCAGATCTGGAGGTAGACAGGGGACCCTTCTGAAGGCTGCAGTCAACTCATTAAGAGTGTGTAGATATGGTGTAGGGGGAGCATTCTCATTCAGCTTGGTTTCATGTTTTCCTGTTGAAGTTTACAGTCTGCGTGGGATGCGTCCTTTTGCAGCGGCGAGGGTCGGCTGACTGGGTGGTTTCTGCTCCACGTGTGCACCCTAGTCCATGTTGCCGCTGTCGGAGTGGGCGATGTTGAGCGTGTTGGCAGAGGGGAAGAGCTCGCGCTGGTCAGTGGGGCTATGGTAGTCCGAGGTGAGGTCCGGCTCCAGAAGGGAGGACAGAGTGAAGTGGGACGAACCCTTTTTCAGGCACTGCGAGTAGAAGTTTAGGAGAAGGTCCAGCTTGTTCTCAATAGACTGAACCTGTGAAACAACAACCACACAGCATATCAATAATTAATATTTATCTATTGTTGTCAAATATTTATAAGATAACATTGTGCTGTATTATCATATACGATATAAATGGTATATAAAAAATAAATAGTAGAACTATAATCATCCCAAATGGTAATTGTTTTGTATCCTACACGTATAAAGAAATCACCGCCATAATCAGTTTAGTGGAGTGTGGTATTTGACCACTAAGAATATCCACCAGTAATAGTCAAGCATATAATAGCTGAATTTCAAAAGGCACTTAGTTAAACAGAACACAGCATTATGAAATCCATGAAATATCAGAAGAGTTTCACCCTCTTGCCTGTCATTGCTATTGAGCTGACTAAGGGATAATTAGGGGATGGGGGTGGGGAGCGCAACCTGGAACCTCCCCAAACCACATCTCTCTCTCTCTCTCTCTCCCTCTCTCTCTCCCTCCCCTGTGGCCTGGCTCACCACACACAAACAATGTGGCATCTGATGGGAATGTGTGTTAGCAAAACACACGCCAGTGGTTCATGGTGGTTATTTAAAACAAAGTGGTTAAACATATTTTATGGTCAATACATAAATGCATGAATGAATGAATGAACGAATGAAAGAATTAATAAAGTACATTCCTCTTTTTTTGTAAATAGAGAACATGTACTAAATATATATTGGACCAGTTAATTAATGAGATAAATATTTTTTTTTGCCGTCAAACTGTGAGTTACTTCAGTCATTAAGTCAAAAGCAAGACAATGCTTTTCTGTACGCGATTCTGCTCTTTCATTTCAAATGTATTCTTATGGCTTTAAAAATGGTCAGAGGTGCTGAGTACACAACAATAATGTCTCAAAGCTGTCCTTTTGGCCTCTTCTGGAACAGACAGAAGCTTTGATTACAAAAGCCCTATGGTAAGACAAATCCTCTGCACCTAAAAAAAACATTGAGCCTTCTGAAACATGAGCCTCCGCTGGCTGATCATCCTCATCATCATCGCAGTCGTCTCTCAGCGCAGCAGCAGATGTGGGCACGCGCCCAGCAAGCGCATTTCAAATCAGTCTGGTGGCGTCAAGCCAAGACCAATAGCATTCTCGGCTTGTTTCCTGTCCATTATGAGCCCTGAACCTCATAATGACTAGGCAGGTCGGTCCAGACTCTTCTCATATCTGGTTCCGCGCTGGTGGAATGACCTCCCAAGTGCTACCAGATCAACTGATACCCTCTCCACCTTCAAGAAACTCGTGAAGACTAAGCTCTTCCAAGAATATCTCCTGGTGTAAACTTTGAGAATGCACTTAATAATTTAATTTCTCTACATTGTGTTACACTATTGCACTTTCAACTTAAAACAGCGCAGATTCTATGTTAGCAATATGCACTCCTTGTTAGTTCATTGTGTTGTAGCTTGAATGTTATCCTCTTTTGTAAGTCGCTTTGGATAAAAGCGTCTGCTAAATGCCTAAATGTAAATGTAAATGTAGGCAGGTACACTCGGGGTGCTCCAGTCTGCCTGATTGTTTGGATGATGGACACAAACATTCTGACATGGAGAAACAACCAAAAATAAGACGGGCCATTCAAAGCTGGTGAGAGAGAACTTTGTTTGTACCTGTACACAAAATACTGTTTCCTTTACTTGACTTCACACTCATAAATGCCATCTAATGATGTACAGTTTCAAACAGGTCAAAAATCCTAATCTGTGAGCACTGACACTCCCTTGTCAAGATAATACCATGTGTGAAGACGGATTGGTGGGAACATTAACACAGCATATGTGATTGGTGGAACATGTCTGTGAAGATTCTCATTCATTGATTGGTGGAAGTTCCTATACCTGTTTCTCCACTTTGACTACACGTCCCATCATGCTGAGCTCATCCATTGGATCCAGTTCTGGTGGCGTCTTCTCCCCCTTTTCGATACGGACTTTCTTATCTGTCTGAATAGCCCCACGGCCGATGATTTGATCCACCCTTTTTAAGATACACAGAAAGTCACACAAGGAGTAAGTCTCGTAGAAAGACCTTTTACTTATTTGTGAGTAAATAACTGCACTTATCTAAAAAAACAAAACAAATCGGCTAATGTTACTATTGTTACAGCAATAGCTATCCAATACAAACATGTGTGAGTGTTAATGTGCAATGTGTGTCCCCATGACAACATTGCCTCACCTGGACTGTAAGCTCTTGATTCTGCCCAGCATGTCCAGGTGTCCAGCGGAGTACTGCTCAATCACATCCTTCACGTCATACGGCCGCAGAGTCTCCTTAAACTTCCTCTTAGCCACCAGGAATTTCAGGATCCTAGACACACACACACACACACACACACACACAGATTTACATTTATGCACACAGACATACCCAGGCAGACAAAATCCATATAGGCATAAGCAGACACACACACATACACACACACACACAAACACACACACACACACACACACACACACACATACACACACACACACAGGTTTAGACTTATATATGTACACAGACTTACCCAGCCTCTCAAAATGCACATGAGCAAAAAAACAAAACAAAAAAAACCCCGTGTGCACACGTACACACACACACACACACACGTGCGCACACACACACACACACACCACACACACACACATTAGAGCAATCTCTGCTAAAAGGCAGCTCCCCCTCCTCCCAGTCCTCCTCTCCCCTGTGGAGTGATAAAGTGGGTAGAGAGGCAAACAAAGGCAAAATGCCGTGAAACGAGCCTGCTGATAAATACGCCTAACGAGATTAATTACTGAGGGAGACCTTATCATTTGCACAGTACACACACTCATAAACACAGCAACGCAGAGGGTGCACGGCTGTATGAGTGTGTGTGTGTGTGTAGGTGTGTGTGTGTGTGTGTGTGAGTAGAGGAGGGTATGTTACAGTCAGCTATTTAAGCCTCACATTTATTTTGGCACACACGCACATACACATACACACACACACACACACACACTCTCACATACACAGTGGAAGTGGCATATAATGGTGTGAGACACCTCACAATGCTCCGTGGCCTTTAAAAGGCTCACATGACTCTGAGGTGCCTGTGCATCCTCTTGTCTGCGGCCCCCCTGAACCTCCTCTGTCAGCCGTTCTCTCTCCGTCTCCCCCTCGGCCTCTGCCCATTGTCTCCCCCTTGCCTTTCTTAAGTCACCCTCCCACATTCACATTTATTCAATGAGGAAGAGACACTTTGATCCAAAGCAACGCATTAATGATATCTAACAATCAAACAACAGTGAGATGCGATGAGGGTGCATTTGAAGTGCTGAGTTGTATTTGGAGTCCAGTGAGGTGCTGTGTAAGTGTGAAAGATGTCTTGCTCCACCTACTCACACACTCATGCAAACACACAGATGCATAAATATTGTGTGACAGACACGTGCATTATGATCAGGGGTGCACCTGCCCTCTATGCCCTCTGTTAATCATGAGTACTGATTTGGAATCAGCGCAACATTGTTCCTCTCTCCAACCTTTCCCCATCAATGACCTAGACTGGTGTTGTACTATGGGATGCTTTTGTAACCAGGGTCCAAATATTGACTCATTGTGAAAATGATCCACTTTGTTTTAAAACCATGAGCGCTGTCAGTTAGCTCATGAAAAGGGCACCTGACGTCAACCGGGGGTGTTTGTGCTCGCGTTGCCGCCCGACCCCCGCCGTGTGATCACTCACACTAACTGCTTCTGCCAGATGTTTTTGTGGCGGTGTCGCCTGGCACGGGAGATGAGCAGGAGGCAGGTCAAGGCTACGGGCCTCGCCTCCTCTCTCTCTCTCTCTCTCCGTCTTATCGCTCTCGCATTACTACCGCCCACATGTGCTGGCTCGGCAGAAAAGCAGGAAAGAGCGAAATGTTAGGATCGCCAAACAGCCGCACTCAAACTGTCACTGTTCCCCCCCGCCCGTGATTGATTACTACATAGTGGCCGGGCAAGACACAAGAGAGGGAGAAAGAACAAACAAGAAGAGTAAGGGGTGGTGGTGGGGGGGCTTTTTTATCCTTTTCTTTCACTTGGTCATCTTCTCTTTTTCCCCTCTCCCTTAAATGAACATATCTCTGGTAAGCAGACGTAGCTCACTGGGATTAGCTGCCTCTGGTGTAAGTTTGTGTCCTGTAGCTCCGAGAGCGGAGATGCTTCGGAGGTAGCCATGTTCACAACCGCCCAGTAGGGGGCGATATTTTAAGAAGGATGAGAGCAGTAGTTGCCTGCTGAGGCACTGATATATGAGCTGACATCAATACCGCACAAAAAAGCAGTCTTTGGTCACAAGACGCAAATTTTGCCTGAGACAGTATAGCTTCCTGCGAGGATCCTCTGTGCTTGTCTAAAGCATCTATACAGAGCTGTTCCTGAAAAAAGGAACTTTTTCTTGGGCAAGAACGGTTCCTCTGAGCCAAAGGAAAGGATGTTCGACATGAATTCTGATTAAGATTAATTGCGTCAGAGGGTTCCTCTTCTGAATGGTTCACTTGTTTCCTGACGCTGAGAGGGAAGCACCGCTGCTGCATCGCCATGGCTACAGAAAGGACCAGGGGTGATGTTCACAGCTGTTTGCCAAAGTCATCCGCATCAGGCCCCAAAGAGCGCAAGTTTCTTGATGACTCTCGAGTTTTGGCTTTTCCGCAGCGTGAGTTTTTTTTTTTTTTTTTTTTTTGTGAGTTTTTGCAGCTACCTGCATATTTTCCTGTGGGTGGGTCTCTCAGGTGTAGGCAGGAGGAACGCAAAGGAGTGAAAGCAAAAGAATAAGAAAGAGGAAAAGAGAAAAAAAGGGAGGAGAGGGAGGAGTGAGAGGTACAGTCTAAATCCCATTTATTTACAACCTCCCCAGGCCTTCTGCAAAGCGCTGACTCTCTCCAATAGCTCTGGTGGGAGCCTAGATCCTTACTGGGGGGAGGTTGCTCTAACCTTTACATTGTCCGACTCCATCCTCCCTGATGCCAGGGAGCTATATGAAGTTGTAGGGGGTAGTATGAAGTATGAGGGTAGTATGAAGCTCTTTCCCATCCACTCTGCCATGTGCCCCATCTTTACTCTCTCGCCGCTGCCTTGTGTCACTGCCGCCTGACTGCCATAAAACTCCCCTCGTTGGCTCCATCCGCTGCAGTTTATTGGGAACTTACTGAACAGGCATGCTGATAAACTAGAACTATAAATAAAATTGATGACGTGTTGGAAGTGTGCCTTATATCAAGCATGTGGAATACACTGGTGTAAAATCATTTATGAACTAGACGCAGGCACATCCCGCTATATAGAACGGCATTTTGACACTTCAAAAGTGAGGACAGAGGTACACGCTCTCTTAAATCAGTGTGGATGGGTGGAATTTAGTTGCGTGTCCGTGCAATTGGATGGCTACCATACATTTCATTTAAGTGTCTAATAAGGTGATTTAAAATCAGGAGACAGAAATTTCCGAGAGAGCAATCCGTCAGTGTTAGAATAAACACCCCCTCAATCATTCACGGATATTTATGTGAGCATAAAACTCACCTGCTCCTGCCCAGTGTGACAGAAAGCCTTTAATTACCCCCCCCCCCCCCCCAACCCACCAGGATCAGGGCTGAGACCTCCATATGGTCTGTGTCCACATCGTGGCTATCAAACAGCAGACCTTGTCTGGAAAACATTCATGGGTGGAGCAGTGAGACACTGGGGTCTGAGGAGAGGTCCAGGTTGCTGTGAATTAGTAATGCCATTTGGAAGCATCTCTCCTCCCCTTCCCTTTGGAAAAGGAGAAAATGAGTCAAGGGCAAAGGAAACAATGCAACCTCTTATGAATAAATCACACCCTCAATAACAGAGCCAGAAAAAGCAGCTTTTTTTGGGCATCTGAAAAAAAAGGGAAAAAAAAGAGGAGATGCACTTTGTACGTTTTTCTTCTTCTTCTTCTTCTTCCTTCTCTTCTTTTTCTTCCTCTTCTTCTTCGTGTGTTTTACGCGGTAGTGCTTGAGTTTGCACACCTCTGCCCATGTCTGCTGGGCTCGAACAGCAAACTCCACACATTTCTGCCATGGCCGGCCTGATAAACGGCAGGCCTCCTTTCAAAGTGAACACTCAGCACTACGACTGATGCTAAAATTTGCCTTTTTTATTTATAGGACATCAATCTTGGCGCCAGCGAGGAGGAGGAGGAGGAGGAGGAGGAGGAGGAGGAGGAGAGCTGTGAGCGGAGAGGCCAGTGGCTGCATCGCCGCGGCCCCGTGTCACAAGCCGTCTCCATGCACCTGTGCATCTCAGCGAGCTCCAATCCTCTCAGCTCACGCGACTGTCCAGACATAGGCTATGGACTGGACCAGGTGAGGGATGATTCATCTTCACCAGTCTGGGCCACAAAACACAAATCCGATGTGTTTAATGTACACTTTATGTGCTCTTCTAAAATATATAAAAAATGCTGAAGGTATAGTCTGAATTGAAAACATACTTTTGCTGATATTCCTACCTCCACAATTTCTGTTCTCCCTCAGGAGAGCCATAGCCCCGTAATCCAGGTGTTGGTGTTCACCTTACTCAGTCTGGAAATAAATTGAACCCGCTGATACTGTACTCGGTCAGCACTGTAAGAGTGTAACTCTGCCTGTTACGCTGCCAATGGACAGTAAGAATTTGTGCACCAAATGGAGGCAGAAACGTCTGGACTCTAGACAGACTTTCTAATCAGCGGATTATGGCGCTCTATAAATACACTGATTTTGAGATATACAGTAATAGAAATATAGGCATTCTTTGGAAGTTGTATGTTTCCATATTCCATACATTCTATAACATAAACCGTTACATATACTGTATGTATGTCTCCATAGCCTCACTCAGGATGTTGAGTTTGTAAATTCCAACGAAACCTTAAACAAGTGTCTCCTATCAGTAGTGAGGACTATATAGTCTCAGAGGAGACTCCAAAGCTGAGTATTTCATCATCCGATAACAGATCTGAAGAAGGAACTTGGTCTGGCTAAAGTGGTCTTGCGTGTCTCAGCTACTGGAGAGCTCAGGATGAAATCATGTGTTTGCCAGCTTGGCATGTTTGCACTCTCATACAACAGCACATGGGACATGCGCCTCCATGCGTGCACGCATACAGACATGCAACAGCCACACACAACACATACCCAGTGGACACACAGTTCGTGCAGGACAAACACAGACACACACACACACACACACACATAGACACACACACAGACACACACACACACACACACACACACACACACACACACACACACACACACACACACACACACACACACATTCACACACACGCAAGCGCTAATGCGCCTAGTACAGGTAGTAAGAGATGATGGCTCTCTTCCAGCAATGAAATCTCCAGCAATCTGCTTCAATATGCCATCAGCCTCCCCAGGGACTCAGGCCTCCATTGCTTCTCACACAGATGTTTGCTGGCACTCAGTGAATTATTTTGCCTCCCTCAGTGAAATGGTGTGAAGCGTGTATCTGGAAGTCTGTATTTTCTCTCGCTCGTTCTCTCTCTCTCTCTCTCTCTCTCTGTGTGTGTGAGTGTGTGGGTGTGTGTTTGTGCTCATGTATTCAAGTTCTGTTTTTCTTTCCTGGCATGCAGCAGCAGTAAACCATCCTCAAATAACCATCCTCAAAATAAAATAAAATATAGTGTGTCTAGTACAGTCCTTGTACGTAGATGTATACACAACAGGACACATGAATAGATCCTTCTTTTCTCTACTTTGTACCATACTCTCACCTACACCCCCACCACTTCACACAAACACAAAGAGACCCTTCCTTTCCCAACACTTGAACTACTAAATGCTCTTCCTGTTTGGAAAGTTTCTAATTGTTATAACAGCTGCACTTGCACATCGCACTCGACCAGCTGTATTCTTTCTTTCTCAGGGAAATAACATAGGACACGTATAAGAAGAATAACATCCCAGAGAGGAATCTGAAGTGACATTGTGCTGGGTTATCGGCCGCGTCGTTGCAGAAAAAGAAACAGAAATGTTTCTTCAGTGCTCATCATTTGACCGTTATCTTTGCCCCTTTTACAATCAATGCCATGTATTTTTTCAACTACCCGCCAGTTTAGTTAAGTGCTTGACTCCCACGGACTGTGATGTGGTGATCCGGTGAAGTTCATTAAATCTTTACTCCTGGACTGCCAACTTTGCAGTTTCCTTCTTTGCTGACATGTTGTACCGTAAGAAAACCAAGACAAGCCACTTCTCTCTTGAGTGACCCAGTGGTTGCTGTATGAAAGCCACCAAGTGATGGAGTCAGCATGGTCAAAAGAACGAGTACAGAGAGGCCCAACAATGATATGCTGTGACAGTTTAAGGTGTAGTAAGCGTTTCTGAGGCTACCCTGTTTATCACATTTAGCAAATACCTCCTCACTGTCTACTAGCGACCTATTCTGTGTGTGCTAGAAATACCACACAGCCCTGGCGCCATAAAACTAAAACAAACCATAGTGTATGTATGTATCCCATTCAACACTGTTACAGCTATTCACAAATAAAACTTATGGGACACTGAGCAGAGCAGTGTTATTTTTGGAGGGGTTGTTGTGTTTTTATATCAAGAATATTTTTCTAGAATCATTTACTCATCTTTGATCCTGTACAAATGCAAATACGCACATACACTACAGAACCTAGGTCAATGTTGATGTGTGGCCTCTAGGGCCAGGTCACAGAAGAGTCACAGACCCCTCTTTAAACATAACATAAAAACATAATTATGTAAAAATGTTATCATTATTATAGCATTTTGATTGTTGTAACCTCTTTGTTTTTTTATATTCAGCATTTTTTATTGCACATACATTTTTGCACTACTACTTACACTATACGAAATGCATACAGGTTGGCAGGTCTGCATATGTTTCTGTAAACTAAACAACACTAGTTCTCTTATTAGTACTTACATCTGCTTCATTAGCATCACAGATTAAATTGATTTAAATTTAAAATGTTACAGCGGGTGGACTATTATGTAATACTGCATTTTTAGTTTTTAGTCTCTAAGGGACAAAAGTCCAAACCTGGGAGTTAATTCGCTCTAATACAAAAATAGCAGCATTTTTGTCTAGCTTTTGGCTGAAACACCTCAACTGCCACACACAACTCCCATAGTAATGAACAATACACTAAGTCATACTACAGCACACTAACAGATGGGGACCAGAAAATAAAAGGGAGGGTGACTGAGGGGGGCGGCTGACCGACTTCTGAGAGCGTGTGATGTGGGAGACGGGAGGTTGTGAGGGACCAGACACCAGTGATGATGTGGGACTCACCGCACAGCACGGATCAGAGTCTTCACTGCAGGGATCACCTCATCCATGGTGACATCACAATAGGGCTTATCCTCTGTGGTCTCCTCTCCTGTGCCCTCCACTGAGAGACAGAGACACACACACACACACACACACACACACACACACACACACACAGAATCAATATAAGAATTATCTTGAGAGAAAAAGACAACCCATTTTTAAGACAACCCAATGACAACCCATTTTTTTCAACCACAAAGACAAATGAGCGTTATTAGTCACTGGTTGGCACTACTAGTACAGGTTCAGAAAGTACCACAAGAAGCAGAGAAAGACTTGGATGTGTCTGTGTCTGTGAGCGCACTTTATAGACCTCCATGGCCAGTGTAGGTGTCCATACCATCGACTGGAGGTCTTGGCTTTAGCCGTAGTGACGTGCGAAAGCGGGTTCGGTCATTAAAGCTCCAGCTCTTCTGCACCTTCCCCGGACTGGTGGCCTCCGCCACGTTCTCCTGACTCGGCGAACGCTGCACAGTTCCAGGGGGCAAAGGGGAGGCCTTGTTCCTGATGGCCTGGGACGAACGGGAATTGTTCATCCTTATCCGGTCACGGAATCCCATCTTACTACTGCCACAGGAAATGTCACAAGTCAGTCACAAGCACATCCCAATAATGAAGAACATCCTATGAGAGATTATGTCACTGTTTCTCTGCAAAAGCACAAGCCAATCTATGTCCACAAAAGGCTATTCCATCAAACCATGCAAATTCATTGTGTATCAGTTTAACTTGTCCACATGAATGTGCTATACCAATGCACTATACCAACAAATATTTTTAATCCAGCATGACAACACAAAACAAACAGGTTACATGAAATAGACAGACTGACTGCAAGAAGGTTTAATATGTTAAAAAGACAGAAAGTTTCTGATAAAGGGAGACAGACACAGATATGACCAAATATTCTCCACACAGTTATCTCCAAGCATGCATCTGGTCCACATCAATTAATTACTTTGCGTGGCCCCGAAAAACAACAAAAAAATCTCACTGACAAAAGCACTTGGTGCTCGGGCCTGTGACTCCGATATGATCACGGCTGAGTAAAGAGAAATTATTCTTCATGCCCACGGTGTCCTGTGATATGCTCGGCATGTTCGGCCAGCCGTTTGGATAAATATTTTAAGAGCAAAGGAAAAAGCGCTGGCAGAAATAGCATTTCAACTTGTACATTTCGCCTCCAAGCGTTCAGGTGGACTGGAGAAGAGGTGGGGGTGGGAGGGTGGGGGGGGGAGGAGGAGCGGAATTAATCCTCTGCATGCCGCTGATACTTGGGGAGGAAAATAAACTGCTCGTCTTCAGGAGGCTCTTCAGAGGTCCATGAAAATCCTGGAAAATCCAAGAACTTCCAGAACGTGCTAGAAACACTGAAGTAGTTTCAACTACACACAAATAAAATAACATTGAAAAACTTGTTTCCCCTTCACCCTAAAAGGGCAAGTATGCAAACTCTATGGAAACTGACCACATGCAACACGGTCCAGAAACAAGTCTCTTCAGTTATCCTAAGCAAACTTTAACCAGGCAACATGCAATGCAAAAGATCATCGAAGCACCCAGTGACGCTTCTCTGAGCGACTCACCCATGCCACAGGCAAAGACATTCTTCCCAACATGCTTCAGGACAGGAGACTGGGTTCAACTAAGCAAGTAATCAGTCTTAGTAAGTATACCAGCCTTTGAGGGATGGGAGGCCTATAAAAAGAACCTCGGCACATGGATTCTCCAGGCCATTTAAGGCCCATCCAGGCTGACATTGAGTCCAAATAGACCATGAACTCCAAATGTTTCAACATTTGCCATCCAACCTGAACTCATGGTGTATTTCTGACTTAGAGAGAGAGAGAGAGAGAGAGAGAGAAAGACGCAGGCAAAGTGAAAAGTGCAAACCAGAGCCACTTCTGTTACTGCTCTGAAAACAGGCAATGCTCTCAGCAACCAACAATGTCTTTGCTTCTATAATTAGGCCTTAGAATTCTACCGTTCATGCATTAAAGCAGTTTTCTAAACATTATTGAACCAGAGCAGATAATTGAGTTCCATTCACAGACAATGGGGAATGTTCCAGATTAAAATGATGAAACCAAGAATGTCCACAAATTCTACATGTTTAGAATTTGGGAGTTGTGGTTTTTTTTTTGTTTTTTTTTTTTAAACGCATGCAATTCTCCTAATAAGGAAACGTTATGTTGCTTTGGACCAATAAGGTTGGAAGATTCCTGGATGTTGAGCAGGAGTGGTGGTGTGTGGGGGTGCAGGGTTGGTGGGGATAGAGAGCAGTTTGGAGTGCGTGCCCTTGCAATGCAGCATCGCCGTGGATACCTCTGCTTGCGGCCAGCGTGAATCCGGAAGAGACCCCGCTTTTTAGAAATGAGCTGACTGAGGAGACACACAAGGCAGAGGAACAGGTAAAGTGGAGGAGTGGAGCGAGGGAGTGGAGAGGTGAAGGAGAGGAGGACAAAGAGGAGGCTAGGTGAGGAAGAGAGGAGGTGAGAAAAATGGGGAGAGTAGAGTCAGCCTAGTAGGAGTTCAGGACTCCAAACCAAAATATTTGATTCTACTCTTGATCTTAACAACTGATCTAAGAACAGATGCCAACTCCATGATTAGCAACGTAGCAAGGTTAGTCATGGTATCTGACTCCAGATCAGCCGTCAAAAGAAGAGGAGGCTAAGACGGACACAGAGTGGAGAGAAAGGGAATGCAGAGGCATGGAAAAGGGAGGGTTTGTCTCGTAAGAGGCAAGCAGGTCGGGTGTGTGGTCAGTGAGCATGCTCAGATCCTCCGCGCATTAATGACATCAGACGACTCTCCTCCTGAGTTAGGATGCCTCATGCCCACGTGTGGGAAACATCTGTTCTATACACCCATTTCAGCAACATGATCGTGGAGATCTAAGCCATCTTCTTATTGTGAATCAAAAAGACGAGACAAGCAAGGGGACACCATGTCAAAGGAGACGTTTCTGAACACACATGAACCGTAGACGCCACAGAGCACCAACACACCTGCACGTGACTTCAGCCTTCCTGAACGCGGGGAGATGGTACGGACGGACAGATGGATGGATGGTTGGAGATATATGGATAGAAACATTCGAGTTGAGAAAAATGGAGAGAGGAAGAGAGATGGAAGAGAAGGCATGAGGTATGAGTGAGGAGTGAAGGTGAAAAGACAAACAGAGATGGCGGACAAACAGACGAGGACCACGCAAGAAGACACACCCACTCTTTCTCCCATTCAGTCCTTCTATGTCAAAATCTCTCTCTTTCGCTCTCTAACACACACACAGACATACAAAAACAGACAGACAGACGCACAACGCACATGTATGCATGAACGCAAAAACATTCATATATTCAGCCACACATACATAGATTTTAAGAGCAGTGTTAGTCCACAAGGGTTATATAGCAAAGCAGTACTCACAAAATCCCCCCCCCCCCCCGCCCTCACCCCCCAGGCCTGCTGTGCCACTAGAGAAGAGGTTCCCTAACTGTCTTTTCACACACAATTGATGAGGGTTTATTTCTGTAGCCAGTTCTTCCATGTAAACACAGATTTGATGGATGTAAAAACAATATGGCCGTGTTTATAAATCTGCTTTCATATGCAATGTGCCGCACACGCAAACAGCTGATCAGGCAGCTCCGGGGGCCACTCTTTATTATGACAAAATCCTCGATTCCCCCCAGTTTACTTCTTTTTCTATCAGTGTGTGGACAAAGGTGTGTGTGGGGGGGAGAGAGAGAGTGTGTGTAAATGTGTGTATGTCTACCCCCTGTCTATTTCTTTTCGTAATTTAAGTATGCAATATATGAGCTTTACATAACTTTATAACTATAATACAGCTTATTATGAATTTGTGTGCAGGATGTAAATTGTTGTATTGAGTTGTAGCACAGGTGTATGTGCGACTGTGTGCATGTGTGTGTAATTTCATTACGAGCAGAGGTGAATGTGTGTGTGTGTATCTGTGCATGTGTGTTTGTGTGGTGGTGCCAGGGACTCCAGTAAATGAAAGCTGAAGTGCGGCAGCAGCAGTGGCGTGCGTACCTGTCCCCCGACAGATAGGGGGAGCTATAGGGCCGGAGGCCGGACAGCAGCGTTTGGTACGAGTTGGGCAGAACCTTCTTGTTGCTACGCTGCCTCTGAAGGTGACTGAACAGGAGCGTCAGCTCCCTGAGCCACAAACAAACAAACAAACAAAAACAAACAACCCACACAAACAAAATAAAGGCAAAATAAATAAATAACGGCAAATCAAGAAAAATGAAGGTTCAGACAAATACAACGGCAGATTTTTGAAAAGATGGGGATTTATCACAGTAATTTGCTGTTTTGATTCAAAAAATTTGATCTGTGAAATGTCAACAGATCACCAACTACCACAGATCAGAAGTGTGCGGTTTGAACCGTGACAAATTTCTCTAAAGCCGCGCTGCTGAAATTTGCTTGCAGTATTCATCCCCATCTTTACAAAATAAATCATATTTAGTCAAATGAAGGGTTCAAACTTTGCAAAATAGAAGAACATCTACTTAACTAAATAATCAAAGGCTGAATAAGTTTGTAAATGTAAGAGTGCCATTGTGTAGTTGTGTGTGTGTGTGTGTGTGTGTGTGTGTGTGTGTGTGTGTGTGTGTACGTGTGTACGTGTGTGTGCATCTGTGACTATGTGTACCAAATAAAAAGCTTCCTATAATCCATAAATCTGTAGACATAGGTTAGATATACAACACACCACGATGCAAAGTGTTAACCCTTTCTAGTGATGATACTGATGATGACACTTGATAACATCAGGGAAAGCAATGTCTAGGGACAGGTGGTTTATGGGAGCATGAGTCCAGGGATGGCGCTCACTGGCTGGACTACGTACCTGAACGATGGCAGCATGCTGTCATAGAAGTACCAGGTGGCTGTGAGGTATGAACGCTGAGCATCTGTAGAGTACAGACGCCACGCAGCCTGGCAGAGAGACGTAAGTGCACACACACACACACACACACACACACACACACACACACACATATACTGAAATACACTCCTAAAAGTTCTTGTGTACCTATGCTGTTACAATACATACATTCATTTAGGCCCTGTTTACACGCATCTAGATATTTTTTTAAATGGATTTTATATCCATTTGGGCCTCTCGTTTACACATGTAAACAGAGTTTTAGTCACCTCAAACTGATATCTTTTAAAATGGCCTTCAAAGTGGAGATTTTTCAAAATGTTGTATTTTTTAGACTCCACTGGATACATGTAAATGCAATAATAAATAAAAAAAACTCAGATAAGAAAATATCAGTTTATAAAAATATCTAGATATGTGTAAACAGGGCCTTAGAAACCCCCAGAGGTTCTAGAGCACAAACTCTCAACCTTTCAGAAGAATTTATTCTCAGTTCTAGAAGCAGGGTTTCTGCCTAAAGACAAACAGCCCAAGTCCACAGTACTGAAGGCATTACCTGTATGAGGTTAGCTGCAGGTGTGCGTCTCTTCTCAAAGTGCTTCTGTCTGTGCTGCTCCTGCACCTTCAAGGCGAACCCTGACCCCAGGATCCCCTAGGAGGAACCACCACAGCACAATGAGCTGAGCTCTGATTGGTGATGAGGGAGAACAGCTGGTGACGAGGAGCCAATGGGAAGCAGACTTACAGCAGGCAAAGCGAAGAACGAGACCCCAAGGAGAGCGAAAGCGGCTGCAAGCAAACGTCCCTGCCAGGTTTGAGGGGTCTTATCACCATAACCAATGGTGGTGAGGGTGATCTGTGGGAACACAAACACAACAGGGGCTTCAACCAACCACAGGTGGAGTGTAGGCAAAATAAGGCTTTCATTTCACTGGATGATCTTAAATTAGCTTGGTTTTATATCACTCATTCAACAAGTTACTGTAAAAATGCTAGCAAAAGCTAAGGCTAATTCATCATCAGAAAGTCTCTGTGCTAAACTGCTTTTCATTAGCTAGCCTGCAATACAACGGCTCCAGTCAGTGTTAAGAACTGTGAGCGATGAGTGTATTTTGTTTTCCACAACATGGAAAATGTTTCTTTCCAAATTCTTTGTGGATGAATGCTAAGCATCCTTTTCACAATTCATTTAGCGTGATGCTAACCAACTTCTTCACGTCTAATTTAGTGTGATTGCTAACCAGCGGTTTATAGGGTGAGGCTTTGGGAGAAGTCTGAGCAGCTACTGACCGTTCCCCACCAGAGGGAGTCTGCATAGGTGGAGAAGTCATTGTTGATGTCTTTCTCTGCCAAGTAGACCAGGAAGGAGGCAAAGATCAACACAAGGAAACCAATGTACCAGGCAGTGATCAGCTCCTGAGGAGAAAGAGAGCAAGAGAGAGAGAGAGAGAGAGACATGGAAAGTCACAGACAGGAAGAGAGGAAGACAGAGAGACTGAGTGGATCTGGCTCTAGTTCATGGTTGAGGGTTTGGCAGTCAAGAGGCTAGTTATAACTGGGCAGTGGTTTTTCTGTGGCTTTTTTCTTTTCGGTTATGAATGTCAAGTCATGACACACACACACATGCACACACACACACACACACACACACACAAACATACATGCGCACACACACACACACACACATTCAATCTGTGTGCCAAATGCCTTTGTGACTCAGACCGGATGGAGGACACACAGGCTTCATTCAGTTCTGAAATGGCTAATAAAGACACATTAGCCTACAACACAACATATCAAAAATCACCCCAACAGAAAGAATGTAGGCTATGTAAAAGAGAATGTGTAGGTGCCAATGCAAGTACTTCTGACTGCGCATCATCTGAAGTGCATCATCTAGGATGAAATGATATGTAGTAGCATTATTTATATAATAGTTTATCTTCACATAGAAAAAAAACATTTGAGTGTTTATGTGTGCGTTTGACTTGACATCTACAGGCATGTGTGTATGTGTGTGTTTGTGTGTGTGTGTGTGTGTGTGTGTGAGCGCGTGTGCACCTTGCTGTGCGCGTACACAACAGAGCCCAGTAGTTTCCAGGTGCCTCCCCGGCGGTCCATGCGCACCATGCGCAGGATCTGCAGGAAGCGCATGCTCCTCAGTGCAGATGTGGCGAAAATGTTGCCTTGCGTCCCCGCCGCGATCACCGCCACCGATGCCACAAACACTATGAAGTCTGAGGACACAGCACACAGAGAGCACATTACATTCAGAGCACACTTAGATGTACAGTGCATACTACTGCTCACAGTGAGCACGACGTGGTACATTGCTATGAAGAAATGTGCTCTATATGCAGTTTTAGGACATTACGAATAGACGCAAGTATATGTAGTGTTATAACATGCCTACACAGTATGGATATTTATTACAATAGCCGGAAAAAGCATTTCTGTACATTGTAAAACCTAAACTATACATACAGAGCTCATATTGTAATTATAATTTCTGTCGTAAATGTGTAAAAGAAAGTCTACATACAGAGTGCATACTGCAAGGTCCTGTCAGAAAGTGTGAGCGTGAGTGAGCAAGGCAGAGACTAAACGCCCACGCGAGTGATAATACAGTACTATGGCACGCATAAACATCATCACACTTAGTCTAAACAGTGGGGGAGCACAGGAGTAAATGACAGGGTGCACGCAGACAGACACCTCACACATACACTTCTTCTCCGTGCAGATTGAAAACAAACACACACAAATGCACACATATACACAAATGCATGCACACGTGCACACACACACACACACACACACACACACACACACACACATACCCTACCTATGACACAGAAGGGCTTCCTGGCAAACCTCAACCTGCCCTGCCACCCTCTGTAGCGACAACAACATCCTGCTGCCCACACCCTGACAAAGTACTCCAGTCCAAACACCACGATCATCACGAACTCCTGCAGGGACACACACCGACTGCATTAGCATCTTAGCGTGATACTCATGTTGCAGGCACAAGGGGGGGTGAGGGTGTGCAGACCTAAGCCACAGGTGAAAACATGATCCTACAGGCTACACACAAAAACTTACAATTATACAATGTATGGCATTTGCTAATCAGTTCCAATTTTTTTATACTGGAAAATGGCATTATGGCAAGAAGAAAAACAAAGAGAAACAAAAAAGAGACACTGACATTTTTTTTCCACAAGAACTGAAAGCACAAGTCTTCTAACACACCAACAGCAGCACAGTCAGTAATAAACATTATTCAACCAGTATAAAAGTCTTCAGACAGACTGGGAAAGACAGTTAATACAAACATCTTGTCCATCGATTTTTTTTGATATATGGGACTTTGCGGAAACAGTGTTGTACTTATGATGACACATCACAAGTGCACAGTGCCACTTACAGTAACCAGTGTCTCATTTGATGTGTCTGCAAGCATTTACCATCACCTCTGAATACTGCTGTTTCAGAATGTCTCACATCCTTTCTCGGATGTCGTTACCATAATGTTTCTTTTTCGATGACTGATCAGCATCTCTAATGGGAGTTGAAAAGTAGTCTAAGAGTTTGCTGATTTTTACGACTACTTTTAACTGAACCCAGATCAGCAGTCAGGATGAGGCTGATTACTAGGTGCACTAGCACCTGCTGGTGCAGGTGCGCATAGAGGCTCAACAGTAAGGTGTGCTGTCCATGGAGTCTGCAGATGGGATTCATTCCCCATGGTTTTGACCATGTGGAGCCCCTGTTACTAATTTCCAATATCAAAAAAACATCTGAAATGGATGTGTTTGTGAGGACAATGTCGTCTATGAAGTGGTGTGGTGATGAAACTCAGATCTTCAGGGAAACAGTTTCTTAAAAATAATGCTACAATTATCAGGTTACTTAATCATACACATTCTGAAACTAATAGCACATTGCATGACATAAAATATCTAGTTTTACGAGCGGACATTTACAAGCCACGAGTTTCCTGAGAATTTAAAAAAAAGAATGACAAAAGTATATTTTTAAAAAACAAACATAAATCTGTCTAGTGTGGGTAATGGGATCCAGATTGTTGATATGAGTATCCAAAAGGCACTTATGTCTTGGCCATGACTGTGACACATGAAATTCTCCTCCCCAAAGGCGTTCTAGTGGGCCAGCTTTCTGGAAAAGAATACGAATTGTGAAACTTTAGAGGCGCGCAAGACAAATATCACATGACGCCACGAGGCGGTCCATTTCTTGAGGAACAGCTGGATTATCTCTTGTCTAGTTAAGCACCTTGGTGTCCACTCACCAAGTAATTGCAAGTAAGTGGAAATGGCCTCTCAGCATCGGTTCTATCACAAATCAATGTCAGTTGTGTGGGGAAAAACGATGATGGTGTAACGCTTAAGGGCAATCACCATTCTGTGTGCTTGGTATTTACCTCCTATGGCATTAAGCCTCTGGGGCTGAGTGAGGATTTGAGTAAAACACACTAATGGCCAAAGGGCAATATGGAGGAGGAAGAATTAGCTTGAGTCGACACGCCGCATGGTCAATAACTAAAATGTTCCATGACCACAACACAATGGAGGGAGAGATGGAGTGAGTGTGAGAGAGAAGAAGGAAAAGAGGGAGAGAGTGAGGCAGAAGACGAGAGAGAATAATGGCTCTCCAATGGCCCACCCAGCACAGAAATAGGCCTCAGCGAGAGTGTGATTAAAGGAGAAGGTTAAGATTATTGGATCATGTTAGATGGGTTTCCTGCATACTCAACCACGCCTGGATCTGTGTGAGTGCTGACACTCACTTTTTCCAAGCGTCTGCTCAAACACAGCAATCAAATACGCTGCACATGTTTATGAAAATATACAAACATACACACACAAACACACACAAAAACACACACACACACACACACAAAAACACACAATTATCTGCACACACATACACCTGCTCACCTATGCACCTATATATGCTAAGACATATGCCCTTTCACACACGCACAGAAACAAACAAACAAAAAAATGACACACAAACACACACCTGGAAATACATTTACAACTGAGGTCTCTGGGCTGCTCAGACACACACACACACACACACACACACACACAAGGAAGCACACACACACAGTACTAGCAAACACAATACTGAGGCCTGACTAAGGCCTGCTGTGTAGGCAGTGTGACGCTCATCAGAGAATCTAGGGGTCTCTGCAAGTGGCACTCCTGAGCCTGGCACCCATTAAAGATGTTTGACTGTTCCTAGTGTGCCCCAGTCAGCAGCACACTCCAGTTTGTTCCCAGCAGCTCACACACGTGATGCGCCCAGGAATACATAGTAGTCCCAAGTGTAAATACAGGGCAAGGCAGGTAGCGAGTGCAAACAAATCTCAAGTGTTCGTATGACTTCTGTAATTGCATGTTTATACAGTTGTGTATAAGAGAAGTATTATCAGTGGGAACAGCTGAGTGCGGTGTAGACGTGTAAGGCATGGGGAGGGTGTGTGTGTGTGTGTGTGTGTGTGTGTGTGTGTGTGTGTGTGTGTGCGTGCCCTTACCAGGATGAAGAGGCCCTCGTTGGCAAATTTCTGATGGTCGGGGATGGTGGAGAACACAGACAGCACCAGACAGCTGAAGACCAGCAGGAAACTGAAACGCAAACACAGACACACACACACACACACACACACACACACACACACACACACACACACACGTCAGTTACACTAATAAACTGAAAAAAAACATCAATGGGAATGCTCGTATACAGCACATGAGGGTAATACAGTGGAGAGAGAATAAAACTCAAACGTTTTGCCAAATGGCAAAAATAAAATACAATCTTTTGGAACATTTTATGGGATACTGGCCACAAGTGTCTCTGTAATAGAACAAAATTGACAGTTCAAGGACAGAACACACAGTTCTGTAAGGACACACCCACACACACATGCCGTCACAAGGGTCCCCTAGGGTCCCCCAAAGTTCACCGTGCTGTCTGCACCGAGATGACAACAACACCATAATGACCCTTTCCACTGGAGGAGGAGTGAAAATGCCACTACCATGGATGCAGTGTTCCATTGGTGGAGTGTTTAAAGGAGTGCCAGTAATCCAGTCTGGCATTCACACACACACACACACGCACACACACACACAGCTAAGCACCGCTTCTCTGGGCTCTGCACCCTAAGAATGCTCAGTATTCCAATTTGGAAAATGGTGTGGATAAGAGCAGGGATTAGACCGCCCGTGTCCGAGCCAGTCCCTGGGAACAGCACGGAGAAGCTGAGCCTGGGTTCAGGTCTCGGAGGTCTCTGGAGGTGGGAATGCCCTCTTGACCAGGTGTGTTCAACCGAGGGCTCTGGGACGAAAACACAGACAAGCCTTAAAATCTGACTCATCTGCCCCTCTTGTCCTCTCACCTTGCTTTTGTCTTGCTTTTATCTCCATCTGGGAGCGTGTGAAGTCGGAGTCTAGCCTGACAAGAGCAGCTGTGGCTGAGGACAGCACCAGCTAGCAATCCCCTAACCTCTCCAATCTCACACCAAAGCTTCACACAGTCAAGGCCAATAGTCTGAGTCTAACGCCATGTATTAGCAGTACAGTAAACACCATCTTCTTCACCATCATCATACTCCAGCCACACACACACACACACACACACACCTACACAGACACATAAATGCACACAAGTGCCCTACAGAGATACTCACTAGTGCTTTTATGGGTTTAAAAATGGAAATTAAATGGTATGAGTAGGTCAGTTATTTCATCTGTAAATAATCTACTATTCTCTATGGTACACCTGTTCCAAACCAAGTGAGGAGCAGTGGAAGGCTACATACTGTAGATGCTGGCAGGGATAGAGAGGTGCAAGTACTGCATTTTCAAAGGAGGTCATCCAGTTACAGTGATATGATATCAGTGACATGAAGATCGCTCAAAATATTTGACATCAGAATACACCACGCGCTGCATTGGTAATGTATGCTTCCTGGATTCATTTTGGGCTGTTTGGTTTAGTCACTGTCATTTCGGTTTTGTCATTTTATGTTTGAGCATTAAAACAACTCTTTCAGAATAAGTTTTCATGTGAGAGTACTGGAATCAGCATGTATGTTTTGTTATTTTCAGTCGTATGCAGTTTATGTCATTAAGTTTGACATGACATGACATGACTGACATGACTGACACGACTGTTTTTATTTCATTCTGTTCCTGCTGTTCTCATCATTAGAGATAAGGTGGAATATTATGTTCTTGGGTTGTTTTGGTGCTTGCACTGTCTGTGTGTGTCCCTGCATCAGAGGCTCAGCATACACGCTAGCACTAATCATGCTGATTATGCGAGCATGTCAACTAGGATGACCAGCAGCACTTTCTGTCAACCTGGAGGTGTACTTAAAGTCAGGCTATTTCTTGTTAGTTAGAGTCTGGTGATCTTATGTGAAGCATGCTGTCTCTCCCTTGATGTGCATCACTGTATATAAAACTCTGTTCCTGATTTTTCTAACCATCGTCTGACTTAGTCTCCTGTTCTACTGATGGAGCCTAAAAATTACTATCAGTTTTTGGAGGCCCCACCAAGATATTTTTGACAGATTTACGGAATCATCAGATTAGTTTTTTTTTTTCATCAGATTTTTGCCAAGATTCTGCAGGTCGAGGTAAGATCCTACATCACTCCAGTTAACAGAGCACTCATGGGGTGGGTACTATTTGTTCCTTATAGTACTGTTTAAGCTGTGGCTCAGCTAGGGGGAACCAGTGCAGCTAAAGGGATATCAATGAAACAGTCTGCCCTAAGGCATAGTCGGGTTTACAGGCGTTTGTCAGAGGTTGAGTTCCCCCTCCTCCTCTGAAACCTGCCCCGGGGAGTTTAGAAGGGCTTTTTCATGCCCTTAGTCAGCTTGAAACCTCTGCTCAGATAATTGCAATTTGTTTAGAGTCCTTGGTTAGCTAATTGTCATTAACTTAGAGAGATTTATCTAAAAGAGGTTAGAAGGGTCCTAACCCTTGGTCAGCTCATAGAAGGGTTTTATAACCCTTGGACACGGTCCTAGTTTAGGTAATAACCTAACCCACACCTTGGTCAATTAGTCACGACTTGCCAGGAGTTAAGGAGAAAGTGCACACATGGGACCATTTCAGGAATATCTGGGAGCGCTTCTATTTGCTGGGTGTATAAGATCACGTTTGTTGGTTACAAATGAGTGAATTTGGGAATATCCTATGCTAAAATTCATTTTTTTTGCAGAGACCAATCTAAAACATTGTAGCAGGGGCATGAGTTTGTCTGTCTCTTTATATGTGCCTGTCTATTTGTGTTATGTGCTGCTCTCTGTCTGACGCTATGTCTACAATGTGTTGTTTTGGTTTTATTTCATAAGATCGTACGGAAGAAATAAACACGTGGTAAAGAGACAAAAGTACTTATCCCGGCTAAACTTGAATTCTAACTCAATGTTTTGGTATTAAAGTCAAGTGTCTTTGAAAGGGGGATTGAGAGTACTGGCATGAGAATGTATGTTTTGTTAATTTCAGTCATATGCAGTTTATGTCATTATGTTTGAGCTAGGCCTGACTCAGCTGTGTTTCCACATATGACATGACTGTTTTTATTTCATTCTGTTCCTGCTGTTCCCATCATTAGAGATAAGGTGGAATATTATGTTCTTGGGTTGTTTTGGTTGCACTGTCTGCATTTGTCCCCTGCGTCAGTGGCTATCTGCTCTAGCGTACCACACTGGCACTAATCACTCATCTTGATTCAGTGTGGGCCACTTCAACTGGGATGACCAAAGCCACTTTCTGTCAACCTGGAACTGTACTTAAAGTCAGGCTATTTCCTTGTCTAGTTTGAGAGTCTGGTGGATCCTTATGTGAAGCATGCTGTCTCTCCCTTGATGTGCATCACTGTATATAAAACTCTGTTCCTGATTTTTCTAACTGTCGCCTGACTTGGTCTCTTGTTCTACTGGTATCACCTAAAAATGACACCCATCACATCATATCAACAAATTGTCCTGCTGTTTATGCCAATGAATAGTCAGCATTAGAAGGTATATATTCTTCCCAAACTCTTATGTAATCACTAACTACTGTTCATCATTGACCTCTGCAGTCATTTTCCTAAGGTAGTGAAATGGTAAAGCACACCGTGGATAGTGGTAGCCGATACCGTGGTAGCACAGTATGGATTCTTAAAGTATTCATCGAAGCAAACACAGCACCTTCCCCAAGGCAATATGGGTTAAGCCCTTTGGTTCTTTTAGAGTTTCACCCACAAAGCTTATATTTAACTTCTCTATAAATGTCACCAGGTTGTGCCCCTAGCTCACCCAAAATAAAACCTCCACTCGTCTACAAAAAATGCATCTAGATCTATTCATTCTAGCCATCAGCCACAGCCAAGAGGCTGTGGGAAGCATGCGTGCTCCAAGAGTTGCCCTCTTGCGGTCTCGTAACAGTCAGAGGGGAACCGCATGTTTCATAATGGCTTTGCCCACACTGCGACAAATAGATTTAATAAGTCACATATACGCATATAATACACAGACATCGCACTTACAAAACAAGCGCCCTTGTAATTAAACAGTAGAGGACAACTCTGAATGACAACCAGTTGTGTCACTTACTACCAAGCTTAAAACCCTCTCAAAATAAGCCAATTAAAATGAATTACATTTACATGTGCACACGCAGCAAATTATTTTGTTTTGTGTATTTTTTTCCTTCTTTTCTCATATTCAAGTGCCAGTGGACGGTTCTATAATGCTTTCATTTAGTTTGAAGCCCACACCAGACTAAATTCAGTCACCCAAAAACAACCAAGTAAGTCTATAAATATGTGAAGTAATTACACAGGCCATGTCATATGTCTAAAAGCTCGGATAATTGGCTCATGAGGAATAGTGGCCCATTTGGACACATTGGCACAGGCAGAGTCTGACACTAAAACCACAGTTATGAGCTGGCAACAGGAAGAGTGTGGAAACAGCTCAGACTGTCTAAGAATGAAACACAAACAGAAGCCACACAAACATAAACAGTCACCGTGCAATGCTTGCCACACCAGTAGTTGTTTGTGTGTGTGTGTGTGTGTGTGTGTGTGAGAGAGAGAGAAAGAGAGAGAGAGAGAGACTTCAGTGCCACTTCCCGGACCTAATTCTTTAGCTGTTCCGAATCCTAGTTGGTTTACTTGGACCCAGGTTCCCAGACAGAGATTTAGCTTAGTGCCGGATTTATTAGCATTTCAAATAAAGGCTCTCCTGTGAAAGCCATGTTTGGCTGGGGACAAGGTCTAATTCCTTCCTGGACATAAATGTTGAGGATTGATTTAACTAAAACCACTTTCTCAACATCCTTTTTTTTAGATGGCAGAAGTGCTCAGTTCATATTTTCAAAACAACCAAGTTCATTCAGTTATTCAGTTCATTCTGGCCTGAGGAAAGGAGTAACCCATGCAATACACAATAAATACACAAAGTCAGCTAAAAGAAGGGGCCACATTAGATTTGTGAGAGCAGAATCCTCATGGCTTGAGGCGGGAGAGATAATTAGTGTCTTTTACTGCAATTAAGGCCTTTTGCTAATGGCTTCTTTGCACCCCAACTGACTTGGCCAGCTTTCACATCAGAGGTCAGGAGGTTAGATCTCCCAATATTTCATAACAAACTACCTACATTTGCAGACAGACGGACAGAAACACACATACACACACACAGACATACAGACAAACACAAGCATAATTTTCTCTCTATGCGCCATGCATTGTCTGCATTTAAGGGGCTGTGATGGGCTGTGTAAAGCGATCCCTGAACATAACCCTGCAGAGGAAAGCCAAACTTTCCCCCCAGCCAGTCCTGGCACTGATACCTCAGCAGCATCCCACTGCAAACACAGGGATGGAGAGGAGCAGGGCCGGGCACCGTGGGGGGGGGGTCAAAATCTACCCCGACTCCCTTCAGTCTACCCCTCAGAAAACTGATGAAGTGGGTAAAAACGGACGACATCCAAGAGCATGCAGAGAGCATGTGCGGCGCATCGCATTTCAGCTGAGCGGCCGTTTTTTCGTCAGCCCCGTGCTCCTCGTTTCAGGGGAAACTGTCAATTAAAAAGAAAGAGAATAAAAAAAAAGGGAAGGGGGTTAGACGAGCAGAAATGAAATCCCGGACATCAGCACAATGGCGAGTGTCTCAAGAGGTCATTTCAGAAGCTTTTGGGACGTGGCAAGATCCTTAACAACGACTAAGCAGACCGTAACCACAAATACCCAGTCACCCACTGTCACCATGTAAGCAGGACATCAGGTGACAGCTTTCTTTATAAGCAGAAAAGACACTTAGTTGCAAATTCTGAGGTCTGTGGTGATGCCATGGTTAGAATGTTATACATGAGTGATGATTATTTCATTGCAATGTAGCATAATGTCATAATTCTATGCTAAGCAAGAAGTTCTGAAGTCAAAACAAAAGCAGAATTCTTTAAACAGACTGTTTATTTGTAATAAATGAGGTACATTTTGTTGTTATCATTAAGTAATATTTAACTTTAAATGTAATAAATCAAATTTAATTATGTTGGAGGAGAAGTTCTGACGATCATCAGTCGGTCTTAGGTAATTGGATTTCCATACAATTGAATTACTTATAGTACAAACACAAGACCCTATAAGCTTACACAAGACCCTTATTTTGATAAAAGTCTGTTGTTTTGGTCAAGAAATGTCCTCTCATATAGGTTAGCAAAGGGCTCTGTGGAGTCTCTAGGAGCTCTCTAGGCAGATGACCAGAATCCATGTACTTCTTGTCTGCGGTAGGGAGTACAATGTGAATTGATGCAACAGACACAGCCCACTCGCTTGAGTTTATACACTCCATTAGTGCTCTATTCGAGTGATGAAACAGGGGTGAGCTCAGCTGCAGTCCACGTCTGAGACAGAGGATGCTCCTGTGTCCCAATGCTATGTGCCAACAGCAATTCAAACTAGAGATGCTTTTTATAGTCTTACTCCCTTAAACAATAACTTAAACAACGTCCATTGTCTAATTTAGCTGGGAACGTTCCTGAACTCCATCTAGGAATAACCAAATGTGATCTTTCAAGATGAGTTGGTAATGTGGCCTCACCTTACCTAGAGGAACCAGGTGCAGTGGTCCTAACTTTGAGCAGCTGTGCTGATATACCTAACGTCCAAACACTGTCGCAGTCTGTTCTTTTCACTAATCTTTCCTTGCGCTAAGCGGAAAGCGAGTCGCTGCAAAGAGTTTATTTTATCGCGGTTTATTTAAGCTTTCTATGGGCGCGTGCAGACAGGCCAACATGAGGTCAGTCTCTGGCAGAGCGATTGAAAACACACGCAGACGTGTGATGTAACCCGCCTGGTGAGCTCGCCGCAGGGCCCAGTCCCTTTCTCCATATGACTCAGCCCAAAGCTAGTGATCAGTAGGGGACGGAGGGCTGCAAATGGGACCCAAAATAACCTTGGTTAGTTTATTATTAGCAGAAGGCTGAGTGCTGTAGAATAGTTTCCAGCAAAATTTGAGCTTTAGTATATTTAGATTTTCATCTACCCTACCCCAGACCTGTTCCGTGCTTTAAATCTCTACCTGTATAAACTATAATAAAACAAAAAAACACCCCAAAATTTGGCCCTTTTTCCATGTTAATGTGGAAACTTCTCCAGCACTTTGTCCCTAAATGGTAGATAAAAGAGAGGGTGATTGTTCTTTCATATACAGACAACCCACCACCACCACCCTCCGACAGACAAACACACACACACACAAACACACATACACACACACACACACACACACTGACATTCCTCCACAGGACATCTCGCCACCCGGTGAGAGCCAGCACCTCTGATTGAATCGGCCCAGGGATGATGGAGCTGACATCAGAAAGTCAGCAGGGTGGATGGGAGAGTGTGAAGCCATGGGGCGAGAGAGGGGGGGGAGACAGAGAAACGAAGGAAACAGACAGTAATGAGGAGAGCAAAAAGACGAGAAGGAAAGAGTCATTTAATGAATAAAAACCAGCGGCGGGGTTGATCATCATTAGACAGTGGTGAAGACAGTGAGGCCAACTGAGAAGGACAGAGAGAAAGAGTGAAGAGGAGGAAGAGAGAGAGGGGGATGAAGAGAGGGAAACAGACGGAGGAGTAGAAAGAAGGGAAGAGCAGAAGAGGGAAGGCTGCAGGTGAGGCAAGGCGATGTGCTGAGAGTCTCTGGGGACTCCCTGTATGGCACGAGCAGGTGTGCGGTGTGTGAGTCTGTGTTTGGGAGAGAGAGACAGAGAAGAGTGTGTGTGTGTGTTTGTGTGTGTTTGTATGTGTAATATGGCGCCAGGATAGATCAATGCTGCTGTGAATGAATGTGCTAAAGCAGCATTGACCTGTGTTCTATACACACACAAAAGGAAATCTACAAACACACACTCGCGTACACACACACATACAGTCTCCAGATATGTCGCTCTCTAAGCCTCTCTCTCTCTCTCTCACACACACACACACACACACACACACACACACACACACACACGCATACACACATGCATACACATACACACACACACATGCATACACATACACACATACACATATACATATACACGAACACACACACACACACAACCTTAAGAGCTAACTAAAGAGGCAGGTGGTGCAGAAGAATGGATACCTATGTGAGTAAGGTGGATGTTCACAGAGAACTGGATAAAGGGCCCCAAAGAGAACGAGAGGAGTAGAGGAAGAAATGGGGTAGTGAAAGGATACATGAGAGAGAGAGAGAGAGAGAGAGAGAGAGAGAAAGATGGACAGAAGGGGGAGAGAGAGAGAGAGAGAGAGAGCGAGAGAGAGAGTAGGATGGGTGTTAGAGCAGAGGAGAAAGGTGGTAACTGAAGAATGGCGTTATAAATAGCATCTGTATCCTCATTTAGCTCCTGCCAGCAAAATTGTGCCCAGGTAGGCCCACACGCCAGCACTCCTGCCTCCCTAAGCCCCGCTGATAGATATCTACGGGGACCGTCAACTCTTCAAGGGAATGGGGGGTGGGGGGTGCACACACACACACACACACACATACACACACACACACACACAAAGTTGCATGCCCACACATGCACACACATCCACACGTGCTAACAAATAAACAAGAAGTGCCTTTTTTCCTCCTCTGTCAGCCAAACGGAGCCGACGGTGTACTTAAGCAGCTTTGGTTACCTCAGAAGAAGGGGGAAAATAAAAGCACTGACTCATGACTCTTTCTGAAATGGATGAAAAAGGAGTGTGTGTGTGTGTGGTGTGTGTGTGTGTGTGTGTGTGCGCAAAAGGTGTTCGCATACGTCTGGTTGTGTGTGTGAGTGAGTGTTAGGGAATGTGTCACATGGTTACTGTTTCCTCCCAAGCTTCCCGTCAAACATACACTTAGATGGCTTTATGGAAGCACTAATTGCTAATACGTCTGCCTCCTAAGTGAAAATGTTAGCCTTCTAATGCTTCTTGCTTTAGTGCTTTCTTAGGGCATCACCTGACTGAGGCTTTGTTGTGAATGATGAAATATCATTATGATCTGATGACATACAGTCCTCCTACAAAAGAAGTTTTGTTGTTTTTTTTTTTCATGGGCTTCCTTTATTTCTGCACTGAGCAACTTGGTTGGTAAAATAAACGTTATGACACCAAGTCTGATTTAGTGAAGCACCGTGGGTTTGTGCGCATGTCTTGGGCAACGTATATTGTACACAGTGGACAGAGGGCCAAGACTTTGCTCCTTCCTTGTGTCTAACGAATGATGAATGCAGGGGATGCATCTAAACCAGGCACTTGAATCATACTTATCCCCCTGTTCACACGCATTGCGTGTATACACACATGCACATACACACACACACGCACACACACACACACACACACACGCACAAACTTATACAGAGAGCTCCACTTTTTTCTACCTCTTGAGAAATCTGTTATGTACACTTGGTGTAAATGAAGTGCCGTGCCGTTTGGGGTGTAATGTGCACCGGCTCTTGTACGTGCCTATCAGAATGGAGATTTATGCTAAACTGTGAACCATTGTTCCAGGCAGGCTGAGCGCAGCTGCTGGACTGTGTCAGACGATCTGGCACTTCCATGCCAACATGCAACAAGACCAACAGACCATGTGCCAGTCCAACAGTACACTCCACAAACCAGAAGCTGACACATATCTACACAGACAGACACACACACACATCTACAGCACAGGTCACAGAGAGGTTGTGTGGTTGTTATGCGTGTGCCTGTGTTTGTATGTGTGTGTGTGTGTGTGTGTGTGGACAGTACACACAGTAATCAATGGGCTGCCAACTAATCTCACATACCTTTAACAGAAACCAGTGAGCAACTTAAAAATTAACTATGACATTTAGTGGAAGGTCCTCCTACGCACACGTAAAAACAGTTTGGATTATGGCACTGTAACGCAGCTCGATGTATTTCATTTGGCCTGTGGCCTGGTCCGTGGGGCTCCCCATATCAGTCTGATTCATGGAATTCATGGTGATTTACGGAGGCAGCGCTTGGCCAAGCCTCCCTTCCCACATTCCTCTTCAGCGGCAGGACGCTCACAGACCCAACTCTCATTCACTGACAACGTAAGTGCCCACTGATGGACAAACCGTTAGCATTTCTTTGCGAAAATTTTGTAAACACACTGATGGTTTATTCTTCTCTTCTACTCATTTTAGGAATATAAAGCTAGCAGATTTATTTACTGGTTGGGGATTTGTTTATCGGCTGCAGTGTGTTCTTTGTGCACCAAGTCCTTCACGAGAGCAAAGACAACAAACAGTGTTTGTCAATGGGCTGTGCATCATCAACCCAGTGGGGAGTGAAGGAATGCTGGATTTAATAGAGTCAAGCGGTTATAGTGGCCATGGCCATGTTGCTGTGGAGGGGAGAGAGAAAGAGAGAGAGAGAGAGAGAAAGAGATAGAGAGGGACGGGAGGAGGGGAGGAGGAGGAGGAGGAAGAGGAGGGGAGGGGGTGGTGCTGGCCTCCCAATCCCGCTTGTGGCGGCGGATGCCCCGGATGCCTGTCCCTCGCGCCACCTCTGGGTAATTGGCAGATCACATTATGTTTGAACAGATTAGCAGTGCTTAATTGCGCCCAACTGGAGACAGAGGAGGTGTAATTAATCTTTAATCGAAGGGTGAGCAGATGAGAGAGGTTGTGTGGGTGTGTTTGTGTGTGTGTGTGTGTGTGTGTGTGTGTGTGAAAGTGTGTGGTGGGTGTGTACAGTAAGGGTGTGCATTACAGTGGTGTGAGAGAGGAACTGACACGGAGAAAAGGAAGAGGGGAAGAGGACACTAGGTAAAAAGAGAGTGCAGAAAAGAGGAAGCAATCAGTCTCAATAAGTCTACATTAAACGACCGCTCACACCATAAGCTCTGTGTAATCAAGTGTAGTCAGCTAATTATGATCTCCCAACTGGGAGGCACCCTCTCCATGACTGACGCTACCTGTCAAATGTAAGAAACATTTCAAACTCTTCAGCGAATCTGTGCGCATAAGTTTAGTAGGGCTGACTTTAGAAGTTTGTCCAAAACTCCACAGCAACTTACATAAAAAAATGTTTATACTGTTAATTTGTTGTTTTTTTTGTTCCATTTATGAATTATAAACATGAACATAATTGTTTTCTCCTTGTATACAATTTGTTAACATGACATAGAAGACTAGGATTCTTTAAAACCCATGGAAATATAAAACTGCACAAGCACACTCCAAAAGCCTGCTTTTGTCACACACACACACACACACACACACACCACACACACACACACACACACACACACACACACACACGAGTATTTAGGTGCTGACATTTCACCAGTCAATGCACTGTTAACCTCCCCTCTTCAAAAAGCCCAGACGGGGCAAAATAAAAAGCTCTTTACACACTGAGGCGGAAAAAGTGAAGTCAGAGCGTCTGAGAGTAACAGGGCTGGCGAAAGAAAAAAACAGGTGCTAGAGTGAGAGAGAGAGAGAGAGAGAGAGAGAGGGGAGAGGTTTTGAGAATGTAGAGAGGTGCGCTAGGTGTAAACACATGTAATGTAAGTGGGGGTATGGGGTCTCTGAATATGACTCATGTCCTCCTAGGGTTGTTGGTGCACTCAGACAAACAGCGACCCTCACATCCAGACCGAGAGAAGGTTACCAAGCTGTTTGATCTTTGTGCATAACTCACTTCAGTCGAGAAAAAAAAAGTGAAAATCCTGATGGATTTGTGAAAATGTTGATGGGTAAAATGGTGTTATATGTAATGTCATGTCTGTTTTCCTACCGAATTTTGATTTGAATTAACACAAAATGCATTTTGTTTGCTAACAGTCATTGACAATAGAGTAGATTCACAGTCTCTCAGCCAGAGAGATGGAGGCAATTCAACAGTATGCCCAAAATTGGAAACCCAGGCAGCTGAGCTCATCAAAAACTCATGGAGTCAAAGACACAGTTACTGAGATGTGATTCTGAACAAACATTTTGCCTGAACAACAGTAACATATATTGTGCATAAATTGCACTTGGGGCAACCACAATATACATTATTAGAACATGCAGCAAAATGTCATACTTTTCCACATCACTGCATGGGGCATACAGCTATCATATATATGCCCTCCTATCTAATAGTTTAGTGGGGGTTAGCCCTGGTAGAGCTGGGGGATTAGTCATTGCTGTCATGGGACAGTAAGAAAAACAGCAGGGTTGAGTTGGTTTAGCTGGGGTCGGACGCCTAATTGGATTGAGATGTTTTTAGAGGCTGTGGGTGTGTGAAAGGGCAGAGATCACACAGAGTCTGGGTGGTCAGCACATCACCGCTCAGAGACGCGCAGGGGCCAGACTGGAGAGGCCACTTTGAGGAGTTTTTTATTTTGCCCTTTTGCAAACCCTCACTGGCCTGAAGTGTTTTTGTGCTTTGTGTTTTTTTTTTTTGTAATTATCACAACCGGATTGAACAGCAGAGCACTTGAGACTGGGACGATCCACCGTGGACAGTTAAGTACACACACGGAGAGAGGAGGGAGACTTCTAAAGAAACCACGTCATCAAGTTACTGAGAAAATAATAGGGGTAGCACACACACCCCAGCTGCTCCAGAGGACTAACTGATAAAATATTGCAGCATTTTATCTGACGACTCTGAGGAAGTGCAGACCTGGTAATTGTGCACTGTACACGGCTATAAGGTTAATGTGTTCACTTATGTGGATGCAGCAAGTTCTGGAGACATTTTCCCATGTTTCCTCACAATATATATATATGGAGACAAGAACAAGAACATTATGTATATATATATATATATATACATACATGAAAAATACTGTGGGCGTCAATATTACAATAGTCTTGAAGTGCTGTACATGGTGTTTGGCATTTGTAGGCATAACAGTGGAGTTTACCTCTCACAAACAAAGCAACAGCTTTAACTTTTCAATACATCTCTACTGCGGTCTGCAGCCTCCAATGAGCAACAGGATGCTATGGGTGTATATCAAGTCAATCAAACTGTGATTCAATTGGTTAGATAGATATCAGCATGTTAACTGATTGCCAATTAGCTAGATGTCATCAAAACACCAAGATTTTCTATGCCTCTATGCTTCTACTTTCTATGCTTCTGTTTTTTCTCTGCAGTTGTCTTTTCTCATACTAGGTTGATGGTGCAATGTGGGTCTGAGGTCAGGAGCGTTTGGCAAAGTGGTCCGTGTTTATGACTAAATCTAAGCCCACTTTTGGTGGTGTTTCGCAAACCCCCTCCCCACCACCACCACTAACACAACCCCCCCCCCCCCCCCCCCAACCACACACACACACACACACACACACACACACAGACATCTTTCCCATCGCACCCCTAGACTTCTGTGCAACAGTAGACTGAAGGCTGACACACAAAGGGGGGGGGGCAGTCAGTCAGAGCAGCTGCTGTCTGTTGTTAGCCTTGGTTGCTGTGGTGCTGACCGCTTGACCTTAAAGTGGGAGGGATCCTCTTTGATGATACCCCCATTAGCAAGCTGGCAACAGCTGGGGCGGCTCAAGAGTGAAAAAGAGAGAGAGAGAGAAAGAAAGAAAGAAAGAGAGAGAGACAGGGGTTGTTGAGATGGTGGACAGTGACCACTGTCTATCTCAGCACCTTCGTCATTATCGAGCATCTGCACACGGGGATCACTAGGCTAATGTTCTTATCCAGCAGACTTCAAACGGGACAAGGAGGGGTTGGTGGTGGTGGTGGTGGTGGTGGTTGGGGCGGGGGGTGATGCCACTCGGCTGACCCCGGCTCGGCTCCCGTCCCTGGAGCGTACCGTCCCGCCTGTCAGCAGCTGAGAGTGTGTGCGCGAGGAGACGAAGAGCAGAGGACTCCTACCATGCTTACATCATTTGGGCATGCACGCACACACGCCAAACACGCACACACACACACACACCACACACACACACACACACACACAAATGTTATCCAGCAATGGACCCAGTGGTCCCCCCATGCAATGTTCTCTGCACTCAGACCAGTGTACACTCGGACACGGATCAGACAAACTGGGAGAAAACTGGTCTGGAGACAAAGTCTTTTAAAACCTAGTTTTACAGTCCTGCAAGGGGTTCTAACCAGACCTGTCTTAAACCCCCCCCAACTTACTTACAGACTTACAGTCCTCACCTTACATCAGAGTCAATTACACTAAGCGACTGAGCAGAGACGACACTCGTCTGAATTATTTATCCAACTTTCATCCTGCTACTTGTCTTTAATAGGTGCTCTCGCCCTCTTCCTTTGCATCTGGGGGAGACCGACAGAAAACATGCAGCCATATTCCACATAGCTGTCTTAGCATGGCTTTGGATAGAGGGAGCGTGTTATGATTGACAGGTAACAGATGAGTAAGAGATGGGAAGAGAGAAGGAGAAAGCGATAGATGACAAGATAGAAGTGAAGGAGGAAGACAGGGAGAACAAGTGAGAAAAAGAGTGCATATATAGTTTCTCTCTTACACTCTCTTTTTCTGTGTGTGTGTGCATGTTTGAGTGTGTGTGTGTGTGTGTGTGTGTGTGTGTGGTGTGTGTGTGTGTGAGAGAGAGAGAGGGGCACACCATCATCTGGGAGATCTCATGGTGCAGACACTCTGACATCATTTGCAGCCCTCAGATCAGAGCATCCAGCCACAGTGCATTAACCAGCTACATACAGTACACCCCATACTTACACACACACACACACACACACACACACACACACACACACACACACACACACAAACAAACAAGGTTAAACTCAAATAATGACCGTTGTTGTGAGGTCCACTCATTACCCTGTGTGTGAGCCTGAGAGCAGAAAGGGGGGAAAATGAGTGAAAACGAGTGAAAAAGGAGAAGAGAGAGAGAGTGAGACAAAAGGAGAGAAACCTGCACTATTGCATCCCTGCCCCACCAGAGCGGGAAACAAAAGCAGCCGAGGTTGCAGTCTGAGCAGGGAGAGAGAGAGAGAGAGAGAGGGAGGGAGAGAGAGGGAGAGAGAGAGAGAGAGGGAGGGGGGGAAGCTGACCTTTAGGCGATGTGTTGTTTTTTCTCCCTGTGCTTTCATAATGGAGCCTGTTAACCAGGACTTAGTGCAGAGTCAGGGAATCAGCCAGCAATATAGCGGAGATGAGAGAAGTGCGGTGGCGCTAGTCTGTGTGTGTGTGTGTGTGTGAGTGTGTGTGTGTGTGAGTGTGTGTGTGTGAGTGAGAGAGAGAGAATACGAGAGAGAGCGAGAGAGTAAGAGACTCTGTGTGTGTGTGTGTGTGTGTGTGTGTGTGTGTTTGTGTGTGTGTGTGTGTCTGTGTGTTTGTGCGTGTGTGTGTGTGTGTGTGTGTGTGTGTGTGTGTGTGTGTGTGTGTGTGTGTGTGTGTCTGTGTGTTTGTGCGTGTGTGCTGTTTGTGTATGAGTATGCACAGCGCTGAGTGCAACTGCAGGTAAAAATTGAATAAGTGCTTGTGAAAACTGATTGGCTGAAAGTGTTGAGAGCCACTGTGTTTGCAGACAGAGGAAATGGGCGATGGAGCACCGGTGCGCGGCCACGCTCATTATTATAGAGCTTTTCACTGATATTCCATTACATCAACCATAGGTATGATGTAAACACACAAACACACATGCGCACACTCATACACGCCAACAGGAAAAGACGCACACACTGTGCATTCATAGAGAAATGCACACAGATATTCCCACATGGATTGAATACGTGCACGCACACACACACACACACAAACACACACACACACACACAAGCACAGATGCACCCTAGAGCAGCAGGGAAGCCTGTAAGGTCTTATAAATACTGCTCCATATTATGAATTTATTTTAGTCCTGTCGCCATGGTGAGGTTTTCCACCATGTTTACAGAGCCTGCCATTATAAATTAGAGCGGTCTTAACAACACTTAAGCCAGGACTTACAATGCAGCACACATGGTTATGGAGAGAGACAGAGAGAGGGAGAGAGAGAGACAAAGAAAGAGAGAGAGAGAGAGAGAGATAGGGTCCTGGGACATCCCAAACATCATGCCGGGTTTGACAGGGGTTCCCTGTGCCCATGGCCCTATTAGGGTACACAAGCACTATAAGGCTCCCGCGCTCCAAACACCATTCTGTTTTGAGCTTTAAATTACAGGAACATCAAACAGCCTAATGCACGGGGCGCAATGGCCTCCTGTCCGCCTGGATGATGAACGTCACAGTCGGCCACGGCGCCCGTTTAAAGGCACCGGGAGCCGCTGTTCCACTGAAGCCCTTCTCACCTCTGTGTTGTGTCACGTCGCCCTCCCTCTCTGTCAAGCCTGCTTCTCATCCACACACGGCACATCGGGGCATCAGGAAACACACCTCCCTCTCCCTCAAGCCTGCCCCACACACACACGCAGCACGGGGGCGTCAGGAAACACACTGTTAGAAGCCGTGCTCTGATCTCGTTTCTGAAACGCCGTGCACACACTGCCGTGTCATTCAAGGAGAAATCCGGCGTGAATCAAATCACAAATGATCAAAGTATCACATTTTCTTCTTCTTTTTCCCCACAAGACAACACTCAGTGATCTCAAACAACAGAGCTAGGGATCGAATCACACCAGATTTCTCCTTTAAGTCCCGACAGCGTTGTATGCACCAAGAAACACGCTGTGATGCTAACCAAGTAGTTGAGTGTGAATTACTATAACCTCATATGATGCCGTTCAAAACCCTTCAAAAAGAAAGAGTAGCCACTGACAGTATTGCTGTGTTTATCTTGTACCAGGTACTGTACTCACACTGAACATCCATTACAGCAGAAGTTCCTCCACCTGGTTTGCACAACTAGATAGTGAAAACATGAATAAGCAAATGAATTAATGAATTAAAAAAATGAATACACAAATCTCCATATCCCCTCATATTCCTCGCATCGTACACTGCATATCACCATTTCTCCTACAGCACTAATCAGTTCCTCAGTTCCAATAGTGTTCCAATAGACAGTAAGTGCAGTGGGCGCTGCATGTGTGAGATGAGTGTCCTGCTCTTTGGCCAAGTTTGGCCATGTCAGAGGGGAAATAGGAGTGAATGTGGGAGTACAGGTTTATCACTGCAGAAGAGCGGTGCAAAGGGTTCAGGACACTTTTAAATAAATACTCAGATAACTGCTGTAAGCAAGGAGAACAGTCATTAGACGGAGAATGTGCATGCACGCACCACACACACACACACACACACACACATCACGCCTGTGACTGAGACTCATATTCACTCAGCAAAGAAAAGTGTGCGTGTGTGTATGGGTGAGTGTGTGTGTGTGTGTGTATGACAGAGAGCGAGAGAGAGAGAGACTCTGTCTTTAATGAACATAAACAGTGTTTAATGCTCTGAGACAGCGCAGAGAGATGAGTGCCGAGTCTCAGTTCTGGTAAGTGACGCGTCCCTGAAAGCTCCCTGTCACCGGGCGCTGCCATGCTTCCTGGCAGGATCTAGCGCATGACTGGCACCGTCTTTCTAACGCATGTGTCCTAATTTTCACAACCAGTCTCTCCTCAAAGGCCCTGGGGAGCCGTTCACTAGTGCCATCCACATGCGACACCAAGAGCCCCGAGACTGACTCTGACACACACGACACATTTGGAGATCCAGTAAAGGGTCTGGGTGGGTCTGGTGGGGGAGACGATCGTATCCGCCCCCCCCGCCGTCTCCGACACTTTACACTTTTAGATGTTTACTGATGGCTCCTGCAGTCTACTGTTTCTTTTAAGTGACCTCACCACTGCCTGCCTCCGCCACGGGTGTCCGTGGCCGACGTCGGTGCCGAGTACCCCATGCCAGGGGTCCACCTTTCAGGGAAGTGCAATTATATTTGGTGCCGGAGGCTCCCCAGGGGACAGGAGAGGCGCGAGAGCCTGGGGTCTCAGCTGCCATGTCTGGCTGTGAGAGGAGAGCCGCCTGCCTCCTTGCCTGCCTCCAAAGCTCTGAGCCTCCAAGCCTGCCTGCCTGCCTGCCTGCCTGCCTGCCTGCCTGTCTGAATGCCTGCCACTGCATGGATTCACGGGGCATAAAAATAACCAGGGAGCCGCTGAGCTCACACCCAAAGCAGCCTGCCGTGGCCCTCCAGACCTCTGGGCCCGGCCGGACCAAAGCGTCGTTGCGTAAACATATGTTAGGGCAGATTAGGGGGTGTCGACAACAGGGAGATTGGGTTACACACTGGGGTAAGAATACAATGGGGGTCGGGGGCAAAGGGGTACCCTTCCTCTTTACTTCTCTTCGTCTTTTTCTCTCTTTTCTCTGTGAACCTATCTTACTCCCTTTCTCTATTGCGTTGCCTTTAAAGAAAAGAAAAAGATTTTGGTCAGAAGAAAACTTTTCTCTCTCTCTCTTCCAGATATATGGTTCCTGAGTTGTGTCACAGACAAGTCCTTATCTTTGTCTCTCTCTCTCTCTCTCTCTCTCTCTCTCTCCCTCTCTCTCTCTCTCTCTGGCTCTTGAACAGGATGGAGCTAATTAGGCCGCTGCACACTGAAACAGAATCCCTGCTCTGCTCTGCGCTGCTCTGCGCTGCTCTGCTCTGCTCGTGCTGCCTCCGCTGCTTTCCCGAGCCCAGTTGTCAAAGCCCTGCAGTGCCGGAGGGGAAGAGGCCGGTGCCAAGCGCCGGTGTTCTATTTGGACTAACTAAGCAAACAGAGTGCCTGCTTTGTGAATGACAAACTGTGCCGGGGCGTGTGGCAAGGCCGCCGCGCTGCTGTGGCAACAACAACACAGGCCTGTGGGACAGCGACAACAACAACAGACAACAATGGCCCCCGATGCCAGCGTCGTCTGCAAAGTCCTCACTCAGGACTTTTTTGGGGTATGACACACACACACACACACACACACTGTCTCCGGCCTCCCACTCTCCAGCCTGGAGTGCGTGATGTGAAGGAGGGGGAGAGGATAGAGGCATGTGAAGGAGGGAGGGAGGGGAGGATAGACAGATGGATAGATGGCAGGAGGAGGAAGACTGCTGTCATGGGGGAAACAGGAGCTGCGCGGGGCGCGGGGCCCGGGACCGTGTCCTCAGAGAGACAGCGCGTCCCTCGGGAGCCCCATTCTGCCCCGAAAGGAGAAATTAATACCCCGGCACTTCGGCTCAGTCAGGACTTCTCCCTCCGCAGCCACAGCCGCAGCCCAGGGCCAGCCAGGACCAGACCGCCACAGCACCCTGGCAAAGCTGTGTCTCTCACTCGGCTAACTCCCAGCCAATCCTTCTCTCAGTCCCTCTCTTTCTTTCTTCTCTCTTTCCTTCAGACTCCATTCTTCCTCTTTTCTCATCCAGCTGTTCTGTCCTTTTCACTTAAGCCCAACTCACTCTTCTTCTTGACACACAAACAATAACACCAACAGCAAATACCCCCCCGCCTCCGCCTCTCCCTCTCTCTCTCTGTCTCTCTGTCACCCCAGTGTTAGTGAGCAGTGACTTCCTGGCTGTAAGAGAAGGTGCAGCAGCTGCCCATTCCTCTGGGCTTCCTTTGATTTGTGCTGCAGAATGTGACAGCACAGTAAGAGAGACGTCAGGTCAGTGACAGCGCTGTTCAAAGGGCACAAACACACACACACACACACACATTCAAACCAACTTACTAAACACACACACACACACACACACACACACACACACACACACACACACACACACATTCAAACCAACTTACTAAACACACACACATATACACACATTCAAACCAACTTACTAAACACACACACACACACCCATTCCAACCAACTTACTAAACACACACACATACACAGAAACAAACTAACAAGAAACAAACAAACCATACAGACTCGCGGGTCCACATACAGATGCACACACACACACACACACACACACACATACTCACACATACAATATAAATGCAGAGAAATTGGTTCATGACAGGATAAGGCAAAGCACCACTTCCTAAAAGCAAACACACGGAAGCTGCCGTGTCAATGGACCTAAATCAAACAAGTGCGTCTCCTGTTCAGCGTCAGCCGGCAGAGCATCGCTCAGCCCTCCGACCAAGCGGCCGCTTCATTGAAGTCCATGCAGTGGAATTTCATACACCGGACGGGTCAAAATAAAAGTCCCTGCTTTGGATCTCATGAGGCACCGTTCAGCTGCTGGTTCATGTCACCTGTCCCAAACCAAGAGGAGCCAAATGTGCTGAGGGGTGTCACTCAGTCAGAATTGATTACCTCCACACACACACACACACACACTGTATATAAGCACAAACACTCACACAGGCACAAACAAACACGCATGAGTGCACTTACACATATATGCATGCACACGCACACACGCACGCACACACACACACACATAAATACACGTGGTGCATGTCATGCTGCTTAAAAGGTTTTCAGATAAGAAAGCAGGAGAAAAAACTAATAGAAAGTGAGAGAGGGAAAGAGAGAAAGAAAGAGAGAGAGAGAGATGAACCTCAGAAATCATCTGCTTGGCGCTTTAATTCAATCTAATTACGCTGACGGTAATCTCATCATCCGCTCAATTTGATGTTCGCTCTTCCTTTGCGATGCGCACTACGAGGCGAAGCAGAGGAGGCACTGACTGCACTGCGCTCCTTCACCGCTCTCTCCTCCCCAGCCTGGTGTCACTGTCTGCTCCAGCGTCTCCTCTATAACCCCCTTGCCTCCTGGCCTTCCTTCTCTTCTACCCTCCAGTGCTTTATTCTGGCTTCTCCCTCCTCCTTTGCTCTTATCTTTCCTGTGTGTTATTATGTGGCTCCCCTTGTCTTGTGACGTCGGGCGATGATGACCGGTGTTCAATTCAATTAGCTGTGGTTAATCACTGACCACAATCTCTAGACACATTACAAAGGGCAGGGCTGTGGTGCCATATTTTTGTTTTGATTCGCTATGCTAAGCGGACATGATGTGTACTGTTAAAAAAAAAAAAAAACGAAAGGAGGATTTCTACATTTACGGTTTAAAAGGACCCTCTCGTGAGAATTTAAAATTTTTGTCCTAAGGATGAGCGTGGAATGAAACGCGAACGTGAGGTTTTCTCGAGGCTAAGGCTCTCAGGAAACATGTCTTATCTCCCGATCTCTGTGGCATCGTGTGCTTCCTGTGTAACTAGCGCTCGACTTCTGGTGGGCCTGTGCCATGTGACACGGTCTCCCTGTTCCAGGCTTCTCCGCCTGCCTGCAGCCTGTCACCTTGTCTGGTGGCCATCAGTCCGGTCCTGTGCATTGTCAAGCTCACACGGCAGCTGTGGCTGAAACACAACAGAGACACGCTACAAAGCATTGCTGTTTTTTTTTTTTTTAGTAAGACGGACCAGACAGTGTTGACAAAGAAAAACAGTCTTTCCAAAACACAGAGTCCCCTACCTGGTGTGTGTGTGTGTGTGTGTGTGTGTGTGTGTGTGTGTGTGTGTGTGTGAAGAAAACGCACAATCTCTCCAAAACTACTCTTCAGTACACACCACTTTGGATTGGGGTGCTGTGGCCCTTTGGTGTTCTCTGTTTTTGACGCCCATGCAGCACCCAGGAATAACACAATCTTCACCCAGGGGCCCCTGAGGGAAAGGCTCCAAATGAACAGTGAAGTTGTCTGGTTCTTTCACTCTGACCCCAGGTCAGTTTGTTCCACACTGTGTACTTCTTCTGTAAGTCTGTGAATGTGTGAATGTGGTTGACTGAGTGTGGTTGACCGAGGGCATTGTGTGTTTTCCGGTGTGTGCTTGTGTGAACAGATCTATTTGTGTCGGTATGTATGTGTGTGTGTGTGTGTGTGTGTGTGTGTATGCATGTCCCTGGACATCTGTCATGGGCAAGCTGAGTGCCCTTTCGCTGCTCACACAGAAAGTTTCCGCTTGTGAAGGTGCAACATGGGCTCATTGCTCACCATTCACGGGAGTGAAGAAAAGGGCACCAAGAGAGAGAGAGAGATTGAGAGAGAGAGAAAGAGATTGAGAGAGAGAGAGAATGAGAGCCGGGAGGAAGGATGCAGAGCGGTGACCAATTTAAAAGTGTGTGTGAGAAAGGGAGATAATCCTGCGCTAAGGCCAGTGAGGGGGGGGGTCGGGCCCATGATGCGTCCTTAATGGAGCTGAATTTACATACTCCCGCCGAGGCGAGCTCATAAAGCGGCCGGCCGAGAAACAAAACGGACCGATCCGCAATCAAGCGCAGGTTAAATGGAGACGGAGTGCAGAGCGTTTTTTTCCCCTGCTTCCTCCCCCCTTCTTGCCTTCCCCTTCTTCATCACGCCATCCGCCTGCACTCCTCTGCTCTCCTCTGTCACTCCTTCATCAGCTTGTTTCATTTGCCTTAGTCGTCAATAAAACCACCCATTCGAATGCTGTTTGGAAGTTCAAAACATAAAAGTCAAAAGGCATACTTCCGATGTTCTTTAAGTACAGAAGTGATATAATATTCAAGAAACGAGTTGTGTGTGACTGTCCACTACGTTCGGAAGCTGTGTGTGTTTGTGTGTGTGTTTTCTTTCTCTTTTTTGTCTCTCCAGAAATTGTTTTTTTTTTTTGCTGTTCTTGCTGTGCACTTGCTTTTGGTTGTGCTTTACCATACATAACAAACGCAGTCAGAGTGGACCTGTCACAAAAAATCGGACGCGGCATTTGAAAGCCATCAAGGCCACATGCACACCCCAACCGCCACTAACCCTGACTACGAAAATAAATAAATAAAACAAAACAAACCTTCAAACATCAGTGTTCCATCTCAACACACCCTGCACACCTCCTAGTGAGCTGTTTGCTTAGTGAAAATGGCCACAAAGAGGCATGTGAATTTTGCATGGTTGCGTGGTCAAGACTCAAGAGCACTTTCCTTATTTATAGTCGACCGACCAACCCACAGGGCAGGCCGCTGTGGCCCACCCTCTCAGAATACAGCAGGGTGCTAAACGCTCCTCTTCGGCTCTTCTTGGCATCCTCTAGGCCAGAACCAGGACTAGAACCAGAAACTTCAGAGGAGCTTCAAACAACCTTCAGGGTTCTATTGAGACAAGCAGAAGCAGCCTGTGTGTGGACAGGTCAGAGATCAAAATAAATAAAAAACAAAACAAGTTCGACTTCTTAGCACCTTTTTCGCAAACTAAACTCACACTGATGCAGTTCAAAGCAGTCTCCCTTCTAGTCATCACAACAATACCTTGCCTTGATCGTGCCAGTCTGGAATCACATGGATTGTTTCCAGGCGCACGTCTAAATGCTACTTGACTATCTGTCTCTGTGAGGACGAGGATCTGGCTGCGTGGCGCAGCGCTGGGATCGTCTCAGCCGAGTCTGCGAGAGCATCTCCCTCCATCTATAAATAATGAGGATTTAAAGGCAGGCAGGACGGGCATAAACAGCATCCATCACCTAGCATGGCCAGGCTCATGGACCAGGGCCTGGAGGAGCAATAGAAGGTTACAGGCCGGGGAGATTCCCAGGCAACTGGGTTGGACATTAATCCAGTGGCACACACCAGGCAGGCAGGAGGGATTGGGGATGAGTAACTGGCTGGGTCGGGGCAAATGCAAACATCGGATGTTTATGTTTATCTTTATTGTATTTATCAGATGTTTTTTTTCCCAAAGAGGTTTCCGATATATAAACACAACAATGTACATTAAAATAATGTTTAAAATATATGGAATAAACATGCTAACCACTGCTAACAGTAATGCTAACAACAAAGTCAAAAATAATTATTATGAAAAAACAATTATTATGAAAAATGTAAATTACATTTATGAACTGATATTCAAGGTAGACACCCTAATCAGCAAAAAAATCCTTGATACATGGTGGGGAGAAAATGAAAGGAAATTGAGAACATTTAATTAATTGATTGATTTGGGAGAGGATTGATTGGGGGCGGGGAGGAGGGGGGGGGGGTGTTAAATTGCAAGGAAACAAACACCACCTCCTATCAAGACTCAAAACATAACAATCAGACGAAGCAGCTGGAAAGCTACGGGGCTGAAGAGAAAAGGCTGAAGCTGCCAAGTTGCCAGTGTGCTGTAATTAAGGTGGGCTACTCCGGGCAGGTTGCTCGGTAAGATGCGGGGGAAAATGGCTCATCTGCAGGTAATATGAAAGCGTGCAGCTGCCAGGAAATCAATGACCTCCTCGGATGGGTGGGGGGTTTAGGGGCGGGAGGGAGCTTGTATCCCCCGTGGGATTCTGATTGCAGCATAATTTTCTTTAAAAGCACAAACAATGCATTATTAAACACGGTAACAGCACAGCAAGCACTAAAGGCATTTCGCGCACACGCAATACCTCTGTTTGAGTGAATGTGTGTGTGTGTGTGTGTGTATAGAATGTGTTGTTTATTTATATATTTATTAACTAGGAGTCCAGTGAGGTGTGTAGCACTCTGTGCTGTTCAGCTCTTGGTTTGAACAGGAGTTATTTGCGGATCCCACTTTGAAATTTTGGCACGGTGCTTGAATATGACCAAACCTACAGTAAGTACCAGAAAAATAACACACACTAACACAGCTGCAATTGAAATAGGACTGTGACTCAACCTCTTATGCGCATCTCATAAAACCTCCTCTCTGCCTCTCTCTCTCTCTCTTTCTGACCCACTCTCTCGCTCCTTTTGGCTCTCCTCCTCTATCATTGCATCCCTTACTCTGGGCTTTAGCTCTTTCAGCCGGATGCTCTTCCTCCAGACGAGGCCTTTCCTGAGCTCTATTCGGGTAAGGCCTCCACTCTGGGGAGAAAGCAGTGAGAGACGTGAGAAACCATTGCCCTGAAACTCACAACAGAAGAATACAACCAGGCAGGGTGGGGTATTAACACTTTCATGTGCCGTGTGTACAGTCCATGTGCAGAAATGCAAGATTATGTGCATAATGCATGTGCACTACAAATGCAATTTAGTAAGTTTGTGCCTGTGCCTGAGTACAGTTGTGAGGGTTTGTAAGAGAAAACTTACATAGACATGTATTAGTGTACATATTACATGTGTGTGTGCGTATGTGTGTGTGTGGGGGTCAGAGTGAATGTGATAGCGAGTGCGTGCATGAATGTGCTTGCCGTCTGAGCATTTAGAGTATGTGTATGTGAGTGCGGCTGTTGTTCGGTGGTCGCCTGAGGGCTGCTTAGTGCCGACTGGCACCATTGGAGGCCCGACTTAGCGTGGGGGAGCGAAGCGGCGTGGTGTGGCGAAGTGCGGCGTGCCGAGGGCACAAGCCACGTGGCTGTCTCAGACATAAAGGAGCTGTATGCTAAAACTGTAAATGGCCTGGGTCAAAGGTCATGACTGCTAGACCAATTTGATCCGATTGAATTCCTGGTATCCATTGCTATTTACACAGGGCATGCACAGACACACCGACGTGTGTGCTGGTGAACACACATGGGCAGACTCAGAAGCACAGGCTATGTACATAGACTCAAGAAACACAGACACACACACACACACACACACACACACACACACACACTGTCTCCAGGAAATCATGTGGGGACGAACAAAGGCAAGTGACAGAAAACGTCTCAGGTCCCCCTCCTAAACAGCCCATAAACCATTTTGTGCTTAGCCCATTAAAATGAGTCCTTGCACCTTAGCAACCAGTGAAACTAACCTCGAGAGACTTTAGAGGGGGTGAGGAACGGACAAGGGGGATGGGGATGGGGATGGGGGTGGGGTGGTTGGAGGGGTTGCAGCACTGGTGGGGTGGGGTAGTCACAGAGAGCCATCACATCTCCATCATCCAGTAAGTCAATCAGTCACAAACACACACACACACACACACACACACACACACACACACAGAAAGAGGCCACTGTTCCCATTGCATGCGTCTCCTAATCCCTGACAGCTCCCCCTCCCCAACACTTGAATTCTTCTCAAAACCATTTGGCGGCCTAACTAACCATGTAGAATAAGCTCTTTTACGTGGGAGAGCACACTGGACCTCCAGGGCTGATCACAGGCCAGTTCAGTTCCGCTCTAACTGGAGAACAAACCCCAGGCGGCCAGCTTCCAGGAACAACACCCTGAGAGAACCACTCAGAGCCACAGTTTGGATAAACTCACTATATGCACGTTTGGCCTGGCTCTCCACGCACTCTCAAACTGCATTGTAAAGACTTACTTAAGCACCGGACGGATCCTGGAATTTATAGGTTTAGAGAAACAGGTTTACACTGTGATCACGATGACAACAGACAGGACCACAAAATCTGTATATGTAGCTGGCTTGTGCGGACTACCAAAATATATCACATATTTTTCAACACCTCAACATTACGTACGGAGTAACTTCATCCACTTTTGAATATTCCAATGACTCCATACACATAAATCACTCTGCTTAAGACTACTCTTCTAGTGATTTGCCATGCTTCCTTTATAGCATAGCTTGCATTCCGTATGGATCTCTATATGTTCATAATCTGTTCTCATACCCCATAAAACACGTCTCCTAAAGGAGTAGTTTTTTAGCCTGCTTGCTCAAAGTCACTGCTGTCTCTGTCATCAGATGTCCGCGTCTGGCTTGGAGGAATCCACCGTGGCACTGTGCCTGTTGCATCTCCTGTCGTCAGCATGCTGCGCTGAGATTATCGCCTGTCCACAGATGACAGCGTGTCTCTGGGTTGATTGATCACCTCTCCCCTAACTATGCGTTAGGCCTATGCTCTAACCCCACACTGTATGCTCCCTTTTTATTTTTTTATGCTTTCAGAGGTCCTGTTCATTTTCTTTGCAAAATCCCAATTGTTGTTATACTGTTTCTTTTTTACAGTCATAAAACTGCATGGTGGAACTTTGCATGGGTGAGTACTGTTAATTTATGTCATTATTTCTTTTGCAGAATCGGCAAATGTCAAATCAGTTCAACTATCCTTATCTCTCTGTTGTACTGTCATGCAAATAAAACAAATCTATAAATATGCTAATAAATCTCTAAAATGCCTTGAAGGAAGTTTACTTTAATACACAACACTAGGTGAAATTACAAGGTAATCACAGGCATGCATGAAAAATATTAATCATTCGCTATAAAGTGCAAACCATCACTTCCTCCAGGGGTGATCACAGGCCAGTTCAGTTCCGCTCTAACTGGAGAACAAACCCCAGGCGGCCAGCTTCCAGGAACAGCACAAGCATCAAGTTCATGGTGTTCACACACAATACTCAGTGTCAACACATCTATCAGAGCAGTCTTTTCAATCAATACTTTTAACCAAAAGTTGATACAAACATTACTTTACATGGGAACCACCCATCCCCCACCCCCCAACCCAAACCTCTCAAAAAAACTAGTTAAGCTTTCCTGCTCCCAGCATGCCTCCCAGCATTCCCTGACACTGACCTACCCTCAACATGCTTATGGTGCAACGTGAACACATATGGACGACATTCATATCGACCTGCTCCTCTTGCGCACACGGTCAAAAATTGGATGAGACAGAATTCAGTACCGCGGACAGCGCATGCTTGTAAACATCCAATCGTCTGTGGCAAAAACAACGGGGGCCTCACACCCAGACGTGGGACTGCTGAAACCACCATCACCTGCAAACAATTACTACGCACACCTGCAATTGGTTATGCCTCGTTACAGCGCCTTTTAAAAACAAACGCTTCTTGCAATCCATCATCGGTAAGACTTCACAGCTCAACAAAATGAACAATCTAAATCTGCTGTGACCACTACAACAGTCCCATTTGTGCCTTTTACAAGCGGACTGAGGTTGGGCACATTTTCGGCGCAGCCTTGGCACATATCCACGAAATAACCACTTCAGATGACGCAGACCAAGGCAGTCTAGCAGATTTCCAATGCAACATGCAAATGCACCGGTACATTAACTGCTAGGATTTGAAAGACTGTATAGGATGCCTTAGGGAGTCAGAAATGCCTTTGGCAGTTAGTGTACAGAGAACAGGAGTGAGTTGACATTTAGCAATGAGATTAATCTGAAAATTGTCACAGGAGCTGAATTTTGCTCTAAAAACCTGCCAACTTGACAAAAGCACCATGCACATTCCATATTTTGCTTAGATATGCGCTCCGAGTATGATTTTTGCCTTCGATTTTTGCATTTCATTGGTTTATATGAACTAAAAACACTCTTCTCTTCTCACTGCCCCAGATATAGCTCAGTGTCTGAGATGTATACCAACTCAAGGCTATGATACGTTACCATACAAACACTGAGTCAAGGCTAGGCAGGCAAACATTAACATGCTCTGAGCTGATATTTATTTTGTCGTCTTAGGATGGAGAGCCTGACCTGAGCTAACTTCTACCTTGAGCCAATTTCGTATTTCCCACAATGCCTCTCGTCGCCTCTTGTGTTTGTACTCACTTCTCTAACATGGGCTTTTGTGTGGTGTGAAAGCAACAACATAATGACCTCTAAAATGTGAGAGGACCCTTCTGTCAGGCAGCAACTTAACAGCTAACAGCTGTAGAATAGCTAACAGCAGCATGGTTAACATGTTCGGAGAGCACACCACCTCACAAGCCCAGCATTGCACTCACTCACACACACACACACACACACACACACACACACACACACACACACACACACACTTCAGTAAACTTACATTCACCAATATTCAAAAATGGCTGAAACGTAAAGGGACAAAGACTGTCCAAAGTAGCTTACAGTGATGTGCAGATTGCTTTGTCCATGAAATGCAGTAAAATTTGAAGGAAAAGTACCTCCTCGTAGTTAATAACCATCTTTGTGATTTTCTGGCTTTATCTGCCGCTTTCACAACCAGCTCATTCAAATACTAGAGTCAGAGCACAAAAGAAAGGAAATGACTCATGATAGTAAAGTTCATTTGTGTGAAGATGCCTCTGTTACAAATGTCCAGTTGGGTCCTCATGAGCACAAGCAAGGGTCAGAACATAAGGTCAGTTACAAACATCACTTGTCAGAAAACAGACTACAAACTTGTCAGCCCATTTATGTTTATGATTGAGTGTGTGTGTGTACGCGTGTGCTTGTGTATGTGTGTGTGTGTGTGTGTGTGTGTGTGTCACTGTAAGTCGGTGTGTGCACGTGCATAAGCATCTGTGTGTTCCTCTAAAGGCCTCTGGAGGCACAGACTGCGCTGGGGACACTGGACATGGAGGAGAGGGGAAATGTGGGGGTGGACAGCTGTCACCATTTCGCACACAGCGGCGTGAGACACTGACTGCTGGCGTACAGCACGTCCCTGTCCTGTGATGACCACTAACGTTCAACCGTCCCGCTGTGACGTACATTTTAAAGGGGGGGGGGGTTGGGTGAAGAACCTTTGCTTTCACGCTAGGGGTTCTCTCTGTCGTCACATCCCCACCAGATCGGCCAGCGACTCCAGTAGCATACCGCCAGGACATCCGAGCGCAATAGCTAGGCTCTGGGAACACAGGGGGGACTCCGTGGGACTTTTGAAGTTCTTGTTTGGCCTGGATCCGTCGGTAGGATGACAGAAGGAGGAGATGTCAGAACTCAACCCCCCCCCCCCCCCCCCAGGTCTTGAGCCTTTTGTCCCCCAAGTTCATGTGGACTGGACATTTGAAAGGCTTTGAGCTGAGGGAGAGAGCTCTCTATCTTAAGGAAAATATTTATCGGTCTAAAAATCACCTCGTCAAACATTAATCACTGTTCACCATTCAAGTACTTTTAGATCCGCTTGCACAGACCAGTATTCCCTTTTACAATGTCTGATTAGGACTGTGTGTGTGTGTGGCGGGGGGGGGAGTCCTTTTTATTAAACCCTCTAAAATGGGTTTCTAAACTAACTAACTAAACCTCAAAAGTCCCTTTTTTCATTTCTTCGAAACAAGGAGAAAATTCAAAGAAACCCCCCTGACTTCAGATAGGATCTGGGTGCAGGCTTTGAGAAGTGTGTGTGTGAGGGGGGGGGGGCACAGGGCCTGCTGGAAGATCAATGTTGCTTTGATGGTGACTGAGGAGAACCTTGTGCTGGAGAACAACGCCGGTTTACAGCGAGATCCATTAGGCCAGTGGCTGTTCTATGTAGATGAATGGCGCTGTGGGCCCTGGTGCTGGCTGATAAGCTCTGTAAGAGTGGGCATCATGCATGGCCAACCTGTGAGCTGTTGGCCCCGCTACCCACACCTCAACCTACAATGGCATCTTATTACGACTCACAGGCAAAGGGGTGGGGGGTGGGGAGTGGGAGCGCAGTTCCTAATAGGTTAGTTTGCGATTTATAACCCCTTCTCAATCTTATCCCCCTACCTGATTAAAGTCCACCGTGCATAACAGTTTTGCGGAGAAACAAACACACCTCTCCACCCCTTCCCTGCGATGTCCCTAAATTGCACTCATAGTGTCCCAAAGTAATGATCATTTTATTGCATTGTTTTTATATATATTTATTCAATCAAGATCCTATCCCCTCACACTCACTCTGACACTTACGCCTAAAGGTTGGTTTTCAGTGGGAGGCTCTTGGGGTCCATAAAAGCTTTCAAACGACAACGAATTACTTGAGGTGGTGGGAGACATATCCTGATGCTCGTAACTCATGACAAACAGTCTATTATGGCAAAAGGAAGCTGAGCCAAACCTGTGTGCACCATCCCACTACACTCATGAGTGAGAGAGGCTGACCACTATAGCAGAAAATCACTGCGGTATAGTTTCTCAAAAAATAATAAATAAAAATAAATAATCGTGTAATGTATATTGGGAAAATTGCTATTCAACCTATTTGTCACACAAACTACATGTACTCTTAATATATATGGGTTATGATTAAAATTACTTTAACTGATACAATTGAAGAAGCAATTGAAATGGTAAAGGCTCAGCAAGTGTAAGTCTTCAAGTTGAAAACACTTCTCTAAAATATCCCCTCAAACACAAACAGTGCCTGGAGATGTTTTTTCACCTATTTAAGAATGTGCCATTCTGTTTTGTTTGCTCATGTGACTAAAATATTGTAGCACCTCTGTTGCTGTGGACATGGTTGTGAGAATAAATGCTCAATGCTGATTCAAACTTTAAATGCCATACATCAGGCATTTTCTATGTAGAGTCACAATTTGTTATAGCTGCAATTCATTAAACAGAAAAGTGATGTAAGGCGTGTTCCGACAGAACTGTCACACCAAGATCTCATTAAACAAAGCACGCAAACAAAAAACACAATTTACTTTGAGGAAACTCTTATTCGACACTTTTCAGACATGTATTATTTAGTACAGCTGGCACACAACGCAGCTGGAGTTAGAGAGAGGGGGGCCGACACCTAAATAACCTAGAGAAGTGCATAGGGTTCAGCTGTAGGTAAACGCAGTTAGATCATTGTTGATGTATGTTGGACTAGTTTGTTAGATGTGGAGACCTTTAAAGTTGATCATGTTTAATAAACAGCTACCTGGTGAATTTATAACTGCCACCTAAAAGTGTCCAAGTGCATTTCTTTAAGCGCTATGAGAAGATGAACCTAATTTGTGATGTCCGTCAGCGCACCGTCAATATGCTTTTAAGGGAAACTGTTGTATAATTGCACATTAAAAAGTCTACAAATTTAGCAATTTTCTTATAAACATTATTTACCCTAAATGGCAGCTCTACGACAAGTCTTGATTAGACATTTTAAATGCTTTGTGCCGTGCTTTCAACGCCTATCGCCATAAAATTACACAAACGTCTTACGGCCATGGTAAATACCATCTTTGAAATATCATTAATTCTTGCAAAGGCATGGTCTGACAGATTGTATTCATGCTTAAATTTATTCTCATAAACAGCTTTATTCAAATATTTCTTAGTAATACAATTGATCAGAAATTCAATTTCATTAGCTTGGCATGTGGAATGAAACTGCATGGTTCTGAAAGTTTAAAATATAGCCTAGGTTGTCCAACTACCAGAACTTTTCTTAAACAACAAACAAACAAACAAAAAAAAACAACCTGCAATGCTGCTCTGTAGGTATGAAGACGAGAACTCGAACCACATGAACAATGTACTTATGATTCAGTTTAAGTAGAGGTAATGACTGGCAGGTGCGTAAGCCATACTTACATGAATGCATGGTAGATGAAGGCCCATCCTCTCGGTCGCTCCAACACGTTATACAGGAAATTCTGAAACTTTCTGTAGCGCTTGCTGGAAGCTGAAGTGTTTGCTCGTGGCCCCGGAGGCCCGGGCAACGGGGTCCCCAGGAGCCCCGTGCGATGAGAGGGGTGTCCCCGTTCCGGCGTGGACGGTTCACTTCTCTCGGTATGAACTGCCGTGAGAGCGACGAACTCTACCCGCCTGTCATCTGTCGGAGCTGGGGGAGCCAGCATCCTAATGCCACCGTTATTGGAAGGGCTTCCCAACATGATTAGAACCATAAAAGTAAACTGAATGAAATATGTTCCGTCTTGAAAATGTCCCGTGCACTATTTAATTATCAACCAATGAAACTGGAACGCAATCAAAGCCATTGTTGACGAACTTAATCGAGTCACCTCTGCTAGCAAACAGAGGACTATTGAGTATAGTGTAATGCACTGCAACGCAACAACAGCTTCAAGCGTTGTGGTTTTCGCAGTAGATCTGTTCTTCTACAGGGCACCTATCTCGCAACTAAATTACCGCCGCTTAAATAAACAAACAAATAATGACCTATGCCTTGTGAGAAAAGTAGTCCAGCGGCAAACATGGTTGAAGGAAAACTACAGTCCCATCTCAAAGTTATCAGAGCGGGCTCGGTGGCAATCTCTTAAGCTCTAACCCTTTGAAAGAAGAGTGCCAATGTTATTGATTTTAGTTAAATATAGTTCATCGTGACGACAAGCCCACCACATGTGCGACTTCAATATTACTAAAACAGCTCACAATATTGTTTTACAGCCTTACTAATCAAGCTTAGATAGGGAACAGCAGCTTCTGATAAGAACATTTTCGGAACGCTTAATCTTTATGAGGCAATCAATTTAACGATGCCACCACCGCCAAAACCTAAAGTTTTTTCAGAGCTGATGTTAAGTTGCCGAACAGTTTTCGAGTCGCCACAGAAACGTTATCCATTACTGCCCTTCTGATATAATTTCATGTCAACACAGATGTTGGCGAAAGACATGCCCTCTTGGTCCTCTTCCCTTGCTCCCTTCCAATGCGCTTTGCTGATCAGGATCTTTCGGGGAGGAGCGGTAAGGTCCTTGAAAAATAAAGAATCATTGGCAGACCCCTCGTCCGATCATCTCGACACGCAGTTCCGTCTATGGCTTAATTGTACGAACTGTCGCCTCAAGTCAGTACGGATAAGACGCAACGGATAACTTCACTGCGCGAATGCTCAGCGTCTCACGGGCGCACGGAAAAGGACCGCTGAGCAAAGTAGCTCTTGAGTGCGAGGAACAGAGGGGGTGCGCACGAGAGGCAACGGGAGAGGGAGGGATACCAAACATACTACTGGATCTCGAAGTTAGTACTTCGTTAGAGTTTGTATTTTAAAAAGTTTATTTATTGTAATTTACTTCTTGCGCCAGAGTAGTAGTAAAGTTCCAAGCTCCAACATGGTTACTGATAATCTCAACGCCTCTGATGTCCAATGGCTGCTTTGTATTTTTCTAAACATGTTTTAAAATGACATGAGTTGCCAAACTAAAGCATATTGCAAAACTAATGCCTAATAAATAGGGTCACGACCGATTATTCGCCTAAATTGTTTGTGTCTCTCATCCAGGCACAGATGTGTGTGCTCGGGCCCAACAACTGTGGTACCAAAACAGAGTTCTGAAACATCAAGCGCCGATACAGTGTCTGACTCATGGAACGCACAATGGGCAGCTGCCATCAAACGTCCACACTAAGCTCCGAGGTTGTTAATGACGCTAACACGAATCCAGATATAGCTTTGTTCAGTCAACACATCGATAATATCACTCCAATGTAATGGAAAAAATATGAATAAAATTGCGCTTTTAATTACACTTTTTGAATCATAATTGTGATTGTCCAGATATTACCTCCACACTTGAATGTGGTTTGACGTATGCCCATGAAACCACACGTTGGATTATGATTGTGTAAACACAGTTGTTTTTGTATATGATTTAACAGCACAAGTCTGGCAAAAAACTGACCAGATTTACACAAGCCTATCAATCATGTGCCCTTGTAGATAATACTGTAGACTCTCTTCTAACACAAAATCAGTGTGGACAAAAAAAGAGAGTCGGGGGTAAAGACAGAAACTCAACAAGCAGGGCTCAAGATGGACTCAAGCTCAGGTCATCTTAGGTCCCCACGGAAGTAAATTGTGCATGAAAGTGTTTGATAAGTTTCGTCACAAACGCTAACTTCCTTCCTACTTGTGAGTTACAACCCATCTTTGTAACCACATACAGATAATGCTTACATGCAAACTGCAGCTTGGAAGCAGCACAAACATGCAACCAATACAAAAATACTTGCAGGTGCACCTTTTTTTTTGTTTTTCTTTGAGTTCTTCGTTCTTTGTAGATTACCTGCGATTCGATATTTGCAGCTCAGAAAGTACCAAGGAGAATTTTTTAAAATTATGTCATAGAATCTTTAAGGGCTGCACAAATGGTACCCTTTTGCAAAAAGAGAGATACAGAGACAGAGAGAGAAAGAGAGAGAGAGAGAGAAATAGAGAAAGTGTAGTCCTGTTGGCCACTTGCAGCACCTATCTGTGTTGCTGCTGGAAGAGGAGGGAAAATTGAGACTGAGAGCCCCTTGCTGGAGAGCAGAGCTCAGGCTGTGGATTTGATGACCAGAAACAGCTGGCAAAGGTCAGGGTCAGAGAAAGAACACACACACACACACACACACACACACACACACACACACACACAGGCCTATGCAGACATGCAAACACACATGCACTTGCACGGAGACACAGGCACAAATGCACAGGCACACACAAACACACACATGCAGTTCTTCAGTCTCTCAGCCCTGTCTCTTACAAAACATACAATTCATGGGTACACATGGTGAATACATGGGTACTTTCAGTTGATGGAAATATGCATACACACACAAATACAAGTGTTGATTAAAACAAGTCTGCACATACGCACACACACAATACCCACAAACGCGCGAATGCGTGCGCGCGCGCACACACACACACAATTAATCTTGTTAAAAATAAGCCTGCACCCACATTCTCTGAAGCTCATGCGCCGTAAAAGCACAAAAGGCATCATCAGAACACATGGGGGGGGACCAGCATATTCTTCCCCCACTTCCTGCTCACATGACGGGAATTACGAGTCTAGAACAAAGGAGACCAAATGTCACGAGGTAAACCTCCTCCTGCTCCTTCTCTTAACCACTCTCTCTCCTTTTCAGTCAGTTATACTCTCTCCCTCAGGAATTCTCTCTCTCTCTCTCTCTCACACACACACACACACACGCACGCTCGCTCGCACGCACGCACGCGCACAGCTCCTACATTCTCTCACACCCCACAGCCTACGCTGTTGAGCCCCTGGACGGTGGGACGGTCGCACAGGGACCTGCTGGGGACTTAAAATACCCCATGCACCAGCAGTGGTCAGCTCTCAGTCCTTTGTTTCCACTGGGCACAACTCAGGACCTTCAGCACCGTTGTAATAGCTTTTTCCCATACCATACCAGCCTGTTGTCTGGGCCTTCCTGGAAATCTACTGAATCTCCTCTCTCCTTTTTTCCTCCTCCCCTATCCCCTTTTTCTCTCTTACTTTGTTTGCTGTTGAATCGTCCTAGATTATACTCAACTGGGGAAATAATAAGACTTGTACTTGGTAACCTTTTGGAAAGATGAAAATATCAAGAAAGGAGATTAGCATATTTTCTATGCCTAAACCATCAAAGAAGTTAGACACTCTTCGTCGATGGAGTGGATTTGGTCCTGTTCTTGCCTGTATCCATGGCTGAGGACTCCAAGCAACATTTCACTAGACTATAGATACTGTATAGGCTGATGAATTCCACATTATTATCTTTCCTAATTCCATTTGTGAATAGCACTCCAGATATGTTTTACCTCAAAGATTAGCATTTTTGCCTTCTGCCTTGTTGAATGTATTGTCCCATCGTTTGTCATCGTGACCATCATTCTGGCTGATAAATGCAACAATTCTAAACAATCCTGAAATCATCTTTTGATTATTTAGAGCAAAAACAAAAATGCTCTTTAGATTGAAACAGTGGTCTTTTCTCAGTCCAGGGTGTGCTTTATTAGTGTTGATGGCTGTGAGGCCTACTTGGGTTGGGCCTTTCCTTAGTTTTCAACTTAACTGGACAGTGTTTAATTGATCCAAATGAACTTGCTAAAAGTTCTGTTTGAATTTATTTTCATTAATAAATTCAAATAAGTAACATAGCATAGCACATATATTACATCTTATAAATCATTTACATTTTTGTTTCACACACAACAGAACTGTATGTGGAATTGTATATAAATACAAAAATATACAATGATACATGACTGGTGTACAACGTGTCATGGATAAGATCTGTATCGTAAAGGATGTCATTGTCTATTACAGTCTGTGGGTAGTAAACTACACTGCCTGTCTAGGAAAAATAATTATGAGAAAAAAATCTAAAAGCTCCTAAAATAGGAATAGGTTCCATTCTAAAAGCCCTGTAATAAAGGCAGACACTAGGGATTCTCTGTTTAAATATCCAGCCAAACAACATTAACAATGCTAATAGAGCAGTCTTTCCTCAGCCCCATTCTCTTGGAATTAAAGCATACTGTATGCATGTGTAGAGTAGAGATATGAGTGGACACCACACCTCCACACACACACACACACACACACACACACACAGCTCAATAAGGAGCATTGAGTTCTTCTGCATGAGAAATGTGTGGGTGAGTGGGTGTTGAAGACTCTCGTCCTCGCCCGCCCCGTGAAAGGAGCTTTTGTGACTCCTTCTCTTCCCCCAGCCTCCACTGTGGCCAGGCCAGGCACCAGGTCCCGGAGTCCCACAGCTGGAAAAGTGGCTGTAAAAAACAGACGGGTTTCCAGAGAGGGAAGGAGGGAGGGGGGGGTCTGGGTGGCATTTTTTGGGAAAACTTCTTTTGGCAGAGGTCTCCTTACTAAATTTGTCTCTCTCTCTCTCTCTCTCTCTCTCTGTCACACACACACACACACACACACGTTCTGTAGTCATTCTGCTTTATTCCTGAACACTGTCAACTATACACACAGAGGCAGACTGAACAAACGGACCCTCACAATCTGGACGTGTGGAGGCCAGGACCTGGAGCGTCTAGTGGGAGGTGTCTGCTCTCTGTGCCGAAGACTGGCATCCCCCACCTTGCAACCTCCCACCCCCGCCGGACACAACATGACTCTGTCTGCTGAGCTGGCTGCCTGTAGTCCCCAGTGTGTGTGTGTGTGTGTGTGTGTGTGTGTGTGTGTGTATAAGAGAGAAAGAGAGAGAGACACATTTACAGAACCAGAGAGGGTGGGACTGCTGGGAAGGGCAGAGAGAGACAGAGAGAAAGAGAGAAAAATGGAGAGAGAGAGAGCATGGCAGAGATAAAATGATAGAAGAAAAGAAAGTGAGAGAGAGAGAGAGAGGGAAGTAAAAAAAAAATCAAGCAGCGATCGACAAGGGAAAAAAATCAGAAAAAGATGGAAGTGGGACAGAGAGATTAGGTCTTCTAGTCCTCTCGGGATGCAGCCCCATATAGACAGCTGTGGACCACCTCCCATCCACAGGCCTAATCCCAGTACACATAGATCACAAATGAAGACACAGGGAGAGGCTGCGTGATTAACCTTTCCCTGCCGGCAGGTTAAAGATGGATCCCTCTCCTCTCCTAAACACATGGCAGAACATTCATAACATGGTGTCCATGACAATGTTGGATATTAACAGTCTGTCAAGTATGTCTTATAAGACACCATTTGAAGGAGAGGTAACAGGAGCAAAAACTGCACTGTACTGTTGGTGGAGCACAGCACCCAACAAATGTCTTGTGGCACTTAGACACATCAACCGTATCTACCAATCCTAACCCATGGAACAACTGGCAAATGGCACAGGACGACAGGCAAGAGGCATGGAACAGTGTTGTGGCAAAGTAAGTAAATGGCAAAGGACAGCAGACTAATGCCTGTAGCCTAAGGCTACTGCTATTGATTTGAAGTTGTCCATTGGGGAAAAAGACCATGCCTGGGTTATTGTGAGTTTGTCAGTTATAATATAATGCAATTAACAGCAAATGTAGGCCTGCACTTATGCATTACAAAGTTGCCTTCAACAAAAAGGGAGAAGTTGAAAATGTGGCCAAGGCCTATACAAAACATTCTAGCCTCATCACAAATTGGCCTCTGTCTCTGCAGCCTGCTCCTTGATCTCACTATAACTACGCAGCAGCCAAGACAAATACTCCGAGTTCAATCCTATTCATAGTTGGATTAAGTACAACCATTCTTACAATCCCCACATTTCACTAATAAGATGAAGCGAATCAGAGTCCGTTTTCATTAACACGCTAATTGTTCAGCGATTAAGTCGATTAACGTGGCACCATGTCCACAAGTGAAGACCAGACAGATATTGCTGAAGAGGTGATAAGAGTTTACCTGGAATCCAGTTTATACAATCAAACCTCGGACACGATTTGATCTGACGGGAGAATATTAGCGGGCCACGCATTAATCTGACGCTAATCCTTGAATAACTCGTCTAATAATCTGGTGAAGCGGTCGGTTAATTTCAAAGAAAGATCAATTTATGACCTCCATGATTTTACAAGGTCATCAAGGTATGTTCTTAGAAATAGTTGGAATGTTTGCTTTCTTGGCAGTACTTTATCGAGAGAATATTTGCCTCAATGTCCGACTCACCCTGTACATAATTTGCAGTTCCTGCGTAATTACGTCTTCCTTTCAAGATTTAGGTCGGATAAGGAGGAATGCACTCTGATCTCAGAAAAGCTTAGCGGCCTCCAACGAAGTGAACTCGTGACTATTATTGTTTCACAAAGACAACTTTCTTGCCCTTCCACGTCGGGCCTTTAAAGCGATTTGTCAACACGACCTGTTTGAAGTGTACGTCTTACTCTGCGCGGGCAAATTAATGCAGCATATTGAAGACTCAGGGATATCTTTCAGCTCTCAAGTCATAAGAATACAAGAGCCTCCGCCTAGCGATTGACATGTGTATTACATGTTCATTCCTTGGCAGTGGACAACGAAACGAAAGGTCCTCAGTTTTGGTTTTACAAATATGAACGTAGTCCAGTCTCGTTTAGCTTTCACTTTTTTTATTTTCCCACATTTCAAAGTTTGCTTACAAAAACAACAAAAAATAAAAACGAAAATATAAATTGTACCTAGTTGCATATCATGCTGGCAGTTGAAACTACATGCAAAATATCAATAGTAAGACCAACAATGAATGTAGGTAACAACAATAATGATAATTATAATAATACCTCAAGTGAAAAACAAAAGGGCATTCATTTTTAAAAATCTACTTGACAATTACTTCTTGTATTAAAAAGGAGTATAAAAGAGCCTCTTGCTCCCTGAAGAAATGCAGTTTTGTACAGGGGGATGAAAAACGGGATGAATATGAGTGAGAAGCTAGAACAGTTCTGGCACAGACCAATTCTTTCAGAAACAAGAGGGGAATAAAGATGAGGGATCCTTCCTCATGTCTGTGAGGTGGGGGTGGGTGGGTTTACGGCACAATATCCAACATAGGAAAAACAAAAGACAAAAACACAAAAAAAGAAACAAAACAAAACAAAAAAACGCCACACACACTTACACACACACAAATCCCTCCCTACACATAAACAGATTACTGAAGTCTGCTCAATGTGTGCAAAATCCCAACATAAAAAAGCCCCTGACATCAACTTCACAATGCTTGACACCACCTAAAGAAATTCTCAAATGAAAATAACGATAGTAAGTACATCTTCTGGAACTGATCCATCCATTTTAAGTTTGTATTATAAGGTTACTGTACAGTGATGTGCGTGTGTATGTGTATTTGACTGTGTGTGTGTGTTGTGTGTGGAGTCTATGGCTTAATTTATTGTGTTGTTACTTTCTTTTTAAAAATGTGTTCGGCTACACGACAGGTCATGACTAAACCTCTGTCTAAACCTGCAACCGTGTGGGCAGCAGGGTCTCCTTATGCCAAGGATGAAGGCGACTGACTGGAAGCCCTTTCATGAGAGAAGCAAACACATCACAGAGAGGCAGATGGATAGCAGGCAGTGAGGAGAGAACACGACTAATTCGAGATCACTCCACGAGGAATCCCAACGAAAAGTAAGTCAAATGCAGTAGATGAAGACATTAGGACACAAGTACATGACTGTGATGGGAAAGTGTAGATGAAGACATTAGGACACAAGTACATGACTCTGATGGGTAAATATAGATGAACACACTAGGATACGAGTACATGACTGATAGGCTAGCGCAGATGAGATGCTGACAAAAAAGTAAAAGTGAAAAAAAGAAAAGTGTAAGAAATAGAGCCATATCTGAGAAGGACTGGACTAGACTGGATGTTAGTAGTCAGGACACCCTGCGGCAGGTCGGACCCACTGGGCAACAATGAGGCGGAGTCTTGAGAGCTGATAAGGCCAGGTGCCTCTCAGCTGTGGAGGTGTCTCTCCAGACTTCCACTGGAGGAAAGGAGAGAGGAT